>CM062808.1:128027143-128674550 GCA_031772625.1 Pinus tabuliformis | reverse complement strand
TTGTATGAATTTTTGCCTATCTTAAACAGGTATGAGTAATGTGTCGCTTTTGTGCAGGACAAAGGACTTAGAGGGAAAATTGTAATTTTATCACAAACAAAATATCAGAGTCATCTTTTAAGCCCTTTTCTGACTCCTAAAACATGAAAAGATTGCCGAGCGTTTCTTTTACACTCGTTAAAATGGAATTAAAAGACGATCCCCTTATAGCTCTATTTTTCTGACCGTAAAATCAGGAAAAGATTGTCGTGTTTTGTCGTTTCAAACTCGATACGGAAATAAAACGACGTGTCCTTGATCGCTTTTTACTTTTCAGGTCGGTGACACTAATCATGAAAGTACTCTTGGTCGCAAGATCAAGCGGTTCCCCCAGGTATTATTTTATACTTTTTTTTCGGGCTTGAGGGACACAAAATTTACGAAAAAAGTTCAACTTGGAGTTTCCTTAAGTTTTTAGACTCTCTAAAATTGAAAAAACGCCGAGTTTCTCCTATATACTGGCTCGTTAAACATTTCACAGTAAAGGACCTGTTCAAATTACAAACAGAACGAACACTCCTTCTAGGGTTCGAATCAAAACTGGGTTGGACTCATCGAAGGATGAGCTTATAATCAAGCATATGTTATCCTCCTCAATCTGTTAAAAATAAAGAGGTACTTGCCAGAAATGGTGGGGGAAAAGAGAGAAGAATGAGCCTATTTGTTACCTTTTGTCTCAAAAGAACTTTATTACCACTCTTGGACACGACACTTTTCATTCACCTGGGTTGGGAAATCTTTACCTCACAGTCAATCAAACCACTTTTGAAAGTCTTTAACCGGGTTCCAGGGATTAACTTTGAGTTATTTAGCACCAAACCACTGTCGTGTCGTTATGTGTTTCAAGAGGTCTGCAAACAAAACTTTCATCTGCATAATACTTGTCATCCATTTGACCATCCTGAGTCAGTCCTTACAGCAATATTTCTTCAACTTGAACAATGATTTCGTGTTGTGGGATGCCTGCAACGAGTCTCTTTCTATCGACATCAGCACATTATCTAGAGAGATGACTTAGAAATCGTCAGTGCCTTGAAGTCTGCATGCATCAATGGCAGGTTTCTCGCCTTTGACGTCAGTTTACATCATTGACTTTCGATCGAAGGATTCCGTGAAATGTTCGACATCAACTCATTCATTCACATCTCATGGATTGTACTGGGTACTTTGAGAACCAATGACATTACTGGTGGTCTCTCTCACGCTTGTTAACAGTTCACATCATCGACTGGTAATCAAGTGGTTTCTACCATGTTCGACATCGACTCATTTATTCGCATGGCTAGAATCGTACCAATTCGAGAAGTAGGAATGAAGACCCTGGATCAAATCTTTACCGTCCAGGCTGCGACGAGTTTTGTATTCATTATCTAAGTAACTAATCATAAACAGATGGTTGCGCCCCCATACTGTGTCTACAAAAGTCTATGATTATGATGTACTACAAGATCATTTCTGTATCAGAGTAGTTAGTCTGTTAGTTAAAGTTTTTATCTGAGTATGGGAATGCCTACCTCAGTAATGATATAATCGTATCCATGTATTTTGTGTTGAAAATTCCAGGTTCCAACCAGGTTCTCCACGAGATAATCCTCGAAATGATAAAGCGCTTCACCCTTCCTACATAATACAAAACCCTAATCTATTCCAGGCTTCGCACTTTAGGGGGCAATCTGTTACACTAAAAAATGTCACCATGGCTATTTACAGTCGGTATGGCTCAATCAACAGTCATACTCCCCTTTTGAGCAAGTCTTATGCCTCTGCTATTCATGTCAAAATCCAAGAAAGAGAGAAAGTCTTTATAAAACATGTTTATCTCTGGGTACGCAGGTTCTCTCAAGCCTTGCCTGCGGGTACGCACCTTTTGTTCATAAGGTCTACGTCCAAGGACGCTCTGTATCTAAAGGGGCAGGTGCGTCCCTCTGAAAAGGTTAAAATGCGCGAGTTTCATCTTCAAAAACTTACTTGTGGTCACTTCTAGAGCTTTCTAGAAGGTTCTTGGATGAATATTGAGCGCCTCCAGATGGTTCATGCACTCCTATCAAAGAGGAACTTATCCCATCAATAAGGGAGTGATCCCATCCAAAGAGGGGACTATCCCATTGATGGTGGACCTGATTAACTTCCTCTTGAGCACTATAAAAAGAGGCATTGAGCCAGAAGGAAGAAGGTTGAAAGCTATAGATTTCTAAGGGTAAATGCTGCAGGAATTAGGACTCTCCCATTTATAAGCTTGTGAGGAGAGATTGTCATCTTTTACTTGTTCTATTTGGAAGTGGGTGAACTTTGTCAAAGTAGAGGAAGACTCTTGTGGACCCTGGAAGGAGCTTGCACACACTCAAGGCTCAGGTTGTAATGGTTCCTTTGATTACCTTTAATGCAAATTGGTCCATTTCTTCTCAATAGCTTGTTGTTAATGGTTATTTCATGTACTCCATGGTCTATATGTTGAATATGCTTTGTTTTAAGTTATAATCAGGTGCTATCAATTGTTTGAACTTTGGTGATTGCAGGTTTTGGAGAACGGGAGGAGCTCATCCGGATCAACAAAGCTTGGACTTCTACAACAGCGTTTGGACAGAGGTAAGAAATAAACACTTGATTTCTCATATCATAATGTATGTTTAGAGAAGATAGCTCCATTTGTTTTGTTTGTCATTAGAATGTCTTAGACTTCTAGGAAGGTCACTGTGTCCGCACCCTTGACTGATTCCGTGTGACACATATCCATGTTGGCTCTCCATATTTTTCCATATCATCTCCCTTGAAAACTAGGATGAGACTATTTCATCAAAGTTCAAGGTAGTTGTATTGCTACCTATAGCAACAACCAGACTATCCCATGAATCTGGTAGAGAAATGTACTTATCTTCATCTAAAATTTTTATATCAATGGATAACAACTGGCTTACCACGGTATTAAAGATGTTCAGATGCTTTGTTACCAAGTCTCCATCCTTCATCCTCAAGTTATACATCTTTTTCCATAGGAACAATTTGTTCAACAGAGACTTAGATTGGTAAAAAGTCTATAACTTTTCCCACAAAGTCTTTGTCATAGCTTACCCTAATACATTCAAAAATACTTAATCTAAGATATGTAACCGTATTGTTCTCTTTTCCTTCTGATCCAACTTTGGTGCCACCCTTTTGCTGACATTGTAGTTGGTTTAGTGCCCGGATCTACCATGATCCACTAATCTTTATCCATCAACAAATCATCCATATTGAGCTTCCACAACTCAAAACTTTGTCCATTGAATTTCTCGATCTCTATATTTCCACTATTCACCATCTTCTTTCACTGTGAGAATCGATCCAAAAGATCTCCCATTAAATAGGGTCTACCACAAGCCTAAGCAAAACCCCTCAGCAACAAAGGTGTCCGTTGATGAAAAAACAAATCTGATACCAAATGTAAGATTTAACTCTGTACAAAAATTACCTGAAAACAAAATCTTCAAAGAGAAAAATAAATAATGGTGAGAACAGAAAACAAATATACATAGATATTTTCCCATGGATCTCAAAATCGGGACTACTAGTTTGATTTTTCATTATATTCTTTTCAATGTTACAATACATATATATATACATGTCAAAGCATTCATAAAACCCAATCCATTCACCTTGGATTATAAAATAACCATAGTTCCCTTGATTGGATCTACAAAATACCACGGACAAAAATCATCATGCCCAAAAACATGTGCAAAACCATTGCACAAAATCACGATTAGGTATGCTCTCTATATTTGGATCCTCCCCCCATCCTTGGGTCTGCATAAAACAAAAATTTGGGGCACTTCCTTGGACCCGGTGCAAGGGGGCTACCACCCCCTGCAAAACCCCCGATAGGGGGGTTGCCTCCACCCATATGACCCCCTTGTTGTGCCCGGTGCAACATATAATGAGTGAAGGTAGTCAAGGAAATAATATAACACATACCCAACAAAAGAATTAAATACATAATTTTCTATGTCCACCTTCTAAAAGATCCTTCCAAATAGAAAATCACATACAAGTGTAAAGAATCATCTAGCAACATTATAATCAAGACTCCACCAACAATTCCACCATTGCTTCTACAGACAATATGTGAATTGTCCAAAGAAATAACATGAGTATTGTGTACCAAAATATAAATGCTTTGCTCTTGAATATAGATTGTTGATCTCTTTAACCAAGGCTTTATTCCACCTTTATTTCCAAGGAAAAATATGAAATGTTAGAATGTGAGTTTCAAGTGGATATTTTTGTATCTTGTAGACTTGTTGTAATGCTAGCTATTATAAGAAAAAGGATTCTATTGCCAAAATCTTGATAACTTGAATTCTTACTTATGGAAGGAAGATATTTTGTAATGCTATTTAAAATCTATCCCCAAACGATGTTCGATAGAAATAGAGTAAACTTCCAACACCCATGTAGCTAGGTTAAATTTTTCTTTGGTATTGGTTATTCCTAGAATAACTTACAATTTTTTATGGTGAAAGTAAGAAATTTACCTCACATTTAGATGCTAAATTGGCATTACTCTATTCAAATTGTTATTTTTCTAACTACAATACTTTTCCAAGTGGTTACCTCAAACTATTAAAAAATATTGTGAGAATTTTGGCCCAACAACCTAAAGTAAGTGACTTTCCATCCTCTTTTTCATCAACGATAGTTGAACTCGTTATGGTAAATCAAAAATCATGACCACTCTAAAATAAACAATATAAGTTATCATAGAATCTAGTCATTAGTTTAACACATCAAAAGCTTCAAAGACGTCAATGTCGGGCTGAGAATGGTACATATAAATGTACTCCCAATATCTACTATATTATGAAAAATTTGCATAACAATTGCAATTTCTCTGGCATCCAAACCAAAATGATCTTGTCCATCAAAATTATAGAAGTATTTGTATCAATCTCAACAACTATTATTAGGTTTTTCCTTTGTTCAGTTGATAATTCAGTCACACTAGGCAGGCTTACAAATGCATCCCTTAAATTATCTAATTCAACAATTTTCATGAGCTCATCTACAAAAACCTGCGAATTGGAATTTTTTGCAAGTGAGTAACATGAAAATTTAGCAACATTGACTAGTTTTAAAGACTTACAACTTAGGTTTCTTTTTTAGCATCCTTCAATAGACAAATAAATTCTAAATATAACATTCATTCCAGAACAATGACCTATGGAGAATGTATGTCATTATGCTCACAATAACGAGAAATGTGAGAAAACATTTCTTCAATATTACGAGAAAAGATAAGGTGTATGGATATGAATCTATGCCAGTTGTGCAAAACTAGGTGGAAATAACGACTTGGAGTAATGATAGTGATGGAAGTTGCACAAACCTTGGCAGTGGAATGAAATCTAATTGAAAGAATGATTATTTCATTATGCTCCAATGCATGTGTCGTGAGGGTGGAAATAAGACCTTCAATTAATGAACCAATTAGATGATTATAAATCGGCTTTTATAATCATGTTTACACAGACATATATATGTATAGAGAGAGAAAGAGAGTATATTGGTCAAATCTCAACTAATAGAAATAAAAAAAATAAAAATCGATTGCTAGAGTGTTGTCTTGGTATGGATTAATAACATAGATTTATATCAAGTTTATATAAAGAAAAAAAAATTATTTAAATTAATAAATTTCTTATAGTTTTATTTTTTATTGTAAATGATATGTTTAATTTATTGCATTTTTCATGTAGAGTTGATATATAACATTTAACCAATATTGATAATAAAAATATTTAATATAGATTATGTGTATGCGTATGTGTCTGCGTATGTGTCTGTGTATGTATATGTATATATATATAAATATATATATATATATATATATATATATATATATATATATATAAGTGTGTTGTTAAAAATGAATGTAAATTCATTTTAACTATGAATGTACCAAGAGTCAAGATGATCAAATATTTGGAAGCAAATCTTTACTTAAGTTTTGCATTAAAAAAAAAAATCACCATGAGAGATTTAATCCCTTTGCACTTGGTATATCCAAGTTAAGTTTTTTCTATATTGGTCTTTAATAATGAGAGTTGGAAAAATTTTAATGGTTTATTCGAAGTTAATTTAAATTGTTTTTTCTGTTTTTATAATATCTTATAAATAAGCTCATTGGGTGTAGAATAAACAGTGACACGGTCTTCTATTAAGTCACCTAGTGGTGAAAAAGGTTAGCTTTTTAAAATATAGTGGGAAAAAATCAACCATGTTAGGGGCTAGTGTAGCCCAGGTTTGGTGCCATGTTAGGGTGACTTTAATAACTCAAGATATCATTGAGTAGTTCTCACTCAAAACACATGTTAGGTGTACCAATCACCTTAAGATCCAAGCACATGTTAAGGGTACCAATAATCTCAAGATCCACACGTAGAATTTTTTTTAAAGAACAATGACCTATGGAGAATGTATGTCATTATGCTCACAATAGCCAGAAATGTGAGAAAATGTTAATGACCTATAGAGAATGTATGTCATTATGCTCACAATAACTAGAAATGTGAGCAAATGTTTATTCAATATTACGAGGAAAAATAAGGTGTATGGATATGCATCCATATAACGGTTGTGCAAAACTAGGTGGAAATAATGACTTGGAGTAATGATAGGGATGGAAGTTGCACAAGCCTTGGCAATGGCATGAATTTGATTGAAAGAATGATTATTTCATTATGCTAGAATGCATCTGTCATGAGGGTGGAAAAAAGACATTCAATTAATGAACTAATCAGATGATTATAAATCAGATTTTATAATAATGTTTATATATACATACATACATACATACATGCATGCATATATATATATAGAGAGAGAGTATATTGGTCAAATCTCAACTAATAGAAATTAAAAAAAATCAATTGGTAGAGTGTTGTCTCTAGGGATTAATAACATAGATTTATATCAAGTTTACATAAAGAAAAATAAAATTATTTAAATTAATAATTTTCTTATACTTGTATTTTTTATTGTAAATGATATGTTTAATTTATTGCATTTTTAATGTAGAGTTGATATATGACATTTAACCAATATTGATAATAAAAAAGTTTAATACAAATTATATATGTAATATTTTAAAAAATAATGTTATATATAGAGAGAGTCCTATGGATATATGTTCTCTACTTCCAAATATGATTAGGAAATATATTAATATTTTAATGTCTAGAATGTAAATCATAAATAAAATATTTCAATGTGAGCAATGTATATATTATATAAAACAAAAGTCTATATATATATATATATATATATATATATATATATATATTTATATATATATATATATATATATCTATATATATATATATATATATATATATATATATATATATTCTTGAGGGTTATTTAAATTGATTAAGTCTTTGTAGTTAAGTACCTCTACTATTGAGAGGTTACGGGTTCAAATTATCTTGACACTCTTAGGGCTAGGCTCATGTTTGAAATATGTAAGAAGAATGACAATCATAAATAATATATATTATATATATATATATATATATATATATATATATATATATATATATATATATATATATATATATATATATATAAATATATATATATATATATATAATATATCTAAAGTGTGTTGCTTAAAACAATGAATTACCAAGAGTCAAGAGGATCAAATATTTCGAAGCAATCTTTATTTAAGTTTTTTTTTTCTAGATTGGTCTTTTATAATGAGATTTGGAAAATTTCAATAGTTTATTCGAAGTGAATTTAAATTGCTTTTTTTTTTATATTTTAATAATATCTTATAAATAAGTTCATTGGGTGTAGAATAAACACTGACATGGTCTTGTATTAAGGCACTTAGTGGTGAAAACGTTAGTAGTTTAAAATATAGTGGGAAAAAATCAACCATGTTAAGGGCTAGTGTATCCCAGGTTGGGTGCCATGTCAGGGTGATTTTAATAACTCAAGATGCCATTGAGTAGTGCTCACTAAAAACACATGTTAGGTGTACCAATCATCTCAAGATCCACACACATGTTAAGTGTACCAATCATCTCAAGATCCACACACACCAAAATTTTAAAGAACATTGACCTGTGGAAAACGTGTGTCATTATGCTCACAATAACCAGAAATGTGAGCAAACATTTCTTCAATATTGTGAGAAAAGATAAGGTGTATGGATATGAATCCATATGATGATTGTGAAAAACTAGGTGGAAATAACGACTTGGAGTAATGATAGTGATGGAAGTTGCACAAACCTTGGCAGTGGCATGAAATTTGATTGAAAGAATGATTATTTCATTATGCTCCAATGCATGTGTCGTGAGGGTGGAAATAAGACCTTCAATTAATGAACCAATCAGATGGGTATAAATCGGCTTTTATAATAATGTTTATATATATATATCTATATATATATATATATATATATATATATAATATATATATATATATATATAGAGAGAGAGAGATAGAGAGAGAGAGAAGAGAGAGAGAGATATTGGTCAAATCTCAATAATAGATTAAAAAAAATTGAATGCTAGAGTGTTGTCTTGGTAGGGATTAATAACATAGATTTATATCAAGTTTAATAAAAATAAAAGTAAAATTATTTAAATTAATATATTTCTTATACTTTTATTTCTTATTGTAATATGTTAATTTATTTCATTTTTAATGTAGAGTTGATATATAACATTTAAGCAATATTGAAAATAAAAAAGTTTAAGACAATTATATGTATAATATTTTAAAAAATAATGTTATTGGTGGGCTCCATATGTAGCAATAATGCTACAACTCCTGGGGCTTCCTATCTGTAATTTTATCAACCCGGTAGTTTCGTACAAACTTGGAAGCGACAATGCTGTATGCACAAGTACTAGCTCTTGTCGCAGCTGTCACTTGGTCAGTTGGCACAAGTCCGCTAGGGCTCCAGCCAACTTCTATATGCTATCAGAAGAAGCTTGCTAAATGATGGACGAAAGCTATCTCAAAGAAGACTAATCTACTTGGCAAAAACGAACTGAAAGCCAACCAAAACATGGAAACCCTAGTAAACCCTAATCTGACTAGTCTAACCTCTATGATGCAATAGTGAGAGTGCAAATGTAAAAGATGATTCCATTACTTCTAGTGATGTGAAATGCATGAAATTAAACTACTTGCATCTGAAAAGACATGTTTTTGTATTTTTTCTTAAGTGGATGGAGCGATTGTGATTTTGTTCTTATTAGGGTTTTGGTTGTGCAGAGTGTGCAGAGGGAAGGAAAGCTTGGGAAAGGTCAGGGAGGCTAGGAGAGGTCCCAAGGGATCCTTAGCATCAGTCCGCAGAGGTTCCTCACGTTCATATGCTCAGCAACCGAGTGTGGGGCTCCTACAGGATGTCTGCAGGGGATCCTATAGGAAACTCAGGAATTTCTACGGAAGTCTGTTAACTTCTACAGGATGTCCTAACCGTGGGAGTTTTGGGTGATGGTGAAGTGATGGAGTGGTATAGGGGGATATGTAGGATGGAAATAAGGTGGTAATGGCTCAGCAACAGTGAGGTGATGAGATGAGGGTGACTGTAGAGGCAGATTTGTCTTAGAGAAATAGAGGGAATGGAAGGCAAAAAACAGGGGATATGAGCAGTGGGGTATTTGAGGAACAAAGGGCTTCGTTGGAGGATGGATAGTTGGTCTGGGCACGGTTCGGGAAGGTAGAGAACGATGGAGTAGCGTTGCACGGTGTAAATGAGACAAATCACCAAGTCGTGCAAGTAAAAGTTATTAACTTATGCCAACAGCTTATTAAACCAATGAACAACAATGTATTCGTGAAGGAAACTGATATATGGTACTAAGCAATGAAGCATTCCAAGAAATTGACACTCATGGACACTTCTATCCATCACCAAGATTGCGTTCAAGAGAGCTTAACATGTAAGAAAACGCTTTTGAATGGGCAGCACAGTCTGCGATCCCTGCCTCTAGAAAGAGGTGGATCAGAGCATACAGTCAGCCTGTTATTTTTAACTGTTATTCACTCTAATCTACTCAGCCTACTTCCAAACAACTACAACAATTCTAACTGATAAAACCAATCTGTTTAACTTCACAGAAATCAAATCAGCAATTGTTTAAACCACTACAGGAATCTAAATCAACAGCTATACTCGAATGCATGTAAAGGAATGAAACGAAATGCTAAAGGAACAATATTGATACAAAGGAAGGAGGCCTGAGCTCTCAGGTTGGACCCAACCCCGAGAGCTTTAGGCTCCTTTAAAAACTCAGAATTTGATCCAAAACTGCTTGCTTTTATTCATAATCAAAAGTCTAATGTCATGCCAAAACTGGCTTACAAAGAGCAAAAACCAAACTGACTAACTAGCTGCTACGAAATGACTAACTACTAGCTAACCTAAAAGACTAACTGAAATGAGGTCTTAAGCCCTCTTATTTATACAATTTGAGGACCCAACAGTCCTCCTAAAATTTAGGGACTTGGCTGCCCAAGACTTGTAGTTAGCAGCAGTCCAACTTGACTTGCTTGGCTGCCCTTGAGCTGATTGATTCGGTGGCCCTGAACTCCGAGCTGATGGTGGAGAATTCGAGGTAAGGGCCCTAAATGAGGGAACACCTTCCTACAAATCCTCTAGCTTGTTCTCCACGAATTTGGCTGCCAGTGCTCATTAAGACCTTCAATTTTGTCTCCAAGTTGACCAAAAAGGCTACACAAAGCACCCATTAGACTTGTTGGCATAATGACTAACCAAATTCACTCTATACATAAAAATAATCAAAAACATGCATAAACAATGAGAATGGTGGACTAAGCCAAATTAGGAGGTTTGAATGAGCCCAAATAATTGTACATTTTTGGGGCTAATCAGCTATATAGAGAGAGAGTCCTATGGATATATGTTCTCTACTTCCATTAGGAAATGTATTAATATTTTAATGTCTAGAATGTAAATTGTAAATAGAATATTTCAATGTCAACTATGTATATATTGAGTCTTTGTAGTTAAGTATCTCTACTATGGAGAGGATATAGGTTCAAATTATCTTAACACTCTCGGGGCTAGGCTCATGTTTGATCCAGTAAGAAGAATGTGAATCACCCTGACATGGCACCCAGCTTGGGCTACACCAGCCCTTAACATGGTTGATTTTTGCCCACTATATTTTAAACGGCGAACCTTTTCACCACTGAGTGCCTTAATAGAAGACCTTGTCATTGTCTATTCTACACCCAATGAGCTTATTTATAAGATATTATTAAAATATAAAAAAACAATTTAAATTCACTTCGAATAAACCATTGAAATATTTCCAACTCTCATTATTAAAGACCAATCTAGAAAAAACTTAACTTGGATCTACCAAGTGCAAAGGGATTGAATCTCTCATCTTGATTTTTTTTTAAATGCAAAGCTTATGTAAAGATTTGCTTCCAAATATTTGATTCCTCTTGACTCTTGGTACATTCATAGTTAACATGAATCTACTTCATTTTTAGCAATGAACTTATATATATATATATATATATATATATATATATATATATATATATAATATATATAAATATATATATATATAGATAGATAGATATAAGATTCACATTTTTCTTAATGGCTCAAACACTAGCCTAGCCTCGAGAGTGTCAAGATAATTTGAACCCGTAACCTCTCAATAGTAAAGGTACTTAACTACAAAGACTCAATCAATTTAACTAACCCTCAAGGATATATATATATATATAAAATTGACATTGAATTATTTTATTTATGATTTACATTCTAGACATTAAAATATTAATACATTTCCTGATCATATTTGGAAGTAGAGAACATATATCCATAGGACTCTCTATATATAACATTATTTTTTAAAATATTATATATATAATCCTTATTAAACTTTTTTATTATCAATATTGGTTAAATGTTATATATCAACTCTACATTAAAAATGCAATAAATTAAACATAACATTTACCATAAAAAAAAAAATAGAACAATGATTATAAATTATATAATTGTGTTAAGTAAGTTAAAGAGTATCGGTCATATCAAATTTTACCCAAATATATTTTATTAAATTAACTAATTCCATTAATTAGGTTAAAATATTTTTACTGAATAGAAAATTATAATTTAAAAAATATAATATCTTCATAATACCTTTCTCCCACTTATGTGAAGACAATAAATATTATTGTTTGGAGAATGGAATAGAGGTGACTAGTTTTTTCACTTCTTATATGCTAGGTAAATTTGTTTAAAAAGGTTGTAATGGCAATCTTGAGTCATGCTCTTCTGCAAATATTTTTAATATAATAACTTTTAACATCATTTAAAAAACAAAATAACCAGTGACTAAGATGTCACCGAACTCAACATTTAAGTTTATTAAAAGAGACTCCTACAGACATAGATGCACACAAATGTGGAAAAAAAAGTGGAATAGCCACATTTCCAAAAAGGAAAACAAATATTTGTTACCACATCAAACAATAATGTGGTATTAGAGTGAATAGGGTGTCACTAGATTAACAGTGGATTTTCTTTCTAAACACAGGTCTCAGAATAACGTCAAATGCTTACATAATCATAATTTAATTGCTTTCTAGCAACACTTTCCAAAAAATAAAAATGTGACTCAAGCGAAGGGGAAGGCTCCAGATTTGATAATGGTATCCTGTTCCAAGCACTAAAAATGAATTTGTCCATGCAGAGCAGAAATTCCGCAATTGGAGAGCCTGTTAGCCTGATAATTCTAGTGCATGAAAATATGATAGAAGGAAATTGAGTGGAAACATGACTTCATAGAGGTGTTCTGGTCCAACTAGTGGCATAGAGATGGAACAGTAAGAAAGGACTTCCCCAAGGCCCAGTTTTCCTTCACTTCGAATCTATAGTAACCATTATTTCCTCCACCATGAGGCACAATGCACATATGAGGGTATACCAAAAGGTCAACATTTCAGCCCTCATATTCATGCACAAACCAGTGGACCACTTTCCCAAGGCCTAGTTGATAGTCACCTTCGAATCTCTAGTGACCATTATTTCCTCCACCATGAGGCACAATGCACATATGAGGGTATACCAAAAGGCCAACACTTCAGCCCTCGTATTCCTGCCCAAACCAGTAGACCAGTAAAGTTGTATCTCCTGGAGGGAGTGAGGGAGAGAGAAATAACTACAGCACAACCACACATCCCATCCATCGAAGCCCCGTGGAAGGAACCATTAGTAAAGAAATATTCAAAGTGCTTATATGACAAACAATGTCTATGATTCTTAGATTTAATAGGCCTTATCTCTGATAAGGATGCAACTATTTTGAGAGTGTAGCTCTTAGATCAGGTGCAACATTATAAAAAATGTAGGCATTCTGACAACACCATAACCCCTAGAGGATATAAAGTGGGATAGCCATGAAATCTGCATGACAAGTAGACCAACTATTAAGGGAGGAGAATAATGAAGTGTGATTCAATTTTAAGGAAAATTTTAAAGATGGAAAAATATCTTGAAGTTTAAAAACATTGGAAAATCTCACTAGTCCCTAATATGCAAACTATAAAATGTTTATTGATATATTTGTAAATTTATTCAAATTTATAATGGTTTTATATATAGTCTCTATATAATGTTGGAAATTTTTAAGGTAAAATAATTTTATATTGTAAATTTTGGGCGAACCATTTTTATAAAAAATGGAAATTTGTGAATTTTTGTGGAAAAATCATGGAAAATTAGCCCACCTATGAATATTAGCCCCTAAAATTTTCCATGGATTCATGTCACAAATGATTTGGATGGCAGAGGAGACATCCTATGAGACAACAATGGAAAAAGGGTAGTTCATGAATAAGTGGAGCCCATCCTAAGAGTCAATTTTTCAAGGGAAACAAAATTTAGGGCCCTTGAAACCTATCTTGATTGGTTATCCCAAGTCAAGACGCACTTATGGACATCCAACCAAGTGACACATTTTAGTTTCAGTGGCACCTCCTACTTCCACATCCAAGCCAACCAAGTACAAAGGGGATCAAGATGGGGACGAGTAAAGATGTATAAATAAGCATCCTTAGCATAAATTTCATTACCCTATGAAATGCCACACCAATTCAACCTGTCACCATTATTAGTAAGCATAATTCCAACCTAAATAAGGTGGGAATGGAAGGTATCCCATTCAAAGTGTAGCTCCAGGCACAACACCGAATCATATGCCTGTCTCTAGTGTGTAAAGGGGAATCACACATTCAGAATATGAGATAGCGGATGGAGACCCTGATTATGGAGGTGGTGGATAATTGGCACCGATAGGGTATGCCACCCCTCCATACCCACCAAGGAATCAATACCAATTAAGATGTTGCTTCCCCTACCCACAACCCAATGAATATTGTTGCATAATAATGACTTAGCTTTCATCAAACTACACTACACAAAGGATTCCCTTCTCATAACCGGTGCTCCTTCCCTTATCTACTCCAAGGTATTCAAGCAATGTAGGTTTTAACCTCGTACAAAAATTACCTGCATGCGAATTCTAAAACATAGAAAATAAACAATGCGAGAGCATGACACATAAAACACATATACACAGATAGTTTCCCACTGTATCCCAAAACCAGGACAACTAGCTTGATTTTTCATTATGTTCCTTTCAATGTTACAATACATATTTATACATGTCGAAGCATCCAATACTATGGACCAAAAACCATTGCGTCCAATACCATGGATTGAAAAACCATCGTGTCCAATACCATGGACCGAAAAACCATCGCGTCCAAAAAACATGTGCGAAAATCATGCACAAAACCATAGGTGGGTCTGCGCAACCTAACATAAGGTCCAAAACCAAAATTACGGGTGCCCATAAAGTGGGGTTATGGGTGCCCTTCAAAACCCCCTATTAACTACGTGGAAAGAATATAACACAACCCAACATTCTCCCACTTGTTCTTTTCTTTCCACACGAGGCCATAAGAGAGCTTAGTCATTTTTCCAGCCCTGAAATGCACATTGTTTCTCTACACCAAGAGAACTTCTCAGAGCTCGTAGATTTGGTCAATGCATCAGCAATATTCTTTAAAGTGTCCACCTTTACCAACAATACCTTTTTGTCTTCTATCATATCCCTCACAAAGTGATACTAAACATCAATGTGCTTTGTCTTTGAATGATATGCAGGGTTCTTTGCCAAGAAAATTTCACTTTGGATATCATAGTTTATCCTCATAGCTTCTTGTACTAACCCCATACTTGAACACAATCTCTGCAACCAAACTGCTTCCTTGCTTGCATGAGTGCCTGCCATGTATTCTGCCTCTGTAGTTAATAGTGCCACTACAAATTGTTTCTTAATCATCCAACTGACTGCACCTCCAAATAGGTTAAACACATACCCACTTGTAGATCTTCTCTAATCTAGATCTATAGCCCAGTCTGCATCAACAATGCCATGAATATCCAACACTCTATCCAATCCTGGTCTTCCTTGGTAGCACAGACCATAATCACTAGTGCCACGGAAATACCTAAAACCCTGCTTAACTGTTGTCCAGTGCTCCTTTCCTGGTTTTGACATAAACCTGTTCAATAATTCCACTGCATGTGCAATGTCTGGTTTAGTACAAAACATTGCATACATCACGCTACCGTCTACACTTGCACATGGAACACGGGACATATCCTCTTCCTCTTCTTGTGTCTTGGGACACTGTTCAGCAGATAACTTTACAACTACAGGAATAGGAACCTTCACCAGTTTGCTATCCTACATATTAAACCTCTGCAATATTGTCTCGACATACTTCCTCTGGTTTAACTAGAGCTTCCTCTTTTCCTAATCTCTTTTAATTTCCATACCCAAAATATAGTTTGCAGCACCAAGATCTTTCATGTCGAATTTGGAGGACAATTGGGTCATCAAATCATGGATAATTTCTTTGTCATTTCCAGCCAGAAACATATAATCCACATACAAGACCAGATAAATAACATGGTCACAAATTAATTTAAAATACACAGCGATCTACTTTGCTTCTGGTGAAACCAAGTCCCTGTATAAATGTATCAAATTTCTAATACCACATCCTTGGTGACTATTTTAACCCATACAGAGACGTCTTTAACTTGCATTCTAGATATTTCTTACCCTTCATCGCAAATCCTTTAGGTTGTTTCATATAGATCTCCTCTTCCAGATCCCCGTGAAGAAATGTTGTCTTCACATCCATCTGTTCTACCTCAAAATCAAAAGCAACAACAACAGATAAAAGTAATCTAATAGAAATTACCTTGGCAACAAGAGAAAAAATATCACCAAAATCAATTCCCAGCACCTGGGAATAACCTTTTGCTACCAACCAAGCTTTGTATTTGTCCACTTTTCCTTCTGCATTTGTCTTCTTTCTGAACACCCATTTGTTGCCAATGGGTTTTCTTCCAGCCGACAACTCCACCAGATCCCAAGCCTCATTTTTATGCAAAGATGCCATTTCATCAACCATGGCCTCTTTCCAAAGTTTTCCATCCTCTGAATCCACTACTTCCTTCACAGTTCTGGGATCATCATTAGTAATAGATAAAGCAAAATTTGAATAGAAAGTAGATGGAATATACCTTTCTGGCTGCCTTGTTTCTTGAAATGATCCTCTTACACCCGAAGTTTGTGGTTTTTCAACTTCTGATTCCTCCTCTGTTGTAGAGTCTGATTCTTCCTCTTTTAGCTCGAACTCTATCTTCTCAGGTTCCTTTGGTTGGACTTCATGCTTAATAATATATTTCACCTCTCTGAACACAACATCTCAATTGTACACAACCTTCCTTGTTACTGGGTTCCAAAGCTTATAACCCTTCAAACCATCCTTATACCCAAGAAAGATGCAATTTTTAGATTTACTATCCAACTTGGTTCTTTTCTCCTTTGGAACATGTATATATGCATCACATCCAAATACCCTCAGATTTGAAAGAGAGGGTTTCTTACTAGTCCATACCTATTGTGGAGTCTTATCCTCCAACGGTGATGAGGGTGACCTGTTGACCAGGTAACATGTAGCATCCACTGCCTATACCCAAAATTCTTGTCCTAACTGAGCACCACTGAGCATGCTTCTTGCCCTTTCCATCAACGTCTTATTCATTCTTTCTGCAACTCCATTTTGTTGAAGTTTATATGGAGTAGCCTTCTACCATGCCATACCACACTTCTTACAGAATTCTTAAAATTCCTTTCTGCAAAACTCTCCACCGTTATCTGTCCTCAACACCTTTATCTTCTTCTCTGTCTAGTTTTCCACCAGAGCCTTAAATTATTTAAACCTATCAAATACTTCAGATTTATTCTTAAGGAAATATATCCATGTATTCCTTGAGAAGTCATCTATAAATTATACATAGTACAAAGACTTACCTACTGATGGAACCTTCATAGGTCCAAACACATTACTGTGAACAAGTTCTAATATCTGTTTCGCCCTCATACTACCAAAGGGGAAACTTAGCCGATTCTGCTTCCCATATACACAAATTTCACAGAAATCAAAATCCAGAGAGCTATTACTCATACCTTCTACCATACCTTTACCATGAAGTATCCGAAGGCCCTTTTCTCCAATATGTCCAAGCCTTTGATGCCACAACATGGTATTCTCTCCAGAGACCACTAGATTTTCTGCTCCACTTTCAGGAACTACAGAACTATTGCACCCATCAATAACAATACTACCTTGCAGCTTGTACATAGTTCCAATCCGAACTCCCCACATCAATACCAGTGCTCCTCGAACCATCTTGTAGTTATCCTTCTTGAACATTGTTTTTACACCTGCATCATCCAGCTTGCTTACAAAAATAATATTTCTACCCAATGCAGGAATATGTAGAACACCTAGAAGTGTTCTAACCATTCCACCTTGCAACTTCAACTTTACTTTTCCGTGACTAATGATTCTAGCCTTCTTTTCATCCCCCAAGAAGACATCACCACCATCATATTTCTCATACTCGCAAAACCACTCTCTATGGGGAGTGAAGTGAAAGGATGCACCTGAGTCAATCAACCATGCCTCATGATCTACATGTGTACTTGAAGAAGCCAAGTAGACATCCCCACCTTCATCTGAGGTGTTTTTCGCCTCTGTAGAAGGAGCCTCATCAGATCCATTTCCTTTGTCAGGAGCTTTAGATTTACAGTCCCTTTTGTAGTGCCCTTCCTTTCCACATTTCCATCACATGACCTTTAGGTTTTCCTGGAGATTTAGATCTCCCTCTAGATTTAGATCTCCCTCTTGATGACTTATTTTTGTTTCTGTTCTGGGACCGTCCTCCTACAAACAAGGCATCACCATTCTGGCTCTCCATATTTTTTTTGTCTCATCTCCTCCGTCGGCAAGGATGAGACTATTTCAACAAAATGCAAGGTAGTTGCATTGCTACCTATTGTAATAACCAGAATATCCCATGAATATGGTAGAGAACACAACAAACTAATGCACTTATCTTCATTTGAAATTTTAATATCAACAAATGCTAACTAACTTACCATAGTATTAAATGCATTCAGATGCTCTGTCACCGAGTCTCCATCTTTCATCCTCAGATTATACAGTTTTTTCCACAGGAACAATTTATTCACCAAAGACTTAGATTGGTACAAAGTCCCTAACTTGTCCCACAAAGCCTTTGTCGTAGCTTCCCCTGATACATTCAGCAATACTGAATCTGAGACACACAATCATATTGTGCTCTTTGCCTTCCGATCCAACTTCTTCCATTCTTCATTGGTCACTCTCATTGGTTTAGTACTCGGATCTACCATGATCCACTGGTCTTTATCCACCAACAGATCCTCCATCTTGAGTTTCCACAACTCAGAACTCTAACCATTAAATTTCTCAATCTCTATCTTTCCACTACTCGCCATCTTCTTTCACCACTAGAATCGATCTTGCAGATCTCCCACTGAACAGGGTCTACCACAGGCCTGAGCGAAACCCCTCAGCAACAAAGGCGTCCCCTTGAAGCCAAAAGTGCTCTAATACCAAATGTAGGTTCTAACCCCGTACAAAAATTACTTGCATATGAATTCTAAAACACAGAAAAAATAAACAATGTGAGAGCATAACACATATAGACAAAGATTTTCCCACTCGACCCCAAAATCGGGACTACCAGCTTGATTTTTCATTATGTTCCTTTCAATGTTACAATACATATTTATACATGCTGAAGCATACAGTACCATGGACTGAAAACCATCACGTCCAATACCATGGACCAAAAAACCATCGCGTCCAATACCATGGACTGAAAAACCATCACGTCCAAAAAACATGTGCGAAAATCATGCACAAAACCATAAGTGGCTTCGTGCAACCTAACATAGGGTCCAAAACCAAAATTTTCTGGGGGGTGCTACCCCAGACCCCATAAATTGTGGTTACGGGTGCCCTTCAAAATCCCCTGTTAACTACGTGGGAAGAATATAACACAACCCAACAAGCAAAGATATTTTTTCTTATAATCTGCAACCAAATTCCACCCGCCACCAAAGTTCACCAAATATTTATTGTTAATAGTGCACCATTAAATAATTTTTTGTCATTGATGCCCCAACCTCCATAGTCAAGTGGCTTACATGTTGGGTTGTGTTATATTATTTTTTGACTAACCCACGTAGTTAAACGGGGGTTAGAAGGAGGGTGGAGCCCCCCCTTCGTTGTGTTGATTGCATAGTGGTGGGAGTCATAGGGGGTTTGAGGGGTGCAGGTAACCCCACTCTATGCAGTTTGGACGGACCCACCTATGGTTCTATGCATGATTTTCGCACATGTTTTTGGACACGATGGTTTTTGGTCCATGGTATGGATGCTTCGTATGTATAAATATGTATTATAACACTGAAAGGAACATAATGAAAAATCAAGCTGGTAGTCCCGGTTTTGGGATCCAGGGGAAAATCTCTGTGTATATGTGTTCTATGTGTTATGCTCTCGTATTTTTTATTTTATGTGTTTTATAATTCGTACGCAGATAATTTATGTACGGGGTTAAAACTTACATTTGGTATCAGTGTTGTTTTGGCTTCAAGGGGATGCCTTTATTGCTGAGGGGTTTTGCTTCGGCCTGTGGTAAACCCTGTTCAGTGGGATATTTGCGAGATTGATTCTGGTGATGAAAGAAGATGGTGAGCAATGGAAAGATATAGATCAAGAAATTTAATGGTCAGAGTTTTGAGTTGTGGAAACTCAAGATGGAGGATCTGTTGGTGGATAAAGATTAGTGGATCGTGGTAGATCCAAGTACTAAACCAATGGGAGTGTCTGATGAAGGATGGAAGAAGTTGGACCGAAAGGCAAAGAGAGTAATACGATTACATGTCTTAGATTCGGTATTGTTGAATGTATCAGGGGAAGCTACAACAAAGGATTTGTGGGCCAAGTTAGGGACTTTGTACCAATCTAAGTCTTTGGTGAATAAACTGTTCCTACGGAAAAAGCTGTATAACCTGAGGATGAAATATGGAGACTCAATGATAGAGCATCTGAATGAATTTAATAATATGGTAAGTCAGTTAGCATCTGTTGATATTAAAATTTCATATGAGGATAAGTGCATCAGTTTGTTGTGTTCTCTACTAGATTCGTGGGATATTCTAGTTATTTCAAAAGGTAGCAATGCAACTGCCTTGCAATTTGATGAAATAGTCTCATCCTTGTTGACGGAGGAGATGAGATGGAAAAATATGGAGAGCCACCATGGTGATGCCTCATTTGTATGAGGATGGTCCTAGAATAGAAACAAAAATAAGTCATCGAGTAGGAGATCTAAATCTTCAGGAAAACCTATAAAGGTGGTGTGCTAGAAATGCAGAAAGGAAGGGCACTACAAATGGGACTAAAAATATAAAGATCTTGATAAATAAAAGGGATCTGATGATGCTCCTTCTGTAGAGGTGGAAACCACCTCAAATGAAGGTGGGAATGTGTACTTGGCTTCTTCAAGTACACATGTAGATCATGAGGCATGATTGATTGACTCAGGTGCATCCTTTCACTTCACTCCCCATAGAGAGTGGTTCTACGAGTATGAGAAATATGATGGTGGTGATGTCTTCTTAGGGGATGATAGGAAGAATAGAATCGTTGGTCGTGGAAAAGTAAAGTTGAATTTGCAAGGTGGAAGGGTTAGAACACTTCCAGGTGTTCTGCATATTCCTTCATTAGCTAGAAATCTGATTTCTATAAGCAAGTTTGATGATGCAGGTGTAAAAATAGTGTTGGAGAAGGATACCTGCAAGATGGTTCAGGGAGCACTGGTATTGATGCGAGGAGCCCAGATTGGAACTCTGTACAAGTTGCAAGGCAGCACGACTGTTGATGGGTGCAACAGTTCTGTGGTTCCTGAAAGTGGAGTAGAAAATCTAGTGGTCTCTGGAAAGAATACCATGTTGTGGCATAAAAGGCTTGGACATATTAGAGAGAAGGGCCTTCCAATACTTCATGGTAAAGGTGTGGTAGAATGTATGAGTAATAGCTCTCTGGATTTTTATTTTTGTGAAAATTGTGTATATGGGAGTAGATTCGGGTGACTTTCCCCTCTGGTGGTAAGAGGGCAAAGCATATATTAGAGCTTGTGCATAGTGATGTGTTTGGACCTATGAAGATTCCATCACTGGGTAAGTCTGTGTACTATGTATCATTTATAAATGACTTCTCAAGGATTACATGGATATATTTCCTTAATAATAAATCTGAATTCTTTGACAAGTTTAAAGAATTTAAGGCTCTGGTGGAAAACCAGATAGAGAAGAAGATAAAGGTGTTGAGGACTGATATTGGTGGAGAGTTTTGCAATAAGGAATTTGAAAAAATCTGTAAGTGTGATATAGCATGGCAGAAGAATATTCCATATACACCTCAGAAAAATCGATTTGTAAAAAGAATGAACTAGACATTGATGGAAAGGGCAGGAAGCATGCTCATTGGTGTTGGGTTAGGACAGGAATTCTGGGTAGAGGCGGAGGAGACTGCATGTTACCTAGTCAACAAATCACCTTCATCAGTTTCGGAGGATAAAACTCCACAAGAGGTATGGACTGGTAAGAAACCCTCTCTTTCACATATGAAGGTATTTGGATGTGATGCATATGTACATGTTCCAAAGGAGAAATGAACCAAATTGGATAGTAAATCTAAAAAGTGCATCTTTATTGGCTATATGGATTGTTTAAAGGGTTTTAAGCTTTGGAACCCAGTAACAAGGAAGGTTGTGTACAACCGAGATGTGGTGTTCAGAGAGGTGAAAGATGTTATTAAACATGAAGTCCAACCAAAGGAACCTGAGAAGATAGAGTTTGAGCTAAAGGAGGAAGAATCAGACTCTACAGTAGAGGAGGAATCAGAATATGAAGAGCCAGAAACGCCAGGTTTGAGAAGGTCAGTTCGAGAAAGAAGGCAGCTAGAAAGGTATAATCCATCTGCTTTCTATTCATTTTTTTCTTTATCTATTACTGATGATGATCTCAGAATTGTGAAGGAAGCAGTAGATTCATAGGATGGAAAACTTTGGAAAGAGGCCATGGTTGATGAAATGGAATCTTTGCACAAAAATGAGGCTTGGGATCCGATGGAGTTGCCAGCTGGAAGGAAACCCATTGGCAGCAAATGGGTGTTCGAGAAGAAGACAAATGTAGAAGGAAATATGGAGAAATAAAAAGCTTTGTTGGTAGCAAAAGGTTATTCCTAGGTGCCGGGAATTGATTTTGGTGATATTTTTTCTCCTGTTGCCAAGGTAACTTCTATTAGATTACTTTTATCTGTTCTTCTGCTTTTGATTTTGAGGCAGAACAGATGGATGTGAAGAGAACATTTCTTCATGGGGATATGAAGAGGAGATCTACATGAAGCAACTAGAAGGCTTTGCAGTGAAGGGTAAGAAAGAACTGGTATGCAAGTTAAAGAAGTCTCTTTGTGGGTTAAAACAATCACCAAGGATGTGGTATCAGAAATTTGATAGATGTATACGGGGACTTGGCTTCACCAGAAGCAAAGCAAGTCACCGTGTGTATTTTAAATTAATTGGTGACCATGTTATTTATCTGGTCTTGTATGTGGATGATATGTTGCTGGTTGGAAATGAAAACAAAATTATCTATGATTCAAAGACCCATTTGTCCTCCAAATTCGACATGAAAGATCTTGGTGCTGCAAACTAGATCTTGGGAATGGAAATTAAAATAGATCGGACAAAGAGGAAGCTCTTGTTAAACCAGAGTAAGTATGTCAAGACAATATTGCATAGGTTTAATATGCATGATAATAAACTGATGAAGTTTCCTATTCTTGTAGGTGTAAAGTTATCTGTTGAACAATCTCCCAAGACACAAGAAGAGGAAGAGGACACGTCCCGTGTTCCATATGCAAGTCCAGTCGGTAGCCTGATGTATGCGATAGTCTGTGCTAGACCAGACATTGCACATGCAGTGGGAGTATTGAGAAGATTTATCTCAAAACCAGGGAAGGAGCACTGGACAACAATGACGCAGGTTTTCAAGTATTTGCATGGAACTAGTGTTAATGGTTTGTGCTACCAAGGAAGACCAGGATTAGGAAAAGTGTCGGATATTTGTGGCTTTGTTGATGCAGACTAGGCTGGAGATCTGGATCAGAGAAGATCTACAAGTGGGTACGTGTTTAACCTATCTGGAGGTGAAGTCAGTTGGATGAGTAAGAAATAATTTGTACTGGCACTATCAACTATAGAGGTAGAATACATGGCAGCCACTCATGCAAGCAAGGAAGTAGTTTGGTTGCAGAGATTGTGTTCAAATATGGGGTTAGTGCAGGGAGCTGTAAGGATAGACTATGACAACCAAAGTGCAATTCTCTTGGAAAAGAACCTTACATATCATTCAAAGACAAAGCACATTGATGTTCAATATCACTTTGTGAGGGATATGATAGAAGAAAAAAAGGTGTTGCTAGTAAAGGTGGACACTTTGAAGAATACTCCAGATGCATTGACAAAATCTGTGAGCTTTGAGAAGTTCTCTTGGTGTAGAGATACAATGGCCGTCGCAGGGCTGGAAAAATGACTAGGCTCTCTTGTGGCCCCTTGTGGAAAGAAAACAACAACTTGGGAATGTTGGGTTGTGTTATATTCTTTACACGACTAGGCCATGTAGTTAAACAGGGGGTTAGAAGGGGAGCGGAGCACCCCCTTCGTTGCGCCGATTGTGTAGCGGGGCTAGTCACAGGGGGTTTGATAGGTGCAGGTAACCCCACTCTATGGGGTCTGGGGCAGCGCCCCATAAAATTTTGGTTTTGGAACCTATGTTAGTTTGGGTAGACCCACCTATGGTTTTGTGCATGATTTTTGCACATGGTTTTGGATGCGATGGTTTTCGGTCCATGGTATTGGATGCTTCGGCATGTATAAATATGTATTTTAAAATTGAAAGGAACATAATGAAAAATCAAGTTGGTAGTCCCGGTTTTGGGATCCAAGGGAAAATATCTGTGTATATGTGTTTTATGTGTTATGATCTCGCATTTTTTATTTTATGTGTTTTAAAATTTGTATGCAGGTAATTTCTGTACGGGGTTAAAACCTACATTACATATATTTTTCAGAGCTAATAGATTATATTTTACGTTATCCCCTATGTCTCACCAAATAAAATTTTCTATAATCGAATTTATTTTGTGGATAACTTCCACTGAAAGATTAAATAAGTGCATCGAGTAGACATGAATTTCCTGAAGCACAACCTTTTCCAAAATCATCCTACCACCCAAGGATAGCCACTTATTCTCCCACTGAAATAATTTCCTCTTAATTTTTTGAAGAACCCATCCCAGTCGTTCCCCCTATAGTTGCATGGCTTCAAGTGGAAGCCCAAGTATTTAAAACCTTTTGCCAGGGATTTAACTTTGATACAAAACAAATGTGCAATCCTTTTTATTTCAATATCCTCCACACAATCTGTAATGAATTTGGTCTTCTCCTTGTTCAAGAAGTGATCTGGGTGGATATTGGTGGCCACCTGCCAATTCCACTTGGACCCCCACCATTGCTTCTTTCAGTTTTTCAGTTTCCTTAATTGTAGCAGAGTTTACTATTTTTAGCAGTTTTTTGGGTGCTAAACTTCTGGAGCAGTTTTGAGGCCCTAAATGACGTTTTTTGGGAAATCTACCAGGAGCGACTTTTGGTTTGAAATTGTCCTTTTAGTCATATTCCTCGGAGAGACAATTCGAGTGGGCTATCATGCACATCAAACGGAGATAATATGACCAAGTTGCGAACCTGGGAAGTTGGTTGTCCAACTCACCCCAACGAGGCCCATAAACTCTTGATGTTACATCTCCTCGGGTTACGTTTTTTGTTGTTTAGGGTTTTCTCCTATTGTTCAATAATAAAAAGGCCCTTGAGCCTCATTGTAAGGTAGTTCAGAGGCATGTAGCTGCCACATCTCTTCTCATAGATAAGCTACCATCGCCCTAGCTGGTTTATTTCCATTTCAGTTTGTAAGCATATTTGAGTATTTTACATTAATGAAATGAAGTATTATTTCCTTTGCATCTATATGTTTATGGTTATATCTATAATTTGTCACATTCCTGTTTAAATTTGGATCAGTGGTATCAGAGAAATTTGCTTTGTTTTCTCTTTTTTCATTGGATGTCCCCAACGAGGTCGGGATATAAGGAGTTAGGGCTTGAACTGGTCGAGCCTTTGCAAGACCAGCCTCGCAAATCACGATGACCTCCCATGGAAGATGAAAAGAAAGATGAGGGGGCAGGAGATCCTATCAAAATATTGTTCGAAGAAGCCCTCAAACGACAAAGGAGCGCGATGATGGACAGCTTTGCCTAGATCCTTCAGTGGCTACATAGGGGCGACGCGTCCACTTCCAACAGCTACTCTGGAAATGCCACACCATTTAAGGTACAAGTTAATTTTGAAATCCCCATATTCTAGGGTCAAACAGATGCAAATGCTATCAATAAATGGTTAAATATGCTAGAGATTAATTTTTCTGTTCACAATTTTTCCAGTCGAGAAAAGACTATTTTCGCTCTTCTCAAAGCAGTCCCCCATGTCAAGGACTAGTGGAAAAGATATTGTGAGCAAAAGGATGAAAGTACAGGCTCACTATTTTTAGCTACACCCACTTGGAATTCATTCCGAGATGCCATCAAGGGGAAGTACTACCCTGTCAGAAGCTATGAGGATCAATACATAAAGTGGACCATGTTGCGGTAGGGAAGGGACCAAGATGTGCCTAAGTTTACCAATATTTTCCATACCCTTCGCACAAATTTTGGTATCAAGGATATGAAGCAGCATTTGGTACTCAAATACCACATTTTCCTACACAATTTCATCCAAGAAGAAATATAATTCCTCAACATCTCCTTTCTTAGCACGGCATACCAATATGCCATCAAGGTTGAGCAAAAGTTTAAATAGAAGAAGCAAGAATTTTGATCTGTGAATCCAAAGCAAGGGAAAGGTGCCCCCAAACCTCTGAACAAAGGACAAAGCCAAGACGGGGTAGAACAAGGCAAGATGTCAAAGCTACAAGAAAATAATAGTGTCATGAAGCCAAAAAAGGACACGGGAGAGTGGTGTGAGTTCCATAAGAGCTCCACTCACAACACAAGTGAGTGTCAGGCCAAGCAATCACTGGTGGCCGAGCTAAAGGTTTCTGAACCAAATGCATGTTTCGACTATGAGTCAAAACCCAACAAAGGGAATGAAAAAGGGAAGCAGATTATCGATTCGGAGCCCAATGCCACCATTGCCACCACGAAGATCTAGAAGGAGGAAACTGAAGTTCCAGAGGAGGAGGAGCGTCTCTTCAACTCCCAGATGTGGGTAAAGGGCTCCCTGCTACAATTCATTGTCGACAACAAGAGCCAAAATAATCTCATTTTAGTAGAGGTCATGAAGTGGTTGCGCTTACCGACCACAGCACATTCACAACCATAAACCATCAGGTGGCTTCACCAAGAATGAGATCTTCATGTGAGCCAGTAGTGTCGCCTTCCATACAACATCAAGCCCTTCACAGATGAGGTATTCTGTGACATTTCTCCCATTGAATTTTGTGATGTACTATTAGGAAAACCATACTTGTGGAAGAGAATGTTGTGTATGAATCAAGGCCCAGTGTTGTTATTGTTACTTTGGTAAATAAGTTGTACAGGATACCAGAGGTAGCACCACCTACTGACATCTCTTTGGTTACTACAAAACAATGTAGTAAGCTCATTTCCAAAACCGGAAAATTTGTTTTCTTGATGATATGACCTCAAGGAAAGAAGAAGATGGTGGCCACGACCTCCAGACATGGCCCCTCTGAACGACAACTACATATGTACAAGGTCGAGGAGGAGTACAAGGACATCTTCACCTCCCCCACAGGGGATCCTCTACACTGCCAGGTCAATCACTCCATCGATTTGACCCCAGGTGTGCCACTGCCCAATGGACCAATCTATTGGCGCTCCATTTTGGAGAATGATGAAATCAAGAGGCAGATTCAGGAGCTGCTATAGAAAGGTCACATCCATCCGAGTTCATCTCCCTGTGGGAGACCAATCTAATGGTACAGAAGAAGGATGGGACTTGGAGAATTTATATTGACTATCAGGTGCTGAACAAGATCATTGTCCATAATAGGTACCTGATCCCACAGATTGATGACCTCCTAGACCAACTGAAGGGGGGAAATATTTTAGGAAGATAGATTTGATGTCAAGATATCACTAGGTACCTATTGAACCCTCAGATGTGTGGAAGACTGGCTTGAAAGTGAAGGAGGGCCTTTTCGAATGGTTGGTTATGCCTTTCGGATTAAAAAATGCTTCTACAACCTTCATGAGGCTAATGGATGACATCTTGTGGCCATTCACCAACTCATTTGTAGTGGTATACTTGGATGACATCCTGATCTTCAACTAGAGTTGGGAAGAGCATCTCCACCACATCCGACAGGTTCTCGAAACACTGAGGAAACACAAGTTATTTTTATCGGGAAAACTACTGTCCATTCAAAGCTACTAGTCCCACTAAGATGGGTAGCTATCTTAGAAACAAACAAACTGAAGTCATTTGTGTTTTCCTTTATGAGAAATAGATGAGAGAGAAGCAAAGAGTACCAACCTCAGTCTTTCGCTTGGCTCCTTGTTTGTTTCCTCTCCCCTTTGACAGAGCTTTTCCACTCTTTCCTTACTTGTCCTACTTGAAAGAACACCTATAGAGTCAAAGAAGCATAATACCATCAAAGCATAGAGACCTATAATCATAAAAAATATAGGATCAGATATATATTAACCATACAAATGCATATATCAATACAAGATTCAGAGATACACAAGAATATGGAGGAAAACTAAAATAGCTTTATTGATAGAAGTAGTAGAAGAGAGGATTACAACCCATTGGTCTGACCCGGCACCATCCTCCCAGCATGAAAGCCCTCTTCACCTCATGAAAAGCTTAGATCACCCAACAATGTTGCACAGAGAAACCAACATCACTTCCTTACAAAATACTAAATTCCAGCCTTTGGATCTCTAGGATGAGGGATCCATATATAGATGTTTGTAGGTGGGTGAGTCAGTTTCTGGGTTTTTGATTAGTGTCCTCTCTCCGATAGTTCTTGGTTCCACTTGGAGATTCATGATCTCTTACTCATCCCTGGGCGAATTTAGAGAGGCAAGTGTCACATGAGAAGTTTCTGGAAGATTCCATGATCATCCACCTTGAAAATTGTCTCTACCATTTGTCTACTCTTTCTCATTGTGCCCCACAAAAGGGCTTTTCAGTATGCATCACACTTTTTGCATGTGGCAGTGAGATGCAACACACCCTTAGCACTGAGCAATCTGTATGGTCAAGTTTTGACCAATTCTAAGTAGTTTGTCAGGGAGAACTTCTAGGAGATGATGTAATCGGCTGATCTTGCTCCTTTAGGGTATGAAACAACACTTTTAGGGACCTAGAATCCCTTGGTTTATGGACATATGTGATTGGGGTTGCAGTGCCCAAATATGTCTATAACAGTTATGTGCCAATTTGGAGAAATGCACTTTTGGCATGACCTAAGTTCAGTATCTGGGATACATTATTGATGAATAGGGAGTGCATTTGGGTCCAGCTATGATCTAATTCATTCAATATTTTCCATATCTAACCACTCTGACAGAGCTTCGCAACTTTCTAGGTATTGCCAACTTCTACTGCAAATTCGTGTTGGAATTTTCTCCTATCACTTGACCCTTGAGTCAAGTCACCAAGGGAGGAGTGAAAGAAAAATTCTCTTGGTCTGAATCTCAATAGAAGGCATTCAAAGAGTTGAAAGATCTCCTCTTCTCGGCACCAGTGCTTGCATTACCAAACTTGCAACAACCAGTTGAGGTCAAGACAGATGCCTCTGACTATGCTATTGGGACAGTCCTTACTCAACACGAGCATCCAGTGGCATATCACAATGAGACAATTTCATACACAAGCTAGAAGTATCCCACTTATGACAAAGAGATGTATTCCATTGTGCAAGCCTGCTTACAATGGAAGCATTACATTTTGGGGAAGGAAATTATCATCCACATAGACCATCGACCCCTACAGTTCATACAGACCCAAGGGAAATTGCATAATGATCACCATTAGAAGTGGTCCACATACCTACAACAGTTCCATTTGAATATGAATTATAAGAAGGAAAACACCAATAATTTTGTAGATTGCCTCAGTCGACAACCGATCATGTCGTTAACCACCATGCTCTTGTGGCCACGAGACTTCTAATTGGGCACTTCCCTACAAAAGCGACCAAGAATTTGGCCACACATACCAGACACTCTTGGAGGGTCAGCATGTTCCATATTTTCACCTCCAAGATGCCTTGTTATGCCACTTGGGTCACCTTTGTGTTCCTTCAAGTGAGCGTGCCAAGATGATTTGGCAAGCACCCTATAGTTGAGCTGCTAGGAATTTCAGGGTTGAGAAAATGGTGGCAGTACTGCAGAAGTATTTCTATTGGCCGAATCTTCGACAAGATGTTGGGAAGTACATCAGATCATGCACTGCCTCTGCCATTGCCAAACCGACCATCAAGAAGCAAAGCCTCTATATCCCATTGCCTACCCCTAATCGACCTTGGGAATCCATCTCCATGGATTACATGTCAGGCCTTCCTTCCACTAAGCATGGAAATGACTGTGTTTTTGTGGTCATCGACAAGTTCTCGAAGATGGCCATTATGGTGGCCTGTAAGAAGAATATCACAAAAGAAGGCACTGCTAAACTCTTCTTTGAATGAGTGTGGGCACACTTTGGGATCCCACAGTTTATCATCTCAGATCGGGACAGTAGGTTCCTCAGTACATTTTGGTCTAGTCTTTGGTCGATGTTGGACACCAAACTCACTAAGTCCATAGCCTTCTATCCTCAAACTGATGGCTAGACAGAGGTTGTCAACAAGATGATCGTACACATTTTGTGCATGTGCAACTCAAAGCATCCACACACATGGGATGAAAGCCTCCCCTATGTTTAACCCAGCTAAACCGGGCTCTCCACAACTCGACTGGCCATAACCTTTTTTAGGTGGGCTTGGGATTCCAGCCACTATGTCCCATTGATGTGGCCACGCCATTTGTAGCTACTCACATAGATTTGGCTCATGTCCAGTCCGAAACAAATAAGGAAAAAAACTTCTTTGAGCACATCCAACATATTCGCCAGTAGGTCCATGACATTCTAGAGAAATCAAATTCCAAGTACAAGCAGCGACATGATCAACATCAGGTGTCACACAAGTTTCAGGTGGGTGACAAAGTCTGGTTGCATTTGCAAAAATAATGCCTTACTAGAGCCTATTGGAAACTCAAACCACTCCGATATGGTCCTTACACCATTACCAAGGCTCTGGGAGACACTGCATTTGAGGTCAGCATTCCCCCATTCCTTGGTCTGCACCGAGTGTTCAATGTGGACCACCTTCGGCCATACTTTCCACCATTAGTAGAGACATTCGACATTGAAAAACAACTCACACCCACAGAGTTAAATCCAGATTGCAAGGAACAAGCTGCCATTGATTGGATCATGGACAAATATATCAAGCACACTTGCCAGAAGAATATCCAACTCTATCGAGTTGTCAAAGTAGGCCAACTCCTTCACTAGGGCAAGTGGCTGACCAGGGATCAAGTTCAGTACAAGTTCCTTCATCTCATTGAGGAACTCAATGCAATGGGGACCATTGCTTCCTAAGGGGGGAGGAATGATCCATGTGGATATTGGTGGCCACCCACCAATTCCACTTGGACCCCCACCATTGCTTCTTTCAGTTTTTCAGTTTCCTTAATTGTAGCGCAGTCTACTATTTTTAGTAGTTTTTCGAGTTCTAAACTTCTAGAGCCATTTTGAGGCCCTAAACAACCATTTCTAGGAAATATATTGCCAACTATTTTTGGTTTGAAATCATCTTTTCTATTTTAGTCCTTGGAGAGATCTTTCCAATGGGATATCATGCACATCAAACGAAGATAATATGACCAGGTCGTGACCATAGGAAGTTGGCTATCCAACTCACCCCAACAAGGCCCATAAACTCTTGGTGTTACATCTCCTCAGGTTAGGTTTTTGGTTGTTTAGGCTTTTCTCCTATTGTTCAATAATAAAAATGCCCTTGAGCCTCATTGCAAGGTAGTTTAGAGGCATGTAGCTGCCACATAGCTTCATAGATATAAGCTACCATCGCCCTAGGTGGTTTATTTCCATTTTTTTTTGTAAGCATATTTTAGTATTTTTACATTAATGAAATGAAGTATTATTTTTGGTGCATCTCTGTGTTTATGGTTATCTTTTTAATTTGTTTCGTTCCTATTTAAATCCAAATCAAGAAGAGAAGAGACACTCTATCAAATTTAGGAAATATTAAGGAGATTTTTTTCCATTCATCTAGCTTTGTCTCCCCCATCCCCAACACATCATCCACAAACATGATGTGGAAAAGATGCAAATTGTTTGATATCTTACATCCCATAATTTAACCATCCACCCTTGTAGCATTGATAGCTCTACTTAGCCCATCCATCACTAATATGAATAATAGTGGGGACAAAGGTGCGTCCTTGTTGAAGACCACGATAAATGCTGAAGAAATCAGTGGGAGTCCCATTATTCAGTATTGCAAAGTTGGTTGTAGTGACACAAGCCATAATCCAGTTAATATGTCTTCAAGGTAGACCAATCCTGTGAAGTATAAGCCTTAAGAATTATCAATCCACCATGTCATAGGCTTTGATGACATCTATTTACATCAAATAGGCCTTCAGATTTCTTGTTCTAATAAAGTTGATACAATCCTGGGTAATCCCCACTACTCTTGGATTCTCCTTCCTGCAAGAAATTCGAATTTCTCCAAATAGATGTATGAAGACAACAATTGTTTCATTGTATCTGCTATAATCTCGAAAATCATCTTGTAAACAACATTACATAATGATATTTGTCTATAATCAGAAAACTTACAAGAATTATAAGCTTTAGGAATGAGTGTTAAGAAACTTGTGTTCATTGCACTAGGCGTTTTCCCTCTGATCTGAGATTCCTCCACCATTGTTATTAATGTTGGGCTCATCAGGTCGAAGAAAAAGAGGTATAAGTCAATAGGCCAACCATTTGGCCCAAGGCTTCTATCTTTAGAAAGTTTTCGTAATTCTCCTTTGAATTACTGAGATGTAATATGCTCATACAGGTGGTCAATATCTGTAGCAAAGACCATTTGTAGAAATAATGAGGCCAACTCCATTTTTTCTTCAGAACTAGATACATCAGACTCATAATATTGGTTATTGTAATAGTTTACAGCCTCCCACTGGATATCCTTCATGGAGACAAGTATATCATTATGCTAATTCCTGATATACGAAATTGAATTATAACTCATACTTTTTGAAGAAACTTTATGAAAGAACCTAATGTTCTTGTCCCCAACTTGTGTCCATTACATTCTGCTCTTCAGCCTCCATTCGTCTTCATTCATTTCAAGGATTTTATTTCATCTATAGACCAGATCAGTGAAGATTTTCTTATTTGTTTCTAACAATGATCTGGCTTTGTTAGATTCATAAGATAGACTATATCAACTTTAATTTCCATAAGTTCTGCCAAGTGCTCCTTTTTCCTATTTCAAGTCCAATCTTTTACAAGTGATTTGAAAAGATTTCAATCTCTCAGTCTAGTAATGACCCAATCCATTCTACTATCTGATGCTATCTCCATGGGCTTTGATCAATATTGGTTGACTAGATCCACAAACTCATCTTCTTTCAACCACAAATGACTGAATTTGAATTGTAGGAGTGTAGGGTCCTATTCTCCCAGCCATTCCAAGAAAATGGCTTCATGGTCTGATACACCCAAACATAAAGTCTAGGTGCTAAGGGTTTGTAGTATTTCATACAAAGAGGAGTGAACAAAGAAGCGATCCAGCCTCTTTTCAATGCCATCCTCCCTTGATCTACCATTCCGCCACATAGGATAAATTGGGGTAGGTGCAATGTCGTGAAGAGTGTATTAAAATATCCTACTAGAGGGTCCAACATACCATGTGAACTTTAGGTAAATTTCATGTCTCCTGCAAAAATACACTGATTCAAGTCCAGGATACCATAGTCATCCAATTTCTGCCAAAATTGTTTCCTATTACTATATGGTGCATAGATATTCATGATGTGCACCCTATGAGGGGAACCCCTATAAAAAGATGTTAGTATAATACCTGCAAAAACCTTGTATGTGATCAGAGAGAAGAGTTGTGGGTTCCATATAGCTGCTAAGCCACTTGAAGTTCCAATCATGTTGGTTGCACACACTACCCAATGTGGACAAATTTATGTCAATATGCAAAGGGATTTATCATGATCTATCATCATCTTCTAAAGAAGAATCATTGTCAGATGTTTTGAAGTAATTATGTACTAAAGGGAACACCACGAAAGAGGTGATTCCAGTCCCCTGATGTTGAGAGACATTATCTTCATCTATAATCGTTGTTCACAAGGGTATTTGCTCTAAGTCCTTGATTGTGCACCATATCTCTCATATCCTCCAAATCATTTGAGGCTCTAGAGTCCATCGATGGGTAAAGTTCCTCCTCAACTATTTCAGAGAAGCATATATTTAGATTTTCTCCTTGATCCATACATGAGGTAATTCTCTTATACTGAAGGAATTTCTTTTTTACATGTATGCCAAAATTATCCTTCTGATTATATATGTAAGACCCAAAACTTCTGGGGCCATTTTCATTGTGTTGTAAACAAATTTCCAGATTCATTGCATTCATTATATTTAATATCGATGTTTCGAACTAGCAACTATGGTTCATCTTCAGGAGGAAAAATATATGAAAGACTGAACTACTCAGCCTATTAATAAATAGATGAAGGATGTGAGAATAACAATGGACAATAACCGTAAATTTACAAAATTCATTATTAATTATAATTTGGGATTTTTTGGGATATTAAAGTTAAAAGCATATGAGTTTTTTTATGAATGAAATAATAATTTAAATGGTAAAATTGAGATAATAGGAATGTATGATGCACAATTACATTAATAAGGAATGTGAGAATTATAATATTCATATCAGATTATGTGATATTAATTGTTGACACCTAATCATTGGGATTGGGTGAACATTTGTAAATATTGTAAATAGTAGATAATGAAGAATAATAAAATAAAGAGACACTGGGAGGTGAAGCCCAAGAGTCTCTCCCTTCTTGTATATAACCATGAGCAACCTTAATGAAGAAACACAATTTGATTTGAGGAGTTACCTCTTGGGATGACATGGTATCAGAGCCAACCTTTATTTTTAGTTTTCTTCCCTTTGTAAGTCCCTCCTGCCTCTGCTCTCTATCAAATCTCTACATTTGGAAAGACCACCCTTTGCATTCAAATGCACAATTTAATTATCTCTATGATGATTTCAAGGATTTGAGAGTTAACCTTTGGTTGAATAACTCTCATAGAAGCTTTGCACTTGCATGGTGTGGAAGTGTTGGAACATTGGTTAACATATTGTGGAGTAGATTTGCAAACATTCGATGAGACCATTGAAGATAGTGAAACTGTAGCATTCATTCTGATGGTGATATTGTAGTGTTCATTTTTCATTGAAAGCATTTGGTAAGTCCTTCTTTACGACAGGAATCCATTAACATTGAAGATTTTTTGTAGTCGATGGAATGGCGGAAGCATAACTGTGACTGTGTTAATTTCTGATTTTTTTATAATTCCCATTATGTAACTCTCCCTCCAAACCACACCATATATCGTGATACCATACTGCCTCCTGTCTTAATATACAACACTGCCAAAAGTCAGACTAGTATCCAACCCATTATGCCAGCGAATCCGCTATACCCAGTTACCAACCCATCATGCCAGCAAATCCTCTACACCACATACCAGTGTCCCTCCACCTTTCGGCTCTATGACATTAACGACTCTGTACATACTCCTACACATTTGGCACTCTTTCCAAACTCTTACATAGTCAAAACTCCCCATACTCCATACTCCATACTGCGACATTGACTACTCTGTCCAAACTCCTGCATAGTCTGTGCTCTCCATACTCCATACTCCATATTATGCTTGCTGGAGATTACGTTGAATGCTGGTCCATACCACCATATGAATCCACCATACCACTCCACCTTTTTTAATATAATAATGTGTTGCATTCGTTGGTTCCATTTCCACCCACCGTGGACTGACATCAATACTCCGCCTATGTGCCCATACCGCCTACATGGCCTCGCCTACCGTGGAGCCCCTCCCCCATATAACTATCCACTACATAACCCCTCCCCCATTAAAACTCCTCTACCATATAACCCCTTCCCCAAATATACCTCTGATATATACATATCAGAATCATATTTTCATAGTTTTTTTTACACAACAAGTGCAAATTTTTGCCAACAGAGGAGCATTTTTTTTTACACATTACACATTTAAATGCATTCATTTATCTCTATAGTTGGAGTAATTCTCTCTGGAAAGGAGAACTATCCTGAGTGGTCTCGGAAGATCAAACACACTCTCATTTTCAATGAGTTGTGGAAAGGAGGCTGGGAAGGTGTAGGAGACAATGCACCTAAAAATCCCACTTCAAATAAGGAGTTTGCCATTTGGGAAAACAAGAACAACAAGGCCTATGCCTTGATTGCAACATTTGTAAATGAAGTGGTGAGTCTCCATATTTTACCATTTTGAAATGATTTTGAAGCCTTAAAGAAGTTGAAGGAACTCTATGACTCACACTCTATGCTTGAAGTTCTCCAATTCATGATTAAATTGTTCAGTTTTGAATTACAAGATGATGATCCTTTTGCTCTAGCATCAGAAGTAAAATCTATTATGCATGATATCAAAGCCACTAATGTTGAACTAGACATTCCTCTGATAGATTCTTTCAACGCACTTTATCCCACTTATTCAAATTATCTTGAGTCATTTCAAGAAAATCGAAACCTCAAAGATATTACCTTTGACTCCCTTGTAAATAAATTTGCTGAGAGGGAGAAATATTTTGGGAAGAAAGCAACTCCTCAGACTTTTGAAGAAGTAGTGTGTCTTGCACATAGAGAGAAGAATCATTCTCAAGATTCTTCCAGAGGAAGAGGTGGTCATAGAGGAAGAGGAAGAAGAAATTTCAGAGGCAGTAGGGGGAAAACACTCTCAAGGAGAAAGATATGATCTTGATCGCATACGTTGCAATAGAGATGGATCACATGATGCATCCACATGAAATTTTCCTTGGGACAAAATTGAGGAGGAAAGAAATCAAGCCGAAAGTAAAACCAATGAAAAAGAGAAAGGTAAAGCACCTAAATTTGCTCACTATGTTGTGGCACATTGTAACATTGGAGTAAATGAGGACTTATTTAATGCTTCACTTGCTTCTTGGAAAAATGATTGGTTGCTTGATTCAGGATAAACTTGCCATATGACCTTTAGAAGATACTTTTTTGAAGAATTTACCGACAATCTTGCTGAGTGGCAACTTGATCACTTGGATAGATTTAGATATGTAAAATCATTTCAAGAATTTGATAATCAGATTCCACATCTTTAAGGGGGGATTCCTATGCTGGATCAATTTGTGGAATCTTCTTCTGAAGCACTCTCTCCCCCACATGAAACTCCAACAACGAATGATACTTTGAGTGATGTGATTGACAGAATTGGGAAACTCAATCTTGATTCAATCCCAACTCACTCAACTGAGTAGCCTGGACCATATCAGAAAGGTCCCACAAAGTGGCTGACAAAGACACTTGAAAGTGTTCATAGTGATGAGGTTGAAAATAAAGAAACATGAAATTGAACCAGGAAAATTGAAGGTGGTCTATACGATTCTAATTCACCCATTGATATGGATATTTCTTATGGTTGTGAACTAAATTTGTCTATAGATTTTGAACCAAATTCCTTTGAAGAAGTTGTTTCTCACGATTAATGGAAAGAAGTGATGCAAAGGAGTACGATGCCTTGATAAAGAATGGAAATTGGAAGCTAGTTGATCCTCCATTGGGAACCAAACCAATTGACTGCAAGTGGGTCTACAATAACAAGTATAAATCTAATTGCTCACTTGACAAGAGAAAAGATAGGCTTGTGGCAAAAGCCTTTGGAAAGAAGGAATGGGTTGATTATGAGGAGACGTTTTCTCCCATAGAAAAATGGGCTACCATCTGAACACTCTTTACCTTGGCAGCTCAAAATGATTGGAAACTCCATCAAATGGATGTAAAAAATGATTTATTAAATAGAGATTTGAAAAATATGTTTTAATGTCCCACCCAAAAATATTTGTTTTAAAGGGACATGAACATAAAGTATGCAAACTTGTGAAATCCTTGTATGGCCTCAAGCAAGCACCGCAAGCTTGGTATGGAAAGTTAACTGTGCATCTTCTGAAACTCAACTTCAAACATGATGATCTTGATGATGCAATTTTGTTTGTGAAGAAAGTTTGCAAAACAGTTGTATATCTTGTGGTATATGTAGATGATCTTTTGATGACATGGAACAATGAGAGCTACATTACATCCATAAAGAAGGAATTGAGGAAAGGTTTTGAAATGACTGACTTGGGCTATGTTCACTACTATCTTGGTATTGAAGTAACTCAACATCCGAAGTATATATTCGTCTCTCAAAAGAATTACATTGGAGATCTGTTAAACATGTTTGGCATGGCTGAGTGCAATCCTTTGACTACTCTAATGGAACAAATGTTAAAGCTCACATCCATTGAAGGAAAATAATTTGAGGATGCAACAAGGTATAGACAACTTGTAGGAAGTCTCAACTACGTGACTACTACAAGACTAGAGATTTCATTTGTTGTTGGAATCCTCTCCAGGTTTATGAAAAATCCTTGTGAGGGACATTGGTCTGCTGCAAAAAGAGTTCCAAAGTACTTGAAGGGAACCCAAGACTTTGGACTCAAGCATACATAGGTGGGGGACATCAACTTGATTGGTTACTTTGATTCAGACTTCGATGGAGACAAAGAAACCAGGGTATCTACTTCAGGTTATGTGATGATTCTTGGATTAGGAGTTGCCTCTTGGAGATCATGCAACCAATCAGTTCTAGCAGATTCCACGACAAAGGTAGAATATATGGTAGTTGTTGAGGCAACAAAAGAAATTGTGTGGCTCAGGAAAATTATGGAAGATTTACAAGTAAAACAAGTACATTCAACTCCATTTATGATTGATAACACCTCTACAACAAATTTGTCCAAGGACCCAAAGTTTCATGATAAAACGAAGCACATCAATGCAAAATACCATTTGATTTGACATCATGTTAAGGACAACCAGAAGGCTTTGTTGTGAAGGGATATGAACATAAAGTATGCAAAATTGTGAAATCCTTGTATGGCCTAAAGCAAGCACTGTGAGCTTGGTATGAAAAGTTAATTAAGCATCTTCTAAAACTCAAATTCAAACATTATGATCTTGATGCTGCAACTTTGTTTTTCAAGAAAGTTGGCAAAACAATTGTACATCTTGTTGTATATGTAGATGATATTTTGAGACAGGGAACAATGAGAGCTACATTACATCCATAATGAAGTAATTGAGGAAAGGTTTTGAAATGACTGAACTTTGGCTATGTTCATTACTATCTTGGTATTGAAGTAACTCAACATTCGAAGTATATATTCCTCTCTCAAAAGAAGTACATTGGAGATTTTCTAAACAAGTTTAGCATGGATGAGTGCAATCCTTTGACTACACCAATGGAACAAAACTTAAAACTCACATCCATTGAAAAAAAAGAATTTGAGGATGGAACAAGGTATAGACAACTTATAGGAAGTCTCAACTACCTGACTACTATCATACTGGATATTTCATTTTATGTTTGAATCCTCTCCAGGTTTATGAAAAAGCCTTGTGAGGGACATTGGTCTGCTACAAAAAGGGTTTTAAAGTACTTGAAGGGAATCCAAGATATTGGACTCAAGTATACTCAGGTGGGAGACTTCAACTTGATCAAATACTGTAATTCATACTTCGATGGAGACAAAGAAACTGGGTTATCTACTTTAGGTTATGCCATGAGTTTTGGATTAGGAGCTGTCTCCTAGAGATCACGCAAACAATTAGTTCTAACAGATTCCATAACAGAGGCAGAATATACGGCAGCTGTTGAGGCAACAAAATAAATTGTGTGGCTCAAGAAAATTATGGAAGATTTGTAGGTAAAACAAGTACATTCAACTCCACTCATGATTGACAACATCTCTGCAACAAAGTTGGCCAAGAACCCAAAGTTCCATGATCTAACGAAGCACATCAATACAAAATACCATATGATTCGACATCATGTTAAGGCCAAGAAATCCATCTATGCCATTGTTCCACTAATGAGAAGATTGCAGACATCTTCACCAAAGTGCTTGTAAGAGAAAACTTCGAAAGTTTTAGAACGATGCTTGGACTCATCAACATCTCTTCATATTAAGGGGGAGAATGTTGACACCTAATCATTGGGATTGGGTGAACATTTATAAATAGTGTAAATAGTAAATAATGGAGAATAAGAAGAGGAAGAGACATTGGGAGGTGAAGCCCAAGAGTCTCTCCCTTTTTGTATATAACCATGAGAAGCCTTAACGAAGAAACACAATTTGATTTGACTTACCTCCTGGCCTGACATTAATAAATATTCACAAGATAATAAAAAGATAATGGGAATTAAATAAATGTGTATATGTAAATATATATATATATATATATATATATATGTTTATTTAAATTTAAATTTATGGTGTTTTATTCTGCGTCAACAGTTGAAGGTCCAATTATGACACCTAGTCTCTCGTTAACCAAGAGAAGAATGGGGGGAGCTAAGATAGAAGTGAGTGCTTTGTTAGCATGTTTAGGATTTGTCGAAGTAGGATCAGATCTGGGGAGTGTTAACAAATCTAGAGGTTGGTCCTTGATTTTATTTAGGTCTTGACAAAATCGAATCCCATGTTTGTCATTACCTAAAAGGGAAATCAATTTCACGGCCAACAATTCCATTTGTGATGGTTATATCCTCCAACGCAGGCATATTCGAGCTAGCCTCATTTACCGAGGCCCCTTTGGTTGATTTAGAAAATATAGGGGTCCTATTCTACAATGAAGTGTCCATGTTCTTGGCATCCCAGACATTGGAATGGAATCCCCCAATAGTCCACCTATTGTCTCATTGAATGTATCCCCCAATATATATTCAAATAAGTTAGGAATCCACTTGCAAAACCTGCTTCAATAAAAAACCATGTCATTGTCTTATCTAGCATGAATAAATCATACACATAGTGTAGAATCTGCCGATTTTATTGGCAATTTGCACAATTGTCTTTTTCGACCATAGCTCTAGAGGGAGACTAGGTAACTTGACCCAAATATATTTTCTCTTAGGGATCTCCTTGATTGGATTGAAACCAAAGTTCCATTTTTGTAGTATTAGGAACCCTCTTCCTTTCATCTAGGGCCTAGTACGAACCATCTATGCATCTTCTTTGGACATAAAGTGGACTCCAAACCACTCGTTCATAATAACACTTATCGCTAGGTCACGTATCCAACTATTGAGGACCAATTTTTTATTTTCCTAATCCTTCATTTGGCCACCATCCATTCTTAAATATTACTAATGCCCCACCAAAACTCTTTCCTTTAATCTCTCCACATTGTCCCAGTAAACATCCACCCCCAAAACTAGTCTCTTGATCTCCTCTTGTGCTTTGACTGGTTTAGATTTCCTCCTGTCATTGATCTATCAAGGGACCAAGTTCTTTGCGTGTAGATTCACAGACCTAAATTTTTCATACCTTAGATCGAGATTTCTTTTGTTCGAGGACACGGTATGTGGATTAGCTATGCTACTCATACATGAATCCCTTCCATTATTAGCATCTATATCAATGTCTATGAGAGCCTCCAAATCATCAATATGGTCTAAAAACAACAGTTTACTTTCTATATCTATCTGATATCTTCTAGAAACCAATCGAACAAGCAAAGAATACCAACGAGGATAACTAGGCAAAAAAAACTAAACTCTTATTGCAATTGGATGATCCTCATACCTAGGGTCCCACTCTAGAAGTGTAGTCCTGATAAAACTTCAATATCAACGTCAAATGTGATTCCAGTTTTCTCACTGAGGTCCATGTTATCTGATGTGACTCCATTTGGGAGAGACCAGTAAAAATAGTGGAGGAGAGAGGCTATAACCATGTGAACCATCCTATGATCCAATGGAAGCCCATGACGAATATTTCTTCCTACTTCAAATGGAATCAGTTCAAAGTTTTCCTCCCTATATTTTATGTGAGAATCCATAAATCTCTCAGGCTTGAACTAAGGTGGAAATAAGACCTTCAAAATATGAACCAATCACACGATTACAAATTGGCGTGTGTGTGTGTGTGTGTGTATATATATATATATATATATATATATATATATATATATATATATATATATATATATATATATATATATATATATATGGTAGTAAAAAGCGAATCAATTGCAATAGTGTTGACTTGGCAAGAACTAATAACATAGTTTTATATCAAGTTTATATAAAGAAAAATTATGTACTTTAGATTAATAAATTTCTTATGTTTTGATTTTTCATTTTAAAATATGTGTTATTTATTACATTATTAATATAGAATTGATATATAACAATATATATATATATATATATATATATATATTGCTTTATATGGTATATACATAATATACATTGAAATATTTGATTTATGATTTACATTCTATACTCATTAAAATGTTAATACATGTCTTAATCATAGATTAGTTAAATTGGTAGCCAAGTATCTCTAGTGTTGAGAAATGATTTTAACACTTTCATGGTCAAGCTTTGTGTTTGAGCAGACACAAAGTGATTCTTTCAGGTAATAGGTTTTCTATGAAGATTTGTAATTCATTCATTATTTAATATAGAGTTGATATGTAACACACACACACACACACACACACACATATATATAACATTTAAAAAAATATTTATAACAATTTTTCTTTTAATAAAAAGGCTCCTATGAATATATGTTTTCTACTTCTAAATATGATTGAGACTGTATTAACATTTTAAAATACTAAATAGAATATAAATTATAAATAAAATATTTCAATATAAACTATATATATATATATATATATATATATATATATATATATATATATACTATTTTATTAGTTACAAAAGTTTAATATGGATTTGATATATAAAGAGATAAGAAATTCTTATTGCATTAATAAGTTGTCTTTTAGGGTGATGTGTAATTGAAGCTAACATGTAACATTTTAATATTATTTTTAAACTCACATGGAATGTAAACAGTCATAAATGATAGAACATTGAATTTCCTTTCTTATTAACTTAGATATACATTTATAGTACATTGATGGGACCATTGGATTCATATTCCAAGTGGTCTCTTCAACTCTGGTTGTTGTTCACATTCCACACCAACCCATAGAAGATTAGGTGTCCAACATTCCCCCCTTAATCATAAGGGGTATGTATGAGTCTAAGAAGAGAGCTGTAATACAAAATGTGCAAAAATGCATGGAAGCACTAGGCTGAATGTGCTCTCTGAAATGTTGCTATAAGGGGGGTGGTTTAAGGATGACCACCAACACTGGAACGCTTAGTGTAGTTCTTGAAACTCTTCCAAAGCTGGCAAGAAGATGAAGTCTTCTGCTAGAGTAAGTGTCCCTAATGATTTTGAGTGGGAGACCTTCAACATGAAACAGGGAGGTCTACAACCTACGATGGTGTAAGGATGACCACCAACCGAAGGCATGCCCAGGGCCATATTTGTCTTTGGCTACAACTCTGAATCTATTATGACAGGTTGTGGTTGAGGCTCACTTGATGTGGCTTTGAAGCTTGTAGATGATCATCACTTCCCCCCTGTCAGATACAAGGTGAGAAGATGAAGAGATCTAAACTACAAGGCTTTTCAATATTCCAGAACAAATCCTATTGTATGAGCGAAATATCTTCTTAGCTATTGAAGCCCATTGCCAAGAAGTGATCCATCCAAGATGAATCTTTGTTCTTACAGGAGGCTTGTTTTTGAAGCATCTGTTTGAAGAATGAGTGATTTTATGACAATGTGCACATGGATGAAGATCAGGAAAATTATCTTTCATATGGCCAACTCGGTCATAGTGTTGTCATTTAATGAATAGAATATGATATAAATTATAAATAAAATATTTCAATATAAATTATATATATACTATACAAAACTATATATATATATATATATACACACTATTTCGTTAGTTACAAAATTTTAATATGGATTTGATATATAAAGAGATAGGAATTTCTTATTGCATTAATAAGTTGTTTTTGAGGGAGATTTGTAATTGACACTAACATGTAACATTTTAATATTATTGTTAAACTCACATGGAATGTAAACAATCATAAATGATAGAACATTGAATTGCCTTTCTTATTAACTTAGATATGCATTTATAATACATTGATGTGACCATTGGATTCATATTCCAAGTGGTCTCTTGGAATCTAGTGGTTGTTCACATTCCACACCAACCCATAGAAGATTAGGTGTCCAACATTCCCCCCCTTAATCCTAAGGGGTATGTATGAGTCTAAGAAGAGATTTGTAATACAAAATTTCCAAAAATGCATGGAAGCACTAGGTTGAATGTGCTCTCTGAAATGTTGGTATAAGGGGGTTGGTTTAAGGATGACCACCAACACTGGAATGCTTAGTGCAGTTCACGGAACTCTTCCAAAGATGGCAAGAAGATGAAGTCTTATGCTAGAGTAAGTGTCCCTAATGATTTGGAGAGGGAGACCTTCAACTTGAAACAGGGAGGTCTACAACCTATGATGGTTTAAGGATGAGCACCAACCAAAGGTATTCTCAAGGGCATCTTTGTCTCTTGATACAACTTTGAATCTGGTATGGCAAGTTGTGGCTCAGGCTTGCTTGATGTGGATTTGAAACTTGTAGATGATCATTACTTCCCCCTTGTTACATACGAGGTGAGAAGATGAAGAGATCTCAACTGCAAGGCTTTGCAATATTCGAGAACAAATCGTGTGGTTTGAGAAAAATATCTTGTGGGTTGTTGAATCCCATTCCCAAGAAGTGATCCATCAAAGATGAATATTTGTTCTTGGAGGAGGCTTATTTTTGAAGCATTTGTTTGAAGAATGAGTGGTTTTATGACAATGCTCAAATGGATGAAGATCAAAACAATAATATTTCATATTGCTAACTCAGTCACATTGTTGGCATTTAAAATTGTGTTGTGGTTGTTGTGGAAGAGGATTAGAATTTGAAACAACTGAAGGTGAACTGCCACGAAGAAATCCAACACTTTGAAATTGGATGGGCTTTGAGTAATTTGGAATGTGAAAGGAAACCTCCTTATCATATCCAAGACCTATTGTGTGCTTGTTATGGACAAGCTCTTCCCAAGGTTTGATGACCGACTTGGGAAGTGCAGGCTGAATTTATGCATCTGCATGTAACTTTTTTGCTTCATTGGACACTGGATTTGAATCAACTTGTTGCTTAGGGAAGTCTATTTCAATGTTCTGAATAGAAACAGGTTCAGGATGATGACTCCACTACTGTAATTCTTCTTGTTGAAGTTGAGATTCAAGTTCCAAAAAATATATTTTTTCTTGTATATTCTGCAGAGAGGTTTTAATATCACGGAGAGTGTTCTTGTTGATTTTAATTGTATCCTGATTAGTGGAATGTATCATAGTTATTAGAAACTATAATACCTCAGTAATTTTGGCCATTTTCTTAACCGCTCAAACTTATGAAATGAGGGATTTCAGCTTCTCAATGGTGCATATATTAAACACCAATTCATTACATGTGATAATGTCAATGCTAATAAAGGCAATGCTGGCCAACAAACTAGCTCAAACCAGTGAAACATAACCTTCCTCTGATTCTTTCAAAGTTACCTTTTAACATTGAAGTGTGCATCACTATTGTGAAAAGCTTCACATCTCTTCTTAACAACTAAGTGGCTAGCAGATCAATTATATTGGTATAATGGAAACTCTATAAGTGATGGAAACATTATAAACAACACACACATATAAAAATCAACCTGTGTATACAATGCATTCCCACATACCAGATTGCAGACTCCTCTCTATGATAGTTATCTGAAAATCTGAGGGTCGCTTTGCATTTTCTCTCCTCATAACATTGTTGCTCAACTATCAATTTAGAAAACAGGGGAGCCACGTAGATTTTAGCATAAACAATGAATTTCTATGTGTATCTAGCTTCCCACAATGAAAGAAAGCAAGCTTGAGTTGAGGGTTTGACAACGTCCCATTTATGGAAGCCGCAATAATGATTTTGAGCTTATGGGCACTCTTAGATTTCTTTCTTCTCTACTTCTTTGAAAAATCCAAAAAAATACAACAACTAGCATACGCACAATGCAAAAATGATGTCGTTACATTGTTCTAGACACAACAATCATAATAATAAAATAATAATAATAATAATAATAAATATAATGATTCACTCTTGTTAAAAGCTTTACATATCGTCTTAACAAAATATATATATATATATATATATATGTGTGTGTGTGTGTGTGTGTGTGTGTGTGTGTGTGTGTGTGTAAATTTATATTAATTATGAATTTACCAAGAATTAAGAAAAATCAAATAAATAAATAACTTTATATATATAAGTGTAAATTTATCTTAATTATGAATTTACCAAGAATTAAAAAAAATCAAATAAATAAATAACTTTGCTAACTAAATTATTATTAAACAATAATTACTAAATAAAATATTACTTTAACTAAATTAAAATAGTATGTGGCTCTATGAAATTTTACCAAAATATATTTTATTAAATTAACTATTTATGTTAACTAGGTTAAAGCAGTTTTACTAAATATATTGTTAAGGTAAAAAATTAAATAAATATAATATCTTCATAGTACCTTGCTCCCATTTAGGTGAATACACTAATATTACTATTTGGAGAAAGGAATATTTTCTCACTTCTACTAAAATAGTGTTTTCTAACATAAAGGTTGTTATTTTTTAACTTTCTCCTGTTAATTGGGAATGGAGGTCACTAGTGCTTTCACTTTTTCTTTTTTCTTGTAAATTTGTTTACACTAGTTGTGATGGCAATTTTGAGTCATTCTCTTCTGCAAATATTTTTAACAGAATAATTTTTAATATTATTAAAAAATATATAATAATAGAGACTAAACATAAACAAGATACTAGATTTTCGCTCTAAATAGGGTATTAGATGTTAAAATTCCATAAAATAATTTGTGTTTTATTAATAAAATATGAAATTACATATATACATGACTATTGTATCAAGATAGGAAAATTATCTTGGACACATAATCTGTTGGTTGAGAGAATATCTCAACCACACACCAAACTAGAGAAACTACTTCTATAAAATAAAAAAAGCCTCTTTATATAAAAAGTCACAACTAAGACAAGTAAGAATTAATATTCCAATATTAGAGTGAACAAAGTGTTCTCATATTAACAATAGATTTTCTCTCTAAACATATGGGAAAAAGGGAAGACTAGGAATAACGTAAAAGGCTTACATAATCATAACTTAACTGCTTGTGTTTAAACAACCATTTATTATTTTCATAAAACTGCAGGAACGATGGGGAAGGTTTTTAGAAAAGGGGAGAAGTAATTTGACTAGTGATGTGATCATTAAAGAGATGAGTTGCAGGCAAAAGGGGGAGGGGACTGCAATTAATGGCGAAGCCCTCTCATGCGTGATTCCAAACTTCTCACTCATGTCCATGTTTTCTGGTGTGACTCCATCTGGTAGAGACCAGTCGAAATAGTGGAGTAGAGAGGCTATAACCACGTGAACCATCCTATGAGCCAATAGAATCCCAGGGCAAATCCTCCTTCCTGCTCCAAAGGGAATCAGTTCGAAGTTTTTCCCTTTATATTCTATGTCACACTCCATAAATCTCTCAGGCTTGAACTCTGTGGGCTCATCCCACATGGTTGTGTCTCTTCCTATTGCCCATGCATTTACCAGCACCTGAGTGTCCTTGGGTATCATGTATCCTGCTACTTCACAACTGCTCTTTGCTCTGTGAGGGAGAAGCAGAGGCGCTGGCGGGTGCAAACGAAGCGTTTCTTTCACCACTGCATGAAGATAAGGCAAGCGATCGATGTCACATTCCTCAACTCTTCCGTCTTTCCCAAGTACCTCCTCTGATTCTGCTTGAATTTTTTTAATTATTTGAGGATTGTGAAGGGCCTCAGCTGTTGCTCGTTTAACCATTGAGCTACTTGTTTTGCTATCGGCTAAGAACAAGTCCTGCACATCATCACTCACAACAAATTGAGATGCAAGAAAGTTTTAAAATCCATCTTAAACTAACTAAATCAATTTTGAATTTTGAATTTATATGTAAGAATTAGACTTACATATAGAAAGGGGATAATGTCTTTCTTGGTCATTGTTTCTCCGCTCTCGCTTCTATAATCTAACAAAATGTCCAAAAAGTCTTTTGCCTTGCCACCACTGTGCTCTATCCCGCTTTCTTTTTTCTTTTGAATTCAAGGCTCTACAGATCTATCTAGCAACCCTAAGACAATGCTCTCGTATTTCATTACATCGCGGGTCACGCCCTGAGGATCCAAAATTCGCAGAAAAGGAAAGAAGTCAACCAGGTTAGGCTTTCCACCGAGTACCATCAAATTTGTTGAAAAATGTGCAATAAGAAATGTTAAATTTAGAATGTGCTAAAAATAGCATGTCTAGAAATAGCAGTTTGGCCAGTGAGGTCATTGGCCACCTATGTTGAGAGGCGAAACTGCTAAAAATAGAAATTTCTAAAAATACCATTTCTAGTTCCCTTCCTATTTTTAGCAGTCCCCGGTCTAACTATAGGAAGTAAAAACGAATTTGGTCTTACCAGCAGTTTAAAATATTAATTAATTAATCTCCATGAGTTAATTAGTTATGTAAAATTAAACTTGAAGTCTTTGTGAGATCATGCAATTATTTTCTCTCTTTTTAGGAATTTATTCCTTGATTAAAAGGAGATAAGGTTTAGTTCTATATTGAGACAATAAGTTCGCTTAGTTCTAACTAGTCAAGTCTGGTTAGATTATTTTAACAAGTTGTTAAAATAATAAAATATAGTTTGTTAATGCTTGCAAGCATCTGACAACTATTATTTTAGATAACTAAGGATTCACTCATAAATAACTGATGCATGGCAGTTCAAAAAAATACCCAGTTGAGATCAGATGAGGGACAATGTACTATCAGATGCTAGGCTATTTCTAGTAAGTATTCCTATCATAAGAAAGGCATCTATTTTCTTCTATGGCTACATCTTTGGACCTGAGGTGATAGCAGGTATGATTAGGCCAAATTTCAGCCTATATATTGAGGCCTAGGAAGTCCATGATTTACATCATCAGAGACATCATCTGATTACAGAGAGAGAAAGATAGCTATTGAGATGATTCTTTTTGTATGTCGTTGAAGATTTCCACTTGATTGATAATACAATGTTGGGGTTTTATGCTGGTGCCTTCCCCAGTGATATATTCTATGTTATGTGTGATTGATTCCTTATTATCAGTTATACGTGTTCATGCTTGATGTTGCTCATGGTTAATTAGTTTCCGCAAAGTTTATGGTAGATGTAGATCTAGTATTATGCTTTAGTACATTACATATATCAGTTGGATCTATAGGTGAAATTTCTACATGATATCAGTGAGCTAGCTAATTTGTAGAGAAAATTTTACATGGTATCAGAGCACAAGTGATCAAGGATAAAAAATATAGAAGAAGGAACTCGAGGTTTACTATTCGGGATATAGGTCTCAAGTTCTTATCACATCTATTTCACCGATGGCATTCTATGGTTTGAGGCTTGAGTATGCCCTTGATGGCAGCTCAAACTATATAGCTTGGAAGGTTCACATGGAGGTAGTATTGGAAGATAATGGCCTTAAGGACTTCATTGATCAAGATTATTATAGAAATTTTTGTGCCTTACAGCTATAAGCATGAAATGTCGATAAACCAAGGGATCCTAGGTCCCTAAAAGTGTTGTTACGACCCCTAAAGGAACAAGGTCAACAAATTACAGCTTCTCCCAGAAGTTCTCCACCAGAAACTGCTTAGAATCAGTCAAATCAGGATCATTTCAGCTGCTCCACTAGCTAGCTGCGTTGCATAGCACCCAAGTACACTAGCTAGGTGCGTTGCAACACACCTAAATGCACTACCAGGGTGCATTGAGCGGGAAATCACAAATGGCAGTGCCATTCCGCGAGGTGGAAAGACAATGGAAGCTTCCAGAATCTTCTCCAATGACACTTGCCTCACTGAGTTCGACCAAGGATGAGTAAGAGGCTCTCAGTCTCCAAGTGGAAGCAAGAACTGACAGAGAGAAGCCACTAGTCAAATCATAAGCTGACTCATATTCCTTGCATACATCTATATATGGATCCCTCATCCCAGAGATCCAGGGGCTGGAATTTTGTACATTGTAGAGAATTGTTGTTGGTTTTGAGATAGATATCAGAGTATTGGGTGATTTATGCTTTGTTGGATGTGAAGAGGGGATTCTATGCTGGGAGGTTGATGCTGGATCAGGAATCATCAATTGTAACTCCTCCTGGATCTTCTTGTTATATAAATAAAACTATTTGAGTTTCTCCTACATGCTTGTGTATCATTGATGTTTGTTACATTTGTATGTTTAGCTTAAATCTGATCCTAAGCTATTTATGAATATAAATCCATGTCTTTGTGTAGTTTTCTTCTTCTGTGATCTTACAGGAACTTGGTGAAGCTGGGCAAGTAAGGGAGGAGGTAGCTGGAAGCTGTCAAAGAGGAGATAGATTGGATCAAAGGACTAGCACAAGACACGGGTTGGTTCATCCTATTCCTCTTCGTTTATAGTTCATAAAGAAGAATACGAAATTAGTTTTCTCTGTTTGTTTCTAAGGTCACTGTCACACCTTAGTGGGATAGGGTCGTTCTGAGTAGACACTTTTCCCGTTAAAAAAATAGCGACTCCACTGGGGATCGTGTCTAGTTAGTTTGTTTGTGTTTCTCTTGTTGTTTGTTTCATAAACTTAGAAGTAGCAATCGAACTGCATTTGCCATTAACAAATGCAAAGTAGACATCTGCTACTTCAATCCATTCACTGGATCTGTTTATGATCTGAACAACTGACTCACAAATCATCTGATTGCCCTTTGTGATAGCTCTTAGACCTCCTTTAAATCTACTCTCTGATTGTGCATTACTAATTGCTTTTACTCAGCCAAAAACCATAGATTAAACTGCAAACCGTGACCCAGAACCCGGATAGAATTCTCGTTTCTGCCCCAGCGCAGGCTCTGTGAAGAGATTCTGCATTTCAACGCAGTTCCCGAGAGGGCTACCTGCGCTGCAATCCAGTTTCTCTGTGTAACAGGTGCGCTGATCAGCCTAGCCTTGTGCAGTTGAGGTTCTTTGCTTCATTTTTTTAGTTTTGTCTCTGATTTTTGCAGCCTGTGATCAGTGTATGTGTCTGTTTAAAAACCCCTTTTCTTTGCCTTAATTCCGCCTCCTTTGTACAAAAAGACTGTAGATGTTTTTGTGTGTTTGTGGCATCACTTACAGTTTTCCATTGCAAAAGTAGAATAGTCATACTGTCGTCCTTTGATTTAGATCTGTCGTAACTGTCGATTTTGATCTTAGGAGAATGTTTATTTGTTGTTGATAGTCGATTATGCTTTTACTTTTGCCTTTGGTTTGAATTTATGACTTTCCAGTGTCGAAACGAGTATTTATTTCAAAATCATAAAGTGTCGTAATCATGTCTACCTTTTGATTTCGAAAAGAAGCTTGTTTGTGTTTGTCACTTGAAAGCAAATTCAAATTTATACATCAACTTTCTTTTTAGGCATCAATATTAAGAAATTGAAAACAAATACATGCACATGTGCATTTGCATATTGACAGTCTGCTTGGCTTGATTTAGGAAAGTGCATTTACAATGTGCTCTTTGCTCTTTGTGAAAAGATTGTGTCTTTCTTTTCCCCTTGTAGCTAGGATTTTCATTGCTGAAAAGAGATAAAAGTTTGCTTATCATCTTTAGATTGCATTTTAGGAATTACATCTACATCTCGTGGTGAACCCAAAAGGAAAACTTCATAAGAAAGATCAACTTAAAATAAATTGAATGAATCTAACAATGCTTTGGAACTTAATGCACAACATTTAGAGGTCTAGGCTAGAGACGTATTCTGGCATCGTAAAGCCTGGTAACTGTTGTCCTCACTGATGGTTGGGTGATTCCTCCACTTTGAGACGATAAGTGCCAGTATGGACTTGTGTTCCCACGTACCATCGAGTATATATTGGGAGACCCCTATAGGCTTAAAACCTTTTATCCATAGGAAGCCGTGTCGGCCACCCTACTGATCGCAATGCACCGAACACAACATTCGGTAAGATTGACTGTCGTACCGTAAAAAGTATTCTGCAGTTTTGCGATTGGTTTGGTACTCCCTCTACCTAGATCTCCAGAGCAGTCCCTTTCGTTCCTTTTCAGACTCCTTAATGGAAAAGGTCCATCTGAGCACTTGTCACTTCAGGCTCATTAAAAATCGAAGGAGACTAGAGTCATCTTTTGTTTTTTCTCGACTCTTAAAAACTGAAAAAACAAGTTGTGTCAAAGCGTCTAAAAATTTATTTTAAACGGAATATTCATACCCTTATCCTACGTTGATCTTAGGTTGAGAAAATGGAGTCTACCAACCAAGGAATTCCCCTTGGTGGAAATCCTAGTCCCTTCTCCTCTTGGGGAGATGTTGGTGCACCCCATATGGCCACATTGTCGCTTCCAGGACTGACAATTGGCTTGCCAGTATGGCTCTTCGCAACCAATGTCGTTCAGAACACCACCATTCCTGAACAATCGAATAAGCAATTAGACGAGTCCAGAGTTGCCCACCAACCTTCTACTTCCTCTAACTCTTCCTCTCCTCCTTCCTCTTCGCTTGATGGGGTTGGCAAAGCCAAAAGTCAAGTTCCTAAGGAGAAGAAGGAGAAGAAGAAGAAAGAGAAGAAGAAGAAGGAGCCAAAGGCGAATGGGGGAAAACGAGTGTCGTATAACGAAAATCCACACACTGCACCGACCAGGCCTAAATCGCCATGTGTCATTTGCAAAGGAGACCACTTTCACAGAGATTGTCCTTGCATCCCTCAGATACTAAGGGACTGGTCTCCTCATTTGCACAATCCGGTGTCATCAACCTCTGGTGATCATGTTGAAAGCACACCGTCAACTAGTGAAAGTGAAGCCCCAGGAAAAAAAAGGGAAAGCTAGATTTCCTTGTAAACTGTGCGAAGGCAATCATGTCGTCCACCGTTGTCCCTTCTTAGACGAAGCTAAAAGAGTTTTGGATGATCATCCGGTTTCACCGTTACGACTTCCTCCTGGATATAAAAAACTCTTGCCGAGTCCGTCGCTAGTTGAGAATCCAGCTGGCCCGCTCAAGTGGTCGGCTGAAGCGCCTATCATTGAAGATAAACCATCTGAATCCATACCAGACGAAAGTCAAAAGGTCAAGGTGGCAGTTGACCCGGTCTTTCCTTCAGAGGTTTTATCTTCGAATGATACAATCACTGAAGAGAACAAGGATGACACCGTCCAAATTCTCTTCATCAACACAGACTTCGATGAACATGGGGGCAATCTACCCATTCCTTTACCACAGGAAGGAAGTTTGTTAGAGCCATACCCGGCCGTCTACTCGGTCCCACCTCCAAGCAACCTAGTTGTCTCCTTCGACTGGAATCAACTAGGTAGACCCCTTTTACCAGCAAGCATACCATTCTGAATCATCGTTCAAATATATAGAATGGTCATGGCTGGTACCATCATAGATGAGGGGGTTTCTGTGAGTATCCTTTCCTCTATTGCTTGGAAAGCGCTTGGTTCACCATAGCTATTGCCTGAGATGAGAAATATGACAGGCTTTGATAAAGGAACCAGTCGACCTTCAGGGATCCTTCCCGATGTGCCCATAACATTGAGAAGGAAGACAGTTCGCGTGAACGTAATGGTAGTTCAAGGACCCTTGGATTATAATCTACTCCTTGGACGAGACTATATTTATTGCATGGGAGCCATCGTCTCCTCACTCTTTAGAGTAATGTGTTTTCCGCACGAAGGAAGAGTGGTCAAGCTCGTGGACCAGCTTTCATTTCCCGGATCACGCATAGAAAATAGTCATATACCATCCCTAAATGGTCTCTTCACGCAAGAAATGTCTCAATCCCTAATTTGTCCTCCCGATGAGCGCGAGTAATTCGAAGGGATATGACTGAAACCCAGGGGGCATGCGTCCTGGTCTGCTTCGGTAGGAAAACTTCGGGTATAGGGTAGGTTTCTGCGGGAGAATATGACTAGTCTGTACCCTGTCCGTCGGTGGAAGAGGGGTTATTCGAGAATAAGATTCTCTTGTCAATGTTATGTGAGTGGCGGATGTCGTTTCTCACCTTTGTTTATCTCGGTAGACATCGCCGAAGAAGTGTTTTGTTTGCACCACAAATAGAACAATCTTTGGGTAACCTGTAAGAGGTAGGCCTTTGCCAATAGAACAAATGTTTTGCCTGCAAATTGAGGGGTAACCTTGAAACCATATTTTATACCTGGGGGCATGCAAACCTTTTGGAGTGCAAGCGAGGGGTGGCTATTTATTTTTTAAATTTTTAGGACCTCTAACCCTTTAAACTCGTAGGATTAGTCGTCACCTAACTTGCATAAAGAAAGGATGTGGGGAAAAAATATAAAAATTGCCATTTTTATATGAGACTTTCTTATCATATGACTGGATTAATCGAGCCGTTTTAGCACATAGTTCAAGCTCGTTAAAAAATAAACATAAGACATGAGCAAATGTTTCCACCCGCATTTAAGCTCGTTAAAAAATGAACTATTCCCCGGTAAATAACCACCCTGAATGTAACATTTCAGCCATTAAAGCCTTGGTCGTGTTTGCACCGTCACCTCCACTTTTCCATTGGCCGATCATTCACCTCCATCTGATTGTTTACCCATTTTGAGGAACAGCTGCGAAGAGTGATTTCACTAGCCATCCTTGTGACACTGCCGTGATTGGAAAATTCCAAACCTTACCTGGAATTAGCTGCTACCCATTTTATCACTCGTTCCTCAAAAGACGATTCTTCTTTAAGCTCTTTTCAACTGACTCATAAAATATGAAAAGATTGCCGAGTTTTGGCCTTCCAGCTCATTAAAGTGACAAGAAGTGCTATCCCTCCTCTAGATTTTAATCTTTTTGGACCTGAGGGATTATTGCACAAAAAGATTGAGCGCTTGTTTTGTTCGGCTCATTAAAACTATCGAAAATTCATCCCTTCTGTATTATTTTATACTTTTTCGGACTTAAGGGATTAGATGACGAAAAAGGAATTTTGGAGTTAACTTTTCGTACCTTTTCAGACTCTCTAAAAATGAAAAGGACCGAGTTATCTTTGTCGTTAGACTCGTTAAAAAGATTAATAGTGACAAACTTGTCTTTAGACGAGAGCGAGTTTCATTATCGCCAGGCTCGTTAAAAAATCCTTATCCATCACATAAGTGTTGCCGACATGTTCAAGAGAAGTCATCCAGAGAAGTCACCTGTGTCCCATCCACTACCATACATTATACTCCATTCTTTCATGACCGCCATCCTGAACCATATATCATCAGATTGTTTTCATCTCCATCAAAATCATTTGGTCCGTTCCGTGTCATTGATGTGGGATTCATTAAGGCCCTGCTTTGATGGATCACTTCGTGTCGACATCAGCTTATTATCCAAGAAGTTGATCTAGGAACACCCCCTTCGGTACTTTGAAGCTTGCATGCCTCAATGGCAAGTTTCTCACTTCCGGCGACAGGTATACATCAATGACCTTCGACCGAAAGATTTTGCGTGGTGTTTGACGCCAAGTCCTTTATTCACACCACGTGAATTGTATTGCAGTACCTTGAGGGTCATCATCATTATCGGTGATTCCTCTCGTGCTTGTTAACAGTTTACATCATTGACTGGTAATCAAGCGATGTCTTTCCATGTTCGTCTTCAAAACATTTCTCACATGGATCGACTTGTACTTCGAGTGAAGATCGGACGAGATTGAAGACCCTGGATCTAGTTTCATCCATCCGGGCTGCGATATATATTCAGGAGAATAAAGACATTGAAATGTACAACATTGCAGCACAGATAATCATCTTACCAGAAGGATGATGGCTCTATAAGAATCATCAGTCTACCATCAGACGATTGTCTGTCCTATGTACATGAAAATGAATTTATAAAGCTAAGCATGGGAATGCCCGCCTTAGCTAGATCATGAAAACAGTATGAAGATAATGTATTGTATTGTATCTTATTAGAGGTCTCCTCCCAGCATTGAAAGAACTTTGGATCCTCCTAATAAAGCATTTCACCTGATAAACGGCCTCATACTTTAGGGGGCAACTATTATAGACATTTTTGTGCCTTACAGCTATAAGCATGAAATGTCCATAAACCAAGGGATCCTAAGTCCCTAAAAGTGTTGTGTTAGGATATTCCGACACATAGGATATAGTTAAGTTCAACTTGGTCTAGTATAGAGTTAGGTAAAGTGTGTTTCTTTACCGTTGTACATTTTGTAACTTACAATCCGACGGTCACGATATGTAGTGATCCGACGGTTCACTCTCACCTCGGTATTACCGACACTTGATCCGTGGCTTGACACCCGATTGGTCCATGAGTTCTATTTAAAGCGCATGGAGGGTCATTTTTCGGGTAATCCGTGCATGAGAGAAGCTTATGTAAATTTTCATTCTTTGATTAATAAATTGTCTGTACCCACGTTGGGACAGGCCGTGGACTGTTTCCCTCCTTGCACTCTGAGGGTTTTAACCACGTCAAAAATACTGGTGTATTGATTTGAGATCTGGTTGTGAGCGGTGTCCTCTTGGTATTCTTTCTGAGGAACTTACCCTGTAAATTCCTACATGGTATCAGAGCTATTTGAGGGCCGCGTCCGTTGGTGATCCAAATCTGAAGCCGGTAGAACTGCATGCGGCTGTCGTTTCCTAGATCTGCTGTTTCTGACTGCTTTCGGGCCGAGAGGACTGCTCTGTTGCGTTCGGAGCATCTGTTTCAGTGAGGAACCCCTTTCGTTTCACGCGAAAAGGTTTCCGGTAGCCCTAGCTGCGTCATTTTTCAGATCGGGAGGTATACAGTGTTTTTTTTTGCAGTTTACTGTCATTTTCTCTCTGCTTATTTCGGTTTCGGTTTATTTAGCCTTTTTTTTCCGGATCTATACCTTTCATTTCTGCGTATGCTCTTTGCCCTGCGACTCTGTGCGATCTGGGCAAATCAGAAACAGAAAGAAAGGATTTTTCTCATGCGTATGCTCTTTTCCCTGCACCTTAGTGTGATCTCGGAAAATCAGAAACATTGAGAAAAATATTTAGTTTTTCGGCTAAAAGCTAACTTTGAGATTTTTTTTTAAAATTTCTAGTTTTTTGGCTAAAGCTAACTTCGAGCCGTAAGGTTCGTTTTTCTTTGGATATTCGTGTTGGGTTTTGTGTTTTGTGTTTTGTAGGGAAAAGAGTCTTCCCAAGGCAAGCACGCAAATCGAGGCCCCCCCCCCCCTCTCTCTCTCTCTCTCTCTCTCTCTCTCTCTCTCTCAAATATTTTGTATAGATCAATTGGTTCAAAGACCTTTTAAGAGAGTAGAGGTCTTGGGTTCAAGTCTCCATTTTGTGGGGGCGGATTTTTTCATTCCCGCACATTCGCGCACTTTGCCGGCAACGTCAACAATTTTTTTTCAAAAAGCCATAACTTCTTCATCCGGAAGCCTTTTTCAGAGCCGTTTTTTTTAAAACCGCCTATTTTTTCGAGATCTATCCATTGGACCACTTACTTTCAGCATCTTCAGCTTCAGTTGTTTTTCAAAAAATGGAAAGTCCATGCCAAGTCATTCTTGACAGCACTAACTACTTCCAATGGGTAGCCTACATGGGAGATTTACTTAGAAGTAAAGGTCTCTTCAGAATAGCCACAGACCAAGAGAAGAAACCCAAAGATGAAGACAAGGCCGAAAAATGGGAAAATAGACAAGATCAAGCACGTGGTTTGATAGGAATGTCTGTTTCTCCTGATCTTAGATTCCACATTGCAGAAATTGAAACTCCTCATGAAGCATTAGAAAAACTTGCTAAAGTTTTTGGGATTAAAAATGAAATTAGAGCCCATCAACTTGAAAATGAGTTGCTTACTTTGGATCCTAATAATTTTTCTTGCATTGAAGATTTCTTGTCCAAATTCAAGACCCTTAGATATCTCTTGGAAGGTGTTAAAGTTAAGAAAGAAGATGGTAACCTTATTTATTCCATCCTTACTAAGTTGGGACCAGCCTACTCTGTATTTGTTTCCACTTTCCATTCTACCAGGGAAGCTTTCATTTGTCAAGGCAAAGACTACAAGCCCCCTTCCTTTGACTCCTTTTGTGATTCCTTAATAAGAGAACAAGAAAAACTCTTACACCTTGGTCTTCTTAATCTTGGAAACTCTTCCTCGAAAGCGTTAGCCGCCCAGCAGCAACCAAATTCAAAGAATCCTAAGAAGTCTTATCCTCAAAGGAATGGTCCTAAACCAACTCAGCCTCAAGATGAAAGATCATTTCAGCAATATGATAAGACCAATAAAAACAAATGGAAGAAGACTGATAGACATTGTAACTTTTGTAATCGAGATGGCCACTTAGAATCTAAATGCTTTAAGAAGATGGAAGCCTTGGAAGCCGCAATGAAGAAACATAACATCCATCTGGAGCCTACTTCAACTTCAACTTCCGGAACGGCATTTTCTGCATGTCATCGTCAATCATCTCAGTCTGGTTATGCATTAAATGTATCTTCTTCTTCTTCTCATTCTCATGAGTGGCTCATTGATTCTGGAGCCTCTTGTCACATGGCCAAAAACCAAGCCATGTTTTCTTCTTTAAATGATTGTAACACCAAAAATATATATGTTGGTGATGATAGATCTCTTAATGTTGTAGGGACTGGAACTGTTCATCTAGACAATGGTCAGTTCAATGATGTATTATGTGTTCCAAACTTATCCTGCAACCTTCTATCTGTCTATCAGATAACTCATTCAGGTGAAGGTAAAATTGTTGAATTTTCACCTCATGATGTTGTAATCAAGGATCTAAAAGATCCTAAACAGATTCTAGCTACTGGTCTTGCTGATGATTCCAAAAGGTTGTATAAGTTTCACAACTTTGGGTCATCCCATCTTCCCTCAGTATTTGTTGCTCATAATGATGAAGTGAGCAAACTTTGGCATGAGCGGTATGGTCACTTAAACTATCGCTCCCTTCAGCATCTATGTAAAGAAAACATGGTGACAGGTCTTCCTATGGTATCTTGCAAAGATGGTGTTTGTTCCGGATGTGTACTCGGAAAACATCATCGGGACAGTTTTGACAAACGTGCCTCTTGGCACGCCTCAGCCCCTTTACAGCTTGTGCACAGTGATTTATGTGGTCCTCTTCCTGTTGCTTCATTCTCTGGCTGCAAGTACTTCTTAACTTTCATTGATGATTTCTCCAGACGCACTTGGGTATACTTCTTAAAACTCAAGAGCGAAGTATTTACCACCTTTTTGGCCTTCAAAGCATTCGTTGAAAAACAATCTGGACATCAAATTCTTAAGCTAAGAACTGATAATGGTGGAGAATATGTTAAAAATGCATTCATCAACTTTTGCACCGAAAATGGAATTCAAATGCAACATACTGTTCCATACACTCCACAACAAAATGGTGTAGCTGAAAGGAAAAATCGCACCTTAAAGGAAATGGCTAATTGTATGCTGCAATCTAAAGGACTCAGTCTTAGTTTTTGGGCCGAAGCAATTAATTGTGCAAATTATATAATCAATCGCACTCCTACTAAGGTTCTAGAGAATATCACTCCAGAAGAAGCTTGGAGTTCCATTAAACCAGATGTAAGTCACTTTCGTGTGTTTGGAAGTGAAGCATGGGCCCATATTCCAGATGAAAAGCATAAAGCCTTAGAACCTAAGAGTGAGAAATGTACTTTTGTTGGATATTCTGAAGATGTAAAAGGCTATAGACTTATTCCATTTAAGTCCAAAAATGTTATCATTAGAAGAGATGTAAAATTTGATGAAAATAAATCGGCCTGCGAGCCTAGTCCGGCGGATGTGCCACCTCTTCCTATCTCTTCTATCTTTGAAAACATTTCTTCTTCTGATGATGAAAGCGAGGATGATAATCCTTCCCCACCTTCTCAGGATCCTCAACTTCCAAGATGGGTCCGTGCTACTCGGGATGCAGCAGGTGATCTTGCCGGTGATCCTACAGATCAGCGACGTACACGTTCTCAGTTTGAAAGAGCCTCTTCTTTACTGGCTCAAGCTCCAGTAAATCATGATCCTGACACTTTTGCAGAAGCTTCAGGCCATCCACATTGGGAAACAGCTATGAATGAAGAATATCATTCATTGATGACAAATGATACATGGGATCTTGTTCCTCTACCAAAGGGACGCAAACTTGTTAGATGCAAATGGGTTTACAGAACCAAGTATGGACCAGATGGGAAAGTTGATAAACATAAAGCTCGTCTAGTTGCTAAGGGCTTTTCACAGGTTGAAGGCATTGACTACACTGAAACCTTCTCTCCAGTTGCCAAAATGAACTCTATCCGCCTTGTTCTTTCCCTTGCTGCCTCTTTAAAATGGGAAGTCCATCAAATGGATGTTAAATCTGCCTTCTTGCATGGGACTTGCAGGAAGAAATCTATATGGAACAACCCATTGGCTTCATACAAACAGACTCCAGCCTCGTTTGTCGACTTAAGAAATCCCTTTATGGCCTCAAGCAAGCTCCTCGAGCTTGGTATGCCAAAATGGATAGCTTTCTTTTAGAATCTGGCTTTTCTAGGTGTCATTCTGACAATACTGTCTACACCAAGAAAGTGGGCAACTCTCTCATCATCCTTGTTCTTTATGTTGATGATCTTATTCTTACTGGTAGTGATCCCAACCTTATAAACCATGTGAAGTCCAGCCTTAAAAAGAAATTTGAAATGACAGACTTAGGACACTTACACTATTTTCTCGGTCTTCAAGTCTTGCAATCCCAAGAGGGTATTTTCCTTTCCCAGTCCAAGTATGCTTGTGATATTCTTCGTCATTTTCACATGGAAGACTGTAAGCCAGCCACTTCTCCCTTTCAGTCTGGAGTCAAACTTTCAGTCTCTTGTACTTCTCCTGAAGTTGATGCTACCTTATACCGTCAACTTGTCAGAAAACTCTTGTATTTAACCCATACTCGTCCTGATCTTTCCTTTGCTGTTGGCCTTGTTGCTCGTTTTATGCAAAACCCCCGTGAAAGTCATTGGAAAGCAGCTAAAAGAATACTTCGTTATGTTCGAGGTACAGTACAGTTTGGGATTCATTACAGTGCCAAAGCAGCTCCTCTGTTAGTTGGTTTCACTGATTCTGATTGGGCTGGTGACCTTGATGATCGGAAGTCTACTGCCGGTTATGTCTTCACTCTTGGTTCAGGACCTATTACATGGGCTTGTAAGAAACAGGCTGCCATTTCTCTTTCATCAGCAGAAGCAGAGTATCGTGGTGCCGTGGAAGCTAGTAAGGAAGCCTTGTGGCTTCGTCAGATCCTATCAGAGTTTGGCTTTGAGCAGCAGCATCCAACCACACTTTGGTGTGATAATCAAAGTGCCATTCAGCTATGCAAAGATCCAGTCCAGCATCAGCGCAGCAAACACATTGAACTACACATGCACTTCATCAGAAAGCTCATTCATGACCATGTTCTTGAAGTGCAATATTGTCCAACAGATGATCAGGTTGCAGACATCTTCACAAAGGCTCTCACAGAGGCGAAGTTCACTAAACTTCGATATATGCTTGGAGTTCAGGAAGTTGTCACTAAGGGGGGATAGGCTCTAGTGCCTCCTTCCTTCTCCTATTGTGTCATATTTGTAAATCCTTCAATCCTATCCCAAGTTGTTCTTAAGGGGGGATGTTAGGATATTCCGACACATAGGATATAGTTAAGTTCAACTTGGTCTAGTATAGAGTTAGGTTAGAGTTAGGTAAAGTGTGTTTCTTTACCGTTGTACATTTTGTAACTTACAATCCGACGGTCACGATATGTAGTGATCCGACGGTTCACTCTCACCTCGGTATTACCGACACTTGATCCGTGGCTTGACACCCGATTGGTCCATGAGTTCTATTTAAAGCGCATGGAGGGTCATTGTTCGGGTAATCCGTGCATGAGAGAAGCTTATGTAAATTTTCATTCTTTGATTAATAAATTGTCTGTACCCACGTTGGGACAGGCCGTGGACTGTTTCCCTCCTTGCACTCTGAGGGTTTTAACCACGTCAAAAATACTGGTGTATTCATTTGAGATCTGGTTGTGAGCGGTGTCCTCTTGGTATTCTTTCTGAGGAACTTACCCTGTAAATTCCTACAGTTCCGACCCCTAAAGGAACAAGGTCAACAAATTACAGCTTCTCCCAGAAGTTCTCCACCAGAAACTGCTTAGAATCAGTCAAATCAGGATCATTTCAGCTGCTCCAGTAGCTAGCTGCGTTGCATAGCACCCAAGTACACTATCTAGGTGCGTTGCAACGCACCTAAATGGACTACCAGGGTGCGTTGAGCGGGAAATGACAAATGGGAGTGCCATTCCGCAAGGTGGAAAGACAATGGAAGCTTCCAGAATCTTCTCCAATGACACTTGCCTCATTGAGTTCGACCAAGGATGAGTAAGAGGCTCTCAGTCTCCAAGTGGAAGCAAGAACTGACAGAGAGAAGCCACTAGTCAAATCATAAGCTGACTCATATTCCTTGCATACATCTATATATGGATCCCTCATCCCAGAGATCTGGGGGCTGGAATGTTGTACATTGCAGAGAATTTCTATTGGTTTTGAGATAGATATCAGAGTATTGGGTGATTTATGCTTTGTTGGAGGTGAAGAGGGGATTCTATGCTGGGAGGTTGATGCTGGATCAGGAATCATCGGTTGTAACTCCTCCTGGATCTTCTTGTTATATCAATAAAACTATTTGAGTTTCTCCTACATGCTTGAGTTTCTCCTAGATTGCTCGGCCTCTTCTTTCTTTTCTCCTTCAGATTTCTCGGCCTCCTCTTTAGGTCGTGAGGGTTTCTCATCTTCAATTTCTACTGGCCGGCTGGTGTTTTCCTGGAGCTTTTCCAGCCTCCCTCGTATTCGTACTAACCGGACCGATTTCCTGCGTTTTTCTGGCTGTTCGGGTGTATCGGTGTCATGCTTACATTTTTCCGATTTCTCGCGTTTTTCCAGACGCTCGAATGTACTAGCGACATGTTTCTGTTTTGCTAGTTCTCTGCGTTTTTCTGGACACTCTGGTGTGCTGGTGGCATGCTTACGTTTTAGGGATGGCGCTGGCAACCCCCCATCTATCATTGCAATTAGCTCTTCCCAGCTGCTCTGCTGCTGGGTAAGGCTATGACTGACAATTAATCGAATTAACCCATGGTGACTAACAACTGACTCTACATGCTGTGCCTTTTTTATGCTCCGTACAACGTCATGAAGTAATGAATTTAAAAGTGCATGCAAATTTACAGAGCATTTCTGTTTTAGAACAACTAAGAGTTTAAGATACATGCTTGTGTATCATTGAGCATTTGAGTTTCTCCTATGCTTGTGTATCATTAGGATCCTGAAATCAAGGTAGACGGTAAAAAGGACTTCAGGAAGGAAAAAGGTGACCACTCCAGCAAAACCCCACAAGGCAAAGGGCCGGAGGATCAGAATTCATCCTGCTGTTCAAAACCCTGTTGAAAACCCAGCTGCTATTCCAAATGATGCTGAGGAACAGACTGCTGTTCCATTTGAAATGGAACAGCAATAGACTAATATTCACATTAAAATAGAAATGGATGACATGATGACCAGCGACAAGTAAATTCAGACGAAGGCACCTCCTTTAGGAGTGATAAGGGTTATGAACTCAAAACAACGCAATAGGAAGTTCAGGTAAAACTCCCTGCCTCCACTGCTGCATGGAGAAGAGATCCAAAAACAGTAACCCTGTGCAAGGGGTTGAAGCAAGCTCAGCAAGAAGCATAAAAGCTTAGGGAGCAAACGGTCCCTCGCGAAAAGTATGAAGAGCTACAGCAGCAGCTTAGGAACGTCAATCAATCCGAAAGCTAGGCTTTTGAAGGTTGGCAGAAGGAGCAAGAGAAAGTTGCAAAGGTAACTCGTAGACTAGATATCGTTATCAAGCAGATGGATACCTTGTGTTCTTTATACAATGACATCTTAGCATGTAGAGCCCCTGCCAAAAATTATGCCCTGTTTCTACTGGAACGATGTTTGCAATAAAAAATAAAAGCTGTTAAAGCAGGTGCCCGCATACAAATTAACACTATCAATGATTTTATAGACTGTTGTAAGCACTACGGGGTAAAAGTCTAGAGACTGCTGTGTGATTCTATTTACATAACCTTATATTAGACCAAGAGATTGACCTGAACCCTAGACCCTTTGTTGGAGACATCCAATTGCAGGCATTCATCTCATTTTGGGTTAATCAGATTAAATGGCTTAAGTCCTATAATACTTTCCAGAGGCAAGAAAACGGCTTAGATTTATGGGTAAGGGCTGAGCCTAGGAACCCAGTACAGTTGTGGAAATCACATAGAAACCTCATGAAGACTCTGGGTGTCATTGAAACATTAGTACCCATGCATGAGGCACTCATTCGATAGGGATTAAAATACTTTCTTTCTATCAAAGACCTTGCCATTGATGCAGCTAAATTTCGGTATCAAATCTCCAATCCAAATATCCAGCTCAGGGAACTATTTAAGTATGAAAATTTTAAATTAGCTGTCAATCGTTTGCACCTTTATGGCGAAATTATTTTGAGAGCAGGGCCATCCTAGTTAGGATATAGGTTCCGGAGTCCAATTATTTGGCACCCTGCACCCAGATACAAGCCCTATATGAGATGCCCGAGAATCAGACAGGTCATTTCTTTGACTACCTAGTTACTCATCATGGTTGTAGGCCTCCGCGTGAGATTTCATCTCCAGCGTATTCTCTCACTGCCTTTCATGTCAACTACAACGTTTTCATGAGGGCATGAAACAGGGTAAGCAGGGGGGTGTGTGGAGTACTAAAAAGGTATGTTTTTGATGATCATTTTAGTATCTTTTCCCTAGAACTTGCAAACCTTTTGTATCATGAATTTGGAAAACGATAAAGAATTATAACAAAACATGTGAGATTAATATGCAAGACTAAAACACTGACAATTGTCATTTCCTCATGCAGGAAGGAGTGAAAACGAGGAGTTGCTGTTCCAAAGGAAAGGACAAGGACGAGATAACCGCTATCCCTTTGAAAGGAGACCGAATGCAAACAAGGCTAAGCAGATCAAAGCAAATCGGCCCTGAAAAGGAGGTGGAGACACCAGCTCGGCGCAGGAGAGAAAAGAGATGATTAAGGATTAACGGTTCGACGAATCCCTCAGGATCCTTGATCATGAGGGATCGATGTTTTATCTCTTTTTGCACTTAGACATCTCCGTCATCGCCCTTATAAAAAGGGATAGCATTTTTAGCTTAGGGAGTTCGATATGATGATGTTTTTCTATAATTTCTGTTAAGATCGAAACTTTGATCATTGAGTCTCGATAAGAACTAGTTTATTGTAATTTTGTTTCATGCATTAATACAAACTTGGTGATCACTTCATCTCTGAGTTTGGATTAACCTAAAGCGGTGTACCCTTTGAGGCTAAGGGCCTGGCCCTGGAGGACACTTGCTCGTGTATTATTACGATTTGGCTTCTGCGTGGTTTGCTTATCATCGTTATTTGGTAATCTGATATGCTTTATAAGTTTACATCACATGCTCTGTTATGTTTAATTCATTAAGGTTTCCACAGACATAACTGTTGTATTAACTCTGCATTATATTACCGTTCTTTTCAGAGTTGATCTAATATTACGAGTCTTAGAAGAATACTGATACTATTCCATTACAGAGCTTTTGTGTTGTGTATCTGTTCATTCACGCTACAGAAATTATCTCGGGAATTATATTCTTTACGATTGTTGAGTTGATGAGTGATGCTGTTTTATTTTAAGACACAGTCGTGTTCCTTTTAACTGAGATTGATGCTTAGATCAGATTACTATTTGAGTGTGCTGTGTGCGTATATGGATTCCAAGCGCTGTTCCATAACTTATTAGTAATTAGTGTTGTTCCATTGGTGTGTGCTGTTCGATCTGCCTTAAGAGTAAAATATTTCTGTTTGATTACGATCAATGCATTTGATTTAATAGATTAGGTTTGATTACTGCTTGTGAGACTCAGTTGTTTAGTTTCTATTCCATTTAAGAATTGTTGTTCCATTTTGGATTCGTTGTTCCATTTTGGATTCGTTGTTCCATTACAAACTTGTCGTTCGATTTCTTAACTGTTGTTCCATTTTCTTATCTGCTGTTCCATTTGCTGGCGTTTGTTATTTTGGTGTGTGAGACGATCTAAGGCTGTAGTGAGCCTTGGCATTTACTGTCTGGCTCCCAGATCCACGATCTGTCTTCTAATTTCCTTTTCCATCAGTTTCCAAAGGGATGGGTTATCACTACCGGACCCTTGACTGATAAGTTGCCTAGTCTTTTGAGTGTGTGATTTACTCTTTTGAAGTAGTTAAGCTCTAGACAAACATCCGTTTACTCTTGTATTTCTGAGCACTGTACTACTAGCATTACTCTGACAAATGATAGCCTCAGACTGAGACACTCTTTGAAATAACAAAACGCTCCCGGATTGACATATTAATGTGAGGTAATTAGAGGTGAAAGAGACCCTTTTTATAGCTCTACAGTTACCTCTCAACATGCAGAGCCAGAAGAAGTCTCAGATAATTATGGACGAGCCACAATTGGTGCAACAGCTTCAGGAGGTTATGGAGCAACCACAATAGGGGAAGCTGAGAGGAGATCGAGTAGAGACATCTACTCATGCAGAGACCTCTAGTAGGGGGAAACTTCGGGCTAGGTGGGTAGAGGGATCACATGCAACCATACCTCCAGGTAGGAGGTGGGCGATATAGAGTGATCGTCCAAAGGAGGAGGGGTAGGATCCTTGAGGTACCCAACCTCTTGGATGAGATATTGCTACGGGAGCCCTGATGTGGAGTAGTAGGAACTGACTGATTGGGTAGACACCGATGTGGATGGAGCAGTAGAGAGAGTGATAGTGCAGGGAATCCCAGGACAATGCATAGCTAGTAGGCTACAACAATGCGAGAGGCACAAGTGTTTTCCACAATGCTAGGTGGCACAGAGAGGTGTGCAATGGTGCGAGATGCATGGAGATGTTGCAGTAGCACAAATGTCAGAGAGGGAGCACTTGTCAGTAGCAGGTAGAGATTTAGCATCAGAACATGTTCCTAGCCCAACAAAGTGGTCAGTTGGGAGTATTTTTGTTCCAAGTGTTGTTGGAGCAAGTGGACTAGATAGATGTGTTGTATGCAAAACATTCCAGAGTTACATGATCGGGTTCAAGAGGAAGCCTTTCTTTTTGAGAGGGAGTGTTGAAAAATGTGCAATAAGAAATGTTATATTTAGAATGTGCTAAAAATAACATGTCTAAAAATAGTAGTTTGGCCAGTGAGGTCATTGGACACCTATGGTGAGAGGTGAAACAGCTAAAAGTAGAAACTTCTAAAAATAGAATTTTTGGGTCCCTTCCTATTTTTAGCAGTCCTTGGTCTAACTATAGGAAGTAAAAACGAACTTGGTCTTACTAGTAGTTTAAAATATTAATTAATTAATCTCCATGAGTTAATTAGTTATGTAAAATTAAACTTGAAGTCTTTATGAGATCATGCAATTATTTTCTCTCTTTTTAGGAATTTATTCCTTTAAAGGAGATAAGGTTCAGTTCTATATTGAGAGAATAAGTTGAATTTGTTCTAACTAGTCAAGTCCAGTTAGATTATTTTAACAAGTTGTTAAAATAATAAAATATAGTTTGTTAATGCTTGCAAGCATGTGACAGCTATTATTGGATAACTGAGTATTCACTCATAAATAACTGATGCATGGAAGTTCAGACAAAGACCCAATTGAGATCATATGAGGGACACTGTACTATTAGATGCTGGGATATTTCTAGTAAGTATTCCTATCATAAGAAAGGTATCTATTTTCTTCTACGACTACGTAGTTGGACCTGAGGTGACAGCAGGTATGATTAGGCCAAATTTCAGCCTATATATTGAGGCCCAGGTAGTCCATGATTTACATCATCTGAGACATCATCTAATTACAAAGTGAGCAGGATAGTTATTGGGCTGATTCTTTTTGTATGTTGTTGAAGATTTCCACTTGATTGATAATACAGTGTTGGGATTTTATGCTGGTGCTTTCCCCAGTGATATATTATGTGTTATGTGTGATTTATTCCTTCTTATCAGTTATATGTGTTCATGCTTGATGTTGCTCATGGTTAACTACTAATTAGCTTCCACAAAGTTTCTGGTAGATGTAGATCTAGTATTATGCTTTAGTACATTGCATATATCAGTTGGATCTGCAGGTGAAATTTCTACATGATATTAGTGAGCTAGCTGATTTGTAGAGAAAATTCTACAAAATTGGTGACCACTTCATTGAATTCTTCAGTAGCCTGAGAGTCCCATCTAAACATGTTTTGAGAAAAAATCAAGTTGCCCAACATATTCAAACTTGTAATGAACGCAATTTTCTCGATATTCACACCCTTAGCCTCTCTAGAATCCTCAAAAATGGATTGAAGGGTGGAAAGGACTTGATCTCTTCTGAGATGTTGCAAGGCCTCCAGTCTCTTGAAACTGAATAGCTCCATATTTTATAATTTTCAAATCATACGCCAACGAGGCCCACAGGTGTTGTTCCATGCCAAGGAACAGTCATTGTGGTTTTCGGTCTTGGCTACTTCGATGACGGTTCATCCTGAAAAGAGTTGGTCATGAGTCTTCAACACTTTCTTGGCCATGGCCGGAGATGAAACCACAACTGTGGTTCTCATTCCGAGATGAAGGGTCATAAGAGGACCATATTTTGCAGCAAGGTGACAAAGAGACTCATTGGGCTTCATCCCGAGGTGGAGGAGATTCCCAAGAATGGGCCATCGGGGAGGCCCTAGAGGCAGCTTCCCAGCTCCCTTCCTTGAAAGGATAATGAGCTTTGAAATCAACAATAATGTCATGAAAATCGTTACAAGATACCAGAAGCCACTAATTCCATCCATTGCTTTGTTGTGTTGAGGATAATTCTTAAAATAAAGCTGTGTAATTGTTGATAAATTAGCCAACAAATTTTGTGTTCTGTTAGGCCCCTATACTACTAGTGTAACCCCTTATTTTTATTAGTACAACCCACTTATTATATTGATGTACCCATGTAGTGCCCATATTATTACTATTGTGCCCCATAGAAGCCCACTATTGTTATTATTGTGCCCTTACATTATTATTGTTATGTCGGCTCTGATTATGTTATGATCCCTTAGACTCCTATATATAGAAAGGAGGTCTTTTCATTTGTATCATCCAAGAATTGTTCATTTATGTAATGTAAAGGAGGTTTCCCCCTCGAAGAGGCTGAATTATAAGTCGTTGATCTTTCTTTTCTATCTTTTCTTGAGCTGGTTTCATAACATTTGGTATCAGAGCTTTGGATTCTAGGATTTCGCTGCTCCAAAAAGGTCATCGTGGAATTTTCGCTATAAATTGTTTTCTGTGACGTTTCAGAAGTCGAACGAAAAACCCATTTGAGAAAAAATCATGTTGAACCTTGGGTCCGAATTTCAGATCTTTTCGCGCGATATTTTCGGAGATATGATCTGAGGAAGTTGGTCTTTTTTCAGACTACTGAATTACATTCCAAACAGGTGACCTGGGGAAAATTGTCATAACTTTCTTTCTGAGCATCGGATTGAAATTTCGCAAGAAGGTACAGAAAGAGGACAGACTATAGCTATATTTTATATATTTTTTAGAGTCAAATCTTGAAACAGTGACATGTGGCACTTCATACAAGTTCGCTCTATTGAACTAGTCTACAATCAGGTCACTGCGGGAGATTGTGTATAACGCTTTCTTGGAGAATCCAATTTGGATCAAACTAGTGGCATTGTTAAGAGGACACAAAATTCTACTACCGGTTGCAATTTAAGAACTTAAATATCGAAAAATACAAAGTTACAGTCATTTCAAGGTCGAGCTCCTAAAATCAAGGAAAAACAAGATGAGGAAGTTTGATGGCAAGGATCCGGTAAATTGGATACTTCAGATGGAGCAATATTTTGATCTACATGGTGTACAACTGTTACAAAAGGTATGTATTGCATCTTCATATTTAGAACCAGATCCATTTTTATGGTACAAAGGGCTTTGTTCTCGTAAACAACTTGTTACGTGGTCAATTTTCACGGAGGAAATGATAGCACATTATGAGGATACAAAGAGAAACACCTTCTTTAGAGCAACACCACAACAATTGGAAAGAGTAAAAGGGCTTTGTGACATAGTGGAAAGCAAAATTATGGAAACCAGGAAGCGTACCCCTCACAACTATAAAGATGGAAGTGTTGTTTCTCCTAGCCTTCCACAACCTACAAGGGTTACACCACAACAACGGGAAGAAAAAAGAGAAAAAGGGCTTTGTTACAATTGTGATAACAAATGCACTAAAGGTCATAAGTGTGCCGAGAAGAAATTATTTTACACAGAATATGAAGAGGAGGAAGAAAAGGATCAAGAAACATCAAAAGAAGAAGATATACGCCAGGACCCCACCCCAGAGAAAGAAGAAACGAATCAGACCATATCTTGTAAAGCATTGGCAAGAATTACCACTCCTCGAACTCTCAAGATAGAAGGACATATCAAGAAGAAAAAGGTGCAAGAAGTGAAAGATCACATCGAGAAAGAAGAAATGAATCCAACCATATCTTGTAATTCATTGTTCGAAATTACCACTCCTCAAACTATCAAGATAGAAGGACATATCAAGAAGAAAAATGTTCAAGAAGTGAAAGATCACATCGAGCATCAAGAAATGAATCCGACCATATCTTGTAAAGGATTGGAAGAAATCACCACTCCTCAACCTTTAGAGATAGAAGTACATATCAAGAAGAAAAAGGTTCAAGCAGTGAAAGATCACATCGAGCGTCAACAACAAGTTCTCCAACTTTTAAAGGATAACGCCACTTCGGTGAAAAATCAAACGAAACAACAGGTAGATCAACATCGTAGTGAAAAATGTTTTGATGTAGGTGATTGGTTATCTTTACTGCTACATCTCAAGCAAGCTATTTATGAGAAGGAAATGTTGGCAATACTAAATGCACTTAAAAAATGGCAACCTTACCGAATGGGAAGACTCTTCAAGGATGAGGATGTGGAAGCATTTTTTTGTGCTATTTCTATTATCCAACCATATTGGATAAAAAAAGCAAGGGATGAATGGAAGAAGGACGAAGAAGTATGGCCACTTATTCAAAAGTTGCAAAAGATCCCAATTCAAACAATATTGCTAGAAATTGAAGAGGAACGAAAAATCATATTGGAACCTGGAGCAGTCATAGAAACAAGAACCCGACAGCTACGAAATCGATCAATTTCAAAGTATCTCATCAAGTGGAAGAACTTACCACTGAAGATTCCACCTGGGAGGACAAGAATTTTATACAGAAGCATCAAGAACTACTCAAGCATTGAGGACAACACTTTTTGAAGGAGAGGGGCATGTTAGGCCCCTATACTACTAGTGTAATCCCTTATTGTTATTAGTACAACCCACTTATTATATTGATGTACCCATGTAGTGCCCATATTATTACTATTGTGCCCCATAGAAGCCCACTATTGTTATTATTGTGCCCTTACATTATTATTGTTATGTCGGCTCTGATTATGTTATGACCTCTTAGACTCCTATATATAGAAAGGATGTCTTTTAATTTGTATCATCCAAGAATTGTTCATTTATGTAATGTGAAGGAGGTTTCCCCCTCGAAGAGGCTGAATTCTAAGGCATTGATCTTTCTTTTCTATCTTTTCTTGAGCTGGTTTCATAACATGTTCTGAGTTATCAGAATTAGGATAACAAATTTATAGATGTAGTCAATTATTATTCAGCAAATTATTAGGGATAGTAGATTAGTTAGATAATGGATAATGAAATTAGAAATATGTGGGCTATATAATAATTTATTCATTGATCCTATGGATATGAGATTCCAATGATAGTTCAACTCATGGATTGAGAATCAGTCTCTCTTATTTTTTTTCATTGGTTTCATTTATGTTTTCATATGCATGCTCTTGCTAGATTTAACATGGTATCAAAGCTAGGTTAAGAGAGTTGATTTATATGCAAAGTGTGTGTTATTGGCAGGAGGTTTCAAAAGTTTATGAAAGCCATTTGCAAGAGTTTTCATAATGTTGTGAAGCTTGTGTAGATTCAAGTTATTGGTCGGAGTGCTTAGTAGTTAGCAACAATGGCCAACAATATGAATATTTCTCAGCCACAAATACCAATGTTTAAAGGTGAGAACTTTGTTTTTTTAGCATTAAGATGAAAACATTGTTTCTCTCACAAGATTTGTCGGATTTCGTAGAGAATGGATATACAGAACCAGATGCTCACACTTTCCTGCTAGAGTCAAGACTAAAGAAACCAGCTAAAGGAAAATTGTAAGAAAGATTCAAAGGCTTTCTTCCTAATCCAACAAGCAGTGCATGATTCTATTTTTCCCAGCCTAGTTGGAGTAACAAAATCAAATGAGGCATGGGATGTTTTGCAACAAGCATATCAAGGAAGTGATAAGGTAAAAAAATTTAAGTTGCAGTCATTAAGAAGAGAATTTGAAACCCTGTGCATGCAAAACTCTGAATTTATTCAAGATTTTCTCACTAGAGTTATGGGTATAGTGAATTAAATTAGGTCTTATGGAGAAGATTTAAAATATCAAAAAATTGTTGAGAAGATTTTAAGAAGTTTGCCTACAAAATTTGATGGCATTGTTGTTGCTATTAAGGAATCTAAGGATCTAACTCAATTGTCTGTGAATGAGCTAATGGGGTCTCTTCAATATCATGAGCAAAGAATCAATAGATCTTCTAAAAAATCTATTGAGCAAGATTTTGAAGCAAGAGGAAATATTTTCAAAGACAAAAGTGGTTCCTTTCATGAGGAAAGCTAGAACACTTTTGGAAGAGGAAGAGGAAGAGGACAAACATATAGAGGAGGCAGAGGTCAAGGAAGATTTTTTTCTACATAAAACAAAGGAAGAGGTAATGATGAAAGTGATGGAGGTAAAAGATTTAATAAATCCCAAGTTCAATATTTTTATTGTAAAAAATTTAGCCATTATGAAATAAATTGTTGGAAAAAACAAACACAACAAGCTAATTTTTATGAAGAAAAAGAAGAGGTGGGCACTTTATTCTTGGCTTCTAATTCAACTAATAATATTTCAAAAGAGGTGTGGCTTATGGATAGTGGTTGCAGCAATCACATGATAGGAAAAAAAGAAGTTTTTGTAGAGATAGATGAATCTACAAAATCTAATGTTCTATTGGGAGATGACAAGTCAGTTGAAGCTAAAGGTAAGGGAACAATTGCTGTGCAGACAAAAGAAGGAAAACCAAAGCACATTAATGAAGTTTTATATGTTCCTGGTCTAGCACATAATTTGTTGAGTGTGGGGAAGCTCCTTGAAAAGGGATATTTAATTATTTTCAAGTACAAGCAATGCATAATCTATGATAAAAATGATCACAGTAAATTATTACTAAGACTAATATGCTGTAAAATAGAATTTTTGCTTTCAATCTCCCTTGTGAAGCAAGTATAACATTAAATGTTGCTTATGATGATAGTTCCTGGCTATGGCACATAAGGTATGGACATTTGAATATGAAAGGCTTGAAATTGTTATATAACAAGCAAATGGTCAAAGGCTTACCACTTATTGGTTCCACTAATAAAGTCTGTGAAGGGTGTATTCTTGGTAAGCAACATAGATATTCATTTCCAGTAGGAATATCATGGAGAGAAAGTAAACCACTAGAACTAATGCATGCAGATATATGTGGTCCTATGCAAACCTTGTCTCTTAACAAAAATAAGTATTTCATCATTTTTGTGGATGATTTTAGTAGAAGAACATGGGTATATTTCATTAAAGAAAAATCTGATGCATTTGTCATATTTCAACATTTTAGAGGTCTTGTGGAAAATCAAATAGGTTATTGTATAAAAACATTATGCACGGATAGAGGGGGATAATTCACTTCTAATATGTTTGATTCTTATTGTAAAATTAATGGAATTCAAAGGCAATTGATAGCTAGTTATACTCCCCAACGAAATGGCATTGCCGAATTTAAGAATAGAACAATTGTTGAGATGGCTAGGAGCATTATGAAAGGTAAAAACCTTCCAAACATTTTTTGGGTTGAGGTTGTAGATACATATGTTTATTTTCTTAATAGATGCCCAACAAGAAGTGTGCAAAATATTACCCCTTATGAAGCATGGTGTGGAAGAAAACCTAATATTTCTCATTTAAGAGTCTTTGGTTGCATTGCCTATGCTCATGTTCCTACTGAAAAGAGAAGGAAGCTTGATGATAAAAGTGTGAAATTCATTTTTATTGGATATTGTGAGGAAACCAAAGGTTATAGATTGTACAATCTACAAACTAAAAAATTAATGATTAGTCATGATGTGTTATTTGATGAGAAATAAGAATGGCAGTGGAATCATGATGTGCAACAACAAACTCCAAGTATTGTTGTACAAGAAGATGAAGCTTTTGTTTCTATGAATCCATCTAGTAATCAAAATACTTCAGAGGCCACATCCACTCCATCATCTTCTGCTACTTCAAGTCCTGTATCAAGTCCAATTCATCCTCCAAAAAGGAAAAAACCTTTAAATGAAATTTATGGTTATACTAATTTTTCTTTGATGTCTCAGATTGAAGTAGAACCACGATGTTTTGAAGATGCAGTAAAAGAGTTAGTTTGGTGCAAAGCAATGGATGAAGAGATGGCAGCAATTAAAAAGAATGCAACATGGGAGCTTGTGGATCCTCCTATTGAAAAAGAAGTCATTGGGGTGAAATGGTTGTATAAAACTAATTATGCAGATGATGGATCAATAAAAAGGCACAAAGCAAGGTTAGTAGCAAAGGGATATGCTTAGCTACCAGGTATTGAATACAATGAAACACATGCTCTTGTTGCAAGATTTGATACAATCAGGACTATTTTGGCATTAGAAGCACAATATAATGGTTATTTTATCAATTTAATGTTAAATCAGTCTTTCTAAATGGTGAGTTGAAAGAAGATGTATATGTTCACCAGCCCCAAGGATATGAAGAAGAAGAAAATGAATACAAAGTCTACGAACTGAAAAAGGCTCTTTATGGGCTTAAACAACCTCCAAGAGCATGGTATAATAGAATTGACACTTATTTTTTGAAAAACGGGTTTAATAGAAGTGAAAATGAACACACATTATATATCAAGTCAAAACGTAATGATATAATAACTGTGTGTTTATATCTAGATGTCTTGAGATACACATCTTCAAGTGATTTGTTAGTGGAAGAGTTCAGGGAGGCTATGATGACTGAATTTGAAATGATTGATTTGGGTTTGCTCCATTATTTTCTTGGCATAGAAGTGACATAGATGAATGATGGAATTTTTATTTCGCAAGAAAAATATGTTTCAAATCTTCTTAAAAAATGGAAAACGGGAAATTGTAAACCCATGAGCACACCCATGAATATAAATGAAAAATTTTCTATAGAAGATGGAGCTGAAAAGGTAGATGCTCAATCCTATAGGAGTCTGGTAGGAAGTATTTTGTATCTTACTACCACTAGGTTTAACATTATGCATGCAGTAGGCTTGATTTCCAGATTCATGCAAAGTCCAAGTAAGATTCATTTGGAGCAGCAAAATAATTTTGAGGTATGTTTGTGGAACAAGAAATTATGGAATTTGGTATAGTTCATCAAATAATTTTGGGTTGGTTGGTTATACAGATAATGACTGGGTTGGATATTTTGATGATAGAAAAAGCACTTCAGGTTATGTATTCAGCCTTGGATCGAGTGCAGTATTATGGTGTTCAAAGAAGCAACCAACTATTTCATTGTCTTCTACGGAGGCAGCGTATATTGCAGCAACAACAATAACATGTGAAGCAATTTGGTTGAAGAAAGCATTGATAGATCTAAAACAAGAACCAAAATATACCACAGCTATTTACTGTGATAACTTGTCTACCATTGTCAGAACTAAAAATCCAGTGTTTCATAATCACACCAAACACATTGATATCAAATATCATTTCATAAGAGACTATGTGGCAAAAGGAGAAATTCAAATAAAATTTTGTACAACAAATGAATAGCTTGTAGATATATTTACCAAAGCACTACCGAAAGGGAAAATCAAATACTTAAGGGATATGCTTGGAATCACCTCACTAAGCATTAAGGGGGAGTGCTGACAATAATGCTTAAAATAAAGCTATGTAATTGTTGACAAATTAGCCAGCAATTTGTTTTTGTTTTGAGTTATAAGAATTAGGACAAAAAATTTATAGATGTAGTCAGTTATCATTCATCACATTATTAGGGATAGTAGATTAGTCAGATGATGGATAATGAAATTGGAAATACGTCGGCTATATAATAATGTATTCATTGATCCTATGGAGATATGAGATTCCACTGAGAGTTCAGCTCATGGATTGAGAATCAGTTTCTTTTATTTTTTGTTCATTGGTTTTGTTTATGTTTTCATATGCATGCTCTTACTAGATTTAACATGCTACCCTCCATCACTTCAAATACACAAACCGTTAGTTGGGCTTGCTGTTCAGAGAAATCACAATGTTGCTTTCATCTATACACAAACAAACATGTGATATCTTATATAACAATCTGATAACTTTCAGACTCATGAATCACTATGAGAATCGCTACACTACACGCACGTCAGGCACGAATCACTATGGACAGCCAGAATTATTATTTATTTTTGTTCAGGCACGTCAACGGCTAATACGATATTGCTTACGATCTCGTGCTGACTTTGGATGATATGGATTGCTAATTTCAGATGGTTGATAATGATTTTAATAGAAAATTAGATCATAATTAACAATAACAACATTAACATGATAATGATATTGAAAACGACGAGAGGAGATTTTTGGATTTAACCAAAAACCATGGAAAATTTTAAGGATGTTTTCTTTTAATTAAAGTTTATAAACTTTTTCGAATCTCACTAGATTTTAATATGAAAATTATAGTATATTTGTTGATATATTTATTGAATATAATAGTTTTATATTTAGTTTTTATATATTTTTGGTAATTTTTAAGGTAAAATAATTTTATACTATAAAATTTGGGTGAATCATATTTAGAAAAAATGGAAATTTATGAATCTTTTTCTGGAAAAAGCATTGAAAATTAGCCCACTTGCAAATATTAGCCCCTGAAATTTCCCATGCCAAAAACAAACTTGAATTCTAAGATCCAAAGTTTCAAATTTTATTTGTTACATAATATCTTCACAACCCTTCTCTAACTATCAAATTACCAAACAATTACAAAACCATCAAATTATTTGTAGCTACAAGATTTCAGAATGGGTTCTTCCACTAAGAAATACAATGAATTGAATAGATAAATATCATGTGAACTTGAATATTCACCCCATTTTAATATGAGGCATTATAGATGTTATATATCAACTAAATTCAATGAACTCAAGTCATATGAATCTCAAATATCAACTCAACTCAATGAAAATATTATAAATAGTCTTTTAATTTTCATCAAATATAAATCTTAATAGTACCAACCTAAATATTCAATTTTTTGGCATAATTGTCCCCTAATTAATATAGTATTGTGTTTCTCATTATTAAAAGAACCACATCATTACAAATACAAACAATTGTAACAAAAAAACATACACATATAATGTTATGAAACCAGCTCACAAAAGATAGAAAAGAGAGATCCACGCCTTAGAATTCAGCCTCTTCGAGGGGGCAACCTCCTTTACATTACATAAATGAACAATTCTTGGATGATACAAATGAAAATACCTCCTTTCTATATATAGGAGTCTAAGTGGTCCCAATACAATCAAAGCCTACATAACAATAATATTGTAGGGCACAACAGTAACAATGGTGGGCTTCTATGTGGCATAATAGTAACAATATGGGCACTACATGGGTACATCAATATAATAAGTGGGTTATACTAATAACAATAAGGGGTTACACTAGTAGTATAGGGGCCTAACATGCCCCTCTCCTTCAAAAAGCGTTGTCCTCAACGCTTGAGTAGTTCTTGATGCTTCTATATAAAATTCGTGTCCTCCCATGTGGAATATTCAGCAGGTAAGTTCTTCCACTTGATGAGATACTCTGAAATTGATCGATTTCGTAGTTGTCGGGTTCTTGTTTCTATGACTGCTCCAGGTTCCAATATGATTTTTCCTTCCTCTTCAATTTCTGGCAATATTTCTTGAATTGGGATCTTTTGCAACTTTTGAATAAGTCTCCATACTTCTTCGTTCTTCTTCCATTCATCTGTTGCTTCGTTTATCCAATTTGGTTGGATAATATAAATAGCACAAAACAATGCTTCCACATCCTCATCCTTGAAGCGTCTTCCCATTCGGTAAGGTCGCCATTTTTTAAGTGCATGTAGTATTGCCAACATTTCCTTCTCATAAATAGCTTGCTTGAGATGTAGCAGTAAAAATACCCAATCACTCACATCAAAACATTTTTCACTACGATGTTGATCTACCTGTTGTTTCATTTGATTTTGCACCGAAGTGGCGTTATCCTTGAAAAGTTGGAGAACTTGTTGTTGATGCTCAATATGATCTTTCTCTACTTGAACCTTTTTCTTCTTGATATGTCCTTCTATCTTTTGAGGAGTGGTAATTTCTTCCAGTCCTTTACAAGATATGGTCGGATTCATTTCTTGATGCTCGATGTGATCTTTCACTTCTTGAACATTTTTCTTCTTGATGTGTCCTTCTATCTTGATAGTTTGAGGAGTGGTAATTTCATCCATTGAATTACAAGATATGGTTGGATTCATTTCTTCTTTCTCGATGTGATCTTTCACTTCTTGCACCTTTTTCTTCTTGATATGTCCTTCTATCTTGAGAGTTTGAGGAGTGGTAATTCTTGCCAAGGCTTTACAAGATATGGTCTGATTCATTTCTTCTTTCTCTGGGGTGGTGTCCTGACGTATATCCTCTTCTTTTGATGTTTCTTGATCCTTTTCTTCCTCCTCTTCATATTCTATGTAAAATAATTTCTTCTCAGCACACCTATGACCTTTAGTGCATTTGCTATCACAATTGTAACAAAGCCCTTTTTCTCTTTTTTCTTCCAATTGTTGTGGTGTAACCCTTGTAGGTTGTGGAAGGCTGGGAGAAACAACACTTCCATCTTTATAGTTGTGAGGGGTATGCTTCCTGGTTTCCATAATTTTGCTTTCCATTATGTCACAAAGCCCTTTTACTCTTTCCAATTGTTGTGTTGTTGCTCTAAAGAAGGTGTTGCTCTTTATATCCTCATAATGTGCTATCATTTCCTCCGTGAAAATTGACCACGTAACAAGTTTTTTACGAGAACAAAGCCCTTTGTACCATAAAAATTGATCTGTTTCTAAATATGAAGATGCAATACTTACCTTTTGTAACAGTTGTACACCATGTATATCAAAATATTGCTCCATCTGAAGTATCCAATTTACCGGATCCTTGCCATCAAACTTCCTCATCTTGTTTTTTCTTGATTTTAGGAGCTCTACCTTGAAACGATTGTAACTCTGTACTTTCAGATCTTTAAGTTCTGAACTTGTGACCTGTAGTAGCCCTCTGTGGCCTCTTTCCAATGCCACAAGTCTGATCCAAATTGGATTCTCCAAGAAAACGTTATGCACAATCTCCCGCAGTGACCTGATTATAGACTGGTTCAGTAGAGCGCACTTGTATGAAGTGCCACGTATCACTGTTTCAATCTTTGACTCTAAAAAATATATAAACCGAAACTACAGTCTGTTCTCTTTCTGTACCTTCTTACGAAATTTCAATCCGATGCTCAGAAAGAAAGTTATGACGATTTTCCCCAGGTCACCTGTTTTGAGTGTAATTCAGGAGTCTACAAAAAGACCAACTTCCGCAGATCATATCTCCGAAACTATGGCGCGAAAAGATCTGAAATTTGGACCCAAGGTTCAGAGCCAATTATTCTCAAATGGGTTTTTTTTGCGACATCTGAAATGTTACAGAAAAAAAGTTATAGCGAAAATTCCACGATGACCTGTTTGGAGCAGCGAAACCCTAGAATCCAAAGCTCTGATACCAAATGTTATGAAACCAGCTCACAAAAGATAGAAAAGAGAGATCCACGCCTTAGAATTCAGCCTCTTCGAGGGGGCAACTTCCTTTACATTACATAAATGAACAATTCTTGGATGATACAAATGAAAATACCTCCTTTCTATATATAGGAGTCTAAGTGGTCCCAATACAATCAAAGCCTACATAACAATAATATTGTAGGGCACAACAGTAACAATGGTGGGCTTCTATGTGGCATAATAGTAACAATATGGGCACTACATGGGTACATCAATATAATAAGTGGGTTATACTAATAACAATAAGGGGTTACACTAGTAGTATAGGGGCCTAACATATAAACCATTTATATGAATTCCCACTGATAAATTCTAATGGAATAGATGATGATACTAATCCATCTGTAGCACCTTCTAATAGTTGACATTGCCTCAAATAGTAGTTTGTCTGACATCCAATGAACCTATCATTAAGCAAACGAAACTTAGTAGTAGCAGTGGTTCTTACATCCATGTGAAGTGGTCTTAAATTGGATATTTTTACTCGGTCCATGCCTTTCATTTTCATTTAGTTGCACACAAGCTTAGAATTGGTGAAGACTCCAAAGGGAAATATAGTATGCTTTATTGTTAGTGGTCCTTCCACATATATCTATCTTTCTCTGGAACACATTATTTGAAGCATTATTGTAGAGTACATATGAAATGGTTGCATGCCCTAGGTTGGGATAACAAGGCACTTCAATGCACAAGGTCCACTTTTCCACCATCCTAAATGTTTCCAATGATGTGCAAAAAAACATAAAAGAACAATTAAACAAATATCTAATCAAATAGATCTCAAGTTTAATTCAAATTACAATAATACTACAAAAAAATCAATACAAGGTAAGGGCTTACTATCGATCAAATTAAATTCACAATTCAATGATTAAACTACAACCAAAATATTATGATCAAATATGAATCCAACATTCAATTTCCCTCATTATGACTAAATATGTTTGACGAATCACCATGTGGTTTATTCAACTATGTTACTCGCCTACTATCCAATAAAAAACAAGTTGAGTCACAACAATGTGAGACATCAAAAAGGAGGTTACTATTGTTGTAGTTAATTATACCTTTTTAAGATTCACACACAGATTCGGGCTAGGCTCTTAGAGTTCTAGGTCAAACCTCACATACAATTATTGGTCTTCTTGAGATTTCTAACCCTTGCACACAGTTCTCAATAACTAATTTTCAATTGATTAAAATCTCAGTTGATTTTCATAACAATGCGAGTAATGAAAAGTTCCAAATAGAATACTCACAAAGCCCCATTCATAAGTTGGCTTATTGTAAATAAGCAATATTAGGAATATGATACTCTTTTAATTATGAAACAACCCTTAGAACAATCACTCATAATAGGTTTTCAAAATTCACATTTAAATGTCTTTGTAGCCTCCATTATATTGTCCCTCAAAGACTAGATAAGTTCATGCTACATATCCATCATTATCTAATATGGAAGCATAATAAATATCTAACTCATGACTGCAATTCATTATTTTCCAAAAAAACTCCAAATTTACCATCAAAAGTTAGAGATACATTCTTATCTTGAGTGCTATGAAAAATAATGTGTTGAGAGTTCGAACTAGATCAAGTATTTCCCAAAATATCTTTACATAGTTCCATGTTGACAGTCAAAACTAAACCAAATATTTCCCAAAAAGTTTCTATGTAGTGCTATTAGCCCGAAGAAAATATTTCAAAGCTCATATTTTCTTGTCCCCATGTTATCTTAACAATCCTTTGCCTCAATATTGACCCACAAGTTACATCTTATTCTTATGCTCCTATAAGATAGATATCACCCTCATTCAAAGTGATATCCCTAGCATTATCCTGGAAGTTGAATGGTGAAAAGAAAAGTACATTGGCCCAAATATAAACAAGTTGACCTCATTATAAATGGTGAAATGAAAAGTACCTTGGAAAAAATATAAACAAGTTGACATTATTACTTCTCGAAGACTTTTGTAATAAATCCCTTTAAATGGGCAGTAGATGAAGATGTTTATACTCCATATTTCACGGTAGGTAACCATGTAAACACCCACATATAGGAAATATTGTCATTTAGACAAGAATTGTCTAGTTTATAATAGGGGCTCAAGAACTTATGTCCATCGTCGAGAGAAAAATCTACAGAGAAGTACACCCATATTTAATGACAAATCCTTAAAAGTTATACTTGAATAAGTTTGGATAAAGTTTGTAGGTTTTAGCACTGTACAAAAATTATCTGCGTACGAATTATAAAAGTAGAAAATAAACAATGGCGAGAAAATGAAACATAAAACATATATACACAAATATTTTCCCTTGGATCCTATTAATGCCTCTAAAATCACTGCATCAACATCGGGGAAAACCACTCAGTTCGGAGCTTAGTGCAGCTCCTTTTCCGTTTGGTATGGTGGCTCCAACTCGATGTAATGGGACGAGTTTCCTAGTGATATATGAGTTGATTGGTGATTGGTTTGTAGTATATTACGAAGGTGATAAGTGTTTTTATCCTACAATGCAAGAATATACAAATATAACTAATCTATCCTGGATATTTCTTTTAACAACATGATTTTTTATTATTTCTAATTAATAAATAACCATAAAGATGAATTATTCATAAAATAGAAATATGCATTCATACGATGATTACTTTGTTTAAGTAGTTAAACAAAGTGATAATAAAAAACATTATCGCATTGATCATAATATATATCACTAACATATATATCCAAAAGATAACAATTCTGAAACATTCAGAAATGACAAGTTAAAGAATTGCTTGAAAAACACACACACACACACACACATATATATAGTAGCAATGTTGAGAAATGTTCATTCGCATAGAGAAATAAGACAAAAACATAGATAATTGTACTGTATGCATTTGGATTCTCCCGATGTAAACAACCTTCAGATTCTACTTTCCTATTTTAGAACACCTTCAAAAGATGCAAAAGTGCAAATCTTAGAAAAGCCTCTTTGACAAAAATGAAAAACTTTGGTCCAATTTGTGATAAAAAAAAATTAAAAGTATAGTAGTACAACTCCCAAGTCATGTTTTTAATACAAATTGCGAACCCTTTCTAAAGACATGAAAGGGTCTTAAATACTAAAAATAACAACAAATTATCAATAAAAATCGATATGCGATGGTCTAATTGTAGACATAAATTTGGGATTCATCATGAAAATAGCAGTGTTGTGGCAGTTGAATGAATTCATTGTATTAGCTTCTTTTCCTGTGATTGCAGCTGACAGATTGCGAGCATAGGCTGGATTTCTGGAGGCTGACTCATCCTGGAGTGTAGCTAAGCTGTATAGGTGGCATAAGAGAGATCAGAGATTATGTAGTTCATTGCATACAAAAGACATTTCATTGCCATCTGTTGGCTGGTGGGCTCCAGTATTGTAGCAATAATGCTACAACTCCTGGAGCTTCCCTCTCTAATTTTATCAACCCGGTAGTTCGTAACAAACTTGGAAGCGACGGTGCTGTATGCACAAGTACTAGCTCTTGTCGCAGCTGTCACTTGGTCAGCTGGCACAAGTCCGCTAGGGCTCAAGCCAACTTCTACATGTTCTCAGAAGAAGCTTTCTAATTGATGGACGAAGGCTATCTCAAAGGAAATTAACCTACTTTGCAAGAATGAACTGAAAGCCAACCAAACATGGAAACCCTAGTAAACCCTAATCTGACTAGCTTAATCCTCATGATGCAATGGTGGGAATGCAACTTCTAGAAATGATGCCATTACTTCTAGTGAGATGAGATGCATGAATTTAAACTACTTCCATTGAAGAGAACATGTTTTGGTATTTTTTTCTCAAGTGGGTGGAGTTATTAAGATTGTGCTTCTTACTGGGTCTTGACTGTGCATGGGTAGTTCAAAGGGGAGGAAGGCTTGGGAAAGGTCAGGAGGACTTTGAGAGGTTCCAGGGGATCCCTAACATCATTCCACAGAAGCTCAAAATGTCCAGGTGTTTGGCAACCATGTTTCCAGGCTTCTATAGGATGTCTACAGGGGATCCTACAGGAAGCTCGGGATTTCTACAGGAAGTCTGCTAACTTCTACAGGATGTTCTGCAGTCGGGGTTTTGGGTGATGGAGGAGTGAAGGAGCTGTGTGGGTGGATAGGTAAGATGAAATAGGAGCTTGAGATGGCCTATGGACAGAGAGATGAGATGGAGAGAGAGTGGATAGAGCTGGTTGGTCGATAGAAGGGTAGAGGCAATGGAAGGCCGAAAAGATTGAGCAAGATGGACAGTAGGAGGGTTGGAAGGCAAATGAGCTGAACAGAGGATGAGTAGGTGGCTTAGGCACGGTTCAGAAGGATAAGAACACGATGAAGCGGTGCTGCGCAGTGTAAATGAAACAAATCACCCTTATCTTGCATGTAAACGAAAGTTCACCAACCTATTCTAACTGTTTTATTAGGAACCAAAGAACAACAATGTAAGTTGAAGGGAATTCGTGCATGATGCTTAACCAAAGAGTCATTACTCAAGATATAACCGTATGGACAATTCTTCAACCAAAAACATTACACCAATACTTGCATGCATATGTTAAAACAGTGTTTTTGGCAGTTGGCACGGTCTACACTTCCGGTCCCCAAACAGAGGTGAAAGTGAGCATGCATTCAACCTTTTTTGAACTCAACGTAACTTCAATCTCCCTACGCTAATGCTAAACTACTGAAACAACTGCATTCATGAAACTAACCTACATAACCAAACCGAAACAGTCAACTCAACAAACTGTGTCTTCCAAGTGCATGTAAAGGAAAGAAATGCAATGATAAAAGAAAGACAAGTAACAATACAAGGAAAAGGAGGTCTATTGCTCTCAGGTTGGGCCCTAACCTAAGAGCTATAGCTCCTCTAAGAACTCAGAATTGAATCCAAATCTGCCTGCCTTTTATTAAAAGATCATAATCATGAGTCTAACAACATGCCAAAATTGGCTTACAAAGAGCAAAAACAGAGCTACAGCTCGTGATTCAAAATCTACAACAAAAGTTCAAGAGTCTCCTCGAAGGCTACAAACTCAATATTTATACATGATGAGGGACAAGTTGGCCTCCTCAATTAATGGAGCTTGGTTGTCCAACTAAAAGTAAACTGTTGTTCCTGTAGAATCCGTTGGATGCCTTCTAGCTCGGTGGTGATAGCTGTTGGAGCTCGGAGTTGGGGTGGAGATCACGAGGAAGGTCATTCAAGACTGTGGACAACCTCCCTATAAACCCGGAATGCCACCTTGGTTGTCTCCTTGTCTCCATTTGCGTGGTCTTTGCTCCATTTAATGTCAAAAAACCTGAAATCATCATGTATTAGCCACATAGGCATAATGACTACCCTTCTTCCTACAAATAACACGAATATACTAAGAAATGATGCATAAGTGATAAAAAATGAAGGGTTGAGCAAGGTAAGTAGGCCAAATGAGCCCAAATTGTTACCAAAATTTGGGGCTCATCATCACCCCCCAGCTAAAATATTTGCTCATCCTTGAGAAACTAGTCCAACTCTTCATCCTTCATTGCCTTTACTGCTACCCTTACATCCCAAGCCTCTGTAGTAGTGTCCTCCTTGCTGACATGAAACCCAACCCTTCTGTTTACCTCTTCCCACTGTTCATTATCATCAGTCTCTGTGCTGCCTTCCATCAATCCTAGCAGCAGTGGTGGGCTGAGTTTAAGGCCAATCCAGCTAGTCTGGAGGTTTTGCATGGATTTCTTATAGAGGGCTACCCGTACCAGAGCTTCCCTCATCCGAGTTGGGGTATGGTACTCTCGGATTTTCAGACTGTGTGCCAATGTATTCCATCTGCGTGTGCATGCTTGGACAATGTTGTCTCCTAACAGTCTCTCCATGTCCTCAAAATGAGCTATGGCTTGGGCCTGATGATCCATATATCTTAATGAAGCTTGAGGGTCAATGGACAATTGTTGGTGTGCCGAGATTAGTGCAACTGGATCCCCTGGTTCTGGTCTGATGAGCAATGGCTCGTTCAACTCCCGGTTGATGATTGCTTTGGCTTCTGCTGCTCTTTTGTCCTCATGGTTCAGCCATGAGGCAAATGCCAGTAATTGCATATCTCCCAAGGCTGTATTGGGATCCCACGAAACTTCATTAGGAAGGGCTAGATTATGGAGGTAGAACTCTGCTAATTTGGCCCTATCCTCTGATGAGCTAGTACTGCAAACTTCAGTGAATTGCTGCGGGTCTTGGAGCTGAGAGATACCTCTTTGCGCCAAGGTATTGATTTGGAATTGCAGCCATTGGTCTTTCAAGTACAAGGCATAGGATTTGGCTGGCTGTTTGCATTGGATAGCATCCATGGCCCAGCTGGCCATGCAGGCCAATTGTGCCTCTTTCTGCTGCAGCTGTTCTCTGAGAGCTTGCACCTCAATTTGTGCTTGTTGTTCTGCTTCTTGTAGAAGTGTGGTTGGCTCCCCAAGACTGGTGTGCAATTCCTTTTTGCCTTGCTGTTCCTCTGTGGTATCCTTGGAGGATGTACCTGTCCCTGCCCTCAGCTCCTGTAGCTGCAATCTCAGCTTCTGGTTTTCTTCCTGTAGGTACACACGTTGGCAATTTGCCACGTGTTTAGCCATGGATAATTCACTTCTAGCCTCCTTTAGCTGCTCCTATAAGGGACCTATGTCCCCCACACCCTTTGACTTGGCTATTTTCATCCATGTGTGTGTACGAACTCTTTCTTCCTCTAATGCAAAAAACAGTGGCACAGTAAATTGCTGAGGTATGATTTTGCCAGCCTCTAAAAAGTTGTAATATGAACTCAGACTTGGCTGAGGGCTGGGCTCTGGTATGTGCTCTTTCTCCACTTCCTTTGGTGGCTCTACTTCACCCTCTCTTGGTGGTGATAAGGGTGCTTCTCCTTCCATTTTCTCAGTTTCTTTAAGCCTGGCTAAGGTTTCCTGTAGAGCATTTTCAGCATCCTGTAGCAGAGCTTTTTCAGTCAATTGGTCTAATCTTTCTTGCCACGTAGTTTTCTTCGGGCTCCCCCTCTCATAGGTGACTGATATCCTCGAGTGGGACCTTTCCTTGGGCGAAGTAGGGGCATCTTCAATGATGATCGGGTTGCTGGATGGAGGCTGTGGCTTGCCCGTCTTTATTCTCACACTTCTTCGAGCTTTAAAGTATAGAGGGGTCTCCCTCTTTCTCTTCTCCTTTGGCTTAGGAGGTGTGCTAAGGGCGGCCATCACAGCTGCTACTTCCCTTTCACGAATGTCAGCTTTCTTCTCCTTGGGTTACACTTTCTCGGGGCTTCCTGTAGAAGACCCTGTTTTAGTCAATTTCGGGCTTCCTGTAGAAGACCCTTTTTCAGTAATTTTCGGGTTTCCTGTAGAAGCTGGTTTCGGCTTTCCTGTAGAAACAGGTGTCTCCGCCTTGGTTTGCTTTTCTGTATGAGTTTTGCTTTTTGACTTAGTTGCGGTCGCTGTCGAGGCACTCTTGCTGATGTGGACCTTCTCAGCCTTGTCCACTCTGCCTTGCAACCTTTTCTCTCTTGTTGTCAAGATGGGTGTGTCCTCTTTCTCCTTGTCACCCTTTTTCTCTTGTTTCTTCTCTTGGTTTTTCTTCTGCTCTGTGGTCGGGGTCTTTTGACCTTTTTCCTTCTTTATTGTGGTCACTGACTCTTTCTCCTCACTGCTAGAAGAACCGAGCTCTTCGGTTAGCATCTTTATGTCCCCGTCCTTTGTCAAATTTCTGAAGGCTTCCCATGAGAGAGGAACCTTGTATGTGTGGAGCGCATCCTCCACAAGGAGTTTGATCAGTCCATGGTGGGCTACCTGGTCTAGTGTGCCTTCTTTCAACTTGGTTGCACACTCAATCAGAGACTGTAGTAGAAAGTAAGGGAGACTAAGCTTGTTTTCTACAAGTAGATCCATCTGGTGTCGTAATTCAGTGAGCAACCGAAAGTGGTACCCGTATACAATGCTAAAACGGCCTTCACAGGTGATGTACTTCATAATTTGCAAGCTCACTTCATTCCATGGTGGCAGTAAACTGGGTCTACGAACCCCATTTTTGTCTTCTGCGAATTCCTCCTCTAGTGGAAAGAACTCTCTCTTAGCTTGTTGGCCCGATTTCCTTTCTTATTTATCCCATGGTAATCCCATTAGGAGCTTCGTAACTCAGCTGATGAATTGTGGGGTGAGTTTGAAGCTTAAACCCCTGAAGTTAATGGTGGCCAATGTGTTAGATTTCGGCTTCAGAGCTTGCAAAAACTCTTCTGCCACTTCGTCATCATAGCCCTGCAATTTGTCACAGAAGGATATCCATTGTGCTCGTGTGAAGAGCTCCACCACCTCAAGATTTTCTCTTAACTTCGCTGAATCAGTGGGTTCCCTTCTGATGAACCCACCCGGCATGATGAAAAAATGTTGTGTTAGCTGGAGGTGGAAAATGCGGAAGAAATTTGGTCTACTGGGACAGAGCGTAGGATTACGCCTCTGTCATGCGCATAATTCACAAAGCTTATCGCCTGAGAACCTTTAACACAGCTAATTACACTGACATCCTGTAGGACGACAGTTCATGCACGACAGACAATATTTGCAACAATTTTCGACGACCAGACTGTAGACGATGATTCTGCCACCTTCAAAAACCAATTGCATGGAGAGTTCAGGCTTACCTTTTTAATCCGCCACCTTTTGACGTGAGGAACCCGACTTCCTGTAGAAACAACTTTCCTGTAGGAGCAGCGCGCGATTTCCGGGGGATACTGCAGTGGGTCTGCGCTCTTGGTGTTGTTTCACAGGTGTTCTGATGGCCAAAGACTCAGAGTATCGAGCTGCAGAGGGATCCGGATGATCACACGAGTCTCAAACGGTGAATGATAAATGCATGGGGTGGCAATCTAGCCAATTAGATTTGAATCAGGGGAATCCGTGGCGCGGGGGTGAGCTGTCCCTGCCGGATCGTTGGACGACGTCATCCCATCATTTGCCTGCGGGTTCCCTTACTGCCGCATCATTCCCCGCAGATCCGCCGCCATCTCTGCTGTTAAACTCGTTTTTTTTCGACGGGATTGCTCTCACGTGTGTACTTCCCGTTTCTTTTGCCATGACCGCCACCCAAACATATGACTAGACCATTAACTGATCGACGTGGCCAGTCGAATGGCCATACAACTGCTCAACCCATTCACTTCACACTTTGCAAACATTTTCAAAGTAAAATTCATGCAATTCGACGGAAGAAAGGGTCGAGACACTTACCTGTGCAGCCGCAACGCGATTTTTCGGTCCTTGGACGATGATAAGTGAATTTATTTGCTGCTGGTGGATTTGCACAGGTCCGGAGGTTCATATTCACAGGCCGCTGACAATGGATTTGATGCTTCAGCTGCATGCGCCCGCATTTTCATTGTATATGGTGTGCACTCCAGCAGGCTTAACTGTTACGGGACTCCTGCAGGATGTCCTGTAACAGTTTTTTCCTCCTCGGGTGCATGCTGCACGATGAAGGCAATGGCCCCACGATACTGCTCACAGAGCTCATGGATGGCTGGGATGGATATGGTATGACATCTCAGCATTTTTTTCATCTCAAAAATTGCTTTTCTCTTGATAACTCAATGATTTGCTTTGATGGTGCAGGTAACTTCATTGCATGTTGACAGGGATGGTAGAAAGAGGTGACATCAGTGTATAAGGGTGCCAACAGTGGCTTTCATGCGTCCAAACCGATCCTTGGTCATTAGATCTCCTCATAAAATGAATTCTGGGCCGTCCCGAACTTCTACAGGAAGTTTCCTGTAGAAATACAGAACTTCCTGTAGAAAGGTTGTGTTTCCTGTAGAAAGTCTGCACCTTCCTATAGAAAGTCTGCATCTTCCTGTAGAAGACTCAAGCCATGATGAAACTGTGCACATACCTTGGAGAAAATGAGTATTCTTGGAGGAGGTGCTGGTGAAGTCTCCTGGCAGCATGATAAGGATCTTTGGCTTTGCATTAAAAGACCTCCTCTCCTTCATAGAACACCTGCAACCTGCATGCATTTTCACATTATAAACTTGTTGTCCCTATCTTTTTGCTTATTGGTTTCTTTTCTCTTTTTTTTTTTTTTTTTTTTTTTTTTTTTTTTTTAAGAATAGCAGGGGCGCCTCAATGAGGTTTTCACCCTTTCCATCTACCTTAAGCGCCTCAGAGAGGTTTTCACTCAAGGATCGTTTTCAAATCTCTCTCTTTTTTTTTTTGAAAGACAATAGGGGCGCCTCAATGAGGTTTTCACCCCTACCACCTGCCTTGGGAGCCTCAGAAAGGTTTTCACCCAAGGATCTTTATTATTTATTTATTTATTTATTTTTAGATCTTTCAAGGTATGCCCAAAGCAGAGGCAGAACCATTCTCTATGACCAACACTGATTTCTCCATAGTTTTGATGAACTCTTGTCTTGAGAGAGGTTTCCTGTAGATCTTCAATCGATGCCCATTGACAAGTATGGGGATGGATTCTTCATCAATGGTTCGAATAAGAACAGATCCATTATCATGGCACTTTTCCACTACATATGGTCCTAGCCATCTGGTTCTCAGCTTCCCCTTGAAATCTTTGTACCTAGAGTCATACAACAAGGCCCAATCTCCCGGCTGGAATTGCTTGTCATGGAGGTGTTGGTCATGCCACACCTTTCTCTGAAGTTGAACCACTTCTGAGTGAAGGAGGGCCTGCGTCCGGTGCTCGTCCAGTCCATTCAGCTGCAATAACCTTTCTTGTTGTGCATGGCTGAGATCTAGATCTAGCTGAGCTGCCATCCTCAAAGTGTTGTATTCAAAATCAATGGACAACAAAGATTTCTTCCCATAGACTAGCTCATAAGGTGTGAAGCCGGTGGCGGCCTTCCAGGTGGTGTTGTAAGCCCATGTGGCCTCAACCAGGCGATCTGCCCAATCTTTCCTACTGCTGCTCACCACCTTAGTCAAAATCCCTTCCAATGCTCTGTTGGTGACTTCCACTTGCCCATTTGCCTATGGATGATAGGGGGTGGAAGTCCTATGCTTGATTTTGTGGTGAGCTAGTAGGTCTTCAATCAAGTTGGATGTGAATTGGCTCCCTTGATCGGTGACCAGCTCTCTTGGGTAGCCAAATTTGTAGAAGATGTTCTCCCTTAAGAACTCAGCCACCTTTTCTTCTGTTGTTGCCTTGATTGCTTTAGTCTCTACCCACTTTGTGAGGTAGTCAGTGCACACAATGATGTAAGACCTTTGCCTCGAAGGAGGGTTGATTGGACCCACAAAATCCATACCCCACTTCTCAAATGGCTCAAGAGTCACGTGAGGTTGGAGAGGCATCTCATTCCTTGGAGTCGGTTTCCCCATTCTTTGGCATCGGTCACATTGGCTGATATATCTTCTGACATCTTGATGAAGTGTGGGCCAATAGTAGCCTGCCTGCAGGATTTTGAAGGCAGTCCTCTTTGCTGCAAAATGTCCTCCACAAGGCCCATCATGACAGGTGAGGAGGATGTCAAAGACTTCCTCCTCCCTTACACAACGCCTTAAGATCTGATCAGGGCCAAGCTTGAACAGATTGCCCCCGATCCAAGTAAACGAGGCACTTTTTCTTATGATTCTGCTCTTCTCTCTTGAATATAGGTGCGGAGGGAACTGTGCTGAAACAAGGTAGTTTGCTATATCAGCAAACCATGGAGAGAGTACTGAGATAGCAAACAGATGTTCATCGGGCATCTGGTCATCCACTGTTCCATCCTCATCTGCAGACAAATCCAATCTAGATAAAAAGTCAGCAACAACATTTTCTTTACCTGGTTTGTCAACAATGGTCAAATCAAACCGCTGCAACAAAAGTAACCATCTAATAATACGAGCATTCACATCTGGTTTATTCATTAAATATCTAATTGCATCATATTCCGTATGTACAAAGGTTTGATAGCCAGTAATATAATGTCGTAACTTGTTCAATGCATGGACCACAGCCAAGAATTCTTTCTCGGTTACAGTGTAGTTCAGCTCAGCTTTGGACAAGTTTTTGCTAACAAAGTAAATGGCATATGGAAGTTTTTGTTCAACTTGTCCTAAAGTTGCTCCTATGGCTTTGTTCGAGGCATCAGTGTGGATGTGGAAAGGTAGGGCCCAGGTTGGACCTCTCAAGATTTGGGCTGACACCAACTTGTCCTTTAATTCATTCAAAGCCCTCTCACAATTGTCAGTCCATTTAAACTCCACATCTTTTGCCAACAGGCCAAAAAATGGCGAGGCTAGCTTGCTGAAGTCTTTAATGAATCTCCGGTAATACCCTGTTACACTAAAAAATGTCGCCTTGACTACTTACAGTTAGTATGGCTCAAATCAACAGTCATGCTACCCCTTTTAGGCAAGTCTCATGCCTCTGTTATCCATCTCAAACTCAAAGAAGAGAGAAAGTCTTGTAAAAACTATGTTTATCTCTGGGGTCGCAGGTTCTCTCTAGCCTTACCTGCGGGGACGCTGACCATGTTCACAAAAGCTGCGTCCATGGACGCTCTGTATGTTAAAGGGACAGGTGCGTCCTTCTGTAAAAGGCAAAATGCGCGAGTTTTATCTTGAAAAAGTTACTTGTGGTTACTTCTAGAACATTCTAGAGGTCGGTTTGATGAAATGGATGCGCCTCCAGTTGGTTCATGTATCTCTATTAAGAGGGAACTTATCCCATCAATAAGGGAGCTATCCCACCCAAAGAGGGGGATGATCCCATTGATAGTGGACCTGAATAACCTCTTTACAGCACTATAAATAAAGACATTGAGCCAGAGGGAGAGGAGGTTGGAGCTATACATTTTCTTTGGGTAAATGCTGCAGGATTTAGGTCTTCCATTAGAGCCTTTGTGAGGAGAGATTGTCTTCACTTGATTCTACTTGGAAGTGGGTGAGCTTTGTCAAAGTAGAGGAAAACCCTTGATGGACCCTGGGAGGAACTTGCACAACACCAAGGCCAGGTTGTAAGAGTTTCTTTGTTTCGTTATTAATACAAACTGGTTTATTTTTCTCAATAGCTTGTGTTAATGAGTTATTTCATGTGTTCCTTGGTCTGCATGTTGAATATATGTTTTATTATATGAAATGCAAGTGCTTGGTAATTGTTTGATTGTTTGTGGTTGCAGGAATTGACTTGAAGGAGGAGCTCATCCGGATCGTCAAGGACGGACTTCAACAACAGCGTTTTGGAATAAGGTAAGCCTAAACACTTGTAGTTTTCATGTTGTAAAAGGTGTATTTAGAGAAAGATCACTCCATTTTGTCTTGTTTGTCATTAGAATGTCTTAGACTTCTAGGAAGGTCAGTCGTGTCCGCACCCTTGACAAATTCCGTGTGACAAATTGGCGACTCCGCTGGGGAATCCATTAATGAGAGAGTCTTTTCCTTTATATGAACTTTGCTTTGAGAAAATCATTTTTATTTTCTGGTTTTTGACTGTGAGAATTAGTATTTGGGTGGCTTAGCTTTAGATTTAGTTAGATTTGGTTTTTCTTCCTTTTTTCAGAAGGACGCACCCTCTGAGTACTGCACAGTGCGTCTTTGGACGCGCTGTTGCCGTCTGCACAGAGCGGGCCCGCACCTGTGACAACGGGTGGCCTGCGTCTTCCTGTAAAATTCAAGAAAATTCCATTTTTGCTTTAAATTGCTTTTAGATTTTGTTTTTCCTTAGTGTTTTCTGCCCAGATCCTTTAGTACCCTGTCAAGAATTTTCACCTGAACTTGTTTTGTGAGCTTTGAGTGTTTTAGTGGTTTTCAACGAAGTTTAGACCTAGGGTTTGATTTTTGGATAGGTTTTGTAGTGACTTTGATAGTAGAAAGTTGTCCAGCCTTAGATCTCTCTGGTTAGTCAACCTTCTTAGAAGTCGGGCCTGTCGTAAAGTCTCCTTGTGTGAGCAGCTTGCCATTTGAGTTGTTTTGGGTCAAATTTCGAATTACTTGTTCATAAAGTATTGATTTCCATTTTACAAAAAGAACAAAAAGATTAGAGTTTTGTTTTGGCTAGTTTTTGGTTCTGCAATAAGCTAGTCCTTGATTTGATTGTGATCAAGTAAAACACCTTAGAATAATCATTGTTAGTTTTGGCCTCGTTAAATTGCTTAGAATAAATTTGCCTTTAGTTTGCTTATGAGTGCATTTTCATAGATTTTAATAGTTGTTAAGATTGATTTTTGGTTATATTAGATTTATTTGCTTTATTAAAAGAAAAATACAAAAACATCTTCTTAAAAAGTCTTGTTTCAAGTAGCTTTTTGTTTTGAAAGAAGAAAAGAGTTTTTTCGTGCATGTAAAGAGAGGTTATGTTTTTATGCTTGGAAAAGAAAACGAATTGTTTCTTTGATTGTCTTCAATTAAGAAGTTGCTTTTATAAAGATTGCATTCTCTCAACTTTTTAGTTAAGCAATTCATCGAAAAAGTAAAGTAGTGGATAAATCATCCTAGGTGCATTTTGTAGTGGTTTCGAGTCGAGTCAACACACCACTAGTTTCACTTCCATCACCTTTTGACTTAAGAAACAACCTTAAAAGTAACGCTTAAATTAAAATCAATCTAGTAATTTTTATTTTCTAGGGCTCTGAAACACCAACATAGCTTAGGCTAGGGTCTTGGAGTAGGTGAGTACTTAACTCTCCAAGACTACAAAACCAAACAGATAGTCTATCTTGAGTAGAACAAATCCAATTGTTTCAGTTACATTCTGGGAAAGCTCCTCTTAAAGGAGAAGCACGAGCTCGTGTCCGAACCAGTGAGGGGATCATTCCTCCCTCGTTGGGAACGACGCCAGACAGTACGTATTACAAACGGTAAACCTCGGATTAACCATTGTCGAGGAGCCAGGGGTCACTTATCGGTAAACCTTGGATTGTTGTCAAGGAGCCGGTAAGGGGATTGAGCTTGTTACTCTGCCCTTGCGTGCTGTCGGAGTTTAGACTGTTCCCCCAGGTGTAATTGTTGTGATTGGTAACCTTAGTGGCCATAATATCTAGGATTCTACCCAAGGTGACGGTGGAGGGAAGGTCCCACTGTACCTGGAGCAGACGTCGGTTATACTCACTTGGATTTTCTGGGGGGTTCGCTTCACTTCGAGACGGTTAAAGTGGAGGAACTTGGTCCAGTCTATTCATTAAGCAGGTTGCCGGGGTAACTGTTCCACCCGCCATTTCTGTACTGAATCCTGCGAGGTTGGGCCTAATCACCAACTAGCGCTTTTGGTCCGGAAGACTACTGTTTGTGTGTGGTTTGACGCTCTAGATTATTTAGGCGTGTGCTTCAAATTTGTTTGGTTCTTTAGAAGACTTTAGGTGGTTTGATTTGAAATTTTTACTTTGTTTTCGTGTGTTGTAGTTAAAAATCTTTAATTGTGGCGGAATTACCGAGACGGTCCCGTCGAATTGCGGGCCAGTCTCCTGAAGTTGTTTCTGTGGCCGAATTGTTGAGAAGATCCCGTGAACTTAGGGGTTCACCTCCTCGAGACGACCCCAGTAATTTAGAAGGTTTAAAGGTCCTTGTAACTCCTCCTAGTGGCAGTAGAGTAGGTTCACCTGAAGAAGGAGAATCTTCCTTGGTAGTCCATCCAGATTACCAAAGTTTAGAAACAGGTTACAATCCCGAAGCTGTTACAGTTTCCGAGCTTGCTGGTAGTTTTTCATCTGCCAGTGAAACAGGCGAAGAACCTGAAATTTCCGAACCTGTTACTCCAACTCCTAGTGTTCCTGATTCACCAAGAATAGAAAGAATTATCACCGAAAATCTTCCTGTTGGATTAATTGCTATAGAAGAACTTGTTCCAGAGGAAGAAATAGGCGTTTCTGATTCTGAAGATCTAATTACCCTTGATCTAAGGGAGCGTGAATCCATCTTTTACAGTCCTCCTAGAAGTGAATCTTGGTACCTTGCATTAACCAATTTTTTAGACAACTCAGTAGGTTTTTCTACACCTCGTACTCCTTTTCCACCTAGAGGAATTCATTCTCCTGTAAATATGTCTGGTCAGTCATCTGTGTTTTCACAAAGTCCTGAATCATTTTTACATGGCGGTCCTTCTGTTCCTACTGGGTATCAATCACTTTCTGGTACCTTTGCGGGAGCATCTCCTCAACCCATTGATCATGGGTTATTAGTTGGAAACAGTGGTAATGTACCATTGAGTATAGGTGATGTTTATATGATGTCAGGTTCAACTCCCATTAACCAACCTCAAGGTGGCCAATTACCGCCTGGGGGGCAACCTTCGTTAATGCCTGGGGGGCAACCTCAAGGTACTTCATTCGTGACTGGGGGGCAACCTCAAGGGTATCAACCCCAGCCTCAATATGTACCCCAAAGTCAACCTCAGTATCAATATCAACCTCAAGGATGGCAACCTCAAGGATGGCAACCCCAAGGGTATCAACCCCAAGGGTATCAACCTCAAGGATACCAACCTCAAGGTCAAGGTCAACCCCAGTATTCGTATTTACCTCAAGGTTATCAACCTACGGGTCAATACCCTGGTCAAGGTTATCAACCACCTCAAGGGCAATCATATGGGACTGCACCTTACAGTTATCAACCCTATCCTCAATACGGCTATGGATCTCAGTATCCTCAACCTGTTACGAGTCAATACCCTGGAATGTTAACATGGGATCCGTCACAGGGTCAACAGATGTCGCAACCAAGTATACAGTCGGTACCTCAAGCAGGACAACCTGCAGTTCCTGGTCCACCCCAGCAACCGCAACCTGTCCAGTCAAGTGTTCAGACCCCTGTAACTTCTGTAGTTACTCAGCCGCCAATTGCACCTGGTACTCCACCTCACACGGCTGCAGCAACTACCGCTTCATCTACCATGCTTACTTCTGGAGTATCGGCAGCTCCGGTTTCTACTGTCCCTGTAACCACTCCTCAGACATCTGTACCGTTGTCTGGACCTACGGTTCAAACCACAGTCCAGATGCCTGCAGGCCAACCTGGTACAAGTACGGTTGTTACTACTCAACCTCAATTTGTTCAACCTCCGTACCAGGGACAGTATCAACCTGGGCAAGCTGCCCAACAACCGGTTTACCAGTATCAACCGTATCCTGGGTACACTTATCAACAACCTCAGCAACCCCAGTACGGTCCGGTTAATCCTGGTTTTCCAGGAGGATATAATATCCCAAATGCGACTCCTGTTCCTAGTTATCCTGGATATCCTCCTCCTGGGGCTGGTATTGTGACTCAGAGTTTTAGAGATCCTAACCGGCAGTTACCGTTTATTGCAACTTTAGATTTACCCGACTTGACGCGCCTAACGAACGATCCAATTCAATATCTTCAGTTCTGGCCGCCAATGCCAAATAAGTTGCCCAGCGATATACCCAAGTTCGAAGGTAAGTCTGGAGAGGATCCGTCTAATCACGTGATGACTTACCACCTCTGGTGTGCATCAAATTCCATCTCAGATGATTCCATCCGCTTACGTCTTTTCCAGCGTACACTCATTGGTCTCGCAGCCAAGTGGTACATTGAGTTACCACGGGCCTCTTTTTACAACTTTAGCCAGTTAGCTACCTCGTTCTTAACTCATTTTCAGTTACCAGTCAGATACGATAATGGTACAGAATTATTAACTTCGCTAAAACAATCGACATCCACGTACATTTCTGATCACATCCATGAGTGGAGACGTCGAAGAAGATTAGTGAAAGTTTTTATCCCGGACCAAATCTTAGCTGAATGGTTTGTCAAATCATTATTACCAAGAATTACTGAAGATGTAGCTAAGGCCGGAGTAGTTACTGAGGAGCAAGTCATTGCTCAGGCACAATACCTTGACTTAGTTTACACTCAGTCGGGTACGTTACACGAGAAAATTCCGGATCTTCCAAAGTCAAACCAAATCGCTGCTGCTCCTTCGGGATCTCATGCCGCTGATGGTATGATTGGTATCGTGACTACGAAGAGTAAGAAGAAGTCTTCCAAGGCTTCAATACTCCAATTATCACTTTGCCTGATTCTCCGACAGGAGAGTCTTCTCCTGAACTTACCGCCGACATTCACGCTGTAGAGTCATCTACGGCCAAACCAAAAAACGGTGGAAAGAAGAAAGGAAAGAAGAAGGCTAAAGCAGACAAGGCTCCAAAGGAGAAAACGGAAAAGTCGGAAACCAATGACGAAAAGCGCAAACCTCGATATCCTTGTCTCATTTGTGAAGAAGATCATTTTACGAGAGACTGCCCTCATCGGGCCGAGGTAGTGAAAATAGTCAAAGGTTCTCCCACTCCTGCTGTGTTAAAAAATCCATTTCCAGAGCAGGAGAATAAGATGATAGGTTCTTCTTCGAATGCCAGTGAAGAACCCATTTTGATGATGTCTCATGTCAGGATTGCGACTCGATCGCAAGATTATGGTAGTAAGGCTCCTGTTGATGGTAAGGAAGCAGAATCTTCTCACTCTAACCCATCAACCTCAGCTCCTGGTTCCGATCCACTACAGATCGAAAAACCTAACCCAGACTTAGTGATTAAGCCGCCCGCCAAGGGTGTACTTCGAAGGTCTGCTTTCAATCCACATGCGAGAGCAGCCCAGAATTACAACATTGTTGAAGACTTAGCTGTTTCACCTTCAGCAATGTCGGCACTCGAAGTGCTGCAATCATGTCCAGCGCAACGAAAATTGCTTTTGTCGGCTATCGGAGCTGTCGATGTTCAGGACCCGAACCTAATGATCTTTGATCTAGAAAATAGTACACCGCGTCTCCCCCATCAAATGGCTTTCCAAATTCCAGTGATAGTCAAAAACAGGCCTATTCATCGGACTGTGATTGATGAGGGAGCTTCTACGTGTATTATGTCGATTCAATGTTGGAGATCGCTTGGTTCTCCTTCGTTGAACCAATCCCCCACCATCCTTAAGGCCTTTGATGGCCGTGGGTTCCGTCCGTTTGGTATTCTACAAGAATTGCCTATAGGGGTCGAAGGTAAAACCGTTAGTCTGGATGTGGAAGTGGTTGATGCCCCTCTAGACTACAACCTTCTTTTGGGTCGAAGTTGGTCATATGCTATGACAGCGGTCGTTTCATCGGTCTTCAGAGTCATTAAGTTTCCACATAACGGTAAGATCGTGACTATTGATCAGCTGACATACTTTTCATCCGACCCAACCTCTTCAGAAACTATCCAGCATGTTGGTAAAACGACAATCCCTTATAGGGACATTGGTGTAGGTTTAGTTAAGGATTCCGGTTTACTGGGAACTTTTCCTCTCCCTCCACTCAATGCAGACCCTTCGTTTGCAACAATTCATATGATCACGTCAGAAAACATTATTTATGATGATCCTTGGTATGTTCCCTCTGACTCTGAGCTAGACTCACTCGGTGATGTTATGCCGTTGAGTCCGTATGAGATTGCTTATGAAGCTCTTATGTCTTTTACCGACTTTCATTCAACCGAAACCGACCAAATGAATGTGGTCAGTGAAGAGTCACTTTTCACCTCACCCTTAGAACGGATAACGTTTCCCGAAGAAGTGTCATCTGACGAACAACTTCGCGAAATCCTAAGTGTAGATGATCTACCATGGGAAGATCTCCATCACAGATCTTCGTTTTTACCTAAGGATGATGCATTTGAAAATGATTTTTCATCTATCTTTACCGCTGAATATGTCAAAGACGCTCAGGATCCAACGAAACATTCTGATTCAGAGCTGAATTTAGGGAATATTTCTCGTACTATTCCCATTGATATTTCAGTGAAGCCCGGAATCGAGGAGAACATTCATATAGGTGCCGCATGTACTGAAGAAGAAATCCAAACTTACAAGGCCCTATTCCAAGAATTCCGCGACGTGTTTGCCTGGTCTTACGAGGAAATGCCAGGAATCGATCCTGCCATTGTTGTTCATGAAATCAAAACCTACCCGGATGCTAAACCCATTCGGCAACGGTTGCGTCAGATTCACCCTCGAAAAGCGGCTGCGATTAAAGCAGAAGTCGAAAAGCTGTTGAAAGCAGGTTTCATTTATCCGATCCCGTTAACGGATTGGGTATCGAATATTGTTCCCGTCAATAAAAAACAAGGAACAATAAGAATCTGTATCGACTATAGGGATATCAATCGAGCTTGTCCAAAAGACAACTATCCTACGCCTTATATCGATCAAATTATTGATGATTGTGCCGGAAGTGAGATGTTTTCCTTCATGGATGGTTTCTCAGGCTATAATCAAATCAATATTCTACCTGCCGATCAACCAAAAACGGCATTCATTTGTCCATGGGGGACATTTGCTTATTGCAAATTACCTTTTGGGCTTAAGAATGCCGGCGCTACTTTTCAACGGGCGATGTCTTATGCATTTCATGACATCAAGCACATTGTGCAACCCTATCTCGATGATTTGCCTGCTCATTCTTTACATCGAGCTGATCACCTTGTCCACCTACGAGCAATCTTTATGAGGTGTAGGCATTATCGAATTCGGTTGAATCCCCACAAGTGTGTTTTCTGTATAGAAACAGGTCGATTGCTGGGATTTGTTGTTTCAAAAGCCGGCATTCGCGTCGATCCCTCGAAAGTCGAGGCTATCATCAAATTGCCTCCTCCTTCGAGTTTGCGCCAACTCCAAAGTTTGCAAGGGAAAGCGAACTTTTTACGCCGATTCATCCCAAACTACGCCGAGGTCACTAAAGGTTTTACACGGTTGTTGAAACAGAACGCACAATTCTTTTGGGACGAGATTGCCCAACAATCTTTTGATGCATTAAAACACGCGTTGACCCATGCACCGTTATTGCATCCTCCCAACTACAACCAGGACTACTTCTTATACCTCGCAGCTTCGCATTCCACCATTGGAATGGTGTTAGTTCAAGAAGATGAATTCAAAGCAGAGCATGTGATATATTATCTTAGTAGAACCTTAAATCCCACTGAGTTAAAATATTCGCATGTGGAGAAATTGGCCCTGGCAGCCGTTCAAGCTGTCCAGCGTTTTCGTCACTACATTCTTCTCCGCAAAACTACAGTTATTTCGGATTGCAACCCTATGATTTATATTTTGACAAAACAACTGCTAGGGGGCAAGTACTCTAAATGGATTGTTATCCTGCAAGAGTTCGACTTGGAGTTCGAGAAGTCCAAGTCTAAGAAATCTTTAGTTTTTGCGGAATTGATGTGTGATTTCCCGAGTGCTGACACAGAGACTGTGGCAGAGGAGTCCATTGCGGACGAATCTTTGTTTCTTATTAGCACTTTAGATCCGTGGTATGGGGATATAATCATCTATCTCCAAACCCAAACCTTTCGGCCTGAAGCTTCCAAGGAAGACCGTCGAAAAATTCGGTTTCGATCCCAGCAATACAGAATTATTGGAGATACACTTTATCGCCGGGGGGCAGACTTAGTTTTTCGACGTTGTTTAACTCACGAAGAGGCTGAGAGAGTTTTGAATGATTGTCACTCTGGAGCATGTGGCGGTCATATGTCTGGGTATGCCACAGCTCAGAAGGTGTTGCGCGCTGGCTATTTCTGGCCGTCTATGTTTAAAGATTGTATCCTTGCCGTCAGAACATGCCACAACTGTCAAGTGTTTGATCGAAAGATGCGCGCTCCACCTGCTCCTCTCCACCCTATAATTGCCGCTGGTCCATTCGCCAAATGGGGCATTGACTTTATTACTTGTAACCCTCACTCGGCCGGGGGGCATGCGTATATCATCCTCGCGGTTGATTATTTTACAAAATGGGCCGAGGCGATGCCTACATTCGACGCAAGCGGCAAGACAGCTGCAGTTTTCGTATTCAATCATATCATAACTAGGTTTGGTGTCCCACAAGCAATCATTACTGACCATGGGAGCCATTTTCGAAACGTCATGATGACTGAGCTTACAAGCCAGCTTGGTTTGCGCCACGATAGCTCTACTCCTTATTATCCGCAAGCCAACGGTTTGGTTGAGTCAATCAACAAAGTTCTAGTCATCATGATTCGACGGATCATTGGTATCCATCGAACGAATTGGCATAACATGTTATTTTCGGCGCTATGGGCATATCGAACTTCAGTGAAAAATTCAACAGGTTTCACCCCTTTCCAGCTAGTTTATGGCTTAGAAGCTGTGTTACCTATTGAATGCGAAATCCCATCACTTCAAATGGCTGTCGAATTACTTCCAGCTACTTCCGAAGAGGAGAAACGGTTATTATACTTGGCTAAATTAGATGAGACTCGACGTGACGCTACTTTAGCTATCGAGACTCACGCGAAACGAATGAAAGCTCAGTACGATAAAAATGTAACCCCTCGAAGTTTTTCGGAAGGAGACCTAGTACTATTATATGATCAAGCTAACGATAAGCTAGGTGCCGGAAAATTCGTTCCCATGTGGCATGGGCCCTACATTGTAAAGCGAAAGCTAGCAAAAGGGGCTTATGAGTTAGTTGATTTTGATGGGGACTCTTTGGGTAAACCCAGAAATGGACTTTACCTAAAGAGGTATTATGCTTAAAATGATGGGTATGGAGAAATTTTTAGATAGGTTAGATTTTCTTTCTAGCTAGCAAGTGTGTTAGTTTAGTCAGTGTGCTTAGCTTAGCGAGTGTGGTTTTTCGTCATTATTCTGGCTTATCTTGGTTTTACTCTTGATATTGTAGATGTCGACGCCTCTCCAAACATACATTGGATTTGCTGATGGTGCTTGTCGTAGTACACGGAATATCTCTTCCGCAGCTTGGGTTATCTATTCGCCCTCTGACGAGTTAGTTTCTATGCATGGGGTAAGCCTCGGTCAAACAACGAATAACATTGCAGAATACAGTGCAGTGGTTGAATTATTATCCGAATCTATTTCATTTGGAATTCGACGTTTGATAGTGAGGTTAGATTCTGAACTTGTTGTATTACAGCTTAATAGAGTTTATGCCATTAGAAATCCTGTGTTATTAAGGTTGTTTTTGAGAGTGCGTCTCTTGGAACGTGAATTTGATTACATTGAATATCAACATATTCCAAGGTCTTTGAATACATTAGCAGATGCAATTGCTTCTCGAGTGTTGGACAGACATTTATAATAATCATGCAAGTAAATTTAAAAACATTTCATCATACATGTTAAACAAGATAAGCCGGTAATAGTGATATATATATAGATAGAAGTGTGTCAAAAAATATATACATCGTCTTCGATCATAGGTTGAAAACACCTTATGATCGGCAAAATGATAGTACAAAAAGTCAAAAATGTCACATGTGACTACAAAAGTGACTAGTCAATCACTGGTGGTGCTCTCTGTACGACACCACTGCGCGGGCTACCTTACGCAAAAATCTCCTAAACGGTCCAGGGACCGCGACTACGAAGCGCTGAAGCCTGATAGGAATGTCATCCATAGTAGTCTCAGGTATATCTGCCGTGAGACGCTCTAGATCATGCTCCAACTCAGCTAGTACGTCTGCAGCCGCGTCCTGTGGGGCCGGTACCGGTGCAGCTGGATGTAGTCTATCATAAGGCCGGAGGTTGGCTGGACGCTGTGGACCAACATCTGCATTTTGAAAAAGTTTTACTATTAGTTTTGAGACGATATATATAAAAAATACAAAAAATACATAATTAGGAAACTTGTGAAAATAAAAGTACCTCTGTCGTCCCATTGTTCTCCCTGTGGAAGAACCATGTCCGGATCACCTCTGAAATCCATTCCGGCATACGGAAAGTCCTGTATCACAAAAAGCTGGCCCTCTAACCAGTCAAAGTAACTATCTGAGAATCGAACCACTGCCGCACCCTCGTCAGGATGCCGGGCCATCACCGCAACCCATCGTATCAGCTTTGGCTCCCGAGGACCCAAGTCATCAACAGTGAGTTGCTGAGGGATCAGCATTGGAACTCTCTCCAAGGCAAAGCTCACGACTATAGGCCCATATCCAAAAGTCTTTAGTCGTCCGTTCTTTGCCTTGGTCAGTTGGCTCTTCATATGAGCCGACACAGCTTCACACCAGTTGAAAATGGTGCCTTGGTAACAGTCAATTGCCATCCGCATTTGGGATCCGGAAGCAATGTGTAAAGCGGCCGCGCCGCAAATTCTGGTGACCGTGAACGCAATAACTTTGAGTTCAGGCAGAGTGATGTGTTTTATCTCTATGCCTTTTGAATGGTGAGCCCCACGTGTGCACCAATCCTCGCGGAGACTATCAAGGGATTGGCCACCCGGCCTAGTCCCCGCAAGATTGAGTTGCTCACCTCTGTTTGGCAAGCCAGTGAGAAAGTATACATCCGAGGGCTCTATCTCGAGCTGGTGCCCTCCTATGTAAAAGCATTGTTCTTGAACGTTCCATCGCTCAACCAGCCATTCCAAGAATCTTACCTGGCCCCTCATGCCCGGTATGGTCCAATATTTGTATAACCCGCATGCTCTTAGGGCATCCAGAGAAGGTTGGTGATTTATTGCAGCTTCATCTTCCTCTACATGCTCTCTCTCTCTCCAGTCTAACATGATTAATGCCCTGCATATCAAAAAAGACAATTAGAAATTGATTTGAAGATTTTTGGTGCTTTTTTGAGGGAGTTGGGGTTTTGAAATGCGCATTACTCGGAAGACGCACCCCAGCTTTGTAGCACAGGGCGTCCGGACGCAGCTGGCCTGAAGGCGGGCTGCGTCCCCCGACCGTTTTCCCGTATGAGAAAAAGTCGGGGGACGCAGGTCACCCGAAGGGCACCTGCGTCCGCCGAGAGGCGCATTATAAAACCCAAAACCCCCCAAAAAATGAAACTAAGACCTAAAACTTAATTCTAAACGGATAGAAATGCAGAGTAGGATGTGTAAAATACCTGGATGAAGCGGCGTTCGATTCCGACGGTCAGATTTTCCGCAGCGACCACGGGAAGTTTCTTGTCAAAAGCTCCTTTTTCAACCTCCAAAGTCAAACGGTAAAAATGACATGGTAAAAGGTCTTTTTATAGGTTTTTTGGGTGAATTAGTTCATTTTTTACCATGAAAAGATGTTTTTCGACGTATTTTTGCCTATTTTAAACAGGTATGAGTAATGTGTTGCTTTTGTGCAGGACAAAAGGATTTCGAGGGAAATTGTAATTTTTCACAAATGAAAAATATCAGAGTCATCTTTTAAGCCCTTTTCTGACTCCTAAAATATGAAAAGATCGCCGAGTGTTTCTTTTTCACTCGTTAAAACGGAATTAAAAGACGGTCCCCTTTTAGCTCTTTTCTGACCGTAAAATCAGGAAAAGATTGCCGGGTTTTTGTCGTTTCAAACTCGATAAGGAAATAAAACGACGTGTCCTTGATCGCTTTTTACTTTTCAGGTCGACGACACTATCATGAAAGTACTCCTTGGTCGCAAGATCAAGCGGTTCCCCCAGGTATTATTTTATACTTTTTCGGGCTTGAGGGACACAAATTTACGAAAAAGTTCAACGTGGAGTTTCCTTAAGTTTTTCAGACTCTCTAAAATTGAAAAACGCCGAGTTTCTCCTATACTGGGCTCGTTAAACTTTTACAGTAAAGGACCTGTTCAATTACAAACAGGAACGAACCACTCCTTCCTAGGGTTCGAATTTAAACTAGGTTGGACTCGTCCGAAGGATGAGCTTATAATCAAGCATATGTTATCCTCCTCAAGCTTGTTAAAAATAAAGAGGTACTTGCCAGAAATGGTGGGGGAAAAGAGAGAAGAATGAACCTATTTGTTACCTTTATTTCAAAAGAAACTTTATTACCACTCTTGAACACGACACTTTTTCATTCACCTGGGTTGGGAAATCTTTTACCTCACAGTTGACCAAATCACTTTGAAAGTCTTTAACCGGGTTCCGGGAATTAACTTTGAGTTATTTGTTACCAAGCCATCTGTCGTGTCGTTATGTGTTCAAGAGGTCTGCAAGCAAAACTTTCATCTGCAAAATACTTGTCATCCATTTGACCATCCCTGAGTCAGTCCTTACAGCAACATTTCTTCAACTTGAACAATGATTTCGTGTTGCAGGCTTGCCTGCAACGAGTCGCTTTCTATCGACATCGACACATTATCTAGAAAGATGACTTAGGAATCGACAGTACCTTGAAGTCTGCATGCATCAATGGCAGGTTTCTCGCCTTTGACGACAGTTTACATCATTGACTTTCGATCAAAGGATTCCGTGAAGTGTTCGACATCAAAACATCTATTCACATTTCACGGGTTGTGCTTGGTACTTTGAGAACCATTGACATTACTGGTGGTCTCTCTCACGCTTGTTAACAGTTCACATCATCGACTGGTAATCAAGTGGTTTCTAACATGTTCGACATCAAACCATTTAATCACATGCTTAGAATCGTACCAATTCGGGAAGTAGAAGTGAAGACCCTGGATCTAGTTTCTACCATCCAGGCTGCGAGGAGTTTTGTATTCATTATCTATGTAGACTAATCATAAACAGATGGCTGCGTCCATACTGTGTCTACAAAAGTCTATAAAAATGATGTACTGCAAGATCATTCCTGTATCAGAATAGTTAGTCCATTAGTTAAAGTTTTGAATCTGAGTATGGGAATGCCTACCTCAGTGATGATATAATCTTATCCATGTATTTTGTGTTGAAAATTGCAGGTTCCAACCAGGTCATCCACAAGACAATCCTTGAAATGATAAAGCGCTTCACCCTTCCTAGAATTACAAAACCCTAATTTATTCCAGGCTTCGCACTTTAGGGGGCAATCTGTTACACTAAAAAATGTCACCTTGACTACTTACAGTTAGTATGGCTCAAATCAACAGTCATGCTACCCCTTTTAGGCAAGTCTCATGCCTCTGTTATCCATCTCAAACTCAAAGAAGAGAGAAAGTCTTGTAAAAACTATGTTTATCTCTGGGGTCGCAGGTTCTCTCTAGCCTTACCTGCGGGGACGCTGACCATGTTCACAAAAGCTGCGTCCATGGACGCTCTGTATGTAAAGGGACAGGTGCGTCCTTCTGTAAAAGGCAAAATGCGCAAGTTTTATCTTGAAAAAGTTACTTGTGGTTACTTCTAGAACATTCTAGAGGTCGGTTTGATGAAATGGATGCGCCTCTAGTTGGTTCATGTATCTCTATTAAGAGGGAACTTATCCCATCAATAAGGGAGCTATCCCACCCAAAGAGGGGGATGATCCCATTGATGGTGGACCTGAATAACCTCTTTACAGCACTATAAATAAAGACATTGAGCCAGAGGGAGAGGAGGTTGAAGCTATACATTTTCTTTGGGTAAATGCTGCAGGATTTAGGTCTTCCATTAGAGCCTTTGTGAGGAGAGATTGTCTTCATTTGATTCTACTTGGAAGTGGGTGAGCTTTGTCAAAGTAGAGGAAAACCCTTGATGGACCCTGGGAGGAACTTGCACAACACCAAGGCCAGGTTGTAAGAGTTTCTTTGTTTCGTTATTAATACAAACTGGTTTATTTTTCTCAATAGCTTGTGTTAATGAGTTATTTCATGTGTTCCTTGGTCTGCATGTTGAATATATGTTTTATTATATGAAATACAAGTGCTTGGTAATTGTTTGATTGTTTGTGGTTGCAGGAATTGACTTGAAGGAGGAGCTCATCCGGATTGGCAAGGACAAACTACAACAACAGCGTTTTGGAATAAGGTAAGCCTAAACACTTGTAGTCTTCATGTTGTAAAAGGTGTATTTAGAGAAAGATCACTCCATTTTGTCTTGTTTGTCATTAGAATGTCTTAGACTTCTAGGAAGGTCAGTCGTGTCCGCACCCTTGACAAATTCCGTGTGACATACCCTGCTAATCCTAAGAAACTCCGGACATCCCTTACCTTTTTGGGAGGTGGAATCTTCTTGATGAGAGCAATTTTGTTAGGATCCACTTGTAACCCTTGGCAAGAAATGGTATGGCCCAGCACGGTCCCTTCAGTCATCAGGAATTCACATTTTTCAGGACTAAGGGACAGGTTCATCTCAATGCATTTGGTTAGGACTTTTCCCAGATTGGACAATGCTTCCTGGAAGTTGGACCCATAAGGAGTGAAGTCATCCATATAGATTTCCACCGCATCATGGACCAGCTCCGAGAAGATGCTCAAGACAGCTCTCTGGAAGGTAGCAGGAGCATTGCATAGCCCAAAGGGGAGAACTCGGTAGGCAAAGGTACCCCAAGGACAAGTGAAGGTGGTCTTATCTTGGTCTTCCGGGCTGATTTGGATTTGGTTGTACCCGCTAAACCCATCCAAGAAAGAGAAGAACTTCTTTCCTGCCAGTCCATCCAACACTTGATCTATGAAAGGTAGAGGGAAATGGTCTTTCTTGGTAGCTTTGTTCAGTTCTCGGTAGTCCACACAGATTCTCCACTTCCCATTTTTCTTTGGAACCAACACCAGAGGGGACACCCATTCACTATCTGAGATGGGGTAAATGAATCCGGCATCCCACAGTTTTTGCAATTCTTCCTTGACAATGTCCTTAAGGGCTAGATTCATTCTCCTCTGAGGTTGCCTAACCGGTTTACAACCCTCTTTGATGTATATGTGATGGGTACATACCGAGGGATGGACTCCTTTCATCTCCTTATAGCTCCAAGCAAAAGCATCTACATGGCTGGCCAACAGGCTACACAGCTCCTTTTCCTGGGAAGGAGATAGGGAGGAGCTGATCTTTAACGTTCTCTCAGGGCCGAACTCCACATTCTTGACTTTGGGAGTGATAGGGTTGGTGGCACAAAGGTCCACTAAGGTTCTGGCTTGGGCGTCCTCCACCAATTTCTCTAAGGATAGTGCACTGGAAGGTGGATTCTGGATCAAAGTTTCAATCAAGTCATCCTCGGTTGGGGGTCTCTTCTAGTGGTATCTAGGGTGCACAAAGGTGCTGAGTACACCTCATCCTCTTCTCCTTCCTCCAACCACAGTGGTAAGTCATGCTCTAAGGAGGGTTGGGCAGGAGGGTATAGGACTAGCTGCTTGGACATAGGACCATTTTTGATGGTCATGTTTCCTGCACGGCAACTTATGTAAGCATCTGCAGTGGCTAACCAAGGCCTTCCCAAAATAATAGGATATCCAGTAAGCTTTGCCTTGGGCTGTAGAACCAAGAGATTTGCAGGGTATTCCCAAGAGTCGACAGAGACCAAGACATCCTCCACAGTCCCTTCGGGAGTCACAGTGGAGCGATCTTCTAGTTGCAGTACTGTCGAGGTCTTCCTCAAGGAACCCTGAAGGTTGAGTTTGAGCATGGTATCCCTGGTCATCACATTAATGGCAGCCCCCAGATCAATCAAGGTGTGAGGTATGATGGTGCCATTGATGTGGACATCTACTATAGGACTCCCAGGATCTAGATACTTTGGGCAGATGACTTGTCCTAACATAAGGTCAGACAGTTGTCCTAAGAAATTGATGGTTGAAGCATCTCTCTTTCGCCTGCCAGGGTGTTTGAAACACTTTTCCTTAACCAGTTTGTTGTATATTGGCACATCCTTGATGGCTTGGAGAAGTGGTATTTTCACACACAACTGCTTGAGCTCTCCCAGAAGCTCATCCTCCTCTGGGTTGGGTTGTGTGGTGGCTGTTAGTCTCTCAGGAAAGGGTGGAATAGCCTTTGGTTCACTTTCTCGTTTGTCCTCCTCGTCCTCTGGGGGAGGAGGTTGGCGATCCGGAAGAGTCTTTCCAGATCAAAGATTGATCTCCTGGATCTCCACAGCATAGGTAGGACATGATGTTTCCCCAGTGTATACCTGCTGGGCCTGTCTATTGTTGGGGTTCGGGTTTGGTTGAGCAGGCATTTGAGGTTGCCTTGGAGGAGCAGGAGGTAATGGTTGAGGTTGAACTGGTGGTGGAGGCAAAATGGCGGGAGGAGTGTTGTACTGGGGCCTCCACCCCGACTGAGGTGCATTCCACTAAGGCTGTGACTGGGCATGTGAATGATATGAATGAGTAGTGGGTTGAGTAGGGTACTGAGGTGGATAAGACCATGGAGGAGGCCTAGACCAGGAAGGATGAGCAGGGGGACCCCAGGAAGGCATAGGAGTCGATTAGTTGGGGTTGTAATAAGCTTGAGGTGCCCCTTGCATCCCCTGCTGGTAAGGTCTAGGTCCTTGTGGCCTCCTTTGGTTGAGGAAATAGAGAGGTTCAGTGGGAGCTTCTGTCCCTTGGTACATAGCTTTAAGCCCAGGTAAGGTTGCACATTGATTTGTGGGATGGTCCTCCTCACAAACGAAGCACACTTCAACCGAATGCAATGGGCATTCGTTCTTAGGGTGTCTCCTTGTACATCTAGGGCAGAAGATAGCCAAGGCCCTCTCAGCTTCTTCCTTCTTTTGCTGGATTCTGAAGGTGTCCAGTTGCATGGAAATGGTCTGTCTCACCTCACTCTTAAGATCTTCTAATTGATTTGCAAACTCATGCTTGGAGAAAGGAATACTAGCTGAGAGAGGGTTTCCTCTACCTCGTTTCCGGGCTGCCCTAGAGTGGTTTCTGAACACAGTCTTGATGTCCTCATAAGGCAGCTGGTAAATATCTCCCCCAGCTAACATGTGAAGGGTATCTAAAAGGTCTTCAGGGACTCCTCGGAGCAGGACCAACTTGAGGGATTTAGGGTCAAGTGTGCACCTGGCCCGCTTATAGCTAAGTTGGAACCTCTCCTCATAATCCTCTAAGGACTCCTCATTTCCCATGGTCATCCGAAAGATTTCTCCCTTGGTTTCCTTGGACCTACAGTAGTCCCGGTACTTGGTATTGAAAGCTTGCTGCATCTGAGCCCAAGTGGTGATACTATTCCCAGGTAAGCCCATGAACCAGCGTAATGTTGCATCCTTAAGAGTTGAAGGGAAGAGTTTTAGCTTCTGCTCATCTTCAGTATAGTCATAGGTTCTACAAAGGACAACAAACTCAAAAAGGAAGGTATCAAGATCTTCAGTAGTTAGTCCATGGAAGTGAGGCAGAGCGGAGGGACTAATGTTTTTCATTTTCATATCTCCATTGGTTTCTCGGATGGGGAAGGCACCTTCTATTCTCTCATCTTCTCCTCTATTGTGAGCCATAGCTTCAGATGGGATGGTCTCTAATTCTTCTTCTGCTATAGGATCTTCGTATATCTCAGGAGGTTCACCTATAGGTTCTTCTGGATCACTGTCACCGAAGAAGAGAGAAGGGTGACTCAGTGATGTGGTGGGGGTGTTGGGTAGGAATTTGCCTGTTTTGTCTCGATTCATACGAGGAATGAAATGGAAAGACTTTTTGATTAATTTTTCTTTTTTCTTTGGTACCTGCAAAACTTGAAACAGATTGATCTACAACTAACTATCTTGCTGAAATAAAAATGCAGAATTGAAATGAAAGCAGGAAAGGACTAATCTATTTTGCTCAAATGGAATTGCAGGAATGGAAATGCTAGTCTACGCTTGCAGAATTGAAAGGCTAATCTATGATTGCAAAATTGAAATTTCGGAATTGAAATGCTACTCTCTGAAAGCAGGAAATGTCGATGCTACTTTTGCAGAATGGAAATGAAATAAACTACTTGGCAGAAGGCGAGAGTAAGAAAATAGAAGAAAAGCAACAATTACTAATACTCTGACGCTTCCCTCGCAACGGAGCCAAAAATATGGTGGGCTCCAGTATTGTAGCAATAATGATACAACTCCTGGAGCTTCCCTCTCTAATTTTATCAACCCGGTAGTTCGTAACAAACTTGGAAGCGACGGTGCTGTATGGACAAGTACTAGCTCTTGTCGCAGCTGTCACTTGGTCAGCTGGCACAAGTCCGCTATGGCTCAAGCCAACTTCTATATGTTCTCAGAAGAAGCTTTCTAAATGATGGACGAAGGCTATCTCAAAGGAAATTAACCTACTTTGCAATAATGAACTGAAAGCCAACCAAACATGGAAACCCTAGTAAACCCTAATCTGACTAGCTTAATCCTTATGGTGCAATGGTGGGAATACAACTTCTAGAAATGATGCCATTACTTCTAGTGAGATGAGATGCATGAATTTAAACTACTTCCATTGAAGAGAACACATTTTGGTATTTTTTCTCAAGTGGGTGGAGTTATTATGATTGTGCTTCTTACTGGGTCTTGACTGTGCAGGGGTAGTTCAAAGGGGAGGAAGGCTTGGGAAATGTCAGGAGGACTTTGAGAGGTTCCAAGGGATCCCTAACATCATTCCACAGAAGCTCACAACGTTCAAGTGTTTGGAAACCGTGTTTGTAGGGTTCTACAGGATGTCTGCAGGGGATCCTACAGGAAGCTCGGGATTTCTACAGGATGTCTGCAGGGGATCCTACAGGAAGCTCGGGATTTCTACAGGAAGTCTGCTAACTTCTACAGGATGTTCTGCAGTCGGGGTTTTGGGTGATGGAGGAGTGAAAGATCTGTGTGGGTGGATAGGTAAGATGAAAGAGGAGCTTGAGATGGCCTATGGACAGAGAGATGAGATGGAGAGAGAGTGGATAGAGCTGGTTGGTCGATAGAAGGGTAGAGGCAATGGAAGGTCGAAAAGATAGAGCAACATGGACAGTAGGAGGGTTGGAAGGCAAATGAGCTTAACAGAGGATGAGTAGGTGGCTTAGGCATGGTTTAGAAGGATAAGAACACGATGAAGCGGTGCTGCGCAGTGTAAATGAAACAAATCACGGTTATCTTACATGTAAACGAAAGTTCACCAACCTATTCTAACTGTTTTATTAGGAATTAAAGAACAACAATGTAAGTTGAAGGGAATTCGTGCATGATGCTGAACCAAAGACTTATTACTCAAGATATAACCGTATGGACAATTATTCAACCGAAAACATTACACCAATACTTGCATGCATATGTTAAAACAGTGTTTTTGGCAGTTGGCACGGTCTACACTTCCGGTCCCCAAACAGAGGTGAAAGTGAGCATGCATTCAACCTTTTTTGAACTCAACGTAACTTCAATCTCCCTACGCTAATGCTGAACTACTGAAACAACTGCATTCATGAAACTAACCTACATAACCAAACCGAAACAGTCACCTTAGCAAACTGTGTCTTCCAAGTGCATGTAAAGGAAAGAAATGCAATGATAAAAGAAAGACAAGTAACAATACAAGGAAAAGGAGGTCTATTGCTCTCAGGTTGGGCCCTAACCTGAGAGCTATAGCTCCTCTAAGAACTCAGAATTGAATCCAAATCTGCCTGCCTTTTATTAAAAGATCATAATCATGAGTCTAACAACATGCCAAAATTGGCTTACAAAGAGCAAAAACAGAGCTACAGCTCGTGATTCAAAATCTACAACAAAAGTTCAAGAGTCTCCTCGAAGGCTACAGCCTCAATATTTATACATGATGAAGGACAAGCTGGCCTCCTCAATTAGTGGAGCTTGTTCCTGTAGAATCTGTTGGCTGCCTTCTAGCTCGGTGGTGATAGCTGTTGGAGCTCGGAGTTGGGGTGGAGATCACGAGGAAGGTCATTCAAGGTTGTGGACAACCTCCCTATAAACCCGCAATGCCACCTTGGCTATCTCCTTGTCTCCATTTGCGTGGTCTTTGCTCCATTTAATGTCAAAAAACCTGAAATCATCATGTATTAGCCACATAGGCATAATGACTACCCCTCTTCCTACAAATAACACGAATATACTAAGAAATGATGCATAAGTGATAAAAAATGAAGGGTTGAGCAAGGTAAGTAGGCCAAATGAGCCCAAATTGTTACCAAAATTTGGGGCTCATCACTGGCTATGGGGCTTGAAAAAGAAAAACCAGAATGTTTCCCATGTCAAGCTTTGCATTCCTCCAATCTATTTTTCCCTGTGTGCCAGCTCCTCTTTCCAATGTTGTTCCAACAACTTTGCTTTTGGGAGTTTACCTAGAGAGAAATAGGTGATCAAATTAGACATATGCAAAATGTTATTTATCAATTCGACCAGACAATTTGTTAGGATATTCCGACACATAGGAAATTGTTAAGTATAACTTGGTCTAGTATAGAGTTAGGTAAAGTGTGTTTCTTTACTACGTACATTTTGTAACTTACAATCCGACAGTCACGATATGTAGTGATCCGATGGTTCATTCTCTCCTCGGTATTACCGACACTTGGTCCGTGGCTTAACACCCGATTGGTCCATGATCTCTATTTAAAGAGCATGGAGGGTCATTTGTAGGGTAATCCCTCCATGAGAGAAGCTTATGTAAATTTTCATTCTTTTATTAATATATTGCCTGAAGTGGCCCTGTTGGCTCAGGCCGTGGACTGTTTCCCTCTTTGAGGGTTTTAACCACGTCAAAATACTGGTGTATTGATCTGTGATCTATTTGTGAGCGGTGTCCTTTGGTGTTCTATCTGAGGAACTTACCTTGTAAATTCCTACATGGTATCAGAGCTATTTGAGGGCCGCGTCCATTGGTGATCCAAATCTGAAGCCAGTAAAACTGCATCCGATTGTCATTTCCTAGATCTATTATTTCTGACTACTTTCGGGCCGAGAGGAATACTCTATTGTGTTGGGAGCATCTGTTCTAGTGAGGAACCCCTTTCATTTCACGCGAAAAGGTTTCCGGTAGTCCTAGCTACGTCATTTTTAAGATTTGGAGGTATACAGTGTTTATTTTCAGTTTACATTTATTTTCTCTCTATTTATTTCAGTTTCGGTTTATTTAGCCTTTTTTATTACCAGATCTATACCTTTCATTTCTACGTATGCTCTTTTCCTCGCGACTCTGTGCGATCTGGGCAAATCAAAAACAGAAAGGAAGGATTTTTCTCATGCGTATGCTCTTTTCTGCTGCGCCTTAGTGTGATCTCGGAAAATCAGAAACATAGAGGAAAATATTTAGTTTCCGGCTAAAGCTAATTTCAAGCCGTAAGGTTCATTTTTTTTTGTATTTCTGTGTTGGGTTTTGTGTTTTTTGTTTTGTAGGGAAAAAGAGCTTTCTCAAGGCAAGCACGCAACCCAAAGCTTCACCCCCCCTCTCTCTCTCTCTCAAACTTTTTGTATAGCTCACTTGGTCCAAAGCTAATTTATGAGAGTAGAGGTCTTGAGTTCAAGTCTCCTTTTTGTGGCGGCGGATTTTTCATTTCCGCACATTCCTGCACTTCGTCGGCATCTTCATCTACTTTTCTTCAAAAAGCCATAACTTTTTCATCCGGAAGCCATTTTCAGAGCCATTTTTTTTGAACTAGCCTAATTTTTCGAGATCTTTCCATTGGAACACTTAGTTTTAGCATCTATAGTCTCAGTTTCTGTTAAAATGGAAAGTCCATGCTAATTTATTCTTGACAACACTAATTACTTCCAATGGTGGTCCTACATTGTGGATTTACTTAGAAGTAAAAGTCTCTACAGAATAGCCTCAGGCCAAGAAACCAAACTGAAAGATGAAGATAAGGCAACCAAATGTGAAAATAGGCAAGATCAAGCATGAGGGTTGATAGGGATGTCTATTTCTCCAGATCTTAGATTCCATATTGCAGAACTTGATACTCCTGATGAAGCATTGAAACAGATTACTAAAGTTTTTGGAATCAAAAATGAACTTAGAGCCCATCAACTTGAAAATGAGTTGCTTACATTGGACCCCAATAATTTTTCTTGCATTGAAGATTCTTTTTCCAAGTTCAAGACCCTTAGACTTCTCTTGGAAGGTGTTAAGGTTAAGAAAGAAGATAGTAACCTTATCTATTCCATCCTTACTAATTTGGGACTAGCCTACTCTGTGTTTGTTTCCACCTTCCATTCTACAAGAGAAGCCTTCATTTCTCAAGGACAAGACTACAAGTCCCCTTCCTTTGATTCTTTTTGTGATTCTTTAATAAGAGAATAAGAAAAACTCTTACACCTTAATCTTATTAATCTTGGAAACTCTTCTAAGTAAGTGTTAGCCACCCAGTAGCAACCAAATTCAAAGAATCCTAAGAAGTCATATCCTAAAAGGAATGGTCCTAAACCAAACAAGGGTCCAAAGCAATTTCAGCCTCAAAATGAAAAATCATTTCAACAAAATGATAAGACAAATAAAAACAAAGGGAAGAAGACTGATAGACATTGCAACTTTTTTAATAAAGATGGCCATTTAGAATCCAAATGCTTTAAGAAGATGGAAGCCTTGGAAGCAGCAATGAAGAAGCATAACATCCATTTGGAGCACTCTTCAACTTCAACTTCATCTTCAGGAATGGTACTTCCTGCATGCGGTTGTCAATCATCTCATTATGGCTATGCACTAAATGTATCTTCTTCTTCTCATTCTCATGAGTGGCTCATTGATTCTGGAGCTTCTTATCACATGGCCAAAAACAAAGCCATGTTTTCTTCTTTAAATGATTGTAACACCAAAAACATATATGTTGGTGATGATAGATCTCTTAGTGTTGTAGGGATTGGAACTGTTCATATAGACAATGGTCAATTTAATGATGTATTATGTGTTCCAACCTTATCCTGCAACCTTCTATCTGTATATCAGATAACTCATTCAGGTGAAGGTAAAATCGTTGACTTTTCACCTCACGATGTTGTAATTAAGGACCTAAGAGATCCTAGACAAATTTTAGCTACTGGCATTGCTGATGATTCTACAAGGTTGTATAAGTTTCACAACTTTGGGTCATCAAATCTTCCCTCAGTATTTGTTGCTCATAACGATGAAGTGAGCAAACTTTGGCATGAGCGATTTGGTCACTTAAACTATCACTCCCTTCAGAACCTATGTAAAGAAAATATGGTGACAGGTCTTCCAATGGTATCTTGCAGAGATGGTGTTTGTTCTGGATGTGTAATTGGAAAACATCACCAGGATAGTTTTGAAAAGCGTGCCTCTTGGCACGCCTCAGCCCCTTTACAGCTTGTGCATAGTGATTTATGTGGTCCACTTCCAGTTGTTTCATTCTTTGGCTACAAGTATTTCTTAACTTTCATTGATGATTTCTCCAGACGTACTTGGGTATACTTCTTAAAACTCAAGAGTGAAGTATTTAACATGTTCTTGGCGTTCAAGGCCTTTGTTGAAAAACAATCTGAACATCAAATTCTTAAGCTAAGATCTGATAATGGTGGAGAATATGTTAACAACATATAAATCAACTTTTGCACTGAGAATGGAATTCAAATGCAACAAACTGTTCCATATACTCCACAACAAAATGATGTAGCTGAAAGGAAGAATCGCACCTTAAAGGAAATGGCTAATTGTATGCTTCAATCCAAAGGACTTGGTCTTAATTTTTGGGCAGAAGCAATTAACTGTGCAAATTACATAATAAATCGCACTCCTACTAAGGTTTTAAAGTATATCACTCCAGAAGAAGCCTGGATCTCAATTAAACCATATGTAAGTCACTTTCGTGTTTTTGGAAGTGAAGCATGGGCCCATATTCCAGATGAGAAACATAAAGCTTTAGAAACTAAGAGTGAAAAACGTATTTTTGTTGGATATTCTAAAGATGTCAAAGGATATAGACTTATTCTACTTAAGTCCAAAAATGTTATCATTAGAAGAGATGTAAAGTTTGTTGAAAATATATCGGCCTACAAGCCTAGTTCGGCAGATGTGCCACCTCTCCCTATCTCTTCTACTTTTGAAAATGTTTCTTCTTCAGATGATGAAAGTGAGGATGACAATCCTCCCCCACCTTCTCAGGATCCTCCTTCAGCTCCTCAGCTTCCAAAATGGGTCTGTGCTACTCAGGATGCAGCAGGTGATCTTGTCGATGATCCTACAGATTAGCGACGTACACGTTCTCAGTTTGATAGAGCCTCTTCTTTACTGGCTCAAGCTTCAGTGAATTATGATCCTGACACGTTTGTAGAAGCTTCAGGCCATCCAGATTGGGAAGCAGCTATGAATGAAGAATATCATTCATTATTGCCAAATGATACATGGGATCTTGTTCCTCTACCAAAGGGACGAAAACTTGTTAGATGCAAATGGGTTTACAGAACCAGGTATGGACCAGATGGGAAAGTTGATAAACATAAAGCTCGTCTTGTTGCTAAGGTTTTTTCACAAGTTGAAGGCATTGAATACACTGAAACCTTCTCCCCTGTTGCCAAAATGAACTCTATCTGCCTTGTTCTTTCCCTTGCTGCCTCTTTCAAATGGGAAGTCCATCAGATGGATGTTAAATCTTCCTTCTTGCATGGGGACTTGCATGAAGAAATCTATATGGAACAACCTATTGGCTTTACACAAACAGACTCCAGCCTTGTATCGGCTTAAGAAATGCCTTTATGGTCTCAAGCAAGCTCCTCGGGCTTGGTATGCCAAAATGGATAGCTTTCATTTAGAATATGTATTTTCTAGGTGTCATTCTGACAATACTGTCTACACCAAGAAGGTGGGCAAGTCTATTATAATTCTTGTTCTTTATGTTGATGATCTTATCCTCACTGGTAGTGATCCCATTCTTATCAACCATGTGAAGTCCAGTCTTAAAAAGAAGTTTGAAATGATAGACTTAGGACACTTGCATTATTTTCTTGGTCTTAAAGTATTGCAATCCAAGAAAGGTATTTCCCTTTCCCAGTCCAAGTATGCCTGTGATATTCTACGCCATTTTCACATGGAATACTGTAAGCCAACCCCTTCTCCCTTTTAGTCTAGAGTCAAAATTTCAGTCACTTGTACTTCTCCTAAAGTTGATGCTACCTTATACCATCAACTTGTAGGAAAACTTTTGTATCTAACCCATACTCATCCTGACCTTTCCTTTGTTGTTGGCCTTGTTGCTCGGTTTATGAAAAACCCACATGAAAGTCATTGGAAAGCAACTAAAAGAATAATTCGTTATGTTCGAGGTACAGTTCAGTTTGGGATTAATTACAGTGCCGAAGTAGCTCCTCTGTTGGTCGGTTTCACTGATTCTGATTGGGTTGGTGACCCTGATGATCGGAAGTCTACTACTAGTTATGTGTTCACTCTTGGTTCAGGACCTATTACATGGGCTTGCAAGAAACAAGGTGCCATTTCTCTTTCTTCAGCAGAAGCAAATTATCATGGTGTCATAGAAGCTAGTAAGGAAGCCTTGTGGCTTCGTCAGATCCTATCAGAGTTTGGCTTTCAGCAGCAGCATCCGACTACACTTTGGTGTGATAATCAAAGTGCCATTCAACTATGCAAAGATCCAGTCCAACATCAGCACAGTAAATACATTGAACTGCACATGCACTTCATCAGAAAGCTCATACACGACCATGTTCTTGAAGTGCAATATTTTTCAACAGATGATCAAGTTGCAGACATCTTTACAAAGGCTCTCACAGAGGCGAAGTTCACTAAACTTCGATTTATGGTTGGAGTTCAGGCAGTTGTCACTAAGGGGAGATAGGCTCTAGTGCCTCCTTCCTTCTCCTATTGTGTCATATTTGTAAATACTTCAATCCTATCCCAAGTTATTCTTAAGGGGGGATGTTAGGATATTCCAACACATAGGAAATAGTTAAGTATAACTTGGTCTAGTATAGAGTTAGGTAAAGTGTGTTTCTTTACTATGTACATTTTGTAACTTACAATCTGACGGTCACGATATGTAGTGATCCGATGGTTCATTCTCTCCTCGGTATTAGCAACACTTGATCCGTGGCTTAAAACCCGATTGATCAATGATCTCTATTTAAAGAGCATGGAGGGTCATTTGTAGGGCAATCTGTCCATGAGAGAAGCTTATGTAAATTTTCATTCTTTTATTAATATATTGCTTGAAGTGGCCACGTTGGCTCAGGCCGTGGACTGTTTCCCTCTTTGAGGGTTTTAACCACGTCAATATACTGGTGTATTTATCTGTGATCTGTTTGTGAGTGGTGTACTTTGGTGTTCTATCTGAAGAACTTACCCTGTAAATTCCTACACAATTCGTTGCAGCTCTGCATCTAGAATTTTCTCTTTTAGCTTTCATTAACTGGGACTCCCATTCGGAAAATAGGATTTCCTTATGCGATTCTTGTATTCTTCATAGATTGGCAGGCATTCCTTCTTTGGAATCTTTTCAGGATAGGAAATTGGTTAACCATTCATCCGCCTTATCTAATTCAAGTCTAGTGTCTACTGCCTTTTCAATCATTGATGCAAAGATATCACATAAGGGGTTGGCCAATGATATATTGTGGCAAAGAATATACAATTATCGGTACAAGGCTTTGGTTATTTCCAAGGCTTCTGTTCTGAATTCGCTTACCTATGGATAACCCTTGTACCTTTCTATTTGTTCTTTCATTTGCACGATTTGATCTTCATTTGCCTTTTTTTCGTACTCACTTAGCATCTAAAGCTTGCTTAATTCCTGAGGCAACTCCTATTGTTTATGGAGAGTCTACTCATCAATCCTCTATTTCTCCAACTTCAACTACTCTTTTAATCACTCATTTTGCTGCCTCAGCTCTATTAACTGTTGTTCAAGCTGATTTATCTTTTGTTGTTGCTCTGCCGATTGCACCTCAAGTTGGGTAATCGTTTGATCCTTTTCCATCATCAGGTGGCTAACCTCTAAGGCTTTATCTATTGTCACCATTATGTAAGCTCCTGCAAACTGAGATAGCTTTGTTAAATCCTTGAAGGGACTAACTTCTGCTTTCTATACCATGTTCATCTTTTCTGCCTCTGGAGTTAAAAGAGGACTTTGATTAATTTTCCTCTTCTTTATTTGTCTTATAACTACATCCCTGTGCTTCGTACTGTAGAAGACATCGAGAGGTGGTATTTCTTCAGTTTGTAGTACAATATCCTCGATAGGATTCTAGTGAATAATCTCTATGTCCTGCTTAATTCTGGGTAGGCTGCTTGTTCCTTCAATCGGAATTGTGATAACTTCTAGCTTTTGCACTGTAGGCATTTTTGGTGTAGTGAACTCTTGGGATTTATTCAGGTTATTGATGATTGAGTCGAACTACTCCCATTCCTTGATTAACTTAGGATCAATATTGATATTCATATCAATGGGCTCACTAGTTCCTTCCCGTGTCTGCTCCCTTTCTGGGGTTTTTTCCTTTTCGGGAGTCTTTCAATAATTTTATCTTCACAGTGGGCTTTTGGTTGTACCATAGAGGTAGTATTTAACATGTTTAGAGGTAGCATTTCCAATCTTTGTGTCCTGAACTTGTAAAATTCCTCTAGTCCCTCCGCTCCCAATTTGATTTTTTCTAGTTGTTTCACTTGAGAAAATAACTCGGTTGAAGCAAACAAATCATCATAACTACCCTCCTCATGTTCAAACTTGGTGATATTGGCTTGAGAAGTGACATTGTAGGCAACAGATTTAGGATCATACTGCCTTTTTGGGATGAATGCTAACTTTAACATTTTTATTTTCCCAGCTTCCTTCACTACATGTTTGAATTCATGCAGCATGAAGGCACCATATCAGAGGGGGAATGAAGGCCACATATTATTTTTAGACTCCTTTAAGTTTCTTGACATCCCTTCTACTATTACCTGATATGCTAATTCTATGGCAAGTAACTTATTAGGTATGTATAAAGGGCAGGACATGTGGGTCAGTAGTGATGTCAAAAAGTCTGATGTAGGTGAACTTTTCTTCACCAAACCAACTACCAATTGTAGTTAGGTCGACAGAGGCTTCCTTGGACAACCTAGGAGCGAGTTTATTGAATATGGCATAATACATGAAGAAGATGAAACTGTGACAGATTCTATAAAGATGATTCTTGCAATGGGCTTTCCACAATTCCTTATGATAGATATGAATGGGGTTTGGGTCTTGTGGAGTCCATTTCCTTCTTAGAATGGGATATTCAGAATTGAAACAGATAGTGTCCATAATATAAGAACTCATATAAAACAAGGGTACTACCTGGGTAGTCACAAACAAGTTTTTCCTATAATCAAGTATTTGGTTGGCCATTTTATCAGAAAAAAGGGTTGCCCAATCCATGATAAATGAATTAATTGTAGCCTCCATTAATGGTACCATCTCTATAGAAAATTTGGCAAAATCATGGACTCCAAGAGTTTGCACATCATGGTACTAGCCTAACAGTGAGGAGATGCCAACGAGGTTATGTAGTACATATCCGATGATTCATGCTTGTGTTTGGTCGGAAAATGCCTCCATTGTCTAATAGGGTCTGATTTGATGGTGTTTTCTTTGGCGAAAGCCTCCAACAATTATTTGTTATAACGCTTCTACGGTTTAGGCAAATGGTACATTCTTTTGATATCTTCTGCTCTAAATGACCTAAACATTCTTCCATCATCCATAAAGAATGTTCTGTCTATGATATTCATGCTTTCAGTAACCCATCTGACCAAGTCATTATAGGGTAAAACTTTGGCGTGGGCTTCTATTTTATGAAGATAGGAGCAGGCCAAATCCTTAAGAGTATTCTCTGACTTGTCCGTGGAATCCATTGTTGGCACTTCTTCGATCTCTTTCACATTTTCGACTTCCAGTAAATTATAAATACTTTCCCATGAAGCCTTACTTAGACTGAGGCAAGTAGTATTAGATATTAATACCTTCTTCACTGGTTATTCTTTGGCTACAACGGGGGCCTTTGTTTTCTTTGACTTCCGTTGGCATTATGGTACAGGTTTGGAGCTATGGCACAGGTGTTGTCCTTGATGACAACTCTATCTGGTGACAGATCTTAGTTCAGGCTTTCAGAATGAAGGAAATATCATATACGCAGGTTCACCTAGATAAAGTCGCGTATACACGCAGGTTAATTAAAGGTAAATTCCGTATACGTAGGTTGCTCCACATACAAGAGCGTATACACGCAGATTTCAAGTTGCTTAAGTAGCGTATATGTATTTTATTGTGATCTAGCTGCCTCTATTTGTTGCTGCAGTGATCTGGGTTTAGAATTTAGTATATGGTTACTGTTTCTGTGTTCTGGGTACAACTATCATAGATGTGTTTATTGTGAACCAGATTTGTTTGGTGAAAAGAGTTTGGTTGAAGCAGAAATCTTGATGATTGATTGATGTTCATGGATCCAGTCTGAAAATTTGTGAAACGTGGTCCCCAGAAAAAAGAGAAGGCTGTAGCCTTCAGTAGGCCAGCACCTACGTACTAGTATCTTGGCTAGTACAAGAGCCAAGGGGGTTGTAGCTCCCTTCCAGGAGAAGCTGGAAAATGAGAGAGGGTTGTAGCCCTCTGTAGGTTGTAGCCTGTGTACTGGTAAAGGACTGCACCAGTACATTGTAAAAAGAAGTTTCTAATTAAAGGAAGATAGAGACGAATTGCAGCAGGTGGTTTTCACCCACATTGGGTTTCCACCTTATATCTTGTGTTCTTGTGCATGTGTCTGTCTTCTGTTCTGTTTTTACTGGTCTGGTTACTGTTTATTTCACTCAGATACATAGATTAATAATCAACATCTAAAATATAAAGTAAATTATAAGTTTGCATTGCATATGCGGGTTTACTTCTAAATAATTGCGTATATACGCGGGTTTGACTAACTAAAGTAGCGTATATCTTCTGAATTTTTAAAAGGAAATATTTGGCTTGATAATACTGATTCACCCCCCTCTCGGTATTATTTCCAACAATTGGTATCAGAGCAGGTCCTTCTGAAGAAGCTTGATCACTTGGAGGAAGATCCATCATCATGAGAAACTACAAGAGAGAAGCATCTATCAGGCCACCGATTTTTTATGGGACAAACTTCATATATTGGAAGTAAGAGTTACTGCCTATCTTCAATCTCTTGGTACAGAAGTCTAAGATATCATAGATACAAGGTACACTTTTCCATCAGCAACTCCTACAGATCCGACCGAGAAGAAGAAATATGAAACAAATGAAAAGGCAGTTAATACTCTATTAGGATGCCTATCTCAATCAGAATTTGTCAAGGTTATGCAGTATAAATCTGCAAAAGAAATATGGGACAAGATTGTTCTAAGCTATGAAGGAGATGAACAGGTAAAATGAGAAAAACTTCAAACCCTCAGGATTCAATATGAAAATCTCAGAATGCATAATGATGAAAGTGTGGCTAACTATTTCCTTCGTGTAGATGAGATTGTTAATTGTATGAAAAACTTGGGTGAAGAAATAAAAGAGGCTGTTGTGGTTGAAAATGTTCTAAGATCCTTGTCCCCCAGATTTGAATCTAAAGTTTCAACAATAGAAGAAAAGGAGAATCTTTGAAACCTTACCATGTCATAGCTACATGAGATTCTAACTGCTTATGAAATGAGGAAAGGAGGACCATCAGACAGGAGAGAAGCAGTTTTCAAGGCTTCAGGCAAAGGAGACTACTATGAGTTAAGACATGCATCAGAAGAGGAAGAAGAATCAAATTTTGTTAAGAATCTTCAACGGGGTACTGGAAGATTCAGAGGTAAGTTACCCTTCAAATGCTTTGCTTGTGGGAGAGTCGGTCACTATGCTGCCAAATGTCCACATAAGGATAAAGGGAAGGAACCTGTTAGATGGAACAAGAAACAGAATGCAACTAAGAAAATTTACTACACTCATGAAGATAGTGATGGTCTCTCAAATAGTGATGAAGATGAACGAGGTAATAACTATAAAATTTTAATGGCTTTTGAAGATGATGATTACATGGATGCTATAGATGTAGATGGTTTTCATGAAGAGATTTCTAGACTCAAAATATGTTTAGAAGAAAAGAATATGATCATTGATACTCTGCAATTCCAACTTGATGAAAAGGAACAATTTCTTGAGAAGTTAGAATGTGAAATTGTTGGGCTTAGAAAAGAAATTGAGAAAACAAAGGCTCTTAATCTTAAATTTGTTAAAGGATCTAAAACTCTGGATGAGATCATCAATGTACAATGCTCTCCACTAATCAAGACAAGTCTGGGGTATCATGGAGAAACATCTCAAGCGTCCACCTCAAAGAGTTATCTTGATGCAGCAAGGAGGTATGAGCAAAAGCCCAATGAAGATCACCAGGTAAAACAGGGATGAATTCCATCAAGAATAAACAAAGACTACCAGGTAAATCAGGGGCAATCCACCTTAAGGGTGAACAAAAGCTACAATCAACCACAGGTAAGATCTTCTCAATTTGCCTCAAGAATGGATGACAATAGAAACTACAATCATATGGCTGGTAGATTTGATAATTGCAGAAGTTTCTTCAATGGCCAATGTTTCTCTTGCCATAACTTTGGCCACAAAGCAGCTCAATGTGTTGCTTATAAGACAATCATGACTAGAGAAGCTCAAAAACAAAGAAGTATGACTGGGATTACGAAAAGGACCTATAACAACTTTTCGGCCCTTGAAAATGAAATTGAATGTTCTACTTGTAATAACTTTGGTCATGAAGATTCTGAATGCAGGAGGAGGTTTTGACAGACAAAGGAACAAGCCTCAAGCACCAGAACATGGAGAATAAAGAAACCACAACTAGAAATATGTGGGATAGCTTTTTATGCAGAAGGATAGGAAAATCAATGGTACATCAACAGTGGATGTTCGAAGCATATGACAGGTTATAAAGAAAAGCTTGAATCATATAGTGTTTTAGAAAAGGGAAAGAAAGTTTCTTTTGGAAATGATACCCCTGCAGTCATAAAAGGAAGAGGCACTGCTCAGTTGAAAGAAAAGGTCAAAGTTGGAAATGTTTTGTATGTTGATGGCTTGAAGCATAATCTACTGAGTGTCAGTCAGATGTGCGATCAAGTAACCGAGCTAATATTTCGATCAAATGGATGTAGTGTTCGTGATCTTGATATAGGAAAAACAGTGATCAAAGGCAGAAGAACTCCAAATAATTTATACATATTTGAAGAAGGACAACAACAATGCTACTTAAGCAAGGATGATGAACACTAGTTATGGCACCGGAGATTGGGGCATCTAAGCTTTTCACAAATAAGGAAAGCATGCAAATACCAGGTAGTTCATGGTCTTCTAGATATTAAAATTCCAGACAACACAATATGCAAATCACGTCAGTTTGGTAAGCAAACTAGAACTAACTTCCCTGAGAAGGAAGGATCAGCTAGCAAGCCTCTTGAGCTAGTTCATACAAATGTATGTGGTCGATTTAGGACAAGGTCACCTTGAGGAGAAGAATACTTTATATTATTCATTGACGACTTCTCCCGGATGGTTTGGTTAGGAATTATGAAGCACAAAGACGAAGTACTCGAAAAATTCAAATCTTTCAAAGCCTTGGCTGAAAACAAATCAGATCACAAAATTAAGTGCCTCAGGTCTGACAGAGGTGGGGAGTTTACCTCAAATGAATTTTTCGATTTCTATGAAGAACATGGTATAAGAAGGGAATTCGCTACAGCTAGGACTCCTCAGCAAAATGGAGTGGTGGAAAGGATGAACAGAACGGTTCAACAAATGGCTCGTGCTATGCTTGATGAGTCTGGAACTCCCGCAAACTTCTGTGGTGCAGCTGAATTTGCTGCGGTTGTTATTCTCAACAAAACAAATGTCCGAGTGAATAACACTCAAACTCCTCATGAGCTTTGGTATGAGACTCCTTCGGTAAAGCATTTCAAAATTTTTGGAAGCAAATGCTATATTGAGAATAATGATTAACAGCTTGGAAAACTTGAACCTAGAGCAGATGAAGGCATTCTCCTTGGTTATTCTCCCCACAACAAAGCATATAAGTGTTACAACAAAAGACTTGGAAGAATTGTTGACAACATTGATATAGTGGTTGATGAAAAAGGATACATTCCTAGGCAAGTAAATTATGAAGATATCGAAGAGGATGAAGACTACCCTCCAAATCAGACTGATGATGAAGAAGAACCTCAAGAGGCACCAGAGGAACAGATAAGGATAGAAGAGAAGACTCCATCTAGGTATGTTTAGAAGAATCATCCAGAATCTCAAATTTTGGGACAGAAAAAGGCAGGTATACAAACAAGAAGAACAATTGCAGAAGCCTCAAGCTATTTGGCTTTGCTCTCCTCCACTAAACCACAAAATGTAAAAGAGGCATGCAAAGATGAATGTTGGGTCAAGGCAATGGATGAAGAACTTGAGCAGATCGAAAAGAACAACACTTGGGAGTTGGTTCCTAGACTAAAAGATAAGAATGTCATAGGGAAAAAATGGATCTTTAAAAATAAGTTGAATGAAAACGGGGAAGTGATTAGAAACAAGGCTAGACTTGTTTGTAAAGGGAATGCTCAACAAGAAGGAATAGACTTTGAAGAAACTTTTTCTCCCGTTGCTAGACTTCAGGCCATCCAAATGTTCCTTTCTATCTCAAGTTTTCAGAAATTCAAAGTATTTCAAATGGACGTGAAATCGGCCTTTCTGAATGGAGACTTAAAAGAAGAAGTGTACATTGAGCAACCAGATGGTTTCATTCTTGGGAATGATCCAAATCTTGTACGCAGACTAAAAAAGGCTCTTTATGATATTAAATAGGCTCCAAGGGCTTGGTACTACCGGTTGGACAAATATCTTCATGAACAAGGATTCTCAAAAGGATCAGTAGATAGCAATCTTTATATAAAAATTGAAAATGACAAATTGATAATACTTTTTGTGTATGTAGATGATATTATATTTGGCAGCAATGAAGAAGCTATGAGTCAAAGCTTTTCCTTGGTGATGTAGAAAGAATTCAAAATGTCCTTGCTTGGAGAACTGACATACTTTCTTGGATTGCAAATCCAACAAAATGAAGATGGTATCTTCTTGTCTCAAACCAAGTATCTCAAGAAGATCTTGAAGAAATATGGCATGGAAGATTCAAAACCAGTGTGTACCCCTATGGTTACAGGATGCAGCCGCAGTGCAAATGATGAATCTGCAGTAGTTCATCAACTAGCCTATAGATCCATGATTGGAAGTTTTATTTATTTGACAGGTACTCGACCAGACATCATGCATGCAGTGGGAATAGTTGGAAGATTTCAGGAAAATCCTAAAGAAACCCATCTTCATGCAGTAAAAAGAATTTTCAAGTATCTTCAAGGAACTCAAAATTATGGCTTATGGTATCCTAGAGATACAGATCTCACTCTACATGCTTATACAGATGCAAATTGGGCCGGAAGCGTGGATTACAGGAAGAGCACAAGTGGTGGAGCATTCTTTATGGGTTCCAGATTAGCATCTTGGTTCAGCAAGAAACAAAGTTCGATTGCCTTATCTACAGCTGAAGCGGAATATGTGGCTGCCTCATCTTGTTGCACTTAACTCCTTTGGATGATGCAAACCTTGCAGGACTTTCAAATCACTTGTACACCACCTATCTCCATTCTATGTGACAATACAAGTGCAATCATCATTTGAAAGAACCCAGTCATGCATTCAAAAACCAAGCACATACCAATCAAGTATCACTTTCTCTGGGAACAAGTGTTGGAACAAAAGATCAAATTGGAGTATGTTCCTTCTAAGGAACAAGTTGCTGATATTCTCACCAAACCAATACCCAGGGAGACATTTGAATACCTCAGACAGAAGCTAGGGGTAGTTGATGCATCATCCTACTATTAAATCTTGTCTATTTCAGAGAAAAATGGGTGTACGCGAGTTGCCTGAGGAGGATCTGCGTACATACGCTGGTTTGTGCAGAGACAGTCGCGTATATGGAGGCTTGATGGATATCAGTAGGGACAGGCTTTGGTTGCAGATAGTTTGATTTGGGTCTGACAGAAATCATCTGGCACAGGTTCAGGGGGAGCAAATAATCTTCTAATGATGCATATTGTTGGCATTATCTTAGAAGCTTTCGGTTCTAGTTCATAGCTGTTGTTGGTTTCAGGTGGAACAAATGCAGAGGAAGAATAGAAGTAAATCATGGTTTCTAATCTGATTGCTGATTGATAGATGCTGCTACTATTGCTATAGATATTTCGTCTCTATCTCTTTTATGGTGTCAAGGTCATGTAACGACATATCCTGGTTTCCCCACTATGCCTGGGACGAACATGTAATGTATTTGGTTGTCATATGTAAATTCTGATGTATCCCTGCTTGGTTCAGTGGATGATCCCCACTTGGTTGGGTGATGGATGTATGTACTGAGTCTTTTGGTGATAGGAAGGTCTTTTGTGATGTATAAGTCTTGGTTCTTCTTGAAGAACATCTTTTTGTAGATCTTGTCTATAGTCAGGGGGAGCATGGTCAGCACACCAGGGCAGAGATTTCAACATGCACTCAGGGGGAGAACAACCCTTTGACCTTGATGACAAAGGGGGAGAATGACTTTGAAGATCTTGGGTTGGATCTTGGGTTGCCATCAAGTCCAAAGGGGGAGATTGTTGGCATTATGGTACAGGTTTGGAGCTATGGCACAGGTGTTTTCCTTGATGGCAACTCTATCTGGTGACAGATCTCAGTTCAGGCTTTCAGAATGAAGGAAATATCATATACGCAGGTTCACCTAGATAAAGTCGCGTATACATGTGGGTTAGACGTTTCGAAGGCACATATGCATATACACGCACTTTCATGCAAGGAAAGGCGCGTATATGTTGGAAAATTTACCTTTGGTCCGGGGTAGTTAGCCCTTGGGATTTGAACCTATGGTTTTGGACCATGGTATCTCGTCAGAAGGGTTGGTCCCAAAGTATTGGGCCAATGGTGTTATTATGGTTTTGGCCCATGGCATTGAGAAAGGCCTAAGACTATAAAAGGAGGAAGGAGATCATTTGGCAAGTCATCTTTGGAATCAATTGAATATCTAACGCGTGCTAGATCTGAAACTTTTGTGATTGGGGTTATGTGCAGATTTGGATCTGAATGAAGGAAGAACCTAAGTGTATAAGATCTATTGATGCGTCATAATATTTAAGGCTTGAATGATAGTATCTTTGTATGATCTTGATCTGTTTTTTGAGTCGCACGCTTGATCTATAAATCCAATAATCTGGGTTAACTTGTATTTGATTGTTTGAAAGAGTAAATTATCCTTTACAGATCTGTAAGCAGGTTCAGTAAAACAAAGGTGTGTATACACGCAGGTTCATTAAAGGCAAACTGCGTATACGCAGGTTGCTCCACATACAGGAGCGTATACACGCAGATTTCAGGTTACTTAAGTAGCGTATATGTATTTTATTGTGATCTAGTTGCCTCTATTTGTTGCTGCAGTGATCTGGGTTCAGAATTTAGTATATGGTTATTTTTTCTGTGTTCTAGGTACAACTATCATAGATGTGTTTATTGTGAACCAGATTTGTTCGGTGAAAAGAGTTTGGTTGAAGCAGAAACCTTGATGATTGATTGATGTTCATGGATCCAGTATGAAAATTTATGAAACGTGGTCCCTAGAAAAAAGAGAAGGTTGTAGCCTTCAGTAGGCCAGCACCTACGTACTAGTATCTTGGCTAGTACAAGAGCTAAGGGGTTTGTATCTCCCTTCCAGGAGAAGCTGGAAAATGAGAGAGGGTTGTAGCTCTCTGTAGGTTGTAGCCTGCGTACTGGTAAAGGACTGCACCAGTACATTGTAAAAATAAGTTTCTAATTAAAGGAAGATATAGACGAATTTCAACAGGTGGTTTTCACCCACATTAGGTTTCCACCTTATATCTTGTGTTCTTGTGCATGTGACTATCTTCTGTTCTGTTTTTACTGGTCTGATTATTGTTTATTTCACTCAGATACATAGATTAATAATCAACATCTGAAAGATAAAGTAAATTATAAGTTTGCATTGCATACACGGGTTTACTTCTACATAATTGCATATATACGCGGGTTTGACTAACTAAAGTAGCGTATATCTTCTGAATTTTTAAAAGGGAATATTTGGCTTGATAATACTGATTCACCCCCCTCTCAGTATTATTTCCAACAACTTCTTCGTCATTTTCTCTAGATTCATCAACTCGGACTTGCTCCATAAAAGAAACAAAAGAACGTAACAGAGAAAAACCCATTCAAAGCCAATGCAGAATAAAAAGATTAATGGTAATTCAAGTGTGATAAGAAATACGAACTCAAATATTACCAGAGATGAAATCCTCGAAGGATTCACCCTTAACTTCTCTATTAATGACTTCCATAATGGCCAATCATGATACTTAAATGTCATAATGATATGTTGCATCGCACATATCAATAATAGTCCTTTTAAAGTGGATCTCATGACTTTCCTGATCAATGATTAGCGAACATCGCATATCGCAAATCAGGATGCACAAAGGTTAGGCTTTAACTACTCCCATACATAGCTCGGATTGTGATAAAAGTGATTTTTCATGTGGCAGCGGGCTAATCAATAAATCCTTTGTTTTTCATTTATAATTTCTTTAAGATTGAGAACCTACCAACATTCATTTAACAACTTTTTATCGAAAGTGCAATTTTTAATGAAATCACATCAGCGATTGCCAATAGATAGTTATGTGTCTCATGCCTTTAGTGATGGCCGATTGCGATCGGATTATCACATTGGAAGATTTGAATGGACCCTTGGAATGTTTTTTTTCTGAACTTGCGATTTGCGATTTCCGATAGCATTATTGCATCAAAGATTTTCCAATGAAAGCCTTTTAAGTCTATCCTTTAAATAAAGGGTGTGACATATTATTTTACATTTTTTTTACAAAAAGGGTCTTGGTTGATATTTATATCAGATCGGACCTTTTCATAAGGACTTTCATGTGTTATGTGGTTAAATCCAAGCTTGCAATTATTATTGAATTATTGATTTTAACTAGGAATTAAAAAGGGGACCCATTTCTTGTTAAAGTTTTAGGTAAAATTTTCGAAATGGGGAGGGTTGTTGTATATCACAACAATTGGCGATTCACTGGGAGAAATAGTAATCTCTAAGAAAGTAATACAATATCTATAACTTTCTTAATTTGGAAACCATTGAGGATAAAGAAAACAATCTAAGAATAGTTAGATAAAGGTTAACTCTGAATATAATGAAAAAATATTTTTGTTATTCCTTTTCCACCAATATTAAAAATAAAAACATTCTAGGCTTATTCAAGCTTTGATTGATTGGTATAGATAAAGCAGGGGGGCTTCTCCAACTTAGCTTTTAAGATTAATCTATTGTCATAGGTGGTGCCTCTGCTGCCAGCAAACGTTTATAGTCTCGACAGGGTTACGTTTTAACCATTTAATCATTCATTGTCCCATCCATCTAAGAGTATAAATTTTGAGAGATAATTCAGAAAGATATGTTTACACTTATTTTTTCCTTTTTTATATTTTCTATTATTTTTATTTCTTTAAAAGATAAAAAGCCATTGTCCTGGTTTGGTGGCCAGCTGTTGAAAATGCCATTCATTGGTTGTAATTGAACTGAACAAGCTGGCTCGTGATGAGACCCCTTGTCTTATAACCATAATCCATTACCCTATTTTGATATGCAGTATTGGTAATGTCAGTTTAATTAGCTCCCTATGATCATGGTAAGCAGGCTCATGATGAGACCTTGTATATTTTATATCAAACATATTTTAGAATTACACTCTCAAAAAATCACAAACTTAATGGATGAGGTGAATGACTTTCTCCTTAAGAGTCTATGGATGACAATTTAAGAGTTGTAGATTCTATGTTTGGAAAAGTCTTTGCCTTTTTAAAGATAAACTCTCTTGACTCTTTAAATATTGAAAATATTTACAATATTTTCAAGGCTTGTGAAGGTTTTACAAATTTTAAAAGAGGTTTTCAGAGTTTTATTTTTATCTAACTTTCTAGAAATAGAGCCTTTTCTGTAAAGGTTTCCACTTATCGAAAGTGAGTATTTACAATATTTCCTTAAATAAATTTCAAATAGTAAAGGGTCAATGGAAGCATATTTACATCCTTATTTCCTAAAAATAAAAATTCAAACAAACAAAACTGCATAATGAATATTTACAAGTAAGAAGCGGTTACCTCCTTAAGCAAATATTTTTTTTAAGATAAGCCCAATGATAGGGAGAGAATCTCTCTTACCTGATAGATCTTGCAATATGAACGTTGATGAGCCTATCTTCTCAATGATTTGAAACGGTCCAAGACACATCTTTTAAAATTTAGTGTGTTTGCCTTTGTCTTCGTGTCCTTTGTCCCATTTCAAAACAACATCACCAATTTGTAAAAGTTTTGGGCTGACATAATTTGTATCAAAAGAAGATTTAATAATTTGTTGATGTTTTGCATGTGTAATTCTGGATTTTTCCCTTTCCTCTTCTAATTTAAGGATTTGATCATATCTTAATTGGATAGAAGAGGAGGGGATTTCTTCAATAAATTGCACTAGGTCTAGAGATCGGAGTGCTAACTTTGTGGGTATCACAACTTCTTTCACATACACTAAGTTGAATGGAGAAGTACCTATTGATTCCTTCTATGTTATGTTGTCTACCCATAATGCAAATATTAAAGACTTGTGCCAATTCTTTTGATTCTGGTCAACAATTCTCTTAATAATCTTGATAAGATTTTTGTTGGTTGATTCTGCTAAACCATTACCCTGAGGATAGTAGTTTGCAAAATATTTCAATTTAAATCCTCTCTTAATAGCAAATTCAAGTATGGTATTTCCAAAAAAAATAAGATGCATTATAAAAAATGAGAGCATTAGGTACGCCAAACCTGGTAATGATGAATTGATCGATGAATTCAATGATTGCATCAGAGTTGGCTACCTTCAAAGGAATTGATTCTACCCACTTTGTGAAGTAATCCATGGTTGTAAGGATATATTTATGCTTCTTGGAGGAATGAGGAACAATTTCTCCTATGATATCCAATCCCCATTGTTCAAATGGTTGTTCAATGTTGACTGGTTGCAAAGGAAAGGCTAGTTTCCTTTGCCTTCCACTGGTAGTTTGACATGTCCTGCATTTCCATACATAGTCATGGGTGTATTTAAATAAAGTGCACCAATAATATCCAACATGTATTATCTTGTGAGTTGTTGTATCACCACCAAAATTTCCACCTATTGGACCATCATGTAATTCCTGCAACACCTTTTGTGCTTTAGTTTTTTCAAGGCATCTTAACAAAACCGAGTCATAATTCCTTCTAAACAACACATCATCAATGATTTTGAAGTGTTTTTCTTTCAATCTCAAGGCACAATTGTTCTTGTAAGAGAGATTAGGAGGAGTATATTCATTTTTTAAATAAAACACCAAATCTACATATTGAGATTCATAGTTCATGATACCTATCTCATTTATTTGTTGAGCATTATTTGAATCTTCATGTTCCAGAATGTTAGAAGCTCCTGCTAATAACCTAAAAAAACCTTGACCTTTTACAATTTTCGTTGGTTTGATATCTAAATCATATTCATGTAACGTTGTAACACAATTGACACTCTTCTCTCCTACTTCCCTTTGGACTAGTAATTCTCTCACTGTAGAGAATGAGACTATTACTTTTGTATGATTCTTTAGGAGGAATGGTGTAAAGTGTTTAATATATTTGAACACAGTGAAGGCTTGCTTTTCTACTTCGGAATAATTAAGTTTAGCACCTTGTATATTAGAAATGAAAAAGGATATGGGTGCTTCAACTTGTTGATAATTGATTTGTGTTAACACAACTGCATAAGAAGTTTTGGATTTTAAAGTATATAAAATAAAATGATTAGAAAAATTTGGAGTGTTCAATGCAGGAGCATTAATGATCACATGTTTGATTGAATCAAAAGCTTCCTTTTCATTATGCCCCCATTTGAACGCTGAAATTTTCTTAATCATGGTCTATAAAGGTAAAATAATTTGTGAAAAATTAAGAACAAATCTTTTTACAAAATTTATTTGACCTAAAAATGATTGCATTGATTTTTTAAGGTGTGGAAGAGGAATATAAAAAATCTCCTTGATTCTTTCTAGATCAATATAAATGCCATCTTTAGATATGATAAACCCTAAAATTTTCCCTTGATCAAGAGAGAAGAATGATTTCTTGGGATTTAATGAAATCCCAAACCTTTTATAGCATTCAAAGATTTGTTTCAAATCATGTAAATGATTCTATCTTTTCTTGGAGAAGACAGTTATGTCATCTAAATATACAAAAACTGACTTATTAATCAAATCCTTGAATGTTATATCCATTGCTAGTTAGAAGGTACCTTCAGCATTAATCAAACTGAAAGGCTTTTTCTAGTAGGCATATGTTCCCCATTTGGTTTTGAAGGTATTATTTAGTCTATCATCTGGATGCACCAATATTTGGTTATATCCAGAAAAGACATTAATTCGGAACCAACAACTGAATGAAGAGTCTGTTCCATTGTTGGCAGTGGGAAATTATCCTTTTGGCTTACCTTATTAAGATTTTTGAAATCAATGCAAATCATAATGTCACCGTTCTTCTTTCTAATAGGCAATAATTAGGAAACCCATTTTGAACATCTAACTGGAAAAATTATCTTAGCTTTCAATATTTTATTCAACTCTGCTTTGATCTGACTCTCTAGATTCAAATGTATTTTTCTCAATTTTTGTTGCACAGGTTTGTCCACAGAAATCGTTGGAATTGTGTGTTGTATGATAGAAGTATCATATCTTTTTAGATCATCATAATTCCAAGAGAAACACTTTAATATTTATTCAATAGTCTGATAAAGGAAAATCTTTATTCAGAGGTGAGCCCTAGTCCTAGATTAATATTTTGTGGTTTGGCCTTAGTGCCTAGATTTATTAATTCAAACCTCAAAGTAGAACTTTGACATTTTCAATCAGTAACTTGTTTAAATCTATCCTTGATCTGATAAAGATCTTCAAGTTTGACCACAGATTTAGGTATGGAATTTTCCTCTGGTCTTTGCTTTATTTGAAGATCATGATCATTCTCATCAATAATCTGGTCATCATAGGATTTCTCAGAAGTTAAGAAATTCAAAATGTCTTTGTCATGATTAAATACCCACCAATTGGTGACATTGTCTGTAAAATATGGTCTAAAAATCAATTCAACTGAAAACCTATCAGGGCTGCAATCCTCGGATGGGAGGAGCTTAGAAGCAACATTGGCTAATAAATCAACTGCTACATTCTGAGATATAGGAATGGGAGAAATATTAAATCCTAGAAAATGAGATATAAGGTCTTCAACCAAGCACTGATAATGCTTGAGATGTCCAGAAAGGCAATGAATAGTATTCCTTACCTATTTGATGACAATCTCAGAATCACCAAATACATTTAGATATTGAATCTTCAGGCCTATCGCTTTATAAAGCCCTTGGATTAATGCCTCATATTTATCAGAATTATTTGTACACTCAAATTCCAGTATTTATGAGAGCATAGTTTTTCTCCTACGGGACTAACTAAAATACATCCTTCTCCTGCACTGTCGTTGGATTTTGACCCATCAAAATATAAAGACCAAAATACAGGCTTATCTACAGGTTTATTTACAATTTCTTTAGCAATAGTCACACACCAAGATGTATCAGTATGAGAAAATTTTTCTATATGTTATGTGAAACTATTAATAGAAAAAGGTGATGATTGAGCATTAAAATTACCAAAGAACGATTTTGCTGAGTAATTTCCGAGAATGTTATTATTGAAAGCTCTGGATTGATTTTCCTTCTCAAATTCCATTACAGTATGAGTCATATGCTTCTCTCGATCGATATTAATTTGATTTGGTTTACCTTCATAGGGGAGCCACATATGAGACCAATCAGTAGAAATGTAACCATGAAGTTTCTCCGACCAATCCCTACTTAAAATTAACTCATAAAACTCAGGGATTTCAGTAATCAATATATCAATTCTGTGGACTACTCTAGGATCAGCTAATAACCTAATGGTGATTGAATTAATTTCTCCTAATACTTGAACCTTAGTTCCATCTAATTGAACAATATGCACTGCAGATTTTTTGGGGCTCAATGTTCAATTTTGAGTAAACCATGGCTACCATTATATTTGATGAAGCCCCTGAATCTATTAAGAAATTGTGCAGATTTCTATTGTAGATTTCATAGGTCAAGAGGAAAGGAGGAGTATGAGAATTATATCTATCTCCAATCAAAACAACATCAATAGCATCTACTTTATCTGATGGTAGCTTACATGTTCCTTTGGCTGCCTTAGATAATACAATATTTAGAAGAGGGGAAGAAGGTATTGCGTTTAACTCTTTGAGCAGTAATTTATGTTGATGTTTGAGTTTTCTAAGCTCAAACAAAGAGATAATTTATCTAGTCTTCTTAATGCCTTCAATGATGTTGTAATCCATAGAGTCAGAGACTACTAATGTCTTGGATGATCAAGGTGGATTGGAAGATGATGGCTGATTTTGAGTTGGCAACACTAAATATTTTTTCATGGGATCCTTATCTTTGGCAACTTTTCTTCTTTTGAGTTGTTGAACAGGCTCTGTAATGACTTTACTTCTGGTATTTACTGAGAGAGCTTCCTGTCCCATTTTCAGTATCATAATTGGGCAAAATGAAGTCCCACATACCATGACATTCAACTATCTCATCTTCTTCTATTTCCTCAGATGACAAGACTGTGTCCTCATCCTCATCATTATATGGATTTGATTTTGCATTAGATATGGCATTAGGTGGTTTTGATTCAGCTCTTTTAAAGTTTCTAAATGGCTTTTTAGTGGAGGTTTCAGCTACCTATTTCTTAATGTCTACCATTTCATTGCACATGGTCTTCAAAACCTTTTGCAACACTTCCATATCATATGGATCCTTATCTGCTTTCTTTTCCGAGTCATCTTTAAAAGTAACTTTTTTGGACTTTCTTTCCTGAAGAGCGGTTTTCTTTTCTAAAGCAATAATGTGTTTCTCAACGATAATCGCTTCTTTCATATTCTCTGCTAAAGTGGGCTTTGTAGATCTATCAATGAAGATTTCTATATTCAAAGGTAAAGCAGATATATACCATTCACTTCAAACCTCTTCGCTAGGTTTAGATGTAGCAGAAATTTTATTTAGGAGCTTATTAAATCACGAGTTGAAATCTTTGATGGGTTATTTGAATTGAATTTTAAGATTGGAGAGATCATTGACTAATGTTACCGTGGATATATCATCTCCGAATTTAGTCAAAAAATGCTCTTGTAAAGCATTCCAAATATTAATGGATACGACTGGTAGCGAAAAATATCATGATCCGACTGTTCCTTGTAAGGTGTATGGGAATAGCCTCACAACAACATCTTCTTCAGTCAATCCATTTAGGTTTATTGACAACATAAAGTTGTTTATGTGTTCTTCTGCTAATATGCCGAAATCTAGGTTAAACTTTGGCAACCACTTTTTAGGGTGGCCCGGTAACTGACTCAAGGGCACAGGCATTGCGACTACCCCTGGATTGGTCCATGGCCTTGGTTGTGGTTGACTATGTTCCATTGTCGCACTAACAGCAGAAGAAGTTGAGGATGTATATGTAAGTTATTAGGTAGGAGATGTTGGAGTACTTTACCCTGTTGAACTATAATATGAATTTGAGGAGTGGATGGTTGACTTTGTAATGTATTGGATGAAATGGATGATGATGATGAAAGAGTCTCACTGTTACACTCTAAACGTGTCTTCCTAGCTCTTTTCTGACTAGGCAGAGGAAATTTTGTTGGTTCAATACCAAGTTTTTCACTCTGTAATCTTCTAAGAGGCTGGGAAGGAATGTATTGTGAAGTCACACTGCCTTGGCATAACTCAGACTGATCTTAATACATTGAAAACCCTTGAAGTGTATGAATTAGAGACTAAACTTTAGGGGGTTCAAGAGTGGATTTGCCTTATATGTTCAAGTTTTCAGCAGTGGGTGTTGTCTTATCAACTTCTCGTTTGTGAATTTGAGATTTAGAATGCGAGGGAGAAGTTGGAGGAGATAGTGAGGGAGATTTACTCTTAGATTGGGCTATGGATTTGGATTTTCTCATCATTCACAGTTCAAGCCCTCCTTCTAGCTCCAAAGATGTTGATGCCTCTAAAATTGTTGCATCAACATCGGGGAAAACCACCTGATCCAAACCTTAGTGCAGCTCCTTTTTCATTTAGTGTGGTGGTTCCGACTGGATGTAATGGGATGAATTTTCCAGTGATATATGAGTTTATGGGTTATTTGTTTGTAGTATATGATGAAGGTGATAACTGTTTTTATCCTACGATTAAAGAATATACAAATATAACTAATCTATCCTGGGTATTTCTTTTAACAACACTATTTTTTATTGTTTCTATTAAACAAATAACCATCAAGATGACTTATTCATAAAATAGAAATATGCATTCATATGATGATTACTTTGTTTATGTAGTTAAACAAAGCAATAATAAAAAATATTATCACATTGATCATAATATATATCACTAACATATATATCCAAAAGATAACAATTCTAAAACATTTAGAAATGACAAGTTAAAGAATTTCTTGAAAAACACACACACACACACACACACACACACACACACACACACACACACACACACACACACATACACACACACACACATATATAATTGTAATGTTGAGAAATGTTCATTCAAATAGAGAAATAAGACAAAAACAACGATAATAGTACCGTATGCATTTGAATTCTCCTGATGTAAACAAAACAAATTCTACTTTCCTATTTGAGAACACCCTCAAAAGATGCAAAAGTGCAAATCTTTGGTCCAATTTGTGATAAAAAAAATATTAGAAGTACAGTAGTGCAACTCCCAAGTCAATTTTTTAATACAAATTGTGGACCCTTTCTAAATACATGAAAGGGTCTTAAATTCTAAAAATAACAACAAACTATCAATAAAAATTGCTATGCGCTAGTCTAATTGTAGACATATAAATCTGGGATTCATCATGAAAATAGCAGTGCTGTGGTGGTTAAACGAATTCATTGTATCAGCTTATTTTCCTGTGATTGCAATTGACATGTTTCAAGCATAGGCTAGATTTCTAGAGGCTGACTCATCCTGGAGTGTATCTGAGTTATATAGGTGGCATCAGAGAGCTCAGAGATCATGCAGTTGATTCCATCCGAAAGAAATTTCATGGCCATCTACTGGTTACGTGGCTTGACAAGGAAAAACCAGAATGTTTTCCATGTCAGGCTTTGGATTCCTCCAATCTGTTTTTCCTTGTGTGCCAACTCCTGTTTCCAATGTTGTTCCAACAACTTTGCTTTAGGGAGTTTACCTGGAGAGCAATCGGTGATCAAATTAGACATATGCAAACTGTTATTTATTAATTCAGTTAGACCATTCATTGTAGCTCTACATCTACAAGTTTCTCTTTCATCTTTCATTAACTGGGACTCCCATTTGGAAAACATGATTTCCTTATGCAATTCTTGTATTCTTAGCAGATTGGCAGCCATTGCTTCTTTGGAATCTTTCCAGGATAGAAAATTGTTTAACCTTTCATCTGCCTTATCTAATTCAAGTCTGGCATCTACTGACTTTTCAATATTTGATGTAGAGATATCACATAAGATGTTGGTCAATGATATATTGTGGAAAAGAATATCCAACTGTTGGGACAAGGCTTTGGTTATTTCCAAGGCTTTTGTTCTAAATTTGCTTACCTATGGATAACCCGTTTACCTTTCTATTTGTTCTTTCATTTGTGTAATTTGATCTTCCTTTGTTTTTTTTTCTTGCTCACTTAACATCTGAAGCTTGCTCAATTCTTGAGAGAAATCCTGTTGTTTATGGAGATTCTTATCATCAATCCTCTATTTTTCCAGTTTCAACTGCTCTTTTAATCGCTCATTTTTTTTCCTCAACTCTTTTAACTGTTGTTCAAGCTCATTTATATTTTGTTGTTGCTCTGCCGATTGCACCTCAAGTTGGGTAATCATCTGATCCTTTTCCCTCATCAGGTGACTGAGCTCTGAGGCTTTATCTGTTGTCGCCGTTGTGTAATCTCCTACAAAGTGAGATAGCCTTGTTAAATCCTCAAAGGGATTGACTTCTTCTTTCCATACCACGTTCATCTTTTCTTCCTGAGGTGTTAAAAGAGGAATTTGATCAATTTTCCTCTTATTCCTCTGTCTTTTAACTACAACCCTATGCTTCATACTATAGAAGACATTGAGAGGTGTTATTTCTTTACTTTGTAGTAGAATCTCCTCAGTAGGATTCTCGGGAATAATCTCTATGTCCTGCTGAATTTTGGGTAGGCCACTTGTTCCTTCAATTGGAACTGTGATAACTTCTGGCTTTTGCAGTGTAGGCATTTTTGGTGTAGTGAGCTCTTGAGATTTATTCGGGTCGTTGATGATTGAGTCGAACTGCTCCCATTCCTTAATTAACTTAGGATCAATATTGATATTTGTATCAAGGGCTCACTAGTTCCTTCCTGTGTCTGCACCCTTTATGGGGTTATTTTCCTTTTCAGGAGTCTTTTCAATAATTTTCTCTTCACAGTGGCCTTCTGGTTGTACCATGGAGGTAGTATTTAACAAGTCTAGAGGTAGTGTTTCAAATCTTTGTGTCCTAAACTTGTAAAATTCCTCTAGTCCCTCCACTCCCAATTGGATTTTTTCCAGTTGTTTCACTTGAGAAAATGACTTGGCTTAAGCAAACAAATCATCATAAATATCCTTTTCATATTCAAACTTGGCAATTTTGGCTTGAGAAGTGACATTGTAGGCAACAGATTTAGGATCATATTACCTTTTTGGGATTACCACTAACTTTAACATTTTAATTATCCCGACTTCCTTCTCTACATGTTTGAATTCATGCAGCATTAAGGCACCACATCAGAGGGGGAATAAAGGCCACATATGCTTTTTAGACTCCTTTAATTTTCTTAACATCCCTTCTACTGTTATCTGATATGCTAACTCTTTGGCAAGTAACTTATCAGGGATGTATAAGGGCAGGACATGTGGGTCAGTAGTGCTGCCAAAAATTCAGATGTAGGTGAACTTTTCTTCACCAAACCAACTACCAATTGTAGTTAGGTTACAGAGGCTTCCTTGGAAAACCTAGGAGTAGGATTATTGAATATGGCATAATACACTAGGAGGATGAAACTATGACAAATTCTATAAAGATGATTTTTGTAATGGGATTTCCACAGTTCCTTATGATAGAAATGAATGGGGTTTGGGTCTTGTGGAGTCCATTTCCATCCTGGAATGGGATATTCGGAATTGAAACAGATAGTGTCCATAATATAAGCACTCATATAAAACGAGGGTATTACCCGGGTAGTCATGAACCTGTTTTTCCTATAATCAAGTATTTGACTGACCATTTTATCAGACACAATGGTCACCCAATCCATGATAAAAGAATTAATTGTAGCCTCCATTAATGGTACCATCTCTATAGAAAATTTGACAGAATCATGGACTCCAAAGAATCTTCACATCATGGCACCAGCATAACAATAAGGAGATGCCAACGAGTCTACGAAGTACATACCCGATGTTTCATGCTTGTATTTGGTCGGAAAATGCCTCCATTTTCTGATAGGATCCGATTTGATGGCATTTTATTTGGCAAAAGCCTCCAAAAATTATTTGTTATAACGCTTCTCCGGTTCATGAAAATGGTACATTTTTTTGATATCTTCTGCACTGAACGACCCAAACATTCTTCCATCAGCCGTAAAGAAAGTTCTTTCTGTGATATTGATGCTCTCAATAGCTCATCTGACCAAGTCATTATAGGGTAAAACTTTGGCACGAGCTGCTATTCTATGAAGATAGGAACAGGCCAAATCCTTAAGAGTATTCTCTAACTTATCCATGCAATCTGCTATTGCCACTTCTTCAATCTCTTCCAAATCCTCGGCTTCCAATAAATTGTAAATACTTTACCATGAAGCCTTATGTAGACCAAGGCTCCTGTACAATAGATATTGCCCTCATTCAAAGTGATATCCCTAGAATTATCCTGGTATTTGAATGGTGAAAAGAAAAGTACATTTTCCCAAATATAAACAAGTTGACCTGATTATAAATGGTGAAAAGAAAAGTACTTTGGACAAAATACAAACAAGTTGACATTATTACTTCGCAAAGACTTTTGTGATAAAGCCCTTTAAATGGGTGGAAGATGAAGATGTTTATACTCCATATTTCATGGTAGGTAACCATGTAAACACCCACATATAGAAAATATTGTCATTCAGACAAGAATTGTCTAGTTTATAATAGGGGCTCAAGAACTTATGTCCATCCTCGAGAGAAAAATCTACAAAGAAGTACACCCATATTTAATGATAAATTGTTAAAAGGCATACTTGAATAAGGTTGGATAAAGTTTGTAGGTTTTAACCTTGTACAAAAATTATCTGCATACGAATTCTAAAAGTAGAAAATAAACAATGGCGAGAAAATAAAACATAAAACATATATACATAGATATTTTCCCTTGGATCCCAAAACCAGGACTACCAGATTGATTTTTCAAAATGTTCCTTTCATTGTTACAATACATATATATACATGTTGAAGCATTCTTAAACCACAATCCATTAACCCTGGATTAGAACATAACCATAGTTCCCTTGAACAGATCTGCAAAATACCATGGGAAGAAAACTGTCATGCCCAAAACCATGTGTAAAACCCATGCAAAAAACCATAGGTAAGTCCGCCCACCTAATATAAGGTCCAAAAAAATTCCCCGGGGCACTACCCTGAACCCCATGCAAGGGGGCTACCATCCCCCTCAAAACCCCCTATAAGGGGGGTGCCTGATGCAACAAACAAGGGGGCGACAACCACCTCACGCATGCGAATAGTCATGGAAAGAATATAACACACACCCAACATTTTCCCACTTTCTTTTTATTTTCCATAGAGGGGGTCATAGGAGAGCTTAGTCATTGGTCCAGCTCTGCAACACCCCTTGTTTATATTGGGTGTGGAGCCTGATTATCTTCTATATTCAAAGGTATTGCCGCACTGGATCCCAATTCGTAATGGGGCGACAACGCCACCTGTAATATATTTTCTGCAAGGGGGGTCTAAGGGGGCACGACTGTGACCTTTGGGAGCCCCCCCTAGCAGGGGGATTGGGGGTAGCACCCCCGAAGCTAAAAATAGATGTAAAATTTCCTTGTAAAATGTTGTAATTTCGTAGTCAATTTGGGTCGTTCATTAGGCGGAGATCTGACGGTAGAAGTTATGCTTAATTTAGGGGTTTTTTCCCTAGAAGGCAACCCCTCATTATATATGAGGGAATCGTATTGCGTCTATGTAGATCTATATTATTAGTGAGGAAGAGAGAGGAGATTGAGAGCGAAGAGGGAATTATAGCAGATCTACTGTAGGTTTTATCTCTTCATTTTGCTGGATAATATAAAAAGGAAGGATTGGCTATTTCTCCATGGACGTAGCTCAAACTAGGTGAACCACGTATATCTATGTCTCTCTTGTTTTATGCATTTTGTATGTTTATATTTCTACAATATTTTATGTTTTCCATTGCTCCGTAATATATAATTTTCTAAAAACTGGTATCAAAGCCAAAGGTCTATTTGGATGATAAACTCATAGTAGTAAAGGGTTCCTCATTCGAGTGGGAGTAATGACGGAATAGGGTAGGTTTAGGGTCAAAACGTTTAAAGGGAAAATCTACTAGTTGTGAAAGATGCAGATGGAAGATTATCTGTATCATAGAGATCTATACCAACCACTGAAAAATGGCAAAGAAGTCGACTAGTATGATAGACATAGAATGGGATATTCTCGACAGAAAGGCACTTGGAACAATACATTTGTGCCTAGCGGCATCAGTAGTGTTATCACTCAGATTTTCCTTGAAGTTGTTAGAAGAAGGAAAGGTGTCTGAGGTAACCACAAACCAATCTTTTAAGTACAAGTTCTATCCAACCTATACTTAGAGAGGGCTCTCTCTTTAAGTTTTAGCTTAGTTTTATTGGATATTAGGCTAGTTATGACATCTTGGGGGTTTTGATTTTGTTTGGTGGTGGAATCCAGGAACAGATGGATAGAACAATTTATTACAGGCCATTGGGCTATGGAGTCAACTGAATGATGGCTTAACTGGATCAGGTTGAATTAATAAAGGAGAACTTCACAGGGCAAGATAGCTAAACAAAAGACAATTGATAGCTTCAAATGGGCAAAATGGTCTTGAACAGGGAGGAAGGGAAACTAAGAATCCTTCAACAAGGTCCAAGAAGAGGGAAAGTGGGTGCTCATTAACAAAAAGCAATTAAGTATTATTTGTTAAATGGTCACAGTGATAGACTATGAAAGCAGGGAGAAATTAAGAGTTCCCTACCTATAATAGCCTAGAAGAAAACATTAAGAAAAATAAATCATTTGAAGACAGAATGCAGTAAAGATCTTTCTGAAATAAAATTTTCCGTTTATCATTTAGATATGAAACAGATATGAATATTTAATAAACTAGAAAAACTATAAAAACACAAGATATAGAATACTTATTTGTTTCTCATTTGACACAGGGATTGTTGGGTCCCTATAATACTAGTGATTACCCCATTACTATTGTAGTTATACCCCTTATTTATATTGTTGTGCCCCTATTACCCACATATTGTTATTTCTGTGCCCCATAGAAACCCTCTATTATTATTTTTGTGGCTTTATATTATTATTGTTAGGTCGGCTGGATTATATTGTGACTCCTTAGACTCCTATATATAGAAAGGAGGTTTTGTCATTTGTATCATCCAAGAATTGTTCATTTATGTAATGTAAAGGAGGTTTCCCCCTCGAAGAGACTAAATTCTAAGGCGTTGATCTTTCTTTTCTATCTTTTCTTGAGCTGGTTTCATAACATTTGGTATCAGAGCTTTGGATTCTAGGGTTTCGCTGCTCCAAACAGGTCATAGTGGAATTTTCGCTATAACGTTTTTTTCTGTAACGTTTCAGAAGTTGCAAAAAAAACCCATTTGAGAAGAAATCACGCTGAACCTTGGGTCCAAATTTCAGAGTCTTTCGCGTGACATTTTTGGAGATATGATCTGAGTAAGTTGGTCTTTTTGCAGACTCCTGAATTACACTCAAAACATGTGACCTAGGGAAAATCGTCATAACTTTCTTTCTGAGCATCGGATTGAAATTTCGTAAGAAGTTACAGAAAGAGGACGGACTGTAGTTTTATTTTATATATTTTTTAGAGTCAAAGGTTAAAACAGTGACACGTGGCACGTCGTACAAGTTAGCTCTACGGAACTAGTCTATAATCAAGTCACTGTGGGAGATTTCGCATAACTCTTCCTTGGAGAATCCAATTTGGGTAAGACTTGTGGCATTGGAAAGAGGACACAGAGGGATACTACAGGTCACAAACTCAGAACTAGATAATCAGAAAGTACAGAGATACATCAGAGGCAATATCGAGCTCCTACAAAGTGAAAAAATGTGTGTAGATTTTCTTTAATTTTTGCTTAAGCTTGGTTTGAAAATTTATTTTGAAGGAATTCAAAGGGCATATTAGAGAATTATTATTGGTAACTGATGCCCCGAGGAAAGAAAATGCAAACACCTAGTAAGGAACCTGAAAGCTCTAGCATGACTCATGAAGAAGAAGAAGAAATGCTATATGATATATCAAAATTACAAGAACAAGTGCAACAAGTGTCACTTGCATAAAAAGCAACATAATCTAAAATGGATGGTTTAAGGAAAGATGTAGAAGCTAAGATGGACGGTTTAAAGAAAGGTGTAGAAGCTAACATGGATGGCATGGAAGCTAAGGTGAATGGCATGGACGCTAAAATTGATGGCATGGATGATAAGATGGATAAGTTGCTACAAGAAATGGTCACTAAGGGTGAAAGAGTACTAAAGGAAACTCATGATGAGAACAAAAGAAATGTTAATCATGATTCCATAGACTCTAATGTTGGATCGAAGACTCACCATGTTCCAAAAATCGATATGAGGAAGTTTGATGGCAAGGATCCCGCCACATGGATATTACAGATGGAGCAATTCTTCGATCTCAATAATGTGCAAAACACACAAAAGGTATGTATGGCAACTTTATATTTGGAACCAAATCAGTTTGTATGGTATCAATGGCTTTGTTCTCGTAAACAATTTATCACTTGGGCAATTTTTACGGAAGAATTGATAGCACATTATGAGGATACAAAAAGCAACACTTTTTTTAGCCAATTGATAAGTCTCAAACAAAAGGGTTCAATAATGGAGCACATTGAGGAGTTCCAAAAATTGAACATAAGGGTAAAAGATATTCCAGAGGAGCATAGGATTGATGTGTTCATAGGGTCTTTAAAGGATAATATCCAACATGATGTGCGCCTTTGGGAACCTGATTCATTAGAGAAGGCATTCAGGTTAGCAAGAAAAATGGAAAGCAAAATTATGGCAACTAGGAAGCATACCATTCACAACTATAAAGACGGAAGTGTTGTTGCCCATAGTCTTCCACAACCTACAAGGTTGACACCACAACAATTGGAAGAAAAAAGAGCAAAAGGGCTTTGTTACAATTGTGATAGCAAATACACAAAAGGTCATAAGTGTGCTGAGAAGAAATTATTCTACATAGATTGTGAAGAGGAAGAAGAAAAGGAGCAAGAAAGGTCAAAAGAAGAGGATATATTCCAGGAACAAAGCCTAGATGAAGAACAAATAAATCCGACCATATCTTGTAATGCATTGGCAGGAATTACCACTCCTCAAACCATCAAGATAGAAGGACAAATCAAGAAGAAAAAGGTAATAGTGTTGATTGATTCAGGAAGCACCCACAATTTTATTCATTGTAGGGTAGCAAAAGAATTGAATTGCTTCCTATATCCAGCACCAGAGTGTCAAGTGATGATTGCAAATGGAGGAACAATAAATTGTTCTGGAAAGTGCCATAATATCAAGCTATCCATGGGAGAATATGTATTGACTAGCCCAATGCTTTCCATTCCAATGGGAGGTGCTGATGTTGTACTAGGAGTCCAATGGCTACAATCCTTGGGTACAATAGCTTTTAATTTTCAAGAACTTTTCATGAAATTTTCTGTGGAAGGAAAGGAAGTTGAATTAAGGGGTATTGCAGGGAAACCAGGAAAGATAATCAGCTCTAATGGCATGACAAAGCTTCTAAAAAAGGAGCAAAGAGGTGTAATTGCACAATTATGTTCGCTAGATGTTTCCACATTGGAATCATCTATTTCTCCAGATCTCCAAAAAGTCCTGGACAATCATTCCAAGGTATTTGAGACTCCCAAAGGTCTCCCACCTATGCGTGATCATGATCATGCTATTCATCTGATTCCAGGAAGTGTTCCTCCAAACATCAGGCCGTACAGATATCCATATGTCCAAAAAAGTGAAATTGAACGTATGGTTGCAGAAATGCTAGAGGCTGGTATAATTCAACCGAGTCAAAGTTCTTTCTCAGCTCCAGTAGTATTGGTGCACAAGAAGGATGGATCATGGCGCATGTGTCCAGATTATAGGGAGCTCAACAAGCTCACTATTAAAGATAAGTTCCCCATTCCTGTCATTGATGAATTACTGGATGAATTGCATGGATCAATTTACTTCACCAAGTTGGATCTTCGTTCGGGATATCATCAAATCAGAATGAAGATTGAAGACATTCCGAAAACGGCATTTAGAACTCATGAGGGTCATTATGAATTTTTGGTCATGCCTTTTGGCCTTACCAATGCACCTTCAACATTTCAAGGTTTGATGAATTCAATTTTCAAACCATTCCTTAGAAAATTTGTGTTAGTATTTTTTGATGATATACTAATCTACAGCAAGTCTTGGAAGGATCATGTTGAACATGTTGACAAGGTGCTACAACTATTGGAGGAGAAACAATTATATGCAAAAAGATCCAAATGTTTCTTTGGAGTCCAGGAGGTGGAATATTTGGGTCATATTGTATCTCATGAAGGAGTTAAGGTAGACCCTAGCAAAATTAAAGCCATTAAGGAATGGAAAATCCCCACATCCATAAAGCATCTGCGAGGATTTCTTGGGTTGACAGGGTATTATCGCAAGTTTGTTAAGAATTATGGGAGAATAGCAGCACCTCTAACAACATTATTGAAGAAAGATTCATTTTCATGGACTCCGGAAGCAACAAAGGCCTTTAAACATCTTAAAGAGGCAATGTGCCAAGCACCAGTCTTAGCTACACCGGACTTCACAAAAACCTTTATTGTGGAATGTGATGCTTCAGGAAATGGAATTGGTGTTGTTCTAATGCAAGATGAAAGACCCATTGCTTTTGAAAGTCGTCCAATCAAGGGAAAGTTTTTAAGCAAAGCTATTTATGAGAAGGAAATGTTGGCAATACTCCATGCACTTAAGAAATGGCGACCCTACCTAATGGGAAGACACTTCAAGGTAAAAACGGATCATGATAGCCTTAAATACTTTTTAGAACAAAGATTATCCTCTGAAGAGCAACAAAAGTGGGTCACAAAGATGTTGGGTTATGACTTTGAAATCATCTACAAAAAAGGGAAGCAAAATGTGGTGGCAGATGCACTCTCAAGAAAGGATGAGGATGTGGAAGCATTGTTGTGTGCCATTTCTATTATCCAACCAGATTGGATAAACGAAGCAAAGGAGGAATGGAAGAATGACGAAGAAGTGTGGGCACTTATTCGAAAGCTACAACAAGATTCCAGTACTTCTGATACATTTAGCTGGAAAAATGATTCGTTATGGTACAAAGATCGCTTATACCTCTGTAAGAATTCCCAGCTAAAACAAAAGATTCTTATGGAATTGCACACTTCTCCCTTAGGAGGGCACTCAGGATTTTTAAAAACTTACCACAGGGTTAAGAAGGAATTTTTTTGGGATGGCCTTAAATCAGATATTCAAAAGTTTGTGGCGGAATGTTTGGTTTGCCAACAAAATAAAGTTGAAACAATTAAGACACCGGGTCTATTACAACCTTTATCCATTCCAAGCCAACGTTGGGAGGAGGTTTCAATGGATTTTATCACAGGTTTACCCAAGTCTGAGGGAAAGAGTGTCATCATGGTGGTAGTTGACAGACTTACCAAGTATGCACACTTTTGTGCATTATCACATCCATTTAAAGCCAGTACAGTTTCTACTGCATTTATGGAAACAGTTCAAAAGCTACATGGAAACCCAAAGATTATTGTAAGTGACAGAGATCCCATTTTCACTGGAAATTTTTGGACAGAATTATTTTCTTGTCTTGGTACTCAGTTAGCTCATAGCTCATCTCATCCTCAATCTGATGGGAAACTGAGATAGTAAACAAATGTTTGGAAGGATATCTTCGTTGCTTTGTATCTGATAAACAGACACAATGGGTCAAATGGTTGCCTCTGGCTGAATGGTGGTATAACACTTCCTTCCATACAGCAACAAAAATGACCCCATTTATGGCACTTTATGGGTATCAACCACCATCAATCACATCATATTTAAGAGAAAATTCTAAGGTTCAAGCAGTGGAACATCAACAACAAGTCCTCCAACTCTTAAAGGATAACCTCGTGTTGGCACAAAATAGAATGAAACAACAGGCAGATCAACATCGCAGTGAAAGAAGTTTTGATGTAGGTGATTGGGTATTCCTACGGCTACAACCATATAAGCAAATGTCCCTAAAGCAAGCTAAGAAGGATAATAAATTATCACCAAAGTATTATGGTCCGTACAAGGTGTTGGAAAAGATTGGTACTATGGCATACAAATTGGAGCTTCCTGCAGCTTCTCGATTGCACCCAGTTTTCCATGTTTCATGTTTAAAGAAGGTTATAGGCAACAAGCTCCCAGTTCAAACAATATTGCCAGAACTTGACGAGGAAGGAAAAATTATATTGGAACCGGAAGCAGTCACAGAAACAAGAACTCGACAGCTACGAAATCGATCAATTTCAGAGTATCTTATCAAGTGGAAGAACTTATCCGCTGAAGATTCCACATGGGAGGATGAGAATTTTATGCAGAAGTATCCAGAACTGCTCAAGCGTTGAGGACAACACTTTTTTGAAGGAGAGGGGCATGTTGGGTCCCTATAATACTAGTGATTACCCCATTACTATTGTAGTTATACCCCTTATTTATATTGTTGTGCCCCTATTACCCACATATTGTTATTTCTGTGCCCCATAGAATCCCTCTATTATTATTTTTGTGGCTTTATATTATTATTGTTAGGTCGGCTGGATTATATTGTGACTCCTTAGAATCCTATATATAGAAAGGAGGTTTTGTCATTTGTATCATCCAAGAAGTGTTCATTTATGTAATGTAAAGGAGGTTGCCCCCTCGAAGAGGCTAAATTCTAAGGCGTTGATCTTTCTTTTCTATCTTTTCTTGAGCTGGTTTCATAATAGGGATCCTGTAAAAGTCCTTTACTTTATTACTTTGTTCCAGCCAACCATAAAAAAATTGTTCAACTGCACTTCAATTCCAAAAGTAAATTGTCTATAGAAATGTCTAAGAATCCACCCTCAATACTTCGAGAGAGGAAGTATTTATACAAATGTTTACATCAAAATATATCATAACTAAGAGAGATTTATTCTAGCAAAACTAAATATCTTATACATGAATATAGATACAAATGGTCTTGAATGTAGAAACAGAATGTGAACTAATTGTTGTTGTCCCTGTTTTTGTTGAAGGAGCTAGAGGCAGGTCCTATGAATATGCATCTTTCTGTCGTGCTAGTAAGTATGTGCTGGACATCTGACTTTATCTTTTCACTGATACTCTTTCACCTGTATCTGATACTCTTTACCTGTTCACCATTTTTCATCCCTTTTTACCAAAATTTACTGTGGTAAATATTTCTCTTTACCTCACTTTAGTAATGGTAATTTATAGGATGTCAGTCATATTGGTCCACCAATCATATTTTGGTATTCTTGTCCTTATCACATTCTTGTAGATTTCATCTGCCTCTGTATATTTCACAAAATTTGGTTGCACCAGGAATAAGTGTTTCACTTCATTCTCAATGTAAAAAAGGTTCTCCAAACTATCATAGAGAACTTTCCCTGTGGGTAATGCCTTGGCTACAGATGAACTGGCCTAATTGTCAGCCTACTGATGTAATTTTTTAATGTAATCAATTTGAACCATTAAATTATCATTGATGACCAAAGAACTGGGGAGTCCTTTCATTCTTAAGATGTCAAATTTCTTCATGAATTCATCTATATCTTCCTACATGCTTTGACACCTACGTTCCAGACCTTGCATCAGATTCCTTTTGGTCAATAATTTCTTTATTTCTAGGATGGTAGCAATCCTATCCTTAATGTTTAATTGTTCCAACTGTTGCCTGCTTTTACTGTTCAGAAAGTTGATCAATCTGATGGCTTCTTCAGGTTTTCTACCTAACTCTTCTCTGGTTTTTTCAATTTCTTCAAGAGTAAGCTTTACTAAATCAATCTGTTCAAAAATAATATGAATTAATGACCAAATATAATTGATGGAATCAATGATATTGGTCCACAATATATTTCTAATATATATCAAAGGCTTTTCAAATATGAGGCCCTTCTCCAGTGCTTTAGTCTGTTGGGCCAAGCCTTTGTTTTTTGTCATCTCCTCTGCATAATTGATTTTTGATATATCATACTTTTGCTCCAAAGTACTGAATTTTTCTTTCACTTTCTACAGTTCTATGACTTGGAGTTTCATCTCCTCCATGGTCTTAATCAAGTCCTCTATACTCTGATTTGATGTTTCTGCCTGTGATTTTCCTGTTGCTTTTAAGGGTGTAGCTGTTGCCAGAGGAATTTTTGGCGCTAAAGCAGGTGACATTGTGGAAGGGACTACTATTTAGACTATTGGCACTACAGTTTGAGGCTGTGTGGTCGACTCACTCTGCCTTGACTGTACTTCTTTTTCCAATTCCTGCTCTATCTCTTTTAGTTGCTCATTTAACTTAAGGACTAAGTCCATAAGTTCTTCTTCATTTTTTCTCTATCACTTTATCAGTTTGAGGGTGAATGAGTGGCGGCAACTTCAACTATTTTCTAAGTGTAGCTATATCTTCATTCTTCTTCTTTATTAGGCTCTCTGCTACCTTTACATCCTTTGTGTTATCGGGAAATCTAGTGTCCACTCGGAGCTGCTAGTCCCACTAAGACGGGTAGCTATCTTAGAAACAAACAAACTAAAACTACTTTCACTTTCCTTTATGAGAAGTAGACAAGAGGGGAACAAAGGATACCAACCTCAGTCTTGCGCTTGGCTCCTTGCTTTATTCCTCTCCCTTCTGACAGATCTTTGCCACTCCTTTCTTGCTTCAAAGAGAACCTGTAGAGTCAAAGCAGCATAACACTATCGAAGTACAAAGATCTACAATCATAAACAATATAGGACAAGGTATATATTGACCACACAAATGCATATATCATCAAACATACAAGAATGTGGAGGAAAACTTGAATAGCTTTATTAATAGAAAGAATAACAAAGAGGATTAAAACCCATTGATCTGACCCAACATCATCCTACCAGCATGAAAGCCCTTCTTCACCAAATGAAAAGCTTAGATCACCCAACACTATGATGTTTCACCAAGAAACCAACAACACTTCCTTACAAAATACAAGATTCCAGCCTCTGGATCTCTGTGATGAGGGATCCATATATAGATTTTTGTAGGGGTGTGAGTCAACTTCTGGGATTTTGATTAGTGTCCTCTCTCTGATAGTTCTTGGTTCCACTTGGAGATTCATGATCTCTTACTCATCCCTGTGTGAATTCAGAGAGGCAAGTGTCAAAAGAGAAGTTTCTAGAAGATTCCATGATCATCCACCTTGCAAACTGTCTCTGCCATTTGTCTACTCTCGCTCATCGCACCCCATAGAAGGGCTTTCCAGTATGCATCACACCTTTTGCACTGAGCGGGTGAGATGCATCGCACCCTTAGCACTGAGCAGTCTGTATGGTCCAATTTTGACTAGTTCTGAGTGGACTTAGAAGCCATTTGTTTATGGACATGTATGATTGGGGTTGCAGTGCCCAAAAATGTCTATAACAGTTTTCCCCTAAAGCATGAGGTCGTTAATCTTTTGATGTTAGATGAAATGCTTTATCATGAGGATTCGAGGTTTTTAGAACTAGAAGGCGACCTGTAATAAGATACAATATAATACATTATCTTCATAATATTTTCATGATCTAGCTGAGGCGGACATTCCCATGCTCAGCTTTATAAATTCATTTCATGTACATAGGACAGACAACTGTCTGTGTGGCAGACTGATGATTCTGATAGAGCCATCATCCTTTGATTCGGATGATCATTCGTGCAACAATGATGTACATTTGATGTCTTTATTTTCCTGAATATCTCATAGCCTAGATGGATGAAACTAGATCCGGGGTCTTCAAACTCATCCAATCTTCGCCCGAAGTACAAGTCGATCCATGTGAAAGATGTTTTGGAGTTGAACATGGAAAGGCATTGCCTGATTACCAACCAATGAGGTAAGATGTTAATAGGCGTGAGAGGAATCCCCGATAATGTTGATGACCCTCAAGGTACAATAGTACAATTCACGTGGTGTGAAAAAGGGACTTGGCGTTGAACACCACGTAAAATCTTCTGGTGGAAGGCCATTGATGTAAACCTGTCGCCGGAAGCGAGAAACTTTCCATTGAGGCATGCAAGCTTCAAAGTACTGAAAGAGTTGTTCCTAGGTTGACTTCTCAGATAATGAGATGATGTCAACTAGAATTGACCCATTGTAGGAGGGCCTTAATGAATCCCACATCTATGACACGAAACGAAGCAAATGATCTTGTGGAGGTGAAAACGATTTGATGATACAATGTTCAGGGTGGCGGTCATGAAAGAATGGAGCGTGAATGTATTGCAGTAGATGCGACACAAGATGGGTTGGTGAATTCTCTGAGCAACTTCTCTTGAAAATATTGGCGAAACTGAAATGGATTGGTAGCGTTAACCCCAAAGATGGATGGTACAATGGTAATATTACCGGTGAATGGAATAACCTAACCCGACTCAGACATGGAGTGAAAGTGTCATGTTCAAGAGCGACTTGCTACCACTAAATTTTCTTCAAGTTTTCTTCCCAAATTTTCCCCAGTCATTGCTAACTAGTACCTCTTTATTTTTATCAAGCTTGAGGAGGATAACATATGCTTGTTCTATAATTCTCCCTTCGGGCAAACCCGTTGCTATGTTTTAATGAGCCTAGTGACAGTGAAACTCGTTCTCATTTATATGGAAAATTTTGTCGCTATTGATTTTAACAAGTTTAAAGATAATGATAACTTGGCCCTTTTTCAATTTTAGCGAGTCTGAAAAGGGACGGAAAGGAAACTCCAATAATCCTTTTTCGTCATATGATCCCTTAAGTCTGAAAAAGTATAAGATAATACGAAATGGATGAATTTTCGATAGTTGTAACAAGCCAAATAAGACGAGCGCTCGATCTTTTTGTGTAATAATCCCTCAGGTCCAAAAAGATTAAAATCTAGAGGAGGGATAGCATTTCCAATAACTTTAACGAGCTAGAGAGGCTAATTGCTTAGCAATATTTTCATATTTTACGAGTCAGACAAAAAGAGCTTAAAGGAGACTTGTTTTTTTAGGAACGAGTGATGATTTCGGATAGCAGCTGATTCCAGGTAAGGCTTGGAATTTTCCAATCACGGCAGTGTCACAAGGATGGCTAACAGAATCACTCATCGCAGTTGTTCCTCAAAAGGGTAAACAATCAAATGGAGGCATATGATTAGCTAAAATAGAGTGGAGGTTATGATGAGAACATGACCAAGGCTCAAAAGCTGATGATAATGCATTCACAATGGTTATTTACTGGATATGGGTTCATTTTTCAATGAGCTTAAACTCTGGGGGGAACATTTGCTCATTTCTTAGGTTTAATTTTTAACGAGCTTGAACTTGGCATAAAAACTGCTCGTTCCAGTCGTCTAATAAGGATGTCTCATCGATAGGTTCAATATTTAAGGAGCTTGCACCATTCGAAACTTTGCTCCGCTGCCTCTCGCATGCAAGCTAGGAATGACCAACTACTATCCTAGGGGTTGGTTAACTACTAAGGTTAGGTAGGAAAATTTTTCCTTTACTTTGTCGGTGCCATTTGGCTCCTGCGAAGGCGAACGGTCAATTCGACCACTCACCTAACTTAAGCAGTTGAAGTTAGCGGAACTATAGAGTTAGCATTATGCTGGTCACTTTTCAGTTGTGCACAAAGGTTTGCATGCCCCCAGGCATAGCGAAGTAGAGTTTCCAGGTTACCATACAGAAGTTCTCACATTTGCAAGATAATTTCCATCCGCATAGCAGACAGAAACACTTCCTCGGCTTAGTCCATTTGGACAAAGGTGATTCTAGCTCCAATCACTCTAATCACCTAACCTTGATGAAAGAATCTTATTTCAGTCTAATCCCACTATATGGATGGGTGTGGAACCAGTCATATATCCTTCGTAGAAACCTACCCTATACCCAGAGTTTCCTTGCCGAAGTAGACCAGGGCGCATGCCCCCTGGGTTTCAGTATTGACCCCAAAATTACTCACATTGTTCAGGTGGACAGACTAGAGATTGATGAGACATTCCTTACATGAAAAGACCATTTAGAGATGGCATTTGACTATTAGCTATGTGTGAGTCGGGGAATGAAAGCTGGTCTATGAGCTGGACCACTCGGCCTTCATGTAGAAAACACATTACTCGAAAGAGTGAGGAGACAATGGCTCCCATGCTATAAATATGGTCGCGCCCAAGGAGTAGATTATAATCTAAGGGTCCTTGGACTGTGATTACGTTCATATAAATGGTTTTCCTTCTCAAAGTTATAGGCATATTTGGAAGGATCCCTAACGGTCGATTGGTTCCTTTGTCAAAGCCCGTCATATTTCTCATCTCAGGCATAAGCGATGGCGAACCAAGTGCTTTCCATGCAGTTGAGGAAAGGATACTCACAGAAGCCCCTTCATCTATAATGGTACCCACCATGACCATTCTGTAAGCTTGTACAATGATTCAGAATGGTACATTAGATGGTAGACGGGGTCTGCCTAGTAGATTCCAATCGAAAGCAATGACTAGGTTGCTTAAAGGTGGGACCGAATAGATGGCTAGATACAACTCTGACGAACTTCCTTCCTATGGTAAAGGAATGGGTAGATTTCCCCCATGTTCATTGAAGTCTGCGTTTACGAAAAGAATTTGAATGATGTCATTCTCATTCTCTTCGGTGACTGTATCATCTGAAGATGGACCTTCCAAAGGCAAGACCGGGTCGGCTGCCGCCTTGACTTTTTGACTTTTGTCTAGTGTGGATTTAGAGGGTTTATCTTCAATGATAGATGCTTCGACCGACCACTAAGGGGTGTCAATCATATTTTCAACTAGTGACGAACTCGGCAAGAGTTTCTTGTATCCAGGAGGAAGCTATAGCGGTGAAGTAGGACGGTTATCCAAGACTCTTTTAGATTCATCTAGGAAGGGACAATGGTGGATGACGTGATTGCCTTCACATAGTTTACAAGGAAATTTACATTTTCTTTTCTGTCCAGGGACTTCACTTTCACTAGTTGACAGTGTACTTTCAACATGATCCTCAGAGGTTGATGACACCGGATTGTGCAAACGAGGATACCGGTCCCTTAAGATCTGAGGGATGCAAGGACAATCTCGATGATAGTGGTCTCCTTTGCAAATGACACATGGAGATTTAGGTTTGGACAGTGTCGTGTGTGGATTTTCACTAGACGATGCATGGTTGCCCCTCTTTGCCTTTGGCTCCTTCTTCTTCTTCTCCTTCTCCTTCCCTTTCTTCTTCTTCTTAGTTACTTGGTTTTTAGCTTTACCAGCTTCACCAAGCGAAGATGAAGGATGGGAGGGAGAAATAAGAGAAGCAGAAGGTTGATGGGTAACTCTAGTATCATCTAATTGCTGACTTGATTTCTTAGAAATCACAGTGCTTTGAATGAAAGAGGTCAAGAAGAGCCATATTGGCAAGCCAATTTTCAATCCTGGAAGGGACAATATGGCCATATGAGGTGCACCAACATCTCCCCAAGAGGAGAAAGGACTAGGATTTCCTCCAAGGGGAAATCCTTAGTTGGTGGACTCCATTTTTCTCAACCTAAGACCAACGCAGGAACAATGATGTTATTCCGATTAAAATAAATTTTAGACGCTTTGACAAAACTTGCTTTTTCAATTTTTAAGAGTCGAGAAAAAGCTAAAGATGACTCTAGTCGCGTTCGATTTTTAATGAGCTTGAACTGACAAGTGCTCAAATGGACCTTTTCCTTTAAGGAGTCTGAAAAGGAACAAAAGGGACTACTCTAGAAATCTAGACAGAGGGATTTCCAAACCAATCGCAAAAATGCAGAATACGTTTTACGGTACGACAATCAATATTCCTGAATGTTGTGTTCAGTGCATTGCGATCGATAGGGTGGCAGACACGGCTTCCTAAGGATAAAGGATATAGCCTATTGTGGTCTCCCAATATATACTCAACGGTACCTGGGATCACAAGTCCATACTAGCACTTGTCGTCTTAGAGAGGAGGAATCACCCAATCTACAATGAAAGCGATAGTTACCAGGCTTTACGACGCCAGAATACGTCTCTAGCCTAGACTTCTAAATGTTATGCGTTAGGTTCCAAAGCGTTTTTATGTTCATTAAATTTATTTTACAGTTGATCTTTCTTAAGAAGTTTTCCTTTCAGGTTCACCGCGTGATGTAGATATACAATTCCTAAAATGAAATCTAAGATGATAAACAATCGTTTAATCTTCTCTTTGCAATGAAAATCCTAGCTACTAGGGAAATAGAAATGAGATTCTTTCAACATAGAGCAGAGAGCACACACTAGATGCACTGTCCTAAATCAAATCAATAAGTAGTCTAAATGCAAATGCACATGCATGTATTTGTTTTTCACTTTCTTAATGTGTGAATGAAAAAAACAATGCTGAGTAGAAATCTAAATTATCTTTTCAAAGCGACAGTACTAACGATTTTCCCTTCAAAAACGAAAGGAAGATAATGATGACACTTTGTGATTTTGAATTGAAAACTACTTTGGAAACTAGAAAAACTACTAACTCAAATTAAATACAAGAGTAACAGTATAATCAACCATCAAGAACAATAGGATTCTTTTCTTTAACTGAAAACGACACTTGCGACACTTCCAAATCAAAAGACAACAGTTTGATTATGCTACTTCTTTGTAAAAGAGAACTATAAATGGCACACAATACATAAAAAAATTCACAATTCTTTGCATGACGGAGGTGGAATAATGGAAAGGAAGGGATTTTCCACAGTGGTATACTGATCACAGACAACAAAACTCCTTAATAGAGCTGAGGAGAGTGAAGAAAAACCAAAATATGAAGGCAAAATTAGCCTTTTCTAATCATCGCACCTGTAACACAGGGAAACAGGGATGCATCTCACCTACTGCACATGGGAGGTGCGATACATCCAGATTTTCTTGAAGAGAGGGTGTGATGATACCAGGATGAGACTTTAACTTGGTCCTTGGTCACAGTTTGCAGCTCAGTTTAGGGATTTAGGCCGAGCAAATGATAGTCAGTAATCATAAATCACATGGGCTGATCTAATGAGGTTACTTGAGCCACCATGAGGGAAATTAGGATGTTTTCAAATCAATTTTTCAGTTTATAAACAAAACACAGAGATATTTTGAAGTAGCATTGATCTACTTTGCACTTGCATAGCAAATGCAGTTCGAAGGCTAGCTAGCTTGACTTCAGGCTCCGTCTGCAGTTTATAAAGTAAACAAATATAGACAAGAAAACAAGTTATTCGCTCCCCAGCGGAGTCGCTATTTTGTTACCGGGAAATCTAGTGTCCACTCAGAGCTACTAGTCCCACTAATATGCGTAGCTATCTTAGGAACAAACAAACTAAAACTACTTTCGCTTTCCTTTATGAGAAGTAGACAAGAGGGGAACAAAGGATACCAACCTCAGTCTTGCGCTTGGTTCCTTGCTTGGTTCCTCTCCCTTCTGACAGATCTTTGCCACTCCTTCCTTGCTTCAGAGAGCACCTGTAGAGTCAAAGCAGCATAAAACTATCGAAGTATAGAGATCTACAATCATAAACAATATAGGACCAGATATATATTGACCACACAAATGCATATATCATCAAACATACAAGAATGTGGAGGAAAACTTGAATAGCTTTATTAATAGAAAGAATAGCGAAGAGTATTACAATCCATTGATCTAACCAAGCGTCATCCTCCCAGCATGAAAGCCCTTCTTCACCTCACGAAATGCTTAGATCACCCAACACTGTGATGTTTCACCAAGAAAACAACAACACTTCCTTACAAAGTACAAGATTCCAGCCTCTAGATCTCTGTGATGAGGGATCCATATATAGATGTTTGCAGGGGGTGAGTTAGCTTCTGGGATCTTGATTAGTGTCATCTCTCTGATAGTTCTTGGTTCCACTTGGAGATTCATGATATCTTACTCATCCCTGGGTGAATTCAGAGAGGCAAGTGTCACAGGAGAAGTTTCTAGAAGATTCCATGATCATCCACCTTTCAAACTATCTCTACCATTTGTCTACTCTCACTCATTGCACCCTACAGAAGGGCTTTACAGTATGCATCACACCTTTTTCACTGCACAGATGAGATGCATCGCACCCTTAGCATTGAGAAATCTGTATGGTCTAGTTTTGACCAGTTCTGAGCAGTTTTCCATGGAGAACTTCTGGGAGATGATGTAATCAACTAACCTTGTTCCTTTAGGGTGTGAAACAACACTTTTAGGGACTCAGAAGCCCTTGGTTTATGCACATGTATGATTGGGGTTGCAGTGCCCAAAAGTTTCTATAACACTTTGGGTCATGGCCCAACTCAATGATTAACTCCTCCAATGATTTGTTTCTGTTGTCTTTTGCCTGTGAGGAGGCCTTCCCTAGTTGTAATTGGGAAGTAGTGTTTCTCAGTGAATTTTGCAACCTATGTTCCATCATTTCCTTGCTAGTTAGCATAGAATAGACTATCTCCCCTGTTTGTTTGTGCAGTTCTATCTGGTCTATGGGGTGGATGCCTTTAGCTAAGACCTCAAAGTCAGTTTTGAGGTAATCTGCTGAGGACTTGGGCTGCTGCACTATGGGCTTTAAGCTGACATCAATCCGGTTTGATTTGTGGGGGCCATCTTTAAGTATTGAGCATAGGTTTGAGCCTTCAGCTGCTCATTCTTTATATTTATTTCCTTAAACTTCCCTTTTATGTCTATGATCTTCTCAAGTGAATATTTGAATGATGATACTTCTGTGCTAGGATGTCTCTCTAGCTCTTGCCTTTGCGAGCTGGAAGGTGTCCCACCTCTTGGGAATGTATGTATACTATCTCCTCCTTCCCTTATCATACTCTTTGTAGTTTCCTCGATGTACTCTTCCTCTGAATATGGATTTAGCATTTTCCTCTTAGCAAAGGTTTGATCTATAGGTCTACTAGAAGGTTTAGCTACTTCCCTATCTCCTTTCAAGTTCTTTTACTCATTCAAAGGAGTCTGCACAACTGGGAGATTCCCTATGTTAGTTGGAGCTAGATGTGGTTGTGGTGGGGCTTGTTCTTCAGAGATTTTAGGCTGCTCTGATACCTCTGGCTGTTCTGATGCTTGTGCTATCCTGATGTTGGAGCACTTGTCCCCTAGTTTTTTTCCTATGATGGCTCTACTGTGGGAGTGCTAGTTTCCTGTGTGTGCATTTGAGAAGTTTTTGCTATGGAGGCACTAGGTTCTGGTATTGGCCTTTGATTATATTGAGCTGGCACCTGCTCAAAAGAGTCTAGGTCAAGTCTCTTCTCCAAATATTTCATTACATTTCCAACCTCAACCTGATCACTATCCCGATCTTTCAAATTCCCTTCCCTTTATTCATTCAAATTTGCATATTGTTCTATCTCAGGGATTCTGTGATGGATATAGGGTGACAGCTTACGTTTCATTCTCCTATCACAAATGAAATTGTGTCGGTCATAAGCCCAATCGAAGCTTTTCTTTAGTTTCATTGTTGTTTCTACGATTTCTTCTTCTTCTTTCCCTGCTTGCCTATTGTTGCACACAAATGGGCCTAAGTGGTCTTTGATCCTCAATTGGGCTTTCTTCTTTTCCCTGGTGAAATGAATTTGGTCAGAGTTTAATATTTGCCTATAATATTCTAGGGCAAACAATCTCATAGGGACATACTTAGGCAGCTTGAAAGGAGGGAGCTCACAACCATAGATTCGGATCTCAGTGTGATTCTGGTTCAAGTACCAATCACCTATCTTGTACTACTTTGACAATCGCAAGATTCTCTTGATATCATCACTAATTCTTGGGGGAGAATTTCCGGTCAACATGGTGGTTACAGGATAGACAAATTGATCTATGAATTCATTGTATGAATAGCGAGAAGTGTATGAGTAGTGGAAGATGGAAGTCCAGAAAATCACTGATCCGAGATAATCTCTAGTATCAAGCTTATTCACAGAGAAGGGGAATTTGTCAGTTTGGTTATATAGGAAGAGGTGATACAAGACTATGGAATACTTGAACACTCTCTCATTTTCCAATCTCATGAACTGATCATGGATTTTGTCAGCTATGAATGCAACATAGTCATACTTGGTGGCAAGGGGCTGGCCATGGGTGAAGATAGTCATATAAGCAAAGGTCATTTCATCCACATATTCATTGGTTGTGAAACCAATAATACATGCAATCATGGTAACAATATCCCTCCCTAAGCTTGTAAAAGCACTTGTCATGTAGGGTGGAGGGTTTTCTAAAATGTATTGTTCTAACATGAAAATTTGGCAAACTCTAGAGATATTTGAGCCGGATGGTTTGGAATATTTGTCAAGTAAATCAACAATAGACAGAGGGGTAAGGTTCTGATTAGGTTGCAACTGCAATATTTCATTGATGGATTTTGCTGTAATGGTAAAAAGGATTTGCTGGTCGTGGGACATTACAACTTTGAGATTAGGGTTGTAATTGGCATGGTACTAGTGGACAATATCTGGGAAAAATATTCACAGAAGGGAATTGATACTTTGGGAGATTTGATTCCCAAATACCAATATTGTCAACATTATTGAGTTAAAGGTCCCAGTATTTACAATGCAGTCTCAATGGGGAATCATCAAATGTGAGGTCTTTGATTTGGAATTCCCTATCAGCTAAGGGAAGGTGATCTAAGTCCCTGTGAGGATTAGAGACTTGAGCTACATTGAGGGCCACGAGGGTTTCCATTTCTATTTTTTGTGGATTCAGAAACAAAAATGTGGCTTTTTGAGTGAAAATAGGTGTAATAGAGGTCCTGGGAGTCTTTGATTTTAAGCCTTGCGACTAAATTGCACTGAAATTTTGGGTTTGAACGTAATTGCAGAGGAATTTTAGTATTTAACAGGGTTTCTAAAAGAAACTGGTAAATACCAGTATTTGAGCAACTGGCAATGGTGTACTAGTTGATTCGTAGCACACTGTGGACTGGAGTGACGTCAGGCAGCAATTTTCAGGGTGGTTAATGGTTTTTGTACGAGTTGGTCGATTTCTACATACTGGCTGCATGCATGAGTTTTTTAAAACAAAGAATGAAAATGGATTGCACTTTTTTTTTTATGCAAAGTCAATGTTTTGGCAGGTTTGTGACATGAACAGGTTGCGTCAGCGGGGAGGTGATTTGACGTTTTTTTCATTTGTGGGAAAGTGGTAAGTGGGTTTCATCACACTGCTTATGTGAGGGAAATGGTTTTTAGGAGGATCACATAATTCCACACATTTTTCGACACGTATCATTGGCACTATTTGGGAAACCGCTCACATCGCACTCTAAAGGTCGAAAAAAGGCCCATGTGATATGGGTGATAGCCGTCAGATCTGAGGGATCAGTTCGGATGGTGGTCGGGGTGACAAAGTGACTGATGGATAGTGGAGGGCGGGCCCGATATTAATTAAAGGAGTTAATGATATCGGGGGTGATTTGATGGGTCACTGAATTATTAATTAATCCTGGTGACTAATTAATCCTCATTTAGTATGGCGGGGTTTCGGGTTCTTAATTAACCACAGATTGGTTAATTAATTCTATTTATTAACTCTATTAAGGTTATATTTAACCGCGAGATGGGATATGTAAATATTTGGGATTTTTATAATAATACGGGTGTGGGTAGTGTTGTTTTAGTTAGGAATTAAATAATAATAACATTAGTGGTTAATATGACCAAATAAATGGGACTTATTTCAATTTCCCTAAGTAAAATAGGATTTTACTTAGGAAACGTTTTGTAATGGAAATGAATGCTTTTATGGTGGGGAAATATTGATGAAAAGGACTTAAGTACTTTAGGCATTTCCAATTGTTGGGCCGAGGGTCCGGTCCCTCCAAAAGTAAGAGCAATGCTCTGAGCCACTCTAACTTTGGAAATTACCTTTAGCACTGAGGGAATTAGTGAAAATTTAGGGGAAATGAGTAGGGAGGTTAATTATTTTTAACTTTGAATGTTGATGTGCCTTCCTTGTGATACATGCCTTTGCTTAGTGATGAAAGTAAAAGATTTAAGCAATAAAACTTAACATTCACCACACATTTATTCTACAACGGTCATCATCTACTTACCCTACCTACTTTATCCTAGCATTTTCACTTCTTTATTAGGGTGCACTTAGACTAGCAAACCCTTATCAAACTGTCTTTTCTTTTACCTATGAATTCCTATCTAAATCTACACTTATTACATCCAAGGGCTCAGATTAAACTGTTGAGCTCCTTTTTCACTCTATCTATCTACTTATCTGCCAAGATTACACTGTTTGGTCAGATCTTTATTCTCTATTTCTAAAACATGAAATTGAAAACATGGAATAACCAAGTTCAAATATTTTGGTTACCATGGATTGTGGCATAAGTGACAAATCACACACAATATTTATTATACATAAAATAAAGAGTAGCGGCATTTAGAGTTACACACTTTCATGGTCTTATGTTTTTCTTGGGGTTCATTTTCATTCATTTTTTGACCTCTTCTTTATTATTTGTACCCTTTTATTCTTTTTCTAGGGCATTCCTATTATAGGGAAAAGTGTCTATTTAGAACTACTCTATCCCACTAAGGTGTGGCAGCTGCCTTAGAAACAAACAGAGAAAAGCTACCTTTGATTTTCCCTTATGAATTATAGATAGAGAGGAACAGAAAGACCAACCTCTGTCTTGCGCCAATCTCCTGATTTGATCCCTCTCTTCTTTGATAGTCCTCATCTACCTGCTCCCTTGCACGCCCAGCTTCAAAAAGTACCTGTAAGATCACAGAAGCATGGAACTATACAAAGACATGGATCTATAATCATAAAAAATCTAGGGTCAGATGTAAATTGACCATACAAATGTAACAAGCATCAATGACACAAAAGCGTGGAGGAAAACTCAAATAGCTTTTATTGATAAACAAGAAAAGAGCCAATAGGAGTTACAACCGGTTGTTCTGACCCAACATCAACCTCCCAGCAAATAAGCCCCTCTTCACCTCAAACAAAGCTTAGATCACTCAACAATGTGATGTTTGTCTTAGGAAACCAACAACAATTCCTTACAATATGCAAAATTCCAGCCTCTGGATCTCTGGGATGAGGGATCCATATATAGATATCTGTAAGGGGGATGAGTCAGCTTGTGATTTGATTAATGTCTTCTCTCTGATAGTTCTTGCTTCCACTTGGAGACTGAGGGCCTCTTACTCATCCTTGGTCGAATTCAGTGAGGCAAGTGTCATAGGAGAAGATTCTAGAAGCTTCCATTGCCTCTCCACCTCGCGGAATGACATTGCCATTTGTCATTTCTCGCCCATTGCACCCCACAGAAGGGACTTTTGAAATGCAATGCACCCTCACTATGTATTTGGGTGAGATGCAACGCACTTAGCCAGTGGAGTAGCTGCAATGATCCTGTTTTGACCAATTCTGAGCAGTTTCTCATGGAGAACTTCTGGGAGAAGCTGTAATCTGTTGACCTTGTTCCTTTAGGGGTTAGAACAACACTTTTAGGGACTTAGGAGCCCTTGGTTTATGGACATTTCATGCTTGTGGTTGTAGGGCCCAAAAATGTCTATAACAGTTGCCCCCTAAAGTATGAGGCCGTTAATATTTTAGTGTCGGGTGAAATGCTTTATTATGAGGATCCGAAGTTCTTTCAATGCTGGGAGGAGACCTGTAATAAGATACAATACAATACATTACATTATCTTCATACTATTTTCATGATCTAGCTGAGGCGGGCATTCCCATGCTCAGCTTTATAAATTCATTTTTATGTACATAGGACAGACAATCGTCTGAGTGTAGACTGATGATTCTGATAGAGCCATCATCCTTTTGAGTGGATGATTATCTGTGCAGCAATGATGTACATTTAATGTCTTTATTTCTCTGAATATATATCACAGCCCGGATGGATGAAACTAGATCCGGGGTTTTCAATCTCGTCCAATATTCACTCAAAGTACAAGTCGATCCATGTGAGAAATGTTCTGAAGTCGAACATGGAAAGACATCTCTTGATTACCAGTTAATGATGTAAACTGTTAACAAGCGCGAGAGGAATCATCGATAATGATAATGACCCTCAAGGTACTGCATTACAATTCACATGGTGTGAATAAAAGACTTGGCGTCGAACACAACGCAAAATCTTTCGGTCGAAGGCCATTGATGTAAACCTGTCGCCGGAAGTGAGAAACTTGCCATGGAGGCATGCAAGCTTCAAAGTACTGAATGGGGTGTTCCTAGATCAACTTCTCGGATAATGAGCTGATGTCGACAAGAAGTGATCTATCACAGGAGGGCCTTAATGAATCCCACATCAATGACACGGAACGGAGCAAATGATTTTAATGGAGGTGAAAACGATCTGGTGATATAAGGTTCAGGGTGGCGGTCATGAAAGGATGGAGTATAATGTATGGTAGTGGGTGAGACACATGTGGACTCTCTGAATGAATTCTCTTGAACATATCAGCGACACTAATGTGATGGATTGGTAGCATTAACCCAAAATGTGGATGGTATGGCGTGACCATGGTGATGTGACCAGTGAATGAAACAACCCAACCCGACTCGGACACGGAGTGGAAGTGTCATGTTCAAGAGCGATTTGCTACCAACAAAGTTTCTTTGAGTTTTCTTCCCAATTTTCCCCAGCCATTGCTAACCAGTACCTCTTTATTTTTGTCAAGCTTGAGGAGGATAACATATGCTTGTTCTATAATTTTCCCTTCGGGCAAACCCATCGCTATGTTTTAATGAGCCTAGCGACAGTGAAACTCGTTCTTGTCTATAGACAAGTTTGTCGCTATTAATCTTTTAACGAGTTTAACAACAAAGATAACTCGATCCTTTTCAATTTTAGAGAGTCTGAAAAGGGACGTAACGGTAACTCCAAAATTCCTTTTTCGTCATCTAATCCCTTAAGTCCGAAAAAGTATAAAACAATACAGAAGGAATGAATTTTCGATACTTTTAACGAGCTGAACAAAATAAGCGCTCGATCTTTTTGTGTAATAATCCCTCAGGTCCAAAAAGATTAAAATCTAGAGGAGGGATAGCACTTCTTGTCCTTTAACAAGCTGGAGAGGCCAATGGCTCGGCAATCTTTTCATATTTTACGAGTCAGTTGAAAAGAGCTTAAAGGAGACTCATCTTTTGAGGAACGAGTGATAAAACGGGTAGCAGCTGATTCCAGGTAAGGTTTGGAATTTTCCAATCATGGCAGTGTCACAAGGATGGCTAGTGAAATCACTCTTCGTAGCTGTTCCTCAAAATGGGTAAACAATCAAATAGAGGTGAATGATCGGCCAATGAAAAAGTGGAGGTGACGGTGCAAACACGACCAAGTCTTTAATGGCTGAAGTACTACATTCACGATGGTTATTTACAGGGGAATAGTTCATTTGTTGACGAGCTTAAACACGGGGGGAAACATTTGCTCATGTCTTATGTTTATTTTTTAACGAGCTTGAACTATGTGCTAAAACTGCTCGATTAATCCAGTCGTGTGATAATAATGTCTCATATAAAACGGCAACTTTTAGAGTTTTGCCCCACATCCTTTCTTTATGCAAGTTAGGAGACAACCAATCCTACGAGTTTAAAGGGTTAGAGGTCCTACAAATTTAGAAAATAAATAGTCGCTCTTCGCTTGCATGCCCCCAGGTATAAAATAGATTTTCAAGGTTACCCCTTCTTTAGTCCGTTAAAACATTTGTTTTACCGAGAGAGGCCTACCTCTTACAGGTTACCAAAGATTGCTCCATTTACAGAGCAAACAAAACACTTCTTCGGTGATGTCTACCGAAATAGACAAAGGTGAGTGAAGGAGGCTACTCCACTCACATAAACTTGACAAGAGAATCTTGTTCTAGAATAACCCCCTCTTCCAATCACGGACTGGGGTACACACTAGTCATATTTTCTCGCGGAAACCTACCCTATACCCGAAGTTTTCTTGCCGAAGCAGACCAGGGTGCATGCCCCTTAGGTTTCAGTCATGTCCCCCCGAATCACTCGCGCCCATCGGGAGGACGGACTGGAGATTGAGACATTTCTTACATGAAAAGACCATTCAGGGATGGTATATGACTATTTGCTCTGTATGATCCAGGAAATGAAAGCTGGTCTACGAGCTTGACCGCTCTTCCTTCGTGCGGAAAGCAAATTACTCTAAAGAGTGAGGAGACAATTGCTCCCATGCAATAAATATAGTCTCGTCCAAGAAGTAGATTGTAATCCAGGGGTCCTTGGACTACCATTATGTTCATGTGAACGATTTTCCCTCTCAATGTTATGGGCACATCGGGAAGGATCCCTAACGGTCGATTGGTTCCTTTATCAAAGCCTGTTAGATTTCTCATCTCAGGCAAAAGCGATGGTGAACCAAGCGCTTTCCAAGAAGTTGAGGAAAGGATACTCACAGAAGCCCCTTCATCTATGATGGTACCAGCCATAACCATTCTATATATTTGAACAATGATTCGAAATGGTAGACTAGCCGGTAAGCGGGGTCAGCCTAGTTGATTCCAGTCGAAGGAGACAACTAGGTTGCTTGGAGGTGGGACCGACTAGATGGTCCGGTATGACTCTGACGAACTTCCTTCCTGCAGTAAAGGAACGGGTAAATTGCCGCCATGTTCGTTGGAGTCTGTGCTTATGAAAAGAATTTGGACTGTGTCATCCTTGTTCTCTTCAGTGATTGTATCATCTAAAGATGGAACCTCTGAAGGAAAGACCGGGTCAACTACCGCCTCGACCTTTTGATTTTCGTCTGGTATGGATTCAGATGGTTTATCTTCAATGATAGATGCTTCGGCTAACCACCTGAGCGGGCCAGCCGAATTTTCAACTAATGACGGACTCGGCAAGAGTTTTTTATATCCAGGAGAAAGTCGTGAAGGTGAAACCGGACGGTCATCCAAAACTCTTTTAGCTTTGTCTAAGAAGGGACAATGGTGGATGGCATGATCGCCTTCGCGCAGTTTACAAGGAAATATATATTTTCCTTTTTGTCTTGGGGCTTCACTTTCACTAGTTGACGGTGTATTTTCAACATGATCGTCAGAGGTTGACGACACCGGGTTGTGCAAACGAGGAGACCAGTCCCTTAAGATCCGAGGGATGCGAGGACAATCTCTGTGATAGTGGTCTCCTTTGCAAATGACACATGGTGATTTAGGCCTGGTCGGCGCAATGTGTGGATTTTCACTAGACGACACTCGTTTGCCCCCATTCGCTTTTGGCTCCTTCTTCTTCTTCTCTTTCTTATTCTCTTCCTTCTTCTCCTTAGGTACTTGAATTTTGGCTTTACCAGCCCCATCAAGTGAAGAGGAAGGAGGAGAGGAAGAATTAGAGGAAGCAGAAGGTTGGTGGATAACTCTGGACTTGTCTAATTGCTGATTCGATTGTTCAGGAATTGTGGTGTTCTGAACGACAGAGGTTGAGAAGAGCCATACAGGCAAACCAATTGTCAGTCCTGGAAGCGACAATGTGCCCATATGGGGTGCACCAACATCTCCCCAAGAGGAGAAGGGACTAGGATTTCCTCCAAGGGGAATACCTTGGTTGGTGGATTCCATTTTCTCAACCCAAGATCAACGTAGGAAAGGGTAATGAATATTCCATTTAAAATAAATTTTAGACGCTTTGACACAACTTGTTTTTTCAATCTTTAAGAGTCGAGAAAAACAAAAGATGACTCTAGTCTCCTTCGATTTTTAATGAGCCTGAAGTGACAAGTGCTCAGATGGACCTTTCCTGTTAAGGAGTCTGAAAGGGAACGAAAGGGACTGCTCTGTAAATCTAGGTAGAGGGATTACCAAACCAATCGTAAAACTGCAGAATATGTTTTACGGTATGTTGTGGGGAAAAGTATCCGACTCGGAATGACCCTATCCCTACTCTAAGGGTGATAGTTCCTTAGCAACAACTGAAAGTAAAGCTTTGATATTTTTCCTTTATGAAAGTACAGAGAAGGAAGAAAAGATTGACCAACCGATGTCTTTCGCTTTTGTCGATCCTGTCTTCTCTCTTTGCCTCTTGTTCCCAGCTCCTTGCTCCCTTTGCCGGCCCAGCTACACAAAGATCCTGCAAAAACAAGAGAGGGAAACTACAAGAAACATGTACTCATAACTGATGCATGGATTAGAATGAATCAAATATACAGATAAAAACAATACATCATTGCAATACAAGTATATAGGAGAACATCAAAGCTTTATTGATAGAAGAAAAAGGTTCTGAGAAGGTTACAACCATAAATGGCTCCAATCCAGCAGCACCTCCCCAGCAGCAAGAAATCTCCTCTTCCCCTCTATAAAAGCAATCACCCAATAGCTCTAACTGTAAACCAACAGCACTTCCTTGCTTTGCACAAAATTCCAGCCTCCCTAGACCTCATAGAAGAGCTCTATATATAGGAGATTTGGACAAAGGATGAGTCAGCTTGAGACTGACCTAAAGCTGCCTTGTGTCCTCTCCCTCTTCAGTTAAACTTCAGTTCTTGAGTCCACTTGGAGATCCTTGCTTCCACATGGAGATCAAGTACCTCTTACTCATCATAGGGTGAATTCCTTGAACCAAGTGTCAGTTTGGAAGCTTCCTGGGCAGTTGACACCTTGCAGAATGACTGTGCCACTTGGCCAATCTCGCCCAGCGCAGGTAGCCTTCATTGGTTTTGACTTTCAGCGCAGGTACAAGGAGGAGCAGTTGACATTCAGCGCAGATGCTCAGTGGAGCAGCTGACATGATCCAAAAATAGCCTGTTTTTGAGTGTTTTCAGGTGGAGAACTGATAGGAAGTGCTGTGGTTTGCTGACCTTGTTCCTCTAGGGGTAAGAACAACATGTTTAGGGACTGAGGATCCCTGTAATTATTGACATTTCATCCTCCATGCTGCGAGGCACAAAAATGTCTATAACACGGTACGGCAGTCAATCTTCCCGAATGTTGTGTTCAGTGCATTGCGATCGATAGGGCGGCAGACACGGCTTCCTATGGATAAAGGATTAAGCCTATTGGGGTCTCCCAAAATATACTCGACGGTACGTGGGAGCACAAGTCCGTACTGGCACTTATCGTATCAAAGTGGAGGAATCACCCAACCATCAGTGAGAACAATAGTTACCAGGCTTTACGACGTTCGAATACGTCTCTAGCCTAGACTTCTAAATGTTGTGCGTTAAGTTCCAAAGCGTTGTTAGATTCATTGAATTTATTTTAAGTTGATCTTGTTTATGAAGTTTTCCTTTTGGGTTCACCACGAGATGTAGATGTAATTCCTAAAATGAAATCTATGATGATAAGCAAACTTTTTATATTCTTTATGCAATGAAAATCCTAGCTACTAGGGAACAAAAAGATAGAATCTTTTCACAAGAGAAAAGAGCACACTCTAAATGCACTTTCCTAAATCAAGCCAATCAGACTGTCTATATGCAAATGCACATGCATGTATTTGTTTTCAACTTTCTTAATATATGAATGCTAAAAAGAAATTTGATGCACACATATGAAGTTCTTTTCAAGCGACAAATATCAACAAGCTTCTTTCGAAATCAAAAAACAGAGACGATTACAACACCTTATGATTTTGAAACGAATACTTGTTCTCGACACTAGAAAATTACAAATTCAGACCAAAAGCAATAGTAACAGGATAATCGACCATCAACAACAATCAAACTCTTTCATACGATCGAAATCGACACTTGCGACAGATTCAAATCAAAGGACGACAGTACAATTACGCTACTTTTGCAAAGGAGAACTATAAACAACTCAACAAACACACAAAAAAATCTACAGTTCTTTTGTACAAAGGAGGCGAAATAACAGTAAGGAAAAGGGGTTTCAAACAGACATATACTGATCACAGGCAGCAAAATTCAGGAACAGAACTGGAAAGAATGAATCACAGAAGCCACAGCTGCACAGAGCTAGTTTGATCAGCGCACCTGTAACACATAGAATCTGAAATGCAGCGCAGGTTGTCCACTCGGGAAGTGCGCTGAAATTTAGAATCTCTGAACAATACCTGTGCTGGGCCAGAAACGAGACTCTATTCGGGTTCTGGGTCACAGTTTGCAGTTCAGTTCTTGGGTTTTGGCTGAGTAAAAAGCAATCAGTAATGCAACAATCAGGGGTAGATCTAAGGAGGATCTAAGAGCTATCACAAGGGAAATCAGATAGTTTGTGAATCAGTTGTTTAAGTCATAAATAGTTCCAGTAGATGGATTGAAGTAGCAGTTGTCTACTTTGCGTTTGTTATGGCAAATGTAGTTTGAATGCTACTCGTAAGTTTATGAAACAAACAACAAAGAATGATAAAAAAACAAAATAATTAGGTCCCCAGTGGAGTCGCCATTTTGTTACAGGGAAAAGTGTCTATTTAGAACTGCTCTATCCCACTAAGGTGTGACAACTACCTTAGAAACAAACAGATAAAAGCTACTTTTGATTTTCCCTTATGAATTATAGATAGAGAGGAACAAAAAGGCCAACATCTGTCTTGCGCCAATCTCCTGATTTGATCCCTCTCTTCTTTGATAGTCCTCAGCTACCTGCTCCCTTGCACGCCCAGCTTCGCAAAGTACCTGTAAGATCACAGAAGCATGGAACTATACAAAGACATGGATCTATAATCATAAACAATCTAGGGTCAGATGTAAATTGACCATACAAATGTAACAAGCATCAATGACACAAAAGCATGGAGGAAAACTCAAATAGCTTATATTGATAAACAAGAAAAGAGCCAAGAGGAGTTACAACTGGTTGTTCTGACCTAGCATCAACCTCCTAGCAAAGAAACCCCTCTTCACCTCAAACAAAGCTTAGATCACCCAACAATCTGATGTTTGTCTCAGGAAACCAACAACAATTCCTTACAATATGCAAAATTCCAGCCTCTGGATCTCTGGGATGAGGGATCCATATATAGATATCTGTAAGGGGGATGAGTTAGCTTGTGATTTGATTAGTGTCTTCTCTTTGATAGTTCTTGCTTCCACTTGGAGACTGAGGGCCTCTTACTCATCCTTGGTCGAATTCAGTGAGGCAAGTGTCACAGGAGAAGATTCTAGAAGCCTCCATTGCCTCTCCACCTCGCGGAATGACACTGCCATTTGTCATTTCTCGCCCATCGCACCCCACAGAAGGGACTTTTGAAATGCAACGCACCCTCACTATGTATTTGGGTGAGATGCAACGCACTTAGCCAGTGGAGCAGCTGCAATGATCCCGTTTTGACCAATTCTGAGCAGTTTCTCATGGAGAACTTCTGGGAGAAGCTGTAATCTATTGACCTTGTTCCTTTAGGGGTTAGAACAACACTTTTAGGGACTTAGGAGCCCTTGGCTTATGGACATTTCATGCTTGGTGTTTTAGGGCCCAAAAATGTCTATAACAATTCCCTCTTTACATTTTTTAACTTTTTATTTTTCATAAATATGGAAAACCTTTGTAACAAGTAAAGGTATGAACATATTTCAAAACTAAACCAATTCAATCATGATATATGGCACCTATTGGTATATGGGCATAATAGTGGCTCCAGTTGTGGCTGGCTTTCCCTAGTGGGAAGTCAAGAACAGTAGATTAGTGGCCCCTGAATGACTTTGATTATGCTCTGCAATCTTCTTTTCCTTGCTGCTTTATTTGTATGTATGATAGTAATGTTTCTGAAGCTTAGGGCCTTCTCTTCGGGCTTCAACTCCAAAATATTATTGTCCAACCAACACTGAACATTACAAAGGATATAATATGTATAGTTAGGAACATGGTAACATTAGTAACTAGGATCAAAATAATGTTTTAACATTTGACTATTGACTGGTCCTCATTCCACTTCTGTACCATCTAACTCTTTAAGAAAATATGCATTTTTTCCTTTGAAAGCATATATGATATATGGTCCTTTCCACAGGAAGTAAAACTTCCCATGTTTCCATTTGTCCTCTCTTCTTGAATCCCATCTTAACACTTTGTCTCCCAAATAGAAATCTTCTACTTTGGTCCTTTTGTCAAATATCTTCTTGAGTTTCTCTTGCAGTACTTAGGATCTCTGGTATACTTCCTCTCTGTTTTTCTGCAAATGGATGGTCTGGTTTATCCTTCTTTGTATATCATTTAGTTCCACCTGAGCTTCTTGCAGTAATTTCATAACAGAAATCCCTAAAGATGAGGGAAAAACTGCCTCCATACCATAAACAAGTTCATAGGGACTGGTTCCAATGGATTTCTTGGTTGTAAGCCTATATGCCCATAGAGCATTGGTCAACTTCTTATTCCAAGTTTTCTTATTTTCTTCTAACAATTTTTTGATAATATTGATGAGACTTTTGTTGGAAGATTCTACAAGTCCATTCCCTTGGGGATAGTAAGCTGTGGAATGATTGAGTGTTATGTGATATTTGTGACAGAAGGCAATCATTTTCTTTGACTTGAAGGCTGCAACATTATCAGTGATGATTTTAGTAGGACAACCAAATCTGGACAAATTATTGGCCTCTACGAAACCTATGATAACAATGTCATTGGCTTGTCTAGAGGGAATGGCTCCTATCCATTTAGTGAAATAATCAATTGCACTGAGTATCCATTTGTGAAACACTAAACACCTTTTTTCACTTTGTAGGAGCTCAATATTGAATTTGTTGTATCTCTATCATTTCGGATCTCCAAGGTCTAAAATTTCATCTTATGGTAGCACTATGAGTCCTCTTTCCAACCCCACAAATATGGTCAATATTGGATTCTTCAAGGAAGAGTTATTACAAATCTCCCAGAATGGCCGGATTATAGACTGATTCAGTAGAGAAAACTTGTATGAAGTGCCACGTGTCACTGTTTCTACCTTCGGCCCTGGAAACAATATACAAAAAACTAGCGTATTTCCTCTCTTTGTAAATTTTTATTAAATTTCAATATGATTCTCAGAGATAAAGTTATGACGCGTTTCCCAAGGTCACCTATTTGAGATATAATTCAGGAGCTTGCAAAAACTCGTAATTCCTTGGATCCTATCTCCGCAAATATAGTGAGGCAAGGTTTTAAATTCAGACCTGAGGTTCACCAAGATTTTGTATCAAACAGATTTTAATTTCAGCTTCTGAAACTTCATAGAAAATAAGTTGTAGCGAGCATTCCACAATGGCATGTTTGAAGCAATGAAACCATAGAATCCAAAGCTCTGACACCAAATGTTATGCAACCAGCTCACAAAGTAGAAGAAAATATAGGTCAACGACTTCAAAATCAGCCTATTCTAGGGGGAAACCTCCTTTACATTACATAGATGAACAATTCTTGGATGATAGAAATGACAAGACCTCCTTTCTATATATAGGAGTCTAAGGGGTCCCAATACAATGAGAGCCTACATAACAATAATAATATAGGGGCACAACAATCACAATAGTGGGCTTCTATTGGGCACAATAATAACAACATGGGGACAGATCATCTAGAATTAAGAAAGGAGGTTCAAAAGGTAAAAGAAGCTAGAAAGGAAGGAAAATGGGCAATAATCAGAAATAGAAAAGCCTTTATTCAGGATAGAAACCAAAAAGATAGTACTAAATAACAATTCAACATGCTCTAGATTCTTTCTTGGAACCGTCAGGGTTTTCCATGGAACAAAGGTCCTAAGCTAAGCTGGATCTCAAATGATGTTGATATTATTTTGCTTGTTGAAACTTGGGAGCACGAAGAATCTAAGGTCCCTAAAATAGATGGCTTAACACTATGGTCTACATGGAACAAGAGATCCTCCCATAGAGGCATTGGGGGAATAGCTTGTTATATTAAGAATGACATCTCCCCCCATGCTAGGATTTATAAAAATGACCCTTACAACCAATATAGTTGGATAGAGATCACTAATATTAATAATAAAAATACCTACATAGCAATATGTTATTTCCCCCCATCAATTCTAACTTTTATAAGAAGAAGAATCTAGAAAAAAATAGTCCTTACAATGGTTTAGAGAATGATATTTCTAGCCTAAGGAATGAAGGTAATATCCTTTTAATAGGTGACTTTAATGCTCGAACTTCAAGCAAGCAAGCTATTATTCTAAGCAATCATTCCAACTCTAATCCTCTTTGGTTAGACAAAGACCCTACTCTGGCTAGTAGGTACAAAAGGAGCTCTCAAGACCTCGGGGAGAATCTGTTTGGGTCAGAGCTAGTCAAGCTCTATAGTGCTCAAGATCTCATAATTTGCAACGGTCTAAAGAAGTGGCCTAATTATAGCCAGATGACCTGCATCCATGGGCTTGGTAGCAGCGTGGTAGACTATGTTATTTCCGATCTCCCTTTATACAATGAAATAATAAATTTTGACATCTTAAACGACCATGAGCCTGACTCTAATCATAGGCCTTTACTTATAAATCTCAATTTTGTCATGCATAGAGATCCCATAGAAAATAATCCTTATAGCCAAAAGAACTTAATTTTTGATAGAAATAAAAACGATCTCTTTCTAAATGAATTAAAAACTAATTTGCTTCCATTATCTAGTATAGATAACATAGAAGACCTCTATCATAATTTTACTACAACCCTCTCATATTCTATTAACAGTTCTCAATTGAAGTTTCAAATAATAAAAGGAATAGCAAAACCAACCCATGGTATGACAAAGATTGTAAAAGTGCAAGGAGAGCAATTAAGGAAGTTGTTGATGAATATCTTAAAATGGGCAAGATAAAAATATACAAAGCCCTAACTAAAAGGAAAAAGAGGTAGTACATTCATAAAAGATAAGATAATCTCTTACACCTCTCTAATGTAGCTCCTAAGAAATTTTGGAGGCAGATTTTGATGAGGAAAACTAAAGATAATAATAAAATTACTTTACACGATTGGAATTCCTATCTTAAAAATCTTTATGAATCTCCAAATGTCATGGATAACTTTGAAACCCTGCCCACAATGAAATAATTTTTCTCTCTAGAAGACATTGATTGTAGGGTTAAACACCTGGCTAATGGGAAAGCTAAGGACATTAAAGGTTACCAGGAGGAAATCTTGAAGATTGGAGGCCCTGTCCTGATCCCCCACATCCACAAGCTTTTCAATCAAGTAGTCAAGCAAGGGTTCCCTAAGCTATGGACTGACAGCCTCATTATCCCTATTTTTAAAAGTGGGGATACAAATAACCCATCTAATTATCGGATAATTATGATCAACCCTCTCTTAGCCAAGTTATATGGTAGTATTTAGGAAAAGAAGTTGAGCATATGGCTTGAAAGTGAAGGTAAGCGGGATAAAGGCCAAGTGGATTTTAGAAGGCATCACTCAACAACAGACCACCTCGTTACGCTTAGGATCATTGTGGAGGAATGTCCTAATGATAAATCCAATCTCTTTTGTTGCTTTGTGGACTTTAGAAAGGCTTTCGATACGGTTCCTAGAAACAACATTTAGAATAGATTAGCAGAGCTAAAGGTTCCTTTCGAGTTGACAGCTGCCGCTATCAGGTTATACGAGAACATAATTTCCAAGTTAAAGAGCAATGAGGGGTGGTCGAAAGATATTAAGTGTAATATCAGAGTTAAACAAGGTTGCCCCCTCTCCCCTACCCTATTTGGCATTTACATTGACAAGATCAAAGGTTATTTAGAGGAAGCAGGATGTGCTAGCATGATCTTAGTTGGGATAGTCGTCATCCTTCTTCTCTATGCTGACGATATTGTTCTCCTCACAAGGTGTCCATCCGATCTTGATAAGCAACTTAGGCTTCTTAAGGATTTCTGCTCTACCATGGGTATGACTGTTAACACTGACAAACAAAAGTTATGATTATCAAGTCCAAGAAGGACACCTATGCTAATTTTATGTATGACAATAATAACTTGGAGAAAGTGTATTCTTACAAGTACCTAGGAATTGATATTCATCACAAACTCAATTGGAAATATAGCATTGAGAAGTGGATTAATGGACGGTGGAAAGCTTACTTTGGTCTTGAAAATAATTGTAAAACGGTAAACCTCGTAATGTGGGATAAAAAGAAGTTCCTCTTTGAAACTTTAGTCACTCCTGTTATCTTATACGGATGTGAGGTTTGGGGTTGCAACATCTCTAGAGAATCTTGGAGAAAGATTGAGAAAATCCAGAAGTGCTTTATAACGTATAACCTGAAAATTAAAAGCAGTACACCCTATCCTATTCTCCTCATAGAAGTAGGTCTTTCGCCTATCGAGAGCCTAGCTATGACTAGCCTTATGTTGTACAAGCACAAGATCAATAACATAGGAGATCACAGACTTCCTAAGCTAGCTTTGAATTCTAGCCAAAACCACATAAGGCTGAAACGCAGGTGGTATAAACACACGAGGGCTTGGTTAAACCATTGGGAGATCAACGAGAATGATGCATCACAAAACATTAATAACATTAAAAATATTGTTACTTCTAAGTTCAAAGAAAAAATGTGGTGTGAGAAAGATTTAGCAGCTAAAAGAAAATTAAGTTACTATAAGAAGGTCATCAACCCCACCCTAGAAGATCAAAAGCATCTCTCTATTTTAACTAGCTCAAAGAAGAAAATTAATATAGCGAAGATTAGAACGATCTCTCATGAACTCCATAGTGAAACGGGTCGTTGGGCAGTTCCTAAAACACCATGGATGGAAAGGATCTGCCATCTCTGTGAGAATAGGAACATCGAGGATGAAAACCACTTCCTCTTAGAGTGCCCCGCGTACAACCACATTAGATCTCAGTTTCATAATCTTTGTCGCAATACTGACCTCCCTAGCCTTTTACGATGTCAAAATTATAGTGAGCTTGGGAGGCTTCTCTCCAAACTTTTTGAGCATAGGAATAAAATCTTAAATCAAACTAAATAATTTGTTTCTTTAGGTCCGATAGACCAAAATTTGGTCTCAGTAAACGTTAACCATCATCATCATAATGTATATATATATATATAAAATTATAATAATAATAGTAATTAAATATATTTATCATTTTTATTTTATTTGTATTGAAATTAGATCATTATCCACCAAACAAATCGAAAACATCTCAGAATAAAACTAATAACTAAAAATAATATTGTATTTTATTTATATAATAAAATTTTCAAATATACCAAAACGTTAAAAATTTTACTATTTTATCCTTTATAATAAAGCTTTATTTCCATACACATAACCTTCCGTTAAAAATCTAAAAATTATATCACTTTATTATCACTTGATTATATTAATAGAAAATTATCAATAAAAACGCTTTTGTTAACATCACAATTGTTTACCACATTCTTAACACGCAACCCTCTTTACATTTTCACAAGGATCGTTGTCATTGACAATTTGGAAGGTGATGTAGGTAAGAAATAAAACCTTATTGGATGTTAGAGTAAAATAAAAAATCGAGCATAAAAAATGAATTATTGGAGAAAAGCATCTTCATTTAATTAAATTGTTATGATATTCTTTAAACAAATCCTCACGTATTTATGCTTAGTTAAGCTATTGTCAAAAATCACTTTATTTAATTTTTTGAATTTTGAGAGATGATGTGTTATATATATATATATATATATAATTAATTAATTAATTAATTAATTAATTGAGTAATTATTTTTTTAGGATGGGGACCATTTTTTATTATGTTTATATTTTTTCTTTTCTATTACGAAAATGAGTAACTTTGTCTTTTCTCATTAAGGAGAGTGTTTTTTCTCATTGAGCCTAATCCAATCGCCCATAAGCTTTATTAGACAAGTAAACCAAGCTTCGAATAGCAATGTAGTGATTATTGGTTGGAAATGCTTTCTAGTGTGGGACGTTCACCATTTGGCCTAGCCTGATGGGCTTCGTTGTGCCTATCTCTACAAGTGGGGATAAAAGCATTTGAGGGAAAAGTTTAGGGGCTAGCATTGGAAAATGGGCTAACTTTCCATGGTTTTTCCAAAGAAAATTATAAATTTCCATTTCTTTTCCATTTTATAGATAAAATTATTTTACCTTAAAAATAGCAAAGTTGGATACACACTATATAAAATCATTATAAATTTGAATATTTTTACAAAAGTATCACCAAACATTAATATTTTCCAAGGTTTCTAAACTTTAAAATGAATTGAAGTTCTCAAAAGTTTCCCAGTATCATTCCCTATAATTATAAGACCATTATGATTAGCTAAAATTTAGTCAAGTTCTACATTGTTTTGGAAAATAAGATTAACCTATGGCTTGAAAGTCATGGTAAAGGAACAAATGCCAAGCTAGCTTTAGGAAATGAACCATATTGGTACTCTCAGGATCATTGTAGAGGAATGTTGCAGTAATAAAATTTATCTCTTATGTTGTTTCGTTGACTTGAAAAAACCTTTTAACATCGTTCCTGGGACAAAGCTATGTAAGAGGCTAAAAGAGATAATGGTTCCTTTGAAGTTGAAGGTTGTTGTGACAAGGTTTTATGAGAATGTTATTGCCAAGCTTATGACCATTGGAGACTGGTTGGAAGAAATTAAATGCAATATTAGTGTCAAGAAACGATATCCCTTATCCCCTACCATTTTTGGCATATACATCTATAAGCTAGAAGAATGTTTGGAAGATGTAGGTTGTGTTGACCCCATGCTCACCGATATAGTCATAACTCTTCTTCTTTATGGTAACAATATTGTTATTTTCGTAAGGAGTCATTACAATCTTGGAAAGAAACAAAGAATCTTCCAATATTTCTACTCAATGATGGTATGACTATTAATACTAAAAAACTAAAGTCGTGATAATTAAATCCAAAAATATCACATATGATACTTTAATATCTGACACCAACTACTTGGATAAATTTACCTCATACAAATATATTGGAATCAACATCTATCACAAGCTCAATCGGAATTATATAATTGAGAAATGATAAATGGAGGATGGAAAGCTTACTCTGGGCTTGAAAACAATTGTAAGTCAATAGATCAATGTATATGGTATAAAAAAAACCTTTTGAGATTCTTGTCACTCCTATTATTTTATATGGACATGACATTTTGGGTTGCAATTTCTCCATAGATTCATGGAGGAATATTGAGCAGGTACAAAAACAATTTATAGCCTATAATCTCAAGATTAAAGGAAATACTCCCTACCTTATCCTCCTGATTAAAGCAAGCCTTTCCCCCATTGAAAGCTATAAAATTTTTCTATCACTCACAATTATAAAAGTACATAGAAAACCTCCATTATATAGCAATAGAAGAGTCCCAATGTCAATTAAATTTAACTATGACAGCTAGGCAGATACAAATCCATATGTGAGCTTATGAGAAAGGTGAGAATCCTCTACAAACACACATGGATCGACTTAGAGATGACCTCATCCATCGATTAAGATTTAATCACAGTCGTTGAAGACTCAACTGGAGATTATAAGAGGAGGTCAATGGGATTGATGGAGAACATATAGGAAGAGTGAGTTCCTTCGCAGGTTGAGTTATTGAGCTGCAGAGGTCCAACAAAGGAAGATACTTTAGGCTAGAAGGGATCTAGAGGGGCAAAGATAGTGATTCCAGAGGAGATTTTCAGTTCCAGGGAGACAGTAGAGGAGGTCATATTGTTTCTCCAGAAGGTTGTGCAGGGGCTATGGATAGCATCAAGATGGTAGTTTGATTTAGCTATTAGAGAGATCAATTCAACTTCCAATGGCTGAGAAGATTTCCATAAGGTTAGGAGAATCACTTCTAGAGGCAACAAAAGGAAGGATGTTATCATCAAAGGCGGATTCTGAGTAGTGTGAGTTAGCCTACGTAGAGGAGCCTGTGCAAGGGCTTGGATATCTAGTTTATGAAGAAGCTTGTTGCGGGATTGCTTGTGAGAGAGAGGGTAATTTCCCTCAGTTGATTTTTTCCTGTATTTCTCTTATATTGGATTGCTAGTTTTAGCATCCAAATTGTACTTATAATTTCTCACTAGTGCTTTGTAATAAAACTCTCAGTTGTTGCACTAGTTTTCCCACATTGAGATTTTTCGGGGACAATTGTCCAAAAATAATTGTTTCAGTTTTATGTGTGTGTGCTAGCATTTTCTCAGTTTCCAGCATTTTATTTTCCGTAGTACTTTTATGGTGAAAAATTGTAGTGTGATGTATTTGATATTTGTCGTAGCAAAACAGATTGCATAATTACTTTATAGGTAGATGAATAAATTTCTACTTGCTACAATTAGGCTTGTAAATTTTCACATAATAAACATAAAGAAAAAATTGGGTCCTAGCTATTAATTTTTCTTAGGGATATATTGTTTTTTTCTTTAGACAATTTCATTTCATTATTTACACATTGAATTCACCCTAAAACATCATAATGATATTCAATATTGCAATGTTACTCTAAAACATACACAATTATATAGAAAGAACAATGGCATCATCAATGTAGTGGAACATAAAGGAACAATAGAAGAAAAAAATTCACACATAAAGACACTAGGATTGGTCAGAGACCAAGGAGAAACCAACTGTGGGGAAAACCCTTTCAAATTCTTCTTCTTATTAGATTGTCATAAAATGTTCAACAAAGAGAGAGTACAATGATCCATATCTTCAACCAAAAAATTATCCAGCAAAATAAACTAGAAAACATCCAAGAGATGAACCCAATAATGTTAATAATAAAAACCCTAATTCAAAATCTTGTGGTCAACCACCAATATATGCAGTTAACTGTCGAACTCTGTTGTCAGCTACAAAAATCAAACCGTAATTTTCAACCACATGGAGATAGTTTTCATGCATGTGGTTGAAACCCTCCAACTACATTCATGAGCCTGTGTTCCTATGATTGCGACTGAAAAATACCTTGTAGCATGCTTGTGGTTGGGAACCAAAAGCCCTAATGACATGTGCAAGCTTCAAACCATGCAATTTCATACCTGTATGAACCAATCTCCGCAAACTACCTCAAACCTATGTGAGCCAAACCAAAGAATAATGAATGAATAATGATGATGTATAAATGAGGTTGAGGTCACATGTATTTATAGCCATCTCAGGGTGTCCAATTTTTCTTTTGGGCTGACATGTCCTTTTGTGAACATGTGGGATTCAATTCAAAAATACACTTCCTTGTCCAAATCAAGTGCTTTAAAATTCAAAATTGGTCCTCTCAAAAAGAGGAATCTAGTCCCATGATTGGGATTTGTCACTAAGCTTCCAAATTAACAATCCTTCTCAGCTATGGAGAAATTAGAACCGCATCATGTAATCATTGCAAGTATCATATCTCAAGTATTTTGTCATCATCAAATTTCATCTTTGTTCATCTCTGCTCATCTATACTCATATTTGTTTATCCCTTTTCATATATTATCATCCCTACTCATATTTTCTTGTATCTATATCTCTGCTCATATGTTTAACACTCTCGAATCTAAAAGAAGAATAATTTGATATTGGATGGGATTCCAAGCTACTATCCTCTATTAATTGGGGAGCCACCGCTACTACCCTGAATCATTTGCCAGTGGGGAGCCCAATGCTACTACCCAAGAAACATCATAGAGCTTAACATCAGGGAGCCCTACTCAACTTGGAACCACATTAGGGAGCTCAGTCTCAACCTGGAATCTAATGAAAATAAGGAAGGTCCTATGGGACACTATCACCCTAAGTCATCTCACAAGGGAGCAAATATCTTCCACCCTATGTCGAGCAATAGGAGTTATTGCATAGGGAAGCAAACATCTTCCACCCTGTTTTGATCAATATCACATCCATCCCATTACCCACTGATCTTCATAACAATGACCCTTAAGAGTCATGTGGTAGAACACCTGCATCATAATCATATTGGATGAGATACTTGACTTACCAAAGGTAAGGATCACACATGCCCAATCTCTCTCTCAACATGTTGGCTATATGGGGAGCGACAATCCCAACAAGCCTAACTTGTGGGTATGATGCCAATTGGGGTATACTTTGTATAGACCAATATAGGGGAGAAACATCTTCCACCCTATGGTTAACAGATAGGGATGATACCCTATTTTTCAAATATCCCTCAACCATAGGAGCCCTACATCTCAATTCCTCACTATGGGAGCTCAGATAGGATGGAAGAGTTGGCTCAGTTTCCTCGATCAGTCCTTCACTTTGTATATTAAAAACATATCAACTTGCTCATATTCAATACTTTCTTAAACATCATACTGTCTCATATTTTATTAAGAGTAGAAATTCTCTTATTTCCTGTTCATGTAGGTCATAAAATCAAATATTATGTTAGAATAAAAATATATCACAAAAGGATACCTTAATCTTCGTTTCCCCCTCTCAAGGAGGTAGAAATCACAAGCTTAATCTTGTCTCATATAGTAGCATTGTCTCAACACATGAATTTATCTAACTCCCATCAATATATGGGATTTTTCTTCCAATCAGATCCCACTTTTTATTATGACAATACATCTTTGTCATATCCAAAACCTACTTAAACAACTCTCCAAAGAGCTTCCTCAACCAAACTACCCCACAACTAGCCATGCTAACAACAATGTATTCAACCTCAAGTATGCTTAAAGCTACAGACTTATATTTCCTAATCATCAAAATGTCATGGAAAATCCCAATCTAAAGCAACACCTAGATGTGTTATTTCTATCAATAATTATTTCCATCCCAATAAATATTAGTGTATCTGTGTAGTCATAGATCCCTAGAAGTATATCTCATACCAAGATTTATTTTCGTATGTGAATTTATCAAAACGTGCTTATCGACAACCCAATGTGTATGAAGCGACTTAATCATGAATTGACTTAGGGCATTCTCTGCATAACATATGTCTGGATGGGTGTTACAATGCACATCAATTCTTAATCAACTAATGGTTTCTAATCCAACAATATATCTGAATGACTTCTTGAAATTCAATTCTATCAGGGTGTCCAAGGATTTTCATTTCCACTTTCCACAATATCTGCAATAGATTCACGATATACTTTCCCTTTTCCAAAATTCATCATGCCAAGTTCTTCATCCGAAACATCAGAGGCCAACTCCCTCTTACTTTTATCGTCAGAGGCTCATTACCTAAAAAGAATAGATCGTCAGCATGTAAAACCAAAATCAAAGGAATACCTTGGACCACTTTGAATTAGATATTTGGATTGATACATATTCCAAACTTCACCAAGTAGTTGTCAATGTGGACATACCAAGCTCGAGAATCTTGCTTCAAACTATGTAATTCTCTTTGTAAACATAATACTAACCAAACCAATATATTCAGATTCAAACAATCAATATTGTGCAATCAAATTGACCAAGTCTTCTTATCAATCCTTAAATTCCAAATCAAACTAATATGAAAGCCATAAAAATACTTGCTAATATCACTTTCAAACCCTTTGATCCAGGTGCTAGGTAGAGCTCACATCCAAATACTAGGTTACAACCTTATCTATTGTTGTGTCAACAATTTTCATTTACAAAGAAATCTCCAACCAAACTTTATGTCGGGATAGGGTCCGTAGGGTCAATTTTGGGGTTGATTTACCCAATTTTTGTAATTTTTTTGTAAAATATGTAAAGTCTCCATGAAATGTGGATGCGGAGCACACAACTAGATAGGAGTCAAAGGGGTTTTAGCCCCTTGTTTGGGTAAGTAATAGGTTAGTTTTTACACTCACCCATGGTCTGCGGACCATTGTATTGTATTGAAGAAAGCTATATATGGTTGAGTCATAGCAAGTCTAAGAGGTAGCGAAGGATAAGTAAGTCGAGATAGAAATTGCTTTGGGCAAGTGCTAAGGTAAGAAGGCTTTTCTTCCTGTACTTATTCGAAAGGGGAAGGCTCCTGCAGCTGAGTGCACAAGAGGCTTTGGTAAGTCCGCAATTGAGTGCGCAAACCCCTGCAACTGAGTGCACATGATAAAGGAGTCTATAATCTGAATGTTGAAGCTTAATAAAGACAGGTTCTAAAGAAATAATTTGCATATGAGCATTATTGTGAATTATGTTTATGTTATGTTATGTCGCTTACTAATGTGTTTTCCATGAAATAATCTATAATTGTTGCGCGAGTCTGTTGAATTTATAATATTTATGCATGAATTAAGTGATTATCTATGTTCTTCAAGTTAAGGGTTAATTCTGTTATGATTTCTAATGAATTGGATAGATATGCGCGAAGGAAGATCTAGGGTTATTAGTTAGTTCACGAAAGTGGATGGTTTTCCTCTTTAGGGTTTGTAAAGATTGATCATAGACCTTCACAAACATCTAGAAGCCAATTCCTTGGAGTTACAGTATCAGACCATAGAAGGATATCGATCTGCGTGAAGGCAGGTTTGAGCCACAAGAGCTAATACCACTTATCACATTGTCTCTGGATGTAGAAACCTGGTTCTAGCATCCACCAATACTGTTTCGGGTGAGACTGCAGGCTGCGCTATGTAGGTTGTTGCCAAAAGGGCCAGCAGTTAGGGTTTTGTGGTTGGCGCGAACAACTCTGAATCTGGATCATGCCCCCTTAAGCCAACAAATGGTTCCATTTTTGGGACCGGGATCTATCTAAGATATGTGCGATAAATGGTTTGATACAAAGAAAGAGATTGATAAGTGGATTGATCGAAATGTGCATGCATTCGCGGCTCAAGAGAATAGGAGCCCTAAATTGTCCAAGGAGCAGTGGTTGCAGAGATTTTTGTACACAGATGAGACCGATGCATTCTTCTATTTCTTCCCTGAAGAACTATATGAGTGGTTGTCTAAATTGGCTGATACTCAAGGGATGTGGAGGATTAACGGTCGTATAGTGTGAACTCTTGAGCTGGTGCAACGTATGGAACCATTAGAAATAAATATCGCGCGGGTTGTCGATCACTGGACTGATCGCACATTGGGAAGCTTTGTGACTTATTTCACGTTCGACAGAACTATCGGCTATAGCGAAATGGAATTAAGTGTCTCTAAAGGACCATGAGAGGTTCCCACATTTGGTGACTAGCAAGTATATGATGAAAATTTACAATGAAGAGACTGGGGTTACACAGTTGGAACCCATGAAGTGGGTAAGAGGTGTTCAAAAGGTGGGGTTATTGCACATGCTCTATGTGCTGCATTTTCATACTATTGATCTTAAGAGGAGATATTTGAAGTTTTGTTCCTCAACATTGTAAGTGGGTTGAGGTACTTCAATGTGTGGGTTTGGTAATGGTGTTACAGGTAGTTGAGTGGCAATGTATATTTTGAGATGGATGTGGACGGGGTTGTAGTTGAGGTGGAGGTGAATGGTAAGGATAACATGGAGTTTAGTATGGAGGATATTGAGGAAAATACTGAGGATATTGTGGATGGCTCCCATAATTTCCTTGCCAACCTTGTTGCCAAGATCGGTTTTGGGGTTGAGATTGCCAATGTTTCCAAGAAAATGGTGTGTTCCAATTACTTTGAGGTGGATGTGAATACGCTTGAAATTCTGAATTAGGATCTTGCAACATATCATGTTCAATAGGCTGCCATGGTCCTCTTGGAGCTACATAACATTGCTGCATTGGTAATTGACTTGCTCCATTGTCCTCTTGGTGAACTTCTTTCAACCTTGGTAATAAGGAGCAACATTTAACATTATGTGATTTTTCATGGACAACACAAAAATATTATTTTCTCTCATTTTGTATTATTAATATTTCTACTTTTTTGGTTAGATTGTTAAGATTTTTTTTTTTTAAGTCATCGAACAAATTTCCAAGATTATCTTGACTTACCGATCTTGATGTTGATTTACCTACTTTTTCTTTTCCTCTTGATATGTGTTTTCATATTTCACAAATTTCCTCAAATGATAATTGGTATACATCACCTCTACTCATGACATTAAGGAGATCAATCCATTCATCCTTAATTGTTCTAAGTAAGAGGGTTTTTAGTGTGTTGGATCCTAAATGATGTAGTTTACCCCTCTTAACATTATACATGAACCTCTCTATTAGATCCTCTAGACTCTCATCTTCTCTTTGATTCATTCTAAATATTTCTTCTTTAAGATCACGATCTTTATATTTTTCTAGAAATAACTTTTGCATATCATTCCATGATCTTATTGAATTAGTCCCTAAATTCATGAACCATATAAGAGCTCTATCCTTCAAAATTGCCGGAAACAATCTCAGTTTTTGAGTTTTAAATAAGTAACCATAAAATCTACAAACAATCTCAAATTCAAAGAGAAAGTTTTCTAGATCCTCTGACCTTAGACCATGAAATTTTGGAAGAAAAGATGGAGGGATGTTCTTCATGTGCACACTACCATCGGTATCTTGAATGGGAAATCCAAGAGGATCTTCCTCATTATCATCATCTCCATCCATTTCTTCTACATTATTTTTCATCTTATTCTTCTACCTGCAAAAGTGAATGGTGATATGGCTCTTATTGCACCATGTGATCAAATGGGGGGGTGGGTTGGTGTTGGATATTTTTGTCTTTTTTGTTTTTATGATTGAATGAAAACTATAACGTAATGCAATTTTCTACTTTTCCAAATTAAATATGCCTAATGCAAATATTTTGTTTTTGCAAAAAGAGAAAAGACATGAATCAACTAGGGAAGAAAACAATGCATACTTTGACACCTCCCCAACAACGGCACCAAAAATTTCTAAGCCTCGGTATTGCAACAAGAATGCTACAGCTCCCAAGGCTATCGACTTTAATTATCAACTCAAGGTTCGTACAAACTTAAGAGTTGTCGACACTATGTGTGCGACATACAATGTGTCCTTCTTTTGCTGTCATGATGTAATTGAGCGCATGTACTGAAGTCAAATCCTAAACTAATTGCAAAAAATGAAATGTTTGAAATGGAACCTTAACCTATTGCAAGAAAGAAAGTACAAGGAAAGAGATGGAAATCAATGCTAAATCACACAATTTCCTAATTAACTGCCAAGAAACTATGCTTGCAGTAATGCTAAATTATCATGAAGCAAATGCTACTATCTAAGCATGGAAGTAAGAAGCATCAAACATCACTAATGTGCAAGTAAAGGGACTGAAATAAATATGTTTTTTTCTTTTTGTCTTTTCACGAAAAATCAAGTATGCAAACTAATTTCTTTTGGTGATGTGGCAGGTGAATTAAGGATGTTGGAGGTTGGATGGAAGGGTTAGGAGATGGTTGGATGCTGTGGGAGACCCTTGGGAGGATTTTGGTGACTTCCTAGAGGTTTTCTCTCAATTCGGCCTCAAAACAAGCCATTTTGGGAAAACCTACAGGATGTACTACAAACCTACAAGATGGTCCTGTAGGAATTACATTGAACCTACAGGATACAATCGAGAGCAAAATGTGAGGTGTTGGAGGTGATGGGAGGCCTAGGAAAGTTGTGTGATGGGTGGAATGAAGTGGGAAAATTACTAGGATCACTTAGAACTCAAAACCAAAGTCGGGAGATGGATGGATTCGCTCAAACAACTTGGAGAAGTTTCCTTGTGAAATGATGAAATTTGAGAGGGTTTAATGACCAAGAAAATCAATTCCAAATTGGATAGGACAAATTTTTTATTAACTAGGATGTCTTAGGTCCCTATTCCAAGTTGCGTCACTCAAAAATATCTATGCTAACCCATGCAAAAAAAAAAAAAACATCACAAATTAAAATCTAAATATTTGAGAACTAGTGAGCTAGTAAATCTAAGAAATGCCTAACCAAATCAAGTGCAAATGAAATGGGGTAGTTTTTGTTATGAACTAGAATGTTTTTGTGATCTAATGCAAGTGGAATCAATTCGATTGAAGCTCATTTCATTCTCTAAAAAATAGTAGAAATCTACTGTTCTTTGCTAAAAAAGAGGTCCAACAATCTAGATTTGGGAATAAGAAGACTAATCCAAGCAACTCAATGATTCCTATGAACTTCCAAAGATTTTCCAAGGATGAAATAATTCTTGTGATCCTACAAATGAACTTAAATCAACCATTTAACTCAATTCTACAACAAGAAATCATTTATACTAAATGCAGAAATAGAAAGAAATAAAAACTAGAGATGCATGTGAATAAGCAATGAAAAGAATGAAAGAAAATGATACAAAAGGGCTCTGAGGTTCCTAGGATGACCAAGCCCAAGGAAACTTAGATACCTATGGAGTAGAGCAATATTTAGAAGCTTAACATGACACCAATATTCATTATTTTCATCAATTGAATTACATCCCAGCAACAAAATACAATGGAGCTGCAAAAATACAAGCTCTCTCCACAATAACACTAATGAAAAACTCCTCCTAGAGGAAAATTCGACTTGGTACTTATAAAAAATGATTAGGAATCATTCCCCATGAATGGAGGAAGCTTTCCCCACCAAAATATCTTGATTAGTGGATTTAGTCCCCAATGCTACGAATTTGCATTAAATGACAAGGAACACATTCCTAGATTTTCTCAATCATTTCCTAGAGGCAAATTCGATTTGGTACTTATAAAAAATGATTAAAAATCATTCCCCATGGATGGAGGAAGATTTCCCCACCAAAATCCCTTGACTAGTGGATCTTCTCCCTTGATTAGTGGAACACATTCCTAGATTTTCTCTATCATTGGAGTTCCACAATTTGTGCCATAATTCCATAATATCTTGTTGACTTATTATTTATTATTGATCCCCCAGTAATAGGGAACAAGCCACTAAATTATCTCCTCCTCCAACTCTTCATAATCTACCCAATATTCTCATAATATTCCACAAAAAATAAATAATATTAGGCACAAATATTCAATTATTCATAAACCTTCCCAATGAATATATTAAATTTAAAAATAAATTATCTAATGCAAAAAGAGGGGTTTAATGTGCTGAAGGATGGTCATATGCCTTAATTTATCTTTTAAATTAGAGGCATGAGCCTTAATTTATGTCTAATTTAGAGGCCCATTATACCCCCCTGCTAAACATGTTGTTCATCCTCTGAGCAACTTAGTGACCTCATTGTGCCTCATCCATGGCCCTGGTGGCCTCTCTCTTGTGCATTAAGAATCTTGGTTGTAAGTTCTGCAAGGACAAGCCAAAAAGCATATTTGTGCAAAGAAAAATCCTTGTTTCTTAAGACCATTAGTTTGCCTTCTTCCCCTCATTCAAGATGGTTCTTGATTATTTTTTCAGTTTGAAAAGGTCTTCCACACGCTTATCAACATTATTCTACCTTGTTCCACCATTTATTTGCCTTAGGACTGCCTCCTGTAGGATTTCTGGGTCACTATAATTCCTATAGGATCATCCTGTAGAAAACACAGTCCCTTTGTAAACTGAAGTAAAGGAGTGGAAAAATTGACAAAAATGGTGGAGGAATGAATGGTAATGAGTGGTAAAATAAAAATGCAAGTGACAGAGGTCTCTTTGTGATCCTCCTTTTCTCTTTGACCGTCCTTCTTACTGACCTGCAAATGGAAATTTCATGAAAATGGAGAGGATGCTCTCTTAGATTTTTTTTCAAAAATGAAATGGGATGGATGAATGATGAATAGATAGTGAATATGAAGTGGATGGAGGGCTTGAAGTGCTGTGGTGACCTTGGCCTTTGCAAAAATTTCTTCTTTTAATTGCTGTCCTCATACCTTGAAATCATCACCCTTCATAATTTGACTTTTCAACATTGCATAAGTGAAGGAGTGAGCTGCAATCAACTAGTTGAAGGCTGTTGAGACTGTTGACCCATCCTTAGCTTATAAAACCTCATCTCTCATTCATTGACAACAAATTTCTAACTATAATATACTCAAAAGAAGAGGTCAAGAATATTGCATACTTGTACCTACCTGATGGTTGTTGGAGAGAGATGCATGTTGTTGCTGAGTTGATGTTGTGTAGGTGTTGGATGGTGATGCTGATGATCTTGATGCTGTTGTTAAGCTTTGGAGGAGCTTCTTTGACCTCTGGATATCCTTTAAATCTGCTCACTGCCAATCCTGTAGGTGATGTTCTGTATCTTGTAGGTTTACATGACAGCGATTTGTTTTGTCCATATCTCCCAAACGGTAGATTGCATTGAGATGAAACATTTTGAGCATGTTGCCATCATCATTATGCACCTCCCCATAGAAATAGTTTGGTTAATGGATGCATGGATCTCGAGAAAAACTAAAAATGGATGAAGGTGATGGAAGTCGATTTCTTGGAAACCATGCATTAGAATTTTTTGAAATTTCTTGGGTATGTTACCATCATCCATATGCAGCTCCCCATGAAACAACTTTTTAAATGGATGCATGGATATTGAGAAAATGCAAAAATGGATGAAGGTGATGGAGGTCAATGTCTTGGAAACCATGCACTGGAATTTTCTAAAATTGCTTGAGCATGTTACCATCATCCATATGCATCTCCCCCTGAAACAGATTCGTAAATGGATGCATGGTTTTCAAGTTATGGCGAAAAGAAATTTCTGCTCTATGTATTTTTGTATCCTGTAGTAAAACAGAGCATCCTGTAATTTTTTAGGACTGCAAGGAAAATGAGCGGTAGAAGCTCGAGAATGATGGGTGGATGGTGAAAATAGATGAGGGTGATGGATTGGAATGGCCTTGACCTTGTTGGAGCATTTGAGCGATGTAGGAGAAAGTCAAAATTTGACTTCTTTTGACTAGGCTTGACCAATTTTCCTTTTGGTACCAACTTGTTCTTATTGCTCGCAGATGTTGGAGAGTACATGCATGCGTGGAACAAGGACTTTTATTTTTTCCTCTTTTTTTTTTCTAGGCCTACTAGCCGCCTCAATGAGGTTTTCAACTAGTAGGTTTGCCTAGGTGCCTCAAAGGAGGGTTTCACCTAGGATCTTTTTTTTTTCTTTTTTTTTCCTTTTTCTTTTTTTTCCAACCCATTGACCACCTCATGGAGGTTTTCAATCCATGAGCCAATATGAGGCACCTCCAAGGAGATTTCCACCTTATATTTTTAAGTTTTTTCTCTTATTTTTAATTTTTTTTCTTCTTCCACCCTACCTTACTTGAAAAACAAAATCACTTTCAAGTATAAGAATACTTCTAATAGATCCATGTGCACATCAAGATGATAGACAAAATGATGTGGAGGCTTGAAATGTATGCTTTGACATGTACCTGGATTTCAGAGGCCAAACGATTTGAATTTCAAAGGATCATGCATAGTTGAGGAAGAGAGTGATGCTGCAACTTCATGACTGTCTAGAACCATATTTCAATAAAGTTTTGATGTCCTTGGTCCTTTTGTTGATCTGGATCATTCTTCATGTCTTCTTCTACCATGACCTTCAACTCTTCCTCTTTTAGCTGATTGTTCTCTTGAACACATGGAGAATTTGATGGTTACCATGAGGGAGCTCTCTCGATCTATGATTTTGATGTCTTCTCTTCATCAAGTACAGCCCATGGTTCTTTGATCTTCTCTTTTGAATCTTCTTCTTCTCGATGTGATCCTTCAATGATATCAATATAATCTCTTTTTTGCAATACTCTTCTTGAGCTCTCGTGAATACCATTGATCGCAAGAGGAGATGTTTGGAAGTGTTGTTCCTCAGCATTGTAAATGGGCTGAGCTACTTCAATGTGTGGGTTTGGAAATGGTGGTACAGGTAGTTGAGTGGGAGTGTATATTTGAGATGGATGTGGATCAGGTTGTGGGTGTGGTGGACGTGAATGGTAAGGATAACATGGAGTTTGGTATGGAGCATATTGAGGAAAATATTGAGGATATTGTGGATGGCTCCCATAAGTTCCTTTCCAACCCTGTTGCCAAGATTGGTTTTTGGGTTGAGATGGCCAATGTTGCGAAGGAAATAGTGTGTTCCAATTACTTCGAGGTGGATGTGCATAAGCCTGAAATTATGAATTAGGCTCTTGCATCATATTAGGGTGAATAGGTTTCCATGGTCCTCTTGGAGCTATATAACATTGTTGCATTGGTAATTGAATTGCTCCATTGTCCTCTTGGTGAGCTTCCTTCAACCTTGGTAATAAGGAGCAACATTTAACATCATGTGATTCTGCATGGACAACACAAACATCTTCTTTTTTCTCATTTTGTATTCTTAACATTTCTACTTGTTTGGTTATATTGCTAAGAATTTTTGTTTTAAAGTCATCAAACCAATTTCCAAGTTTATCTTAACTTAGTGATCTTGATGTTGATTTACCTGCTCTTATTGTTCATCTTGATATGTGTTTGCACGTTTCACAAATTTCATCAAATGATAATTGGTATACATCACCTCTACTCATGATATTAAGGAGATCAATCCATTCATCCATAATTGCTCTATGTAAGAGAGTTTTTAGTGTGTCGGATCCTAAATGGTGTAGTTTTCCCCTCTTAACATCATACATGAACCTCTCTATTAGATCCTCTAGACTCTCACCTTCTCTTTGATTCATTCTAAAGATTTCTTCTTTAAGATCATGATCTTTATATTTTTCTAGAAATACCTTTTGCATATCATTCCATGATCTTATTGAATTAGTCCCTAAACCTATGAACCATCTAAGAGCTCTATCCTTTAAAATCACTGGAAACAATCTCAAATTAAAAGAGAAAGCTTTCTGGATCCTCTGACCTTACACCATGAAATTTTTGAAGAAATGATGGAGGGATATTCTTCATGTGCACACTAGCATCGGTATCTTGAATGGGAAATGCAAGAGGATCTTCCTCATTGTCATCATCTCCATCCATTTCTTCTACATTATTTGCCATCTTCTTCTTCTACTTGCAAAAGTGAATGGTGATATGGCTCTTACTACACAATGTGAAAAATTGGGGGGTGGGTTGGTGTTCGAGAATTTTGTTTTTGTTTTTATGAGTGAATGAAAACTATAATGCAATGAAATTTTCTACTTTTTGAAATTAAATATGCCTAATACAAATATTTTGTTTTTACAAAAAGAGAAAATACATGAATCAACTAGGGAAGAAATAAATGCATACTTTTACACTTCCCCGACAACGGCGCCAAAAAGTGATGAGCCTCTGTATTGCAACAAAAATGTTGCAAATCCCAAGGCTACCGACTTTAATTATCAACCCGAGGCTTGTACAAACTTAAGAGATGTCTTCACTATGTGTGCAACATACAATGTGTCCTTGCTTTGCTATCATGATGTAATTGAGCGCATGTACTGAAGTCAAATCCTAAACTAATTGCAAAAAATGAAATGTTTGAAATGGAGCCTTAACCTATTGCAAAAAACAAAGTACAAGGAAAGAGACGGAAATTCAATGCTAAATCACACCATTTCCTAATTAACTACCAAGAAAATATGCTTGCAATAATGCTAGATTATCATGAACCAAATGCTACTATCTAAGCATGGAAGTAAGAAGAATCAAACATCACTAATGTGCAAGTAAAGGGACTGAAATAAATATGTTTTTGTCTTTTTGTCTTTTCATGCAAAATCAAGTATGAAAACTAATTTCTTTTGGTGATGTGGCAGGTGAATTAAGGATGTTGGAGGTTGGATGGAAGGGTTAGGAGATGGTTGGATGATGTGGGAGACCCTTGGGAGGCTTTTGGTGACTTCCTAGAGGTTTTCTCTCAATTTGGCCTCAAAACAGGCCATTTCAAGAAAACCTACATGATGTACTAGAAACCTACATGATGATCCTGTAGGAATTACAGTGAACCTACAAGATATAGCCGAGAGACAAATGTGAGGTGTTGGAGGTGATGAGAGGCCTAGGAAAGGTGTGTGATGGGTGGAATGGAGTGGGAAAATTCCTAGGAGCACTTAGAACTCAAAACCAAAGTCGGGAGATGGATGGATTTGCTCAAAAAGCTTAGAGAAGTTTCTTTGTGAAATGATGAAATTTTGGAGAGTTGAATGACCAAGAAAATCAAATCCAAATTGGATGAGACAATTTTTGTCATTAATTAGGATGTCTTAGGTTCCTATTCCATGTGGAATCACTCAAAAATACCTATGTTAACCCATGCATAAAAAATAAAAAACATTACTAGTCGAAAATCTATAAATTTGAGAACTAGTGAGCTAGTAAATCTAAGATATGCTTAACCAAATCAAGTGCAAATGAAATGGGATAATTTTTTGTTAAGAACTAGAATGTTTTTGTGATATAATGCAAGTGGAATCAATTCAATTGAAGCTCATTAGCATGCTCTAAAAAATAGCAGAAATTTACCTTCTTTGCTAAAAAGGAGGTCCAACAATCTAGATTTGGGAATAAAAAGACTAATCCAAGAAACACAATGATTCCTATAAACTTACAAATATTTTCCAAGGATAAAATAATGCTTGTGATCTTACAGAAGAACTTACATCAACCATTTAACTCAATTCTACAACAAGAAATCATTAATACTAAATGCAGAAATAGAAAGAAATAAAAACTAGAGCAAGCAAAAAAAGGAAAGAAAATGATAAAAAAGGTCTCTGAGGTTCTTGGGATGACCAAGCCCAAGGAAACTTAGATACCTATTGATGAGAGCAAGATTTAGAAGCTTAACATGACACCAATCTTCATTATTTTCATCAATTGAATTACATCCCTACAAGAAAATACAATGGAGTTGCAAAAATACAAGCTCTCTCCACAATAACACTAATGAAAAACTCCTCCTAGAGGCAAATTCGACTTGGTACTTATACAAAATGATTAGGAATCATTCCCCATGATTGGAGGAATCTTTCCTCACCAAAATCCCTTGATTAGTGGATCTAGTCCCCAATACTAGGAATTTTCATTAAATGGCAAGGATCACATTCCTAGATTTTCTCAATCATTCCCTAGAAGCAAATTCGACTTGGTACTTATACGAAATGATTAAGAATCATAACCCATGGATGGAGGAAGCTTTCCCCATAGAAATCCCTTGATTAATGGATCTGCTCCCTTGATTAGTGGAACACATTCCTAGATTTTCTCAATCATTGGAGTTCCAAATTTTTTGCCATAATTCCATAATATATTGTTGAATTATTATTTATTATTGATCCTCCAGTAGTAGGGAACAAGCCCCTAAATTATCTCCTCCTCCAACTCTTCATAATCTGCACAATATTCTCATAATATTCCGAAAAAAATAAATAATATTAGGCACAAATATTCAATTATTCATAAAATTTCCTAATGAATATATTAAAGTTAAAAATAAATTATCTAATGCAAAAAGAGGGGTTTAATGTGCTTAAGGATGGTCATATGCCTTAATTTATGTTTTAAATTAGAGGCATGGACCTTAATTTATGTCTAATTTAGAGGCCCATCATACCCCCCTGCTGAAAGTGTTGCTCATCCTCTGAGCAGCTTAGTGACCTCATTGTGCCTCATCCATGGCCCTAGTGGCCTATCTCTTGTGTGTTAAGCATCTTGGATGTAAGTTCTGCAAGGACAAGCCAAAAAACATATTTGTGCAAAGGAAAATCCTTATTTTTGGAGACCATTAGTTTGCCTTCTTCCCCTTATTCAAGATAGTTCTTGATTATTTTTTCAATTTGGTGAGGTCTTCCACATGCTTATCAACATTATTCTACCTTGTTCCACCATTTATTTGCCTTAGGACTACCTCCTGTAGGAGTTTTGGGTCACTATAATTCCTATAGGATCATTTTGTAGAAAACACAGTCCATTTGTAAACTGAAGTAAAGGAGTGGAAAAAATGACAAAAATGGTGGAGGAATGAATGGTAATGAGTGGTAAAATAAAAATGTGAGTGACAAGTGCCTCTTTGTGATCCTCCTTTGCTCTTTAACCGTTCTTCTTGCTAACATGCAAATGGAAATTTCATGAAAATGGAGAGGATGCTCTCTTATTGTTTTCTTCAAAAATTAAATGAGATGAATGAATGATCAATAGATAGTTAATATTAAGTGGATGGAGGGCTTGGAGTGTTGTGGTGACCTTGGCCTTTGCAAAAATTTCTTCTTTTAATTGATGTCCTCATTCCTTGAAATCATCACCCTTCATAATTTGACCTTTCAACATCGCATGAGTGAAGGAGTGAGCTGCAATCAACTAGTTGAAGGCTACTGATACTTCTGATCCATCCTTAGCTTATAAAACGTCATCTCTCATGCATTGACAACAAATTTCTAACTATAATATGCTCAAGAGAAGAGGTCAAGAATATTGCATACTTGTACCTACTTGATGGTTGTTGGAGAAACATGCATGCTGCTGCTGAGTTGATGTTGATGTGTAGGTGTTGGATGGTGATGTTGATGGTGATGATCCTGATACTATTATTAAGCTCTGGAGGAGCTTCTTTGACCTCTGGATCTCATTTAAAACTGATCACTCCCAATCTTGTAGATGTTGTTCTATATCATGTATGTTTACATGACAGTGACTTGTTTTGTCCATATCTCCCAAACGGTATACTGGATTGAACTGAAACGTTTTGAGCATGTTTCCATCATCATTATGCACCACCCCATAGAAATAGTTTGGTCAATGGATGCATGGATCTCGAGAAAAACTAAAAATGGCTGAAGGTGATGGAGGCCAATTTCTTGGAAACCATACACTAGAATTTGCTGAAATTTCTTGAGCATGTTATCATCATCCATATGCATCTCCCCCTAAAATAGATTCACAAATGGATGCATGGTTTTGAAGTTATGGAAAAAACAAATTTCTACTCTATGTATTTTTGTATCTTGTAGTAAAACAGAGCATCCTGTAGTTTTTTAAAACAACAAGGAAAATGAGTGGTAGAAGCTCAAGAATGATGGGTGGATAGTGAAAATAGATGAGGGTTATGGATTCGCATGGCTTTGGCCTTGTTGGAGCATTTGAGTGAGGTAGGAGAAAGTCAAAATTTGACTTCTTTTTACTAGGCTTGACCAATTTTCCTTTTGGTACCAACTTGTTCTTGTTGCTTGCAAATGTTAGAGAGTACAAGCATGCATGAAGAAAGGATTTTTTTTTTCCTCTTTTTTTTTTATCTAGGCCTACTAGCCACCTCAATGAGGTTTTCAACTAGTAGGTTTTCCTAGGCGCCTCAAAGGAGGTTTTTACTTAGGACCTTTTATTTTCTATTTTTTTTTCCAACCCATTGACCACCTCATGGAGGTTTTCAATCAATGAGCCAATCTGAGGCACCTCCAAGGAGGTTTTCACCTTAGATTTTTATTTTTTCTCTTTTTTTTCATTTTTTTGTTCTAACCAAACCTACTTGAAAAACAAAATCACTTTCAAGTATAAGAATACCTCCAATAGAGCCATGTGCACATCAAGATGATAGACAAAATGATGTGGAGACTTGAAATGTATGCTTTGAAATGTACCTGGATTTTAGAGACCAAATGATTTGACTTTGAAAGCATCATGCATAGTTGAGGAAGAGAGTGATGATGCAACTTAGTGACTTTCTGGAACCATATTTCAATATAGTTGTGATGTCCTTGGTCCTTTTGTTGATATGGATCATTCTTCATGTCTTCTTCTACCATGGCCATCAAATCTTCCTCTTTTTGCTAATTTTTCTCTTGAATACATGGAGAATTTGATGGTAACCATGAGGGAACTCTCTCGATCTCTGATTTTGATGTCTTCTCTTCATCAAGTGTAGCCCATGGTTATTTGATCTTCTCTTTGAATCTTCTTCTTTTGGATATGGTCCTTCAATGATATCAATATAATCTCTTTTTTGCAATACTCTTCCTGAGCTCTGGTGAATACCATTGATCTTAAGAGGAGATGTTTGGAAGTGTTGTTCCTCAGTAATATAAGTGGGCTGAGCTACTTCATTGTGTGGGTTTGGAAATGATGGTACAGGTAGTTGAGTGACAATGTATATTTGATACGAATGTGGATGGGGTTATCGTTGAGGTGGAGGTGAATGGTAAGGATAAGATGGAGTTTTGTATGGAGGATATTGAGGAAAATACTAAGGATATTGTGGATGGATCCCATAAGTTCCTTTCCAACCTTGTTGCTAAGATTGGTTTTGGGGTTGAGATGGCCAATGTTGCCAAGGAAATGGTGTGTTCCAATTACTTTGAGGTGGATGTACATAAGCTTGAAATTATGAATTAGGCTCTTGCATCATATCAGGCTGAATATATTGCCATGGTCGTCTTGGAGCTAAATAATATTGATGCAATGGTAATTGACTTGCTCCATTGTCCTCTTGGTGAACTTCCTTCGACCTTGGTAATGATTTCTTGAGCTAAATGATTTCTGGAACTTCAACAAGGTGTCTTTAAAGGATAATTACCCACTTCCCAAGATGGACCATATTTTGCAAAGAGTAGTTGGATCATTGCGGATGTCACTACTTGATGGTTACTCAGGCTATAATCAGATCTTGGTGCATGAAGAAGACCAAGACAAAACTGCTTTCACAACACCTTGGGGAACTTTTACGTATGCCAAAAATGCCATTTGGTTTGAAGAATGTTGGAGCCACTTTTCAACGGGTGATGGACATAGCTTTTGCTAATGAGAAGTGTTAGAGCCTAGATTGACCTCAAGCTGAAGGGAGGCAATCCTAGGATAACCACAAACCAAGCTTAACCTGGTAGCTAGCCCTACTAGGTCAGGAGAGGGCTCTCTCCTTGTGAATTTCAGTCAAGATGACTGAATCAAATATGGATTTCAGGCTAGGTATAGTAGCTCTAGGTTTTTTTATTCAATTTTTTTTAGTTTTGTTGCTGGATCAAATGGAGCGGGCAGTTTTGGGTCCGGGAAATGAAGTCAGGATGTAGGGTTTTCTATGGGGCGAGGTAGGTAAGTGTTTTGGCACTTGGAAATAAGTGAGATGAGAATTATAAGACTGGTGAGGAGTTGAGGATGGCATGAAAATATCATGTATCCTCTTCAAACTTTAGAAAACATCAAAAACTAAATGGTTTCCCAAGGTAGAGCATTGTAACCAATGTATTCTACCTATCTATCTTGATATCATTTAGCTAGAAGAAGGAATGAGATTGTGGCACACATAACACATGATAAAAAATTATAATAGAAGAAGAAACTATGAAAAAACACTTTACCACAAGTATCCCACAAAATAGCTGCAAATCCTGGTTTATTTCCTTGCCAAACTGTTGTAAAGATGTACAATGTAGCTCAGAACATCCAAGAGAGTCCAAACTTTACTAATGACTAAAAAAATACATAATATAGACATAAAACCACCTATGCTAACCATCAGGGGCTGAATCCAAGATATTAGGAACTGTTACAACCATTTCCAAACAAGGAACAAGAATATAGGCAGTGGAACAACTTGCCTCTATAAGCATGGAAACTGATTCATTGACCCCCAAACCACCTCAAAATGATGAATCTACCCTATAAGGTAATTTCACAATTATATTTACATAGCATAGCATTAATTACAATAAAAATTTTCCCATGAAGAGAGAAAATGTCAACTTGCAGAGAAACTAGATGAAAACTAGATTTTTGGGCAAACTGGCTCTATGCGCAGCGCCACTGGCCAGGTGCATAGCTCCGCTTCACAACCACTTTTGGAGGCCTTACCCTTAGATAAATTGAGTCCAAGATAGCTCATTCGAAAGGTCGTCCTATCTAGTTTCTAGGATATCTTGAATTTTGGCATTTGGAGGTCATTTACCCCCTAATAGTGAACTATCCCAAGGCTGCTTCTGTGTGTCCAAAAAGAGGCAGAGAGGTCATTTTTTAATGGTTTTTTGACCTTTTGGTGACGAAGTTTTTTGCTCCAAAATTGCTGAAATTTTCTGGGTTTGATGCTCTCATCATGCTGAATCCAAATATACAAGCCATTTCTCCAAAAAGTGCTCTAGGGAAAAGTGTAGCGCCAATGGCGTTGCACACCTAGCGTAATTTCTTGTGTTTGTAAATTAAAATTTGAAAAATGTAAAATTTTCTCAAACTTTGCCCAAATTTGGCACAAGGCACCACCATCAACTACTTTGATGAGCTAGAGAGGCTTCAACCAATATTATGAGTCTATCTTGCTCTTTCTTGCCCTCTAAGGCTCTCCTTAACCTAGCGTTCATCCTCTTCATTCTCATGTTGCAAATTTTGTTCCATGTCCTGTAGCGATAGGCCATATTCCTTATCATTTGGTTGTCCCTGTTAATCTTTTGAAATAACAGCTTGGTGATATGGTGAAGTTATTCTGGCAAGGGTTACTTCCTTATTGTGCAAATGTGTCACAAATAGCCTATCCAACTCATGAAATTTGACTCTTTCTATCATTTCAAAAAAATCAAAGCATGCTTGATGTTGAAAGCAAGAAATGGCAAATGGGTAGGCTTGAAACTCCCTCAAGCTAGTGGGCTCCTCTCTTATAACCCTTCGTCCTTTATGGGGCTTACTGTGCTGTATGTTTATCTCCCTGGAACTATCACTAAGGGTGTCTTCTTCAAGCTCATATTCACTATCTCTTTCCATTGTTTTATAGCTGTGAACAATTGTGGTGAATGAAAAGATAGGGTGGATGAATGAAAGATGAGTATGAAGAGATGTTATGTATAAGTAGATGAGAGTGAATGGGATTTAGGGAGTGAGTAGGGTTCAGGGATGTATGTAGGATAAAATGTGTAGGGTTTTGGGGAGAATGTATAGGGTTTGGGAAATTTGTATGTGAAAGTGGGATTTGGGAGAATATATGAGGGAATGATGTTTAGGAAATTTATATGAGGGAATGGGGTTTAGGGAACAATAGAAAATAGATGAGATAGGAAAACAAATGAGAGAGTGAGCTTGTTAATTTTATAAGACAGTTTGTGTGAACACTAGGGTTTGGTTTTATGAGTGAAAGAATCACTAAAGCTTGATATATAAACCTTTTTCAACAAGAAACATTTGAAGTACTTACTTGGAAAGAGGTAACTTGGAAGATTTGGGGCAAATTGGGTAATTTGGAGCAGCTTGGATGCCAGGTGTGCAGTGCCTCACCCAGGTGCGCAGCACTCATTCAAATTAACACTGAGGAAGTCTGCCAGGTGCGCAGCGCCGGCCTTTGGTGCGCAATGCCTTTTTGCAGGACACTTTTGAAGGCATTCCTGGTGTTCAAATTAGGCATGTGATAGCTCATTGGAAATACTGTTGTGTCTACTTTCCATAAAATCTTGAAGTTTTAAGTTTGGATTTTATTTGCCATGTCAAAAGTTCAACCTCCCAAGACTAGTCAAAATGTGTAGAATGAGGCTGCCAAAATGCATAGTGCTATTGCAGTCAACTTTTGAAGGTCTTACTCATCTTCAAATTGAGCTCCTGGTAGCTCTTTGGAAATCTCTTTGTGTCTACTTATTTCTTGACTCATCAAGAAAGTCATTTGGTCATTCCATCTAGGAGAAAATTTGATTTTACCAAGGTCACTCCAGAGGTGCAGCAACCCTCCTGAGGCAGATGATGTTTTCTATATTTCTCGCAAACCATGAAACCTGTGTAAAAAATGAAAGATTTTTTTCTTCTTGGGTCAATGATGGACAAAAATTTCTCTCACGTTTGTCAAATTCATCTTCTATTTCTCAAAAAAATCATTTGAATAAAACCTATCCCGATATGTGGCACAGGGGATTTGTAGAAATGAAGGGAAATGAAGGGGATAAGGTGCTTCTAAATTCTTGAGGAAATTTTGGAAAATAGAGAGGGATGTTAGGAAGCAGGGGAAAGTGGAATTTAAAATATTGAGTGAGGGGAAGGGGTCTAAAAGGGAAAAACACATGCCTAGCCTAGAAAATTGTCAAATTGTAGCAATAAGCTAGGGTTTGTGGGAAAATGATGAATTTGAGGGATATCAGTGATGGGAAGTGCTTAAGAAGATATATTAAGGATAGGGGAAGGTATATGAACATTAGGATAAAAGTTTTGTTGATGATTTGACCATCCAAGAAAAATTACCTTCAAAACACTAGGAGAGGGAAATGAGCCTTACTCAAGTATAGCTGAAGCACAAAAAATGACCCATTGGAACCTGAAATGATGATGAATTTCTTTTGAATGATGGTACACTCAGCTGAATGGTGACATGGACCAACGCTTAGAAAACTTTGGAAGGAGTGAAAACAATCCTATATCTAATATCTAGTGACCAAATTTTACTTAAAGACTCACTAAAATGACAAAATTTGACTTTGACACCCTAAGATCACTTTGTAAGAGAATGTTTGATCATTGGTGGAAGGTTTCAAAGACTAAAACTAACAAAGAAGGATGTTTTGTTGGTTGTTTATTTAGATGATTTGATGGTATTTTCTGGATCTGATGATGAGCACTTGCACCACTTGAGGATTGTCTTTCAGAAATGTAGGAAGTTCGGGATTTCTCTCAACTCGAAGAAAAGTCTTTTTGCCATGGACGAGGGTAAGCTCCTTGGTCATATCATTTCTAAAGATGGTATTCGCATTGATCCTTCAAGGGTGGAGGCCATTCAACATATATATTTTCCGTGCAATAAAAAGGAGATCCAAGCTTTCAATGGTAAGATGAATTTCTTACGCAGATTTATACCAAATTTGGCTGAACATTTACGTGAAATAACTAATATGTTGAAGAAGGACAGCACGGTAAAATGGATCAAGGATGCCATGACGTCATTCAATTTGGTAAAGTTTGCTTTGACCATAGCCCCAGTCCTTATTAGTCTTGATTATACCCATGATTTCATTATATTTTCATTTGCATCTGAACACACCATGGCCGTGGTATTGATGCAAAAGAGGGATCTAGTGGAGCAACCCATTGCTTTCTTCAGTAGGACTATTTGAGATGCTGCCTTGTGGTAAAATATCATTGAAAAACAAGCATTGGCTCTTATAAAAGCATTGAAGGATTTTAGAGTATACATTCTACATTCATATACTATAGCATATGTTCCTAATGCAATAGTCAAGGATGTTCTCATGCAAACTGATCTGGAGGGAAGAAGAGGTAAGTGGATTGCAACATTGTTGGAATATGATCTTAAGATTAAGTTTACTAAATTGATCAAAGGAAAAGGCTTGGCAAAGCTGATGGCTGAATCAAATCTGCATGCTCTAGAAATAAATCTTATTGCAACAATATTAGAGGATGAAGATGGTGGTTCACTCATTCAGGTATCAGAAATGCTTCTCAAATCACCTTGGTATTCTGATATAGTTTATGTTCTTCAACATCTTTCTCCTCCTCCTGGAATGTCAAGAAGTAAAGGTAGATAACTTAAACTCAAGTATGCAAAATTCTGCATTTTAAACAGTTCTCTTTATTGGAAAGATTCGAGAGGAGTTCTTCTTAATTGTTTGATTGAAGATGAAGCTCAACGAGTAATGAATGAATTTCATAGAGGTGATTGTGGTGGTCATTTGTTTTGGAAAACAATAGTTAACAAAGTGTTGAGAGCAGGATATTATTTGTTGAATTTGTTTTCATATTTGTATAAGATAGTAATGAGCTGCCATGAATGCCAAGTTTTTCAAGGAAAAAGGAAGTTGCTTCCTCTTCCTTTGAAACCAGTCGAAGTCAATGCACCTTTCCAGCAGTGAGGACTTGATTTCATAGGGGGAATCCATCCTACATCATCAACACAACAAAAATGGATCGTGACAGCTACTGATTACTTCACCAAGTGGATTGAGTCCATTCCGACAAGGCAAGCCATAGATATGGTAATTATCCAATTTTTAGAATCTAATATCTTGTCTCATTTTGGGTTCCCTCACAAGATTATAACAGATAATGCAGTAGCTTTTAAGTCCAAGAAAATGGTGGAATTTTTCCACAAGTATAATATTACATTGGGTCATTCCACGACATACTACCCGTAAGGCAATGGGCTGACTGAATCATCAAATAAATCGTTGGTGAATATAAGAAATGTTGGAGGTAAACAAGAAGAATTGGCACTAGAAGCTTGTTAATGCCTTGTGGGCCGACACAGTGAGCAACAAGAAATCCATAGGTATGTCACCTTTTGAGTTGGTTTATGGTACTGATACCGTATTTCCTGCATCACTTGTAGTCACGATCATGAAATTATTACAGGAAGCTGGTAGCGAAGAGGATGATATTCAGTTCAAAATTAATCAAATGATTCACCTTTAGCAAACAAGGGAAGAAGTTTCCCAAAACAATTTCCAGTTGCAAGAGAAAATAAAGAATATTTATGACCGCAAAACCAAAGAAAAAAAGTTTTAGCTGGAAGATGTAGTGCTGCGATGGGATGCACGGAATGAGGAAAAGGGAAATCATGGTAAGTTTGACCATATATGGAAAGGACCATACAAAATCTCGGCTTATTAGGGGAAAAATGCACTTTTGTTAAAGGAAATGGATGGCCAGGATTGTTCAGGAGGGCCAGTGAATGGTAGACTCCTGAAACACTATTACTTTTGAGATTGTTCCTTGAAATTACTTCACCTTCATTGTATATACCAATTTGATTTCCATTGCAAGGTTTCAAGTACACTGTCATCTGAGCTTGGGGCCCGAAGTGAAGGCTATAAAGTTTGAATGATTAGTGTCAAGTTTGGTTGATTTGATTTATAGTCAAGTTTCGAGTTAGTTTGGTTGTGAGTCAGTTTTCAGTTTGTATTGAGTCATTTGTTCACCTTTTGTTTTTATCGTATTTCCCAATGGATGAGTTACTTGGTCTATGGTGTTCTTAACACCTCCAAGGAGCTTCCATCCCCAATAAGGCCAATGTTAGTGTCAGTATATACATACTTCCATCAGGGATCAAATTTTCTCTTTGCATTGTCATTTTAGGGGTCCCATACTGAAAATTTTGCATCATTCCATTAGGTCATGTCAAACTGATCCTCTGATGGTTGTCTTCTCTTCAAAAGTCCAAATTTTCCCTCATAGAGTATAATTGTTGACCCTTCTTCAGGTTGTTTCCAGTTATGGTTTCATGGTCAATTTGTAATCACTGTCCATTAGGTCATAAGTTATGTTTTCATTAGGTATTAGGGTTTCATAACCAAGGCCAAGAGCCCAATTTTAAAGTGTAAATAAAGGTCAGCAAGGGTATGAGGATGATCAATAAATCAAGCATGGTGGCTTGTAGGTCACGGTTATTGAATAATTATCTTTTAACCTAATGTAAATTTCACGAGGTGAAAAATAGAGTATTTTGAGTTTATTTGTATTTCATATGTAATTTTAAGTCAATATATGTAATAACTGATCCCAACTACACCAGAGAATCTCTCATTGTTGAAAGACGAAGAAACACTGCAAAAATCAAGTCAAATTGAGCATTTATCCACCTGCAAAGACACAAAGAAGAAAAAGGCATTAAAACAGAGTTTTGAAGAAGGATAAGAAACATTAGAAAAGTGGGTTTTTCAAGTGAAAAATCAAAATATACTCCTATTTAAGCCCTCACATTTCATTTTCAAATTCATTATCTTCATTTTCCAAGCAAGGAGTCAAAAGGTGAGAAAAAAAGGGCAAGCTTGAGTGAGTTTGAGTGAAGGAAGCTTGGTGTTGCGCTTCTAGCAGAGTGACGCTGCGCTTCTGGAGAAGTTAAGCTTGGCGCTGCGCTTTTGGCAGAGTGGCACTACGCTTCTAGGTGAGGCAGGTTTGTACTGCGCTTTTGGAGATTGGCACTACGCTTTTGGCCTGGCGCTGTGCTTTTGGTCGATTTTCCCAGTGCGAATTTACACAGGCATTGTGCTTTTGGCCTGGCGTTGCGCTTTTGAGCGTTGGCGCCACGCTTTTGGCAGGAGATCCTAAAAACCCCCAAACCCTCAACGAAACTCCAAAATTGCTCTTTCCCTCCATCATATAAGTAATTAGACCTCCCTAACCTTGGTTTTGATTTGAAAATCTAAATTATAAGCATCGTTTTCCATGTTTAATAATAAACCCTAAAATCTCCCTAATGATGCCTAAACCCTAAATCCTCATTGTTCATCCTAGCATCTATCCATATAGCTCTACATTCCCTTATCCCTATTCCCCTATCAATTTATCCCTTTTTCCCTTTACCCCTATTCCATATTATTCCCATTCCCTTTATCCCTCTTCCCCAAAGCAAATTCTCAAGCAAACAAGCCCTCCCCCTCATTTCCTACTCCTCCATTCATTTCCTAGTCGCAAGTTCATCTCACATCCCCTCATTTCTAAAAACACTTTCACTTATTCCCTTCATACACCTCAACCTTGCAAACATGGACCAAGAAGACCGAGACTATGAGGAGGAGAACACAGGCAATGACACTTCAACAGATAGAGTCATACAACTCAGAAAACCACACAAATGAGGTAGGATTATCAAAGAAGAGCCATCAAACATTATGGAATTGCAAGCCTCTGAGTTGGTTGTCACATGTTTCAAATACCTTGGCTGCTATGAATTTTGTGAATAGGTAGAGAGAGTTCAATATACCCAGAGCTCACTAAACTCTTTGCAACCCATCTTCAGGACAACGGGGTGACTCTTGCTGGGGCAACATTCACCATCTCACTTTCCATTATTTCATATGCAACTAGGATTCCTAATGTAGGGGAGAAATGGTTCGAGGGCCAGGACCTGGATGAGTACTATTATGAGCCTTATATCAAACCCCGGTACATAAATGAGATGAACAGATAGTCTCCTTTCAGATTTCTTGAAAACAAATATGTCCCCATGATGAAAATCATCATGAAGTATATCACTTGTGAGAGTAAATTCTCTAGGCTATACACTTATCATATTAGGCTCCTCATGCATTTTACCAGGGTGAGGATGTTAAACCTCCCTTACTACTTGTTCAGGAGTATTGAGAAGATGGCTTATATTGTCCAAAGGAAGCGATACCCTCAGCACATGAGCAGTCTTTATCATTACTCCCTAATCAAGGTCATTGTACTACATCATCTCAGTCTCCTTAACATCTATTGGGAGACCTTTATTTCTCATGATATCTTCAGGGGTCCTCAAATCCCTCCACCAGTGTCTCAAAAAGTAGGAGGACCATCTAGCCAAGTGAAAATAGATGAGGAGGCAAAGGAGACAAGAACTACTGAGGTGCCCATTTACATGACATATCAGAGGGGTATAAGGAGATTATTTGCAGCAGATAGGCAAATGCTAGCTCCACAAGATGTGGAAGGGGCTTTGCCTTCTTCATCGGCACAACAGGTTCAGGTGCAGTAGCTGCACAAAGGGAAGGAAAAAATTCCAGAGCAGAGTTTGGATGATGAGGAGGAAAGGGACTTTGACTTGACTGAGCATGATGAGCCGGAGTAGTGTTATACTTGTCATGGAGTTGAAATCATTGACTTAGAGGCTCAGGATGAAGAAACCATTAAAGACATCATCATACGAGAAAGGGAGGCTCAAGTGAAAGCTTTAGTGGACAATTTAGAGAGGGCTAAATATTTCATTACATACTTGGAGCAAGCAAACAAACAATTGAGTGACAAACAAGTCCTCATGGAGCTACAAATGCTCAAGTTGAAATGACAAAGTGGCAAAGAGACACAAGTCACTTTGATTCCTATTGAGCAAGAGACTGAAGATGGTAGGGAGACTTGGCTTGAAAGAGTCAACTTGCACCTTGAGAAGCCTCTACAGAAGGCCAATAGAGACAATCAGATGATTAGACACATGGCCTATCATTATAGGACCCGAAACAAGATTTCCAATATGAGGGTCAAGAGAATGAAAACTAGGCTAAGGCAGGCCTTAAAAGGCAAAAAAGAGGAGGATAGACTTAGGATTCTGGCTGAAACTTCCTATTCTCATCAGAGCACCTTGATTGGTTTCTCAGGAGCCTTATGTTACCCATTGGGAAAGATGTCACGTCTAATTTTCCTCAGACAGAGGAAGAAGCTCTCCAAACCACTCTAATATATGACTTGATTTATGCGCAATCTGGTTATGTCTATACCACCATTTCATACCTCCCCCATCCTAGAGGTGATAATGCATTGGGGGCATCTCACACCACCGACGGTATCATTGGAACCCTTTCACATCCTTTGCCATATACTCAGCAAAGTTATGGCTATCCATAGGGGGGCACCAGTTCCTCCAACACTTATGCCCCTCCTTCTAGCAACATGTTTTTAGGGCCATCCAATGCTCAACCTGTCTACCAAATTGTTGCTCCTCCCTATGCATAGCCGAGTGTTCAAGCCCCTCAAGCATTAGCATCGCAGCCTCCCATGCATCCTCAGCCCATGCAGCCACCACCACCAAGCTCAATTTTTTGTGGAACAGAGTGTGACGAATCCCCAAAATTTGAAGAAAAAGAATAAGGGGAAAGGTAACAAGGGTAACCAGGGTAATCAAGGTAATCAACCTAGTGAACACCAGGGGAACCAACCTAACACCAGAAGCCAACAACAAGGTATTCAACCCAAGCAGAACAAGACTATTTGTATGAACAAACCCTGTGCATGTTGTGGTGTACATGGCCATTATAAACATGAGTGTCCTCTCTTACCCCAAATGCGTCAAATGTAGGAAGCCCAAGCAGCTTCTAGAGGTCAACCGCCCATGCAACAACCCCCTTAGAATCTTGCACCATCTCAACCGGCTGTGCTCACAAATCCTTTCCCTCAGCAAGGATTTGTTGCTACTCAGTCTCAACAAGGTCAAGAAGCCCATCCTCCCCCTCTCATCTCAGAGCCCAGTTCGTTGAATGTTTTCATGTTACAAGCATCACGGGTTTCTCGCAAGAAGTCTGGTACATTCGGACAACAACTAGCTCCTTAGCACCCTGCTATTCCCCCCTCAGCCAAGCCATCTGGATCCACCCACCCTAGACCTCCTCCATTTTTGGGTGCCTCTCCTATGTTCTTACCAGGAGCTGTTCCTCCAAGTCTCAACCATTTAGGATTTGTTCCACTGGGACATTTCCCTACAGGAAAATAACCTTTTTTGTTTCCGCCTCCTGGAATCTTTTCTGTCCTTGTCATGGCTTCATTGGTCCTCGATAATATGAATTTGGGGATCCCAATATGGTACATTGATCCCCCTACAAGCACTCTACCTGGTCAGATAAGACCATATCATGATTTGACCCCAGTTCAAATGGTCCCTATGACCCCTGTCATTGTTTCATTTCCCCACAACCTCAATAGGAACCCACTCCTATTGCAAAAGAATCCGAACAGGGGGCAAAGCCAAGAGGAAAGAACCCAAGGACAAGGCTTCCCAAGCACCTCCATCTCCCAAAGCTCCAAATCCAACACCTTTGTGCACTTTGTGTAAGGTTGTTGGGCTTGCCACCAATAATTTTATTGAGCTCCCTCATCTCAAACCTTTGGTTCATGAAATGTTCCCAGAGTCAAATATCCCTGAGGTCCATGTTACCTTACTAGGTCTAGCGAAGAAAATTAGAACGTTATGCACAAATCACCCTTGTGCCTTGTGTGATCATTATGGTCACTATTCCCATTGTTGCCCTTGTCTCAACGAATTTCATGATTTCCTTCAAGTACTTTGCGAATATGAGGCCACTTGTAGTGTATCACCTACTCCTATACCCATGGATTATGGTACCACTAATACACCAAAATAGGGGGACTCTGGTCCCACCATCATGATCTCTTCCCATGATTTCAATATGACGGACTCCATGGTCCATATCCTTTACCTGTCATCATCTTTGAGGTCCTTGCAAGAAAACCTTTCTGAGGTTCCTGCACATGCTTCTATCGAACCTTCTTCTATGGAAGCCCAGGTCTCAACATTGGTAGATTTTTCATCCACTAGCTCGTTGTCTACCATTCCAGATGATGCGTATGTAAACCTTCTTTCTTAGGATGATGCACCAGGTTCCACCACCCGCATCATGTAGTCAATATTCCTCCCATCCACCCATCTTCCATTCTGATGAGGACATCATGGAAGGCATGAATACACCTGATTATCCTTGGGACGATATGCACCACCATGTGTACTTCCTTCCATATTTGGATTCCACCACTCTAAATACATCCAGTACACCCATAGAACACTGGGGGGCACATAGGCCCCTACATATCCTTATCATCCTTTGGAGGATCTCATGCCAAGTTGAGCCGAGATGCTTGAATCCATTTTTTGAGCACTCGGAACACAATGGCACTCCACAAATTCCTCTTGGTAGGGGGCATCATTCCCACATTTGCATACCAAATCAATCCCCTCCATCACATATGCTTGCAGGCAGTATCCCATGCTTGGGGGCATGATGGTTTTCCCCTGGCCATCTTCTCAATTGATTAACATAAATCTCAACTTAGATCCCACTAAATCTAGGTATGATCGATTATCCTCCCATTCCTTGGATATTTTTTCGTACTAGCCTCTCTACCGAGCCATATTCACATCGCATATTGTAGACATTTGATACCATGTCTTTAAATATTCTACTCTACACCATACAACCTTTACCACATAGTCCCCATGTGTGACTTAGTGGATGAGGATGATTCTAGACCTCCTCTAGTAGTTCATTCTCATTTCCTCTTCCCTTAATTCTTCACCAGGAACCATCATTCCAAGAAGCATTAAGGCGATATTTAGACAAGTACGGCTACTTTCCTAAAATTCACAAATCTTGATTCTGATGGTCGTTTTTCCCGCTACTATCCCCACAAGATTTTGGGCCTTCTACTCCTCTCAAATTGGAGGGAAATCACCCTTTTATGGGAAAACCCACAATTTTTTTATCACCCATTGCGACCAAACCGTACCTCAGTTTGATGAACGACAAGTACTGTTGGAAATCTCTCCTTGAGTACTATAACGGGTCTTTCTCAGTTTTTGATGATTTGACACTTCAACAGGAAGTCATTTTTCTAAGAAGGGTCACTTCGTCGCCTCTCAAAATCAAAATTATTCATATACGACGCTTGTACCTTAAGGACCACCTTTCCTTAATTCTTTTCATCTCATGTGTCAAATTTTGTCATGAGTAACCATCATTTACTCATGCTTACATGGTCCCCACTGGCCCTATTCTAGATGGTAGCATCATCGAGCCACCCTTTTTCAGAGCATATGCGATCAACTTTGCATCCATGGAGTTTGTTTCACCTCCCATTATATCATGTCATAGTATTCCATCCATCTTTTCATATCGTTCATCCTCTATTTTTGCCTCCAATCATACTGTCCCCCATCCCCTTCGGAGTCGAGTCAGACGCTGCTAGGTCAACCATGCACTTTATGCTATGACAAGGGAAGTCATCTATTTGTCCCTCAGTCCCATTTTTTCTATTGTCCCTGATGTCAGTCCATCAGCCACATTACTATTTTCCCTCACGCCTTAGTTGAGGATCCTCGTTACCTCACCTATCGCGGGCCCTATTCTATCGATATTAGCTCATTTATTCTAGAATAACGACATAGAAGGCAGTGTATCTTGGTTCCAGATTCCATTCTTGTTCGGTACCTTGGATCGATCAGAGGGACTCATTATTTTCCTCTGACTTGGTTGTTTCATGATCTTGATTCATACACTTGATCGCCCAGTGATGTAGCAGATTATACCAGCGATTTTTGGGTGTGTGTGAGATGTTTCAGCCCTCATGAGGGGGTGGCCCTTCAGGTAGCCCCCCACAAGCCCAAATTCCTTCATCTTGTCCTAAAACCTCAAATTCACTTCCACATATTTGATGGATTCAGTTCCTACCGATCACAGTGTTCATAGCATGCACGTCTCCTTCAGATGGTCCATTCAATTTCACAGAGCCCTTCCCTGTTGAGCAGGGCCTCTTCGGTTGTTCTACCCTCCCTCCCACCCATTTTTTGAGGGAAGGGCCATTATATCTCATGTACTCATATATTATTGTATTCAGTCTTGTCTCATGTTTTTTCTAGGTGCATTACGTATATAAGACACATTGTATTATTTTCTGGCTCAGTTATGCCAGTGTGTCATATACCATTCAACATATACTTCATTTCTCAGCTTTACTTTTCTAGGCGCATCATTATTTTTTTACTAAGTTATCACGACACGTATAGATATGCCTCCCCCGCCTCATTGAGATCTGATACCACAACATAAAAGGAGACTTGCATTGGACTTGCCCCCTCTGTCCCTATCCTCTTTCACTTCAACTTTATTGGTCTCCCTCTCTCTCTCTAACTCCACTTTATTGTCTAGTGATTGTGTCTTTACAACGTATTTCGGTCATAATTTTTTCTCCTAACGCTCGTACATTGGGGGCCAATCTGTTATCACCAAAAAATTGATAATCTAGCATAATTTACTAGACGGATTGAAGTACACCATGTAAGGCCAATTTTATCATAGTAAAATTGCTTTCACTCTGAGAAATTACTTAATAAACCACATTTGTTAAGCAATTTATAATTAAACCCATGAAGAATAATTAAATAAATCATTGTTTATTTAATTTTCTTATAGGAAAAATTAATTAAACCATTGATTAATTAATATTCCTTGTCATATTTGACTAAGTTATGAAAAATAAACCGATAAATTATTAATTATCTTTTTTTCTCTAGGAATAATTAATTAATCACTAATTAATTATTATTCCTTATCAAGTTTGACTAACCCCTAAGGAATAATTAAGTAAATCATTATTTGTTTATTATTCCTTAAGCATATTTCTTGACATGATAAATAAATCATTTATTTATTTATTATTTCTAAATAAAAATTTAAATACTGTTTCCCTCCTAACAAAATATAATAAAATATTCCAAGTGGTTATTTCAATAATGGGGTTAATAATATTTTATTATTTCTCATTATTTGGGGATGACTCAATATTTTGTTATAAATAGAAGGTTTTTCAATTCATTATTCACTTTTGATTATTTTCATTGTTGCACTCACTGCTATAACTCTGATTATTATCACTGTTGCACACCATTTTTCTTTTCCATTTGAGTTCCCATTGAACTCAAACATTTTATTTGTTGGGTTTACACATTATAGAGGAGAGAGACTCTACAAATGCTGAATATATTTGAGGATAGCCAAGAACCCATCCCATAGAGGGGGACTGGTAACATTTATTTGTTCCCTTCGCAGGTTTTGTTTAATAAAATATATTCTTTGTATATCTGGTTTCCATTGGATTATTGGAGTTACCTATCTTTATTACTATTTCATTTTTTTGTTTAACTATGAATGTGGCATAGATCAGTGCTTTGGCAGGTTTTGTTTATATCATTTGTTGCATATCTACAATGTTTAACAACCATTTATATTGTTGAGAATGTTTATCATCCACAGTCTTAAGTGTTTCCTTTTTGTACACCTTCGAGGAGAAAACACTATAACACATATTATGTCAAAATAGTTCAAAAATAAATTATCATAGTCACAGTTGTTGGAAAAATGGTAAAGCAGTGTTGTTATCTTAGCCAAAACATAGGTTCAAGCACTATAGATGTGTGTTAAGCCTAATTTTCTTGTGCTAATTATGTAGGAAAGAGATCAACAACATGAAGAAAAAAAGAAAAGGATAAAGCATCACTAAGTTCTAATGGGTGCTTTTGCACCCAATAAATAGGTCCATAGATGATTTATTCACCTTTTAACACAACAAGAAAAAAAAAATTGGACTTAAAATGAATTAGGGGAGTAAGCATTTCATAATAACTTGCAATGTTGCATAATCAATACTTGATGTCCTACTTGATGTTTCAATCCAAAGTAATTGAAAAAATACCTTTGCAGGTTGTGTATTGGGACTAATAAGTGAAGTTGAGCAATATTTTGTCACTCAATAAGGAAAAGAAGGTTTTTTAGGTGTCAAGGGATGAACATTAGATGTGGTAGGTAAAACAGGTCCCTGAGACATAGATTCAAGCTCATTGTGAAGGTCATTGATCTTTTGAAGGAGCTCTTTCTAATACTCAATTGCATCTTGATATAGGTGCATAAGTCGAGCATAAGATATCAAGACTTTAGACAAGATCTTACCAATGTTATGGGATGGCCACATGGTAATGTTGGGAGGATTTTTTAAATGTTTTGTAAGAACTTGTAAATATTTACATTATGGAGTGAGTTTTGTTTTTAGAATAAGTTGGAGGATTTATTTTTTATTGTAAAAGACAAATAAAAATAAATAGTTTTCAGTTTCCATTATTGTTTGGAGAAGGGGAAACAATTCACAGTTTGTGACTCTTGGTTGTCATAGTCTATTCCTTTTGGGAAACAATAAAAAAAAAGTGTTTGGGAAGAAGAGAGAAGGAGAAGCTCTAGAACGAGGAGAAGAGAGAGGGAGAGAAGAGAGGAACTCATTGTTTCTTTGTGCAACTACAGTCCTGAGTTTGTAGACCCATCTGTACTTTCCAATTTGGGTGAATCACAATGTATTTCTCTGTGTGAGTGGCGTAAATGAACATAAATTTTGGATTGTAAGTTGTGTGCTTGTTAAATGGTTGAGATTGAATCAAATTCCTATGATTAACCAATTCATTTTTTTCTTGTGAACTCATGGTTTTATTCATGTGCATTTATTCATTTGAAGATTGGTCATTTTGAAAGTTTGTAGCTTGTTGAACTGATTTATATAAAAAATGTTCAAACCCTGGTGGCTTCCTTCGTTGTGTCTTGTCCATTTGCGTTTTGATTCTTGTTGTATCAACTTTAAACATAGTGAAGGAAGGTGTCTCTGCATTCTGGGGTAGTGATTTCATGGGTTTCTGTGATGTGAGTACCATCAACAAAAATAGAGCACCGTGATTTTTTTTAATATGGTCCAAACCCCTTTGTGATTGGTTTTATGATTGTCAAATTCAAACCAATTTTGAAAAATAAATGAAGAGAGGAAAAGTAAATCATTCACTATTTTAAGAAGCAAGTCTGGGATGTGGAGAGTTGGTTTGGAAGATAATTGAGTCATTTCATCTTCCCAATTATCTTCCCTAAAACCACAATACATAATTTCAATAAGCACTACGAAATCATTTCGTAGTGACTACAAAAAAAATTGGAGGATTGCGTGTTCATTTTTTTAATCTTCGTTTGGCCTGCCCATTGCACCATTTGTTAAGTTGAAATGTATGCAATTGGATTTATGAAGTGACATGAGAAAAAGAGTGGAACGTGAGAGAAAAATCTCACATGGTATTATAAAAAAAAATTCATATTCTTATATTAACTGCATGTGCTAAATGTTTCATGAAATTTGTTGAAATGGATGTAAATACAAATTTTTGCATGGAGTAGATTGGGGATATCGGCTCCAAGTTGGATTGTTTGCCATCAGCTGGTATCAAAGCATAAAAATTTGGCAGCAAGTAAAGTTCATAGTTCATAGCAGAAGCATGGAGCTTGATCAAATTTGAAAATGTGATTGGGGTAACTTTCTTTGTCTTAATTCTTATTTAATTTGAATATTGATGATTACATGATGGAAATTTGAAGAATAAAATGTATGGAAGAAAATATACTTTGGGAGGAAGTAGATCATGTTTGTTTTGAAGACATATCTGACAGAAGAGTTTTCTAAGTTGAAGGACAGTAAAAGACTGCAACATTGAAGTTAGAGCTAGCAAATAAGACTGCAATAGCAGTGATGCATGTTCAATAGATATTTGGACAGTGAAGTAATGGTCTTTTGTTAATTAATTACTGATTACAAGTAGGAGTGATGATGTTTACAGTTGATGGTTGTAACTAAGAAGAAAGAGAGTTCTTGATGATGATGGTAAGGATCCTTGCAGTAGAGTGTTGGAAATAATACTGAGAGGGGGGGTGAATCAGTACTATCAAATCAATAATTTAATTTTCAAAACTGATTTGTATGCGCTACTTCAACTCAGTGAACTAGCATGTATACGCAACTATACCTAGTGAAACTAGCGTATATGCATAGATCTTTTGATTTTACCCAAACTATGTAGTGAACTTTAATCATTACATTGACAATTCATTGGACACTACAGTAAGAGTAGAATAAAGCATCACACATAAGCAACACACATAAACACCAAGATATAACGTGGAAACCCAATGTGGGTGAAAACCACCTACTGCAATCGTCTTTGTCTTCTTTTAATAATAAGAGAATTATGTTTACAATTTTTGTACTGGTATAGCCTTATACTGCTATGCAGGCTTCTACTTGCAGATCAAGGCTACAACCTTCTCTCATTCTCCAACTTCTACTAGAAGGGAGCAACAACCCCCTAGCGCTTGTACTAGCTTATATGTTTACTAGTACGTAGGTGACGGCCTACTGAAGGCTATGACCTTCTATTTTCTTCCAGAGACCACGTTTCATAAATTTTCTGATTGGATCCATTAAACATCATTCAATCATCAAATATATCTGCATCGACCAATCTCCTTTGAACAAACCACAACTGAATCAATCAATCACTCTAACAACCCTTCAATATGATCTTTCAGAATGTTGTAACTTGAATACAGCAACCAAAACCCAAGCCAAAACCTAGAATACTGCAACAACAAATAGAAGTAGCGAAAAAATATTTTATAAGGTATATGCTACTTTCATGTGTCAATCTTGTGTGCATACGTGCTTTCCTCAAGGCGAAACTGCGTAAAAATCTTCAAATCAAACTTATAATGTATATGTTGTTTTGATATGCAGAACCATCGTGTATATGCACCTTTTCTAAAGTGAACCTGCGTACAAATATGTCAATGATGATTTAAACATTACAACAATTCCAAACTTCAGTCATACCTAGATCATCATATTTACAAACTACAACATGCACCAGTTATTCAAATAAGTAATCAAGCCTTAAGATCATGATACATCATTAGATCTTATCCTTCATCAGGTGCTAAGGTTCATACTTGGTTTAGATCTAGCTATGCACCATAACCCAATAACTTGCATACTAGATCTTACTCTTCATCAGATATTCAATGCCTGAGTGCCTTGGCCTAATGATCTTCTCCTCCTTTTATAGTCTTAGGCCTTACTCAATACCATGGACCAAAAACCACTTAAGACCAATACCTTGGACCAAATACTTAGTGTCAATACCTCGGACCATATACCTTGGACCAATACCATGGATCAAAATACCATGGACCAAAATACCTTGGACCAAAACTTAGTTTTCCAAGATATACATGCCTTTCATTCTGTGAAAGTGCGTGTGTACAGATACGCGACTTATATACAGTGAACCCACGTGTATAAACAGTTTGGCCATTGGTGAACCTGTGTATACCTTTCTTTCTTCATTTTGTGATGTTTGATCTGTAACTCTGTGTTGTTAACCTGCTAAACTGTGATCTGTCATTAGAGTGAGTTTCCATCAAGGACACCACCTGTGTCATAGTGCGAAATCTGTGTCATAATGCCAACAATGTCCCCCTTTGGACTTGATGGCAACACCAAGTCACTCTCCCCCTTTGTCATCAAGAGCAAAGGGTCATACACCCCCTGAGTACATGTTTAAGTGTGTTGTTTGAGCTCCTATGATTGAGTCCATGCTCCCCCTGAGCACAAGTATGTAAAAAGATAACATGACTCTAGACATATATCAACAATGACTTTCGTATCACCAAAAACTCATACATACATCCATATCCCAATCAAGTGGGGATATACCGAATTTGATTCATCCTCCCAACCAATTGGGGACATACATGACTAAAATATATCAATTATTACATCATCCTTCCCATGCATAGGGGTTAGAAATTACATCAGGGACTCATCAAAATACTACAATAGACATAGACAAATTATTAGATCAGCAACTATCATCAGCAACATCTGTTAATCAGCATCCAGACCAGCAACCATGGTATCCCACCTGAATCAAAAACAGCTATGTGAATCTGTACCAAGATCTTCTAAGATAATGCCAACAATCCATGATTAGAAACATATTCTCCCCCTAAACCTGTGCTAGATGTTCACTATTAGATCTGATCATTTCATATATCGGGAGAGTTATCAAAGCATCATCATCAATCAGATATACATCAAAGTGTCAACAACTGATGAGAGCCAACATATTTCCACATGTCATCAACAGATTGTAACCATCATCAAGCAAAGCAGATAATGCACTGAACCATATTAGACCCCTTTTCTCTTGAGTCTGGCCCACAACTTCTCCTCCAACCAACATATACGCAACTATACCCATAGAAACCTGCGTATGTAAGTGACTACGCTTCATGAAACTTGCGTATGACCACCTTTTTTTTTCAAAAAAAAAGGATTTTAACAGTAGGATAATGCAGCGACTACTCCCAACTTCTGTCTGAGATATTCAAATGTCTCTCCGGGTAGTGATTTGGTGAATATATCAGCAACCTGTTCTTTGGAGGGAGCATACTCCAATTTGACCTTTTGTTCAAGCACTTTCTCACGTAGAAAATGATATTTGATGGGTATGTGTTTGGTCTTGGAGTGCATGACTAGATTGTTTGAAATACTGATGGCACTTGTATTATCACATAGAATGGAGATGGGTGGAGTACATGTGATCTGAATGTCTTGGAAGGTTTGCATCATCGAAAGTAGTTGTGTGTAGCAAGATGCAGTAGCCACATATTCTGCTTCAGCTGTAGATAATGCAATTGAGCTTTGTTTCTTGCTGAACCAAGATACTAACCTGGAACCCATATAGAATGCACCACCACTAGTACTTTTTCTGTCATCAACGCTTCCTACCCAATCTGCATCTGTATATGCATAAGTGTAAGATTTGTATCTCTAGGATACCATAAAACAAAGTTTTGTGTTCCTTGAAGATATTTGAAAATCCCTTTGACTACCTGAAGGTGTGATTCCTTTGGATTTGCTTGGAATCTTCCAACTATTTTCTACTGCATGCATGATGTCTGGTCGAGTACCTGTTAGATAAAGCAAACTGCCAATCATGGATTTGTAAGTTGGTTGTTGTACTTTTGATGATTCATCATTTGAGCTGAGACTGCATCTTGTTACCATTGGGGTAGTTATTGGTTTAGAATCTTCCATGCCATACTTTTTCAAGATCTGTTTGAGATATTTGGTTTGTGACAGAAAAATACCATCCTTATTTTGTTGAACTTGTAGACCAAGAAAATATGTAAGCTCACCAAGCAGAGACATTTCAAATTCTTGCTGCATTACCGAATCAAAATTCCGACTCATGGCTTCTTCATTGCTACCAAAAATGATATCATAAACATAAACAACAAGTATTAGCAATTTATTATTGTCAATCTTTGTATATAGATTGCTATCAGTTGATCCCTTTGAAAAACCTTGTTCATGGAGATATTTGTCAAGACAGTAATACCAGGCCCTTGGGGCTTGTTTCAGACCATAGAGAGCCTTTCTAAGTCTGCATACAAGTTTTGCATCATTTCCCGGAATGAATCTGCCTGGTTGCTCAATATAGACTTCTTCTTCTAACTCTCCATTAAGAAAGGTAGATTTTACATGCATTTGGTATACTTTGAATTTCTGAAAACTAGAAAGAGCAAGAAACATTCTTATGGCTTCAAGTCTAGCAACAGGTGCAAATGTTTCTTAAAAATCTATACCTTCTTGTTGAGCATATCATTTACAAACAAGTCTGGCCTTGTTTCTAATAACTTCTCCATTTTGATTTAGCTGGTTTTTCAATATCCATTTAGTTCCTATGATATTCTTATCATGAGTGCTGGAAACAATACTGAGAGGGGGGGGGGGTGAATCAGTATTAGACAACTCAATAATCTTTTTACAATTTCTTACTATATACACTACTTCAATAAAGGCAACCTGCGTTTGTATGCAACTGTGATTAAGGAAATAAGCGTATATCCAACAAACTAATGATTTTGTTAATTCTTCATGTGTTGATCTTTAATCTGTGCATCATAACCATATAAACAGTAGCCAGGAGCAGTAAAACAAAACAGAGAATCGCACACATGAACACAAGATATAAGGTGGAAACCCAATGTGGGTGAAAACCACCTGCTGCAATCATCTTTATCTTTCTTTTTAATAAGAAACTTCTTTTTACAATATTTTGTACTAGTGCAGTCTTATACTAGTATGCAGGCTTCTACTTGAAGAAGGCTACAACCTTCTCTCATTCTCCAGCTTCTTCTGGAAGGGAGCTACAACCCCTTAGCTCTTGTACTAGCTGATGTAATAGTACGTAGGTGCTGACCTATAAAAGGCTACAACCTTCTCGTTTCATAAATTTTCAGAAAATAAAATCAATCAAGCATCAAATATATCTGCATCAACCAATCTCCTTTGCACCAACCAAAACTGAATCAAATAATCACTTCTCTGAATGCTGTAACCAGAATACAGTAACAGTAACCACAACCCAAGCCAGAACCCAGAACATTGCAACAGCAATCAGAAGTAGCTTAAGCATATTTTATGAGGTGTACGCTACTTCAATGTGTCGAACCTGCGTGCATACACACTTGTATCAAGGCAAACCTATGTATACGCACTTTTGAAATGCCGAACCTGCATGTATACGCACCTTTGCTATAATGAACCTGCGTACAAATCTGTAAATGATGATTTAGCCAAGGATAATTTTAGCGGCGAATGTTCGCCCTTTGGCGAAATTAAGGGGTTTTAAATTTTTAGTGGGCGAATATTTTGTATCATAGTACATTTTTACAAATCACCTCAAATAGCCCACCTTATTTTAAGGGAGAGGGTAAAAAAGGTAAATTTAGCCCTTGAAATTAGGATTTGCAACCTTCCATTTGCCCATTTTCAAGATTAGGTTTTATTTAAGTGAATCCATTCGCCCATTTTCAAGAATAGGTTTTATTTAAGTGAATCCTATGGGCCAAATACCATATTTATAAAAGAGGTATGGTAAATTAATACAAATATAAATAAATGAGAGGTATGGTAAATAAATAAAACATTTTTTATATTTACTCCATAAGTCACCTTATATACATGTAAGGGTGTAAACAAATAAAAATATAAGTAAAGTGGAGGTATGGTAAATAAATAAAACGCCTTTTTATACTTACTCAAAAGGTATGGTAAATAAATAAAAATATAAATAAACTAGACGTATCGTAAATAAATAAAACCTCTTTTTATATTTAGTCCATAACCCTCGTTCTATTTATGTAGGCTCAAGAAAGGGGAATTATTTAAGTGAATCCTATGGGCCAAATACCATATTTGTAAAAGAGGTATGGTAAATTAATAAAAATATAAATAAATGAGAGGTATGGTAAACAAATAAAACATTTTTTTATATTTACTCCATAAGTCACCTTATATTTACAAACACTAAAAAATGGGTTATATTTAGGTGAAACCTATGGCCAAAATACTATGGGACAAATACCATGGACTAGATTATTATTAATACCATGCAAAAAACCATTATTAACCCTAATATTAGAATTAATAAAAATAAAAATGGCACATGGTATTGACCCATGGTATTCACCAAAATGGCACATGGTATTGACCCATGGTATTCACCAAAATGGCACATGGTATTGACCCATGGTATTCACCTGGAATTTAGCCTATTTAAATGGGGGAATTAAACCAACATGTAGCCTATGCTAAGATTCACTAGGACTTTACAAATTTTTATTATTTAGTGAAATACTTGCCAAGATCTTACAAGATTTTATAATTGAGGTAAATATTCGCCATGCCTGGTGAGAGATTCGCCAAAAAATTATATATACATATTATATTATTGATAAAATCGCCTTCCATTTTTCCTATATACCATGGAGATTCGCCCATTTATTATATTTATAAATTTAGGGGGGGTTCTTAAAATTTTCCCTGGATTTAGCCTTTACAGTTGTTCAGACATCAGTTATACCCAAATCATCATATTTATAGATTAAGACATGCGCCAATAATTAAGATACAAGATCAAAAACCACAAAAAGATACTTCTCTTCAAGCCTTAAGATCTTGACCCATCAATAGAACTTATCCTTCTTCGAGCGCTCAGGTTCATCCTTGATTCAGATCCAACTATGCACCATAACCCAATAACCTGTAATCTTAGATCTTGTTCTTCAATAGATATTCAATTCTTGAGTGCCTTTGCCTAATGATCTTCACCTCCTTTTATAGGCTTAGGCCTTTCTCAATACCATGGTCCAAAAACAGTTAGAAACAATACCTTGGACCGAATACTTGGGGTCAACACGTCGGACAAGATACCTTGGACCAATACCATGGATCACAATACCATGGACCAAATACCACAGACCAAAACCAAGTTTTCCAACATGTATGCACCTTTCCTTTCATGAAAGTGTGTGTGTATGCATACATGCCTTTTGGTCTGTGAACCCACGTGTACACGTGGCTTGGTCAAAGGGAACCTACGTATGCCTCTATTTCTTCCTTCTGTGAGCCTGAACTATGATCTGTCATCTGTGAGAGTTGCCATCAAGGATAACACCTGTGTCATAGCACTAAATCTGAGTCATAATGCCAACAATCTCCCCCTTTGAACTTGATGGCAACCCCAAGTCACTCTCCCCCTTTGTCATCAAGGGCAAAGGGTTATGCTCCCCCCGAGTACATGCTGAATTCTCTGATATGTTGAAGAGTGTTGTCCATGCTCCCCCTGACTGTAAGCAAGGTCTGCAAAAGGATGTTCCAGAAGAAGAACATGACTCTATCATAAATGACCTTCCTATCACCAAAGACTCATACATACATCCATCTCCCAACCAAGTGGGGCTATACCAATATTGACTCATCCACCCAACCAAGTGGGGATATATCAAATGTTTATGCATGACAAAACAAGAACATTACGTCATTCATCCCATGCATAGTGGGGAAACAAAATAGGTCGTTACATGACCTTGATAATAAAAGATATATATGTCATAGAGACCAAATGTATAAAACAAGACTATGATAGTTATCAATAACTATCATCAGTGTTAGGACTCCATATTGTCTACTTTTGACCTTGTATTTTGTCATTGTGTTACCCTCTTTAGCCCATAAGTTGAAAGCCTTGATAAAATTTTGACCTAATTACTTCAAAGGTATGAAGTAACTCTCCTCATTACTATATGTTTAATTATTCAACACATATTCATGATATCTGTATAATTAATCTTTGGAAGTTGACTAAGTCGCTGACAATTGATGAAACTATTTAAAGTCTGCAGAATTATAATTCACAGTTGTTGGAACACCAGAAACAGAAACTGTGCAGTTGCTGCCATACCAGAAACATCAACTGACTAAAGCGGGTAAAACCTCATTTTGCAATGGCTGAAACATCTGGAACAGAAATTGCCTAGTAGGAGCAGTAACTGTCTGAAGTTGCCAGAATTATACATTGCAGATGCTGACATAGCGTGATCAGCCACTGTCCAAAATTGGCAAAACACAATCGCAGATATTGGAACACCAGGAGCAACACGAGAACTTCACGGGAACAATTGATATTTACCAAATCGGCAACAAGGGTGGAATAGCCAAGGACAGTACGAGGATCTCAAAGAGACGGTCGAGGTTTACCAGCTTTGCAACAGCAGAAGGATCTGATTAACAAAGATGATAAAATTACACACTGTTGTAACAGCATGTTGTAACAGGAATTGATTTCCTATTTTTGTACAAAAGGGTCAACTAAATGGGTAAAGACAATCTATTGTAATATATGTATCCTCTATAAAGAGGAGACATCTACATTAGGGGAAAAACAGGTTGTAACAAGGATATTGTAGTACAGAGCAAGTCTGAATCTTTATTGTAACTTGACATTTTGGCAGATGAATAAAGCACTGTTCTAAGCATTTTAACTTAGAATTTGTGTCCTGGGGAATCTTGTGAGAGGGACAGGGCCCACCTTCTTCACAAGATTAACCCATTTCTTTTCTGTTGAGTGTGTGTGTGACTTCTGTGTAGCATTGCTTTTGATATTTCCCTTTGCTGATACTCTGTTTCCTTAATCAATTGGCGCTGTAAAAGTGTCTCACCGGTGATTAGGAATTGCAGTGTGCATTGGAAAATTGGTCACAGGGGCAGGTGCTGAACATCCTTACCCTGAGGATAGGGTCCTGATCCTTTGTTACAAGACAACCATCATTTCTTTTTGCAGATTTGTTACCTTTAGTTAATTTTTTTCATTCCATGTTTGCAATAGATCATAACTGCTGTAACACAGAGTAAGGGTTTGATAGAAAGTAGATTTGTTTATACTACAGCCTTTAATACTTTTAGAATTGAGTGCATACAGTATGAGGTCACCTTTGAAACAAAAGGACTTTCCTGGGTTGACAATTTAATGTGGTACTCGATTGTTTAATAAATAAACAATTCGAGCAACCAACATTTTGGCGTCGTTGTCGGGGAAGGCGACTAAAAATTTTAAAGGTATTAACATGTTTTTCTCTCTTTTAGAAAGGAAGGATGCATGAGGACGCAAGAAGGTTAACCATTGAGGCGGAAAAGGCAAAGGAGGAGGGAGAAAAACTTTTATTGACGATATTATTTCAAAAGCTGAGACATCCCAGAGGTTAAGCTCTCGGAGGCCACAGATCCAACACTCTTCTCAGATAGATTTTCAGACATAGGAAGTAGTGGGGCCAGAGAGGGTTTTAGAACCATCACAATACACTAAGGAACCGGTGGAAGAAGACGAACGACCAATAGAAGAACCAATAGAGGAAGTTAAGGTGGAGGAACCAGTGCAGGACATAGAAATACCAACAGAAAACTCCGAAGACCGGGCAAGTGCATCAGGGAAACAACCAATGGAGGATAACAATGAAGGACTTTTCGGTGGAGGACGCAGAATAGAGGGAAGGGGAGAAAATTCTCTCTCCACCCTGGAATTCCCCATTGGAGAACTCCCCAGAGGAGCAAATCCTATGAAGAATATCCCTCTTTCAGCATTACCCAACTTCCATGGGTTATCCACAAAAGATCTTGATGAATTTCTTTTTGAATTTGATATACTGTGTAGAAGCTATGATTATATTAATTCTGCTCAGAAATTAAAATTGTTTCCAGCTACATTAAAAGGGAAAGCATTAAGATGGTTCATGAGCTTGGGAGCTCATGTGATTACAACATGGGATCAGATGAAGGAGAAATTTTTGGCTAAATACCAAGACTATTGTCGAACAAGAGAAAGAAAGGAGGAATTATTCAAGATGACTCAGAAAGAGGACGAAAGTCTAGAAGACTTCGTGGAAAGATTACAATATAACTTACAGCGATCTGATCATCCTAATATGAGTAAGGATATTCTCAAATCAATACTGCTAAGAGGGGTACGAGATGACTGTTTAGAAATGTTAAACATGCTTGGAAAAGGAGACATATCTAAGGAATCCTATGATGAGATTATCGATCTCTGTAAAAGATGTTCAAGAGGAGCAGCAAGTAGACCAAAGAATAGAGACAGTACATACTCAAGAGTCCAGAAATCAGCAAGTGGAGGAGCAACACGGGCTGAAATAGGTAACTTACTTGAAGAATTTAAAACTGAAATGTTAAGCTCTTTTGCTTCACAAATTGATACCTTGCAGGTTAAAAAGAAGAAGGCAGAAGCAGAAGCCGCTCTGGCTATTTTCTGCTCTAGATGCAGGGAAAAACACCCATTAAGGGAATGTCCCCTGGACAAGGTACCAATTTGCACTATCTGTGAAAAGGACCATGAGACCCAAAAATGCCCTTCTCTGCTAGGAATAAAAGCAACACTGCAGCAAACTGAAGAAGAAGCTGAAGCAGTGTACCTCCTCACACAGAGAAGGCAATGGCAACCACGAGGACAAGGTAAGAATTCTAACATGCCATTTAATCATTGGAATAATCATTCTCCTTTTCAAGAAAATTACCCAACCTTCAATCAAATGCAGTACCCACCCTTTAATCAAATTAATTTCCCACCCATGCAGCAACCGAATCCTCCTTTTGTTGATCCTACAATGTGTAATCCCTGGGCTTTACAGCAACCCTATCAATGAAACCCGAATTGGACAGCTCCACAGATCCCATTTCCAAACCAATTACCTCAGTATCAGCAATCTCTCTCCTTACCATCAAATGCCCCACCTAATAATCAGACAATAAGACCTCAGCTGCCTGTACAACCTAACCCCAACCCAAATAATAATAAATCTCTGCAAGTAATTGATGTTCAAAACCAACTAGTTTCCCCTCTGCAATGCAATGACATTCATCTACGTTCAGGAAGAATACTTGAACCCATTATTGATGACATCACTTCTGATTTTGATAAAGAAGAAATCGGAAAAGAAAAATCATCTAATGCTGAAACAGTTGGATCATCCTCTAAAAATAATGCTGAAACAGTTGAAACATCCTCTAAAAAGACTGCTAAAGCAGCAGAGCCACCATTCCCTGAACGTTTGGCTCTCACCAAAACACTTGAGCCACCTGCTTTTAATTTGTTAGGAGAACTGCAGAATTTATATGTTAAAATTCCACTCTTACAAGCACTAAGAGATGTACCGATTTATGCTAGAACTGTTAGAGATATTTGTATTAAGAAACCTGGAATAAAATCTAAGGACCCCCTCACAGTTCACGTGATGGGTGATCTAGCTGCTCTAATGTCGGGAAAAAACCCCCTGTAAAATATGGTGACCCTGGTCACCCTACAGTTACAGTTCAGGTTGGTAAATCCTTTGTCTCTAGAGTTTTGGTAGATCTCGGTGCTACAATAAACATCATGACACTTGAAACAACACAGTTATTGCAATTAAAGAATTTTATTAGGGAAACCCCAACCATTCTAGAGCTGGCTGACCGCTCCACAATTAAACCTGAAGGAGTCATTGAAGACCTGATAATTTCAGTCGAATCTTGGAACTACCCAACTGATTTTGTTGTGTTACAAACCAAAAATAAGTTGCGGGGTCATCCATTGATTTTAGGAAGGCCTTGGCTGGCTACAGCAGATGCAGCTGTAGGTCAGGATCAATGACAATTTCTAATGGATCTGAAACCAAGCAGCTTACTCTGTACCCTCATGCCACACCTATGATTAACAATGATAATTCAGTATGGTTAGATTATGAGGATGATAAAACTCAACCCATTTTGACTATCGGACAAGCCCTAACTTTTAAAGATTCAACCGAATATGAATTAATTAGTAGTTTTATTTATGAACCTTCTTCGGTTAACTCTGAATTACATGATCACTTGACTGCAATCTTGGAATCTGAATCACAGCAGAATCATAAAACTGAAAACTTATCTCAGACATCAATTGACACACCCTCCAAAAGTCTAGCAGTTGAAATTGAGCCTGGAAAAACATTAAATATAAACCCTAACTCAACAGATGCTGAAACACAATAGTTAATGAAGTTACTCCACAAAAATAAACAAGCATTTGCATGGGATTACACAGATATGAGGGGAATTTCTTCTGAATTATGTACTCACCGAATTTATATTAAAGAAGGATCCCGCCCAGTCTGCCAACCCCAACGACGAATGAATCCCAATTTAAGGAAAATTGTGAAAGAGGAACTTCAAAACTGTTGAATGCAGGATTCATATATCCTATATCTGATAGTGAATGGGTTTCACCATTAGTGATAGTACCTAAGAAAAATGGAAAATGGAGAGTGTGTATGGACTATAGAGCTCTGAATAAGGCTACTCAAAAAGATCATTTTCCCTTACCATTTATTGATCAGGTGCTAGATAATTTGGCAAGAAAGAGATTTTTTTCCTTTTTGGATGGGTTTAATGGTTATAATCAGATCAATATTGCACCCCAAGATCAAGACAAGACCACTTTCACTAGCCCATGGGGAACTTTCGCCTATAAATTTCTTCAGTCACTGGAATTTTCACTCCCTGGACAATGGAAAATCCTTCTCTTAAGTTGCATGCGAACTCTAGAACTTGCTGTGAGCCAACAATCAGCAGCATCTGTCAATCACCATCTAGATTAGCAATCATGATCTCCCCCTGAACCTATTGCACCTAAAACAAAACAACTGTGAATTTGTACCAAAATCTTCTAAGATAATGCCAACAATGCATTATTAGAAGTATATTCTCCCCCTGAACCTATGGTAGATGATCACTGTTAGACCCATAACAAACCCTTTTCATCCTGAGTCTGGCCCATTGTTTTTGTTCAATATATATGCGACTGTATCCACAGCAACCAGTGTATGTACGCGGATACGCTTCATGAAGCTCATGTACAACCACTTTTATCTAAAACAGATAAGTTTCAACAGCAAGATGATGCATCAACTACTCCCAGCTTCTGTCTGAGATATTCAAAAGGCTCTCTGGGTAGTGGTTTAGTGAATATATCAGCAACCTGTTCTTTGGAGGGAACATACTCCAATTTGACCTTTTTTTTAAGCACTTGCTCACAGAGAAAATGATATTTGATAGGTATGTGCTTAGTCTTGCAATGCATGACTAGATTTTTTGAAATACTGATTGCACTTGTATTATCACATAGAATGGATATGGGTGGAGTACATGTGATTTGAATGTCTTGCAATGTTTGCATCATCCAAAGGAGTTGTGTGAAGCAAGATGCAGTAGCCACATATTATGCTTCAGCTGTAGATAATGCAATTGAGCTTTGTTTCTTGCTGAACCAAGATACTAATCTGGAACGCATATAAAATGCACCACCACTAGTGCTTTTTTGGACATCCCTGCTTCCTGCCCAATCTACATCTGTATATGCATGATGTGTAAGATCTGTATCCATAGGATACCATAAACCAAAGTTCTGTGTTCCTTGAAGATATTTGAAAATCCTTTTGACTACCTAAAGGTGTGATTCCTTTGGATTTGTTTGGAATCTCCCACCTATTCCCACTGCATGCATGATGTCTGGTCTAGTAGCTGTTAGATAAAGTGAACTGCCAATCATGGATCTATAGGTTGGTTGATGTACTACTGTTGCTTCATCATTTGAACTGAGACTGCATCCTGTTACCATAGGGGTACATACCAGTTTAGAATCTTCCATGCCATATTTTTTTAAGGTCTGCTTGAGATACTTGTTTTGTGATAGAAAGATACCATCTTTATTTTGTTGAACTTGTAAACCAAGAAAATATGTGAGTTCACCAAGCAGGGAAATTTCAAATTATTTTTTCATTACCAAAGCAAATTTTTGACTCATGGCTTCTTCATTGCTACCAAAAATTGTATCATCAACATACATAACAACTATTAGCAATTCATCATTGTCAATCTTCGTATATAGATTGCTATCAGCTAATCCTTTTGAGAAACCTTGTTGATGGAGATATTTGTCAAGACGATAATACCAAGCCCTTGGAGCTTGTTTTAAACCATAGAGAGCCTTCCTGAGTCTACATACAAGTTTTGGATCATTTCCAAGAATGAATCCATCTGGTTGCTCAATATATACTTCTTCTTCTAAGTCTCCATTAAGAAAGGCAGATTTTACATCCATTTGGTATACTTTGAAGTTTGGAAAGCTAGAAAGAGCAAGGAACATTCTTATGGCTTCAAGCCTAGCAACAGGTGCAAAGGTTTCTTCAATATCTATACCTTCTTGTTGAGCATATCCTTTGCAAACAAGTCTAGCCTTGTTTTTAATAACTTCTCCATTTTCATTCAGCTTGTTTTTTAATATCCATTTGGTTCCTATGATATTCTTATCATGAGGTCTAGGAACTAACTCCCAAGTATTATTCTATTCAATTTGCTCAAGCTCTTCATTCATGGCCTTGACCGAACATTCATCTTTGCATGCTTCATCTACATTTTGAGGTTCGATGGTGGAAAGCAATGCTAGATAGCTTGAAGCTTATATAATAGTTCTTCTTTTCTGTACACCTGCCTCTTTCTATCCCAAAATTTGAGTCTCTGGATGATTTTTCTGAACATACCTAGATGGAGTCTTCTCTTCTACCATTATCTATTCTTCTGGTGCTTCATTGGTTTCCTCTTTAGAATTAGTCTGATTTGATGTGGAAGGATAATCCTGATCTTCTTCATAAACTTTGGTTTTTACTTGCTTTGGATTTTGGCCTGATTCATCAATCACAACATCAATACTTTCAACAATTTTCCCTAGTCTTTTATTATAACACTTATATCCTTTACTTCGGGAAGAGTAACCAAGTCGAATGCCTTCATCTGCTCTAGGTTCAAACTTGCCAAGTTTTTCATCAGCCCTATTGATGTAACATTTGCTTCCAAAAAAATTGAAGTATTTATAGTAGGAGTCTTACCATACCAAGTTCATGTGGAGTTTGAGAGTTGTTTACCTGAACATTTGTTTTGTTGAGAATAGTGATGGCAGCAAATGCAACTTCACCCCAGAAGGTTGCAGGAGTTCCAAACTCATCTAGCATGTCACGAGCCATTTGTTGAACGGTTTTGTTCATCCTTTCTACCACTCCATTTTGTTGAGGAATCCTTGCAGTAGAGAATTCCCTTTTTATTCCATATTCTTCATAAAAGTCAAAGAATTCATCTGAGTTAAATTCCCCTCCTCGATTAGACCTGAGGCATTTGATTTTGTGATCTGATTCATTTTCAACCAACGCTTTGAAGGCTTTGAAATTTTCAAATGCTTCATGTTTATGCTTTAGAAGTCCTATCCAACACATTCTGGAAAAGTCATCAATGAATAATATAAAGTATTCTTCTCCACGAGGTGAATTTTTCCTTGATGGACCACATAAATCAATATGAACAAGTTCAAGAGGCTTACTAGCTGATCCTTCCTTCTAAGGGAAATGAGCTTTGGTTTGCTTACCAAATTGACATGATTTTCATATTGTATTGGAATGCTAATATTTGGAAGATCACGAACAACCTTGTATCTGCACTCTTTTCTTATTTGAGAGAAGCTTAGATGCCCCAACCTTCTGTGCCATAGCCAATGTTCATCATTTTTGCTTAGGTAGCATTTTGTCTGTCCTCCCTTGAGTATGTATAGGTTATTTGGAGTTCTTGTACCTTTTATCACTGTTTCTCCTGTATCAAGCTCACGGAAAACACATCCATTTGATCGAAATATTACCTCATTTCCTTGATCACACATTTGACTGACACTCAATAGATTATGCTTTAGACCATCAACATACATAACATTCCTAGCTTTAACCTTTTCTTTTAAGAGAATAAAGCTTTTACCTTTTATGATTGCAGGAGTATCATTACCAAATGAGACCTTCTTTTCCTTTTCTAAGGCATTATATGACTGAAGTTTTTCTTTATCACCTGTCATGTGTTTCGAGCATCCGCTGTCGATGTACCATTGATTTTATTGTCCTTCTGCATACAGGGCTATACCACATCTTTCTGTTTGTAGTTCTTTATTTCTCCATGTTTTGGGATGTAATGAAGTTTTCTCCTTCTGATATGTCTGAAATGTTTGCCGAAATTTACTCCTGCATTTAGAATCTTCATGACCGAAGTTGTTACAGATAGAGCATTCTATTTCATTTTCAAGAGTAGAAAAATTATTGTAGGCCCTTTTCATGATCCCAATCACATTCCTTTGATTTCGTGCTTCTCTAGTCATGATGGTCTTGTAAGCAACACATTGAGTAGCTTTGTGTCCGAAGTTATGACATGCAAAACATTGGCCATTAAAGAAATCCCTCCGATTATCGAACCTACTAACCTGGTGATTGTAGTTTCCATTGACATTCATTCTTGAAGTATGATTTAATTGAGGTTGGTTGTAGCTTCTATTCATCCTTGAAGTAGATTGAACCTGATTTACCTGGTGATCTGCTTTATGCCTTTTCTGATGATTGTCAAATTGTTCGCTTCTCCTTGCTACATCAAGATAGCTTTTGGAGGTTGACGACTTCTGTGCTTGAGATGCTTCTTCAGTATATCCAGGACTTGTCTTTATCAGAGGAGAACACTACACTTTGATAATTTCATCTAAAGTTTCTAATCCTTTAGCAAATCTGAGATTGAGAGCTTTTGTTTTCTCAATATCTTTTATTAGACCCACAATTTCACATTCTAATTTTTCATTGTGATTTTCCCTTTAAGCATGTTGGAATGTCAGAGTATCTATAATCATATTCTTTTCTTCTAAACAAATTTTAAGTTTAAAAATTTCTTCATAAAGACCATCTTCATATAAAGCATCTAGGAAATCATCATCTTCAAAATCCATTAGAAGTCTATAGTCATTACCATGTTCATCTTCATCACTATTTGATAAACCATCATTGTCTTCATGCGTATAATAGCTCTTCTTACTTACATTTTGTTTTCTATTCCATTTTGTTGATTCCTTACCCTTATCAAGCTTATATTTATGAGGACATTTGGCCACATAATGATCGACTCTTCCACAAGCAAAGCATTTGAAAGGTAGCTTACCTCTGAATCTTCCAGAACCCCGTTGAAGGTTCTTGACAAAGTTTGCTTCTTCCTCTCCTTCTAAAATATGTCCTGATTCATTGAGTTCTTATCTTCCCGAGGCTTTGAATGCGGCCTCTGTCATATATGATGGACCCCCTTTTCTTATTTCGAAAGCAGTTAGGATTCCATGCAGCGATGTCATAGTAATACTCTAAATATTCTGCTTTTCTTCTATGGCAGAAACTTTTGATTAAAACTTAGAAGACAAGGATCTTAAAACCTTTTCAACTATAGTAGCTTCTTTTATCTCTTCACCCAAGTTTTTCATGCGATTAGCAATCTCATCTATAAGTAAGAAGTAATTAGCTACACTTTCATCATTGTGCATTTTGAGAGTTTCATATTCAATTATGAGAGATTGAAGTTTTGCATGTTTTACCTGATTGTCTCCTTCATAGCTTAGAACGATCTTGTCTGATATTTCTTTGGTGGTTTTGAGCTGCATAACCTTGACCAATTCTGATTGTGACAGACTCCCCAATAATGTATTGACAACCTTGGCCTTTGTTTCATACTGCTTTTTACCTACTGTATCTGTAGGAATTGCTAATGGAAATGTGTATCCTCCTTCCACGATTTCCAAAACATATGTTCCAAGAGATTGAAGATAGGTTATGGTTCTTACCTTCTAATAGATGAAGTTTCTATCATCAAATATTGGTGGTCTAATGGATCCCTCTCTTTCATAGGTACTCATGATGATAGATCTTCCTTCAGGCGATCAAGCTTCTTCTAAAGGACCTACTTTGATATCAATTATTGGAAATAATAGTGAGAGGGGGGGGGGGGGTGAATCAGTATTAGACAACTCAATAATCCTTTTACAATTTCTTACTATATACGCTACTTCAATAAAGGCAACCCGCTTGTGTACACAACTGTGATTAAGGAAACAAACATATATCCAAAAAACTAATGATTTAGTTAATTCTTCATGTGATGATCTTTAACCTATGCATCAGAACCATATAAACAGTAACTAGGAGCAGTAAAAACATAACAGCCAATCACACACATGAACATAATATATAAGGTGGAAACTCGTTGTGGGTGAAAACCACCTACCGCAATCGTCTCTATCTTTCTTTTTAATAAGAAACTTATTCTTACAATATTTTGTACTGGTGCAGTCTTATACCAGTACGCAGGCTTCTACCTGAAGAAGGCTACAACCTTCTCTCATTCTCTAGCTTCTTTTGGAAGGGAGATAGAACCCCCTATCTCTTGTACTAGTTGATGTACTAGTATGTATGTGCTGACCTACAGAAGGCTACGAACTTCTAGTTTCATAAATTTTCAGACAATAACTTAATCAAATGTCAAATATATCTGCATCAACCAATATCCTTTGCACCAACCAAAACTAAATCAAACAATCACTTCTCTGAATGCTATATCTAGAATACAGTAACAGTAACCACAATGCAAGCCAGAACCTATAACACTATAATAGCAATCAGAAGTAGCTAAAGCATATTTTATGAGGTGTACGCTACTTCAATGTGTCGAACCTACTTGCATACACACTTCTATCAAGGAAAACATGCATATACACACTTTTGAAATGTCGAACTTGCCTGTATACGCGCCTATAATGAACCTGCATATAGATCTGTAAATGATGATTTAACCTTTACAATTGTTCAGACATCAGTTATACCTAGATCATCATATTTACAGATTAAGACATGCGCCAAAAATTAAGATACAAGATCAAAAACCACACAAAGATACTTATCTTCAAGCCTTAAGATCTTGACCCATCAATAGAACTTATCCTTCATCGAGCGGTCAGGTTCATCCTTGATTCAAATCCAACTGTGCACGATAACCCAATAACCTGTAATCTTAGATCTTGTTCTTCATTATATATTCAATTCTTGAGTGCCTTTGCCTAATGATCTTCACCTCCTTTTATAGTCTTAGGCCTTATTCAATACCATGGTCCAAAACCACTTAGAAACAATACCTTGGACTGAATACCTAGGGTCAACACGTCGGACAAGATACCTTGGACCAATACCATGGATCACAATACCATGGACCAAAACCATGTTTTCCAACATGTACACACCTTTCCTTTCATGAAAGTTCATGTGTACGCATCTGCACCTTTTGGTGTGCGAACCCGCGTGTACACACGGCTTGGTCAAAGGGAACTTGCATATGCCTCTCTTTCTTCCTTCTATGAGCCTGAACTATGATCTGTCATCTGTGAGAGTTGCCATCAAGGAAAACACCTATGTCATAGCGCCAAATCTAAGTCATAATGCCAACAATGAGGTCTAGGAATTAATTCCCAAGTATTATTCTTTTCAATTTGCTCAAGTTATTTATTTATGGCCTTGACCCAACATTCATCTTTGCATGCGTCATTTATCTTCTAAGGTTTGGTGGAAGATAGTAACGTTGGATAGCTTGAAGCTTCTGTAATAGTTCTTCTTGTCTTCACACCCGCCTCTTTCTGTCCCAAAATTTGAGTTTCTAGATGATTTTTCTTAACATACCTAGATGGAGTCTTTTCTTCTACCATTATCTCTTCTTCTGGTGCTTCATTGGTTTCTTCTTCAGAATTAGTGTGATTTGATGTGGGAGGATAATCCTCATCTTCTTTATAATCTTCAGTTTTTATCTATTTTGGATTTTTTCATGCTTCATCAACCACAACATCAATACTTTCAATAATTTTCCCAAGTATTAAATTATTATAACATTTATATCCTTTACTTTGAGAAGCGTAACCAAGAAGAATACCTTCATCTACTTTGTGTTCAAACTTACCAAGTTTTTCATCCATCCTTTTGATGTAACATTTGCTTCCAAAAACTTTGAACTATTTTACAGTAGGAGTCTTCCATACCAAAGTTCATGTGGAGTTTGGGTGATGTTTACCCAAACATTTGCTTGGTTGAGAATAGTGACGGCAGCAAATGCAACTTCACCCGAGAACGTTGCAGGAGTTCCATACTCATCTAGCATAGCACAAGCCATTTGTTGAACAGTTTTGTTCATCCTTTCTACCACTCCTTTTTTCTTAGGAGTCCTTGCAGTGGAGAACTACCTTTTTATTTCATTTTGTTCACAAAAGTCAAAGAATTCATCCGAGGTAAACTCCCCTCCTTGATCAGATCTGAGGCATTTGATTTATCGATCTGATTCATTTTCAACGAAAGCTTTGAAGGCTTTGAACTTTTCAAATGCTTCATCTTTATTCTTTAGAAGACCTATCCAACACATTCTGGAAAAATAATCAATGAAAAATATAAAGTATTCTTCTCCTCAAGGCGACCTTTTCCTTGATGGTCCACATAAATTAATATGAACAAGTTTAAGAGGCTTACTAGTTGATCCTTCCTTTTCAGGGAAGTGCGATCTAGTTTTCTTACCGAATTGACAAGATTTGCATATTGTATTTTTAGGGATGTTGATATCATGAAGATCACGAACAACCTGGAATCTGCATGCTTTTCTTATTTGAGAAAATCTTAGATGCCCCAATCTTCTGTGCCATCGCCAGTGTTCATCATCTTTGCTTAGTTAGCACTGTTGTTGTCCTCCCTTGAGTATGTATAATTTGTTTGGAGTTCTTGTACCTTTGATCACGATTTCTCCTGTATCAAACTCACAAACAACACATCCATTTGATAGAAATACTACATCATTTCCTTGATCACACACTTGACTGACACTCAACAGGTTATGCTTTAAACCATCAACATAAATAACATTCCTAGCTTTAACCTTTTCTTTTAAGAAAATAGAGCCTTTACCTTTTATGACAGCAGGAGTGTCATTTCCAAATGAGACCTTCTTTTCCTTTTCTAAAGCATTATATGAGTGAAGTTTTTCTTTGTCACCTGTCATGTGTTTTGAGCATCCACTGTCGATGTACCACTGATTTTCTTGTCCTTCTGCATACAAGGCTATGCCATATATTTCTATTTGTGGTTCTTTCTTTCTCCATATTTTTGGTATTAATGGAGTTTTCTCCTTTTGAGATATTTGCCGAAATTTACTCCTGCATTCAGATTCTTCATGGTCGAAGTTGTTGCAGATAGAGCATTCTATTTCATCTTCAAGAAGAGAAAAGTTATTGTAGGACCTTTTCATGATCCTTTTCTCATTCTTTTGATTCTGTGCTTCTCTAGTCATGATGGTCTTATAAGCAACACATTGAGTAGCTTTGTGTCCAAAGTTATGACATGAGAAACATTGGCCATTAAAGAAGTTCCTGCGATTTTCAAAACTACTGACTTGGTGGTTGTAGTTTCTATTGATATTCATTCTTGAAGCAGATTGAGTATAATTTACCTTGGGTTGGTTGTGGCTTCTATTCATCCTTGAAGTAAATTGAGCCTAATTTACCTGGTGATCTGCTTTATGCCTTTGCTAATGATTGTCAAACTGTTCGCTTCTCTTTGCTGCATCAAGATAGCTTTTAGTGGAGGTTGATGGATTTTGTGCTTAAGATGCTTCTTCAATATATCCAAGACCCATCTTAATCAGAGGAGAACACTGTACTTTGATAATTTCATTTATGGTTTACGATCCTTTAGCAAATCTAAGATTGAGAGCTTTTGTTTTCTCTATGTCCTTTCTTAGACCCACAATTTCACATTCTAGTTTTTCATTGTGTTTTTCTCTTTCAACAAGTTGGAATGTAAAAGTATCTATAATCATATTCTTTTCTTCTAAATAGACTTTGAGTTTAGAGATTTCTTCATAAAGATCATCTTCATCTAAAGCATCCAAGAAATCATCATCTTCATAAGCCATCAGAAGTCTATAGTCATTACTATTTTCATCTTCATCACTAATTGATAAACCATTGCTATCTTCATGAGTATAGTAGCTTTTCTTACTTACACTTTGTTTTCTATTCCATTTTACAAATTCCTTACCTTTATCAAATTTATCTTTATGAGGACATTTGGTAGCATAATGACCGACTCTTCCACAAGCAAAACATTTGAAAGGTAGTTTACCTCTGAATCTTCTAGAACCCTGTTGAAGGTTCTTAACAAAGTTTTCTTCTTCTTCTCCTTCTGAAAGATGTCCTGATTCACTGAGTTCTTCTTTTCATTTTGCTGAAGCTTTAAATGCAACTTCTCTCATATCTGATGGACCTCCTTTTCTCATCTCAAAGGTAGTTAAGATTCCGTACAGTTGTGTCATAGTAATAGTTTGTAGATCCTGCTTTTCTTCTATGGAAAATACTTTTGATTCAAAATTAGCAGACACAGATCTTGAAACCTTTTCAACTAAAGTAACTTCATTTTTCTCTTCACCTAGATTCTTCATGCAATTAATAATCTCATCTATAAGAAATAAGTAACTAGATATACTTTCATCATTGTGCATCTTGAGAGTTTCATATTGAATTCTGAGAGTTTGCAGTTTAGCATGTTTTACCTGAGAGTCTCCTTCATAGCTTAGAACAATTTTGTCCCATAATTATTTGGCGGATTTGAGCTACATGAATTTGAAAAACTCTGATTGTGACAGACTTCCCAATAATGTATTGAAAGCCTTGGCATTGGTTTCATATTTCTTTTTACTTGCCGCATCTGTAGGAATTGCTGATGGAAATGTATATCCTCCTTCCACGATTTCCCAGACATCTGTTCCAAGAGATTGAAGATAGGTTGTGGTTCTTACCTTCCAATAAATAAAGTTGCTCCCATCAAATATTGGTAGTTTGATGGATCCCCTGCTTTCTTGATTACTCATGATGATTGATCTTCCTTCAAGTGATCAAGCTTCTTCTGAAGGACCTGCTTTGATTCCAACTATTGGAAATAACACTAAGAGGGGGGGGGCGGTGAATCAGTATTATTAGATCAAAAACTTATTTTTCAAAATTGATTTGTATGCACTATTTCAGCTCAGTGAACTAGCATGTATATGCAACTATACCTAATGAAACCAACATATATGCAGAGATCTTTTGATTTTACCCAAATTATGTAGTGAAGTTTAATCAGTATATCAACAATTCATTAGATAGTGCAGTAAGAGCATAATAAAGCATCACACATAAGCAACACACATAAACACCAAGATATAAGGTGGAAACCCAATGTGGGTGAAAACCACCTACTGTAATCGTCTTTGTCTTCTTTTAATAATAAGAGAATTTTGCTTACAATTTTTTTACTGGTGCAACCTTATACCAATACGCAGGCTTCTATTTTTAGAAGGCTACAACCTTCTCTCGTTCTTCTGCTTCTACTGGAATGGAGCAACAACCCCCTAGCTCTTGTACTAGCTGATATGTTTACTAGTACGTAGGTGCCGACCTATTGAAGACTACAACCTTCTCTTTTCTTCCAGGGACCACGTTTCATAAGTTTTCAGACTGGATCCATCAGTAACATCATTCAATCATAAAATATATCTGCATCAACCAATATCCTTTGAACCAACCATAACTTAAATCAATCAATCACTCTAACAACCCTTCAATATGATCTTTCAGAATGTTGTAACCAGAATACAGTAACCAGAACCCAAGCCAGAACCCAGAATACTGCAACAGCAAACAGAAGCAGCTAAAACATATTTTATAAGGTATACGCTACTTCCATGTGTCGAACCTACTTGCATATGCGCTTTCCTCAAGGTGAACTTGTGTACAGATCTGCAAATCAAATTTATAATGTATACACTGTTTTGATATGCAGAACCAGTGTGTATACGCGTCTTTTCTAAAGTGAACCTACGTAAAAATCTGTAAATGATGATTTAAACATTACAACAATTCTAGACTTCAGGCATACCCAGATCGTCATATTTACAAACTACACCATGCACTAGTTATTCAAATAAGTAATCAAACCACATAAGGATAATTCACTTCAAACCTTAAGATCCTGATACATCATTAGGTCTTATCCTTCTTTAGGCGCTAAGGTTCATCCTTGGTTCAGATCTAGCTATGCACCATAACCCAATAACCTACATACTAGATCTTACTCTTCATTAGATATTCAATGATTGAGTGCCTTGGCCTAATGATCTTCTCCTCCTTTTATAGTCTTAGGCCTTACTCAATACCATGGACCAAAAACCTTTTAGGACCAATACCTTGGACCAAATACTTAGGGTCGATACCTCAGACCATATACCTTAGACCAATACCATGGATCAAAATACCATGGACCAAAATACCTTGGACCAAAACTTAGTTTTCCAAGATATACACGCCTTTCATTCTGTGAAAGTGCGTGTGTACGTATACGTCACTTGTATACAATGAACCCACGTGTATACGCGGCTTGGCCAACGTTGAACCTGCGTATACCTTTCTTTCTTCATTTTGTGAAGTTTGATCTGTAACTCTGTGTTGTTAACATGTTAAACTGTGATATGTCATCAGAGTGAGTTGCCATCAAGGACAATAATTGTGTCATAGTGCCAAATTTGTGTCATAATGCCAACATATAGAAGGAGGGCAAGCAAAGTTATTAGAGGAATAAGGTGAGTAAATTGCATGTAGAAGCCAGAAGAGAAGAGAGTGCTCAGATGAATATTCTAGAAGGAGTCAATAGAAATACCAAGAGAAGACTAGGCATAGAAGAGATCAGTATGGTATTTAGAAACAGGTTTATGGAGTCATCTTGTTCAGGTGGCTTGTGTGTGGTTCATAGTGAGCAGGGAGAAACTCATAGAAGAAGGATATTTGTGACTAAAGATGGTCATAATAAAGGTTCGAAGTTAAGCATAGGAAATCATATTGTGTTGAATTTGATAGATAAGTAGCTGAAATTAAATTATAGCTAGAGATAATGAGAGGACTGCTACATAAATGTGAGGAAGAGTAGGGATACAGATGGACTCTTCGGAAGAAATTAAAATGAAATTTGTTTCAGGTGAAGATGAGACCAAGATAAAATGCTCACTTGATGGAGAAAATCGAGGATTTTGAACAGAAGATAAATGCTCAGATGGAGGAAAAGCTTGAAGGACTTGAGCTGCAAAAAAGGACAATTGTTGAAGAAGAATTTCCTTGTAAACTTAAACAGGGAGTAAACCTTGAAGAGAGAGAGAATGATAATATTGACAGGAGACTAGCTGAAATTCTCATGGGCCATTTGGAAACTGAAAATCAACAAGAAGAAAATGTTGATGAGAGACTAGTTGAGATTCTCACACGCTGTGTTGACATTCAACATATGACGACTGAGGTGTTAATGGAGAATATAAGCCATGATGATTTTGATTTTAAAAATTGGTGTACGAGTGTAGAAGTTGTTCTAGATGAAGGAAAAAGGATTGATTTTCTTTTGTGTAGAGAGGAAAACTAGTTGTTGGGCACCAAATATACTTACCTTTTCCCTACATTTCCACTCATAGTTTCATCCTTTTTTGCACTCATTAACATGTATCTATTATGCTAAACCTATGAGGTAACCCCCCTTTCTCTGTCTCTTGGAATATTTAATTAGTGAAGTAAAGTCACGAGGGTTTTCACCTATGTGAGCCACTAAAACTTATTATGTCTGCAGATTCCATAGAACAGTTGTTCATCTCCCAGCATATAGCGGCAGTTCTGTGATTCACAGCAGTCGTTCAGCAGTGCTAAAACAACATAACAAACTTGTAGCTGTTTCCAATCCATTTTATATCATTTTTGTTCTCTCTCTCTTGGCACTAGTGCTGTTCTGAACTGATGTATATTTTTGGGCATGTAGTTGCTAGGTTTTGGGGAAGATGTTATCACCCCCGATATTGTATAAAATATGGATCGTTCCTATGTGAATGGTTAGCTATACCAGGATATGTATTGTAATAGTTTTTCTTTAGATTAATAAATTATAATGCTTTGTTTTTCTATCTTCGGTTGTGAGTAAACGCAACCCTGATTAGGGAGCTGGGCCCACTCTTCTGGTCAGGTGTTGCGTGTTTCATTTTTGTGTGTTGTTTTACTTGATGTATGTATTTTCTCATTGTTGTTTTAAGTTTTGCAATTAATTTTCATTACTATTACAACGATGATTTGATTTCTTAATCATGAACCCTTGGTTGATGTAGAGTGTAACCTTGCTTCTGCATATACCTTGTGTGTTACCTTGAAATGAGTATGCGCCCAGATTGATGAATTAATGTTGGAAAAGGATTGACAAATCTGTTCATACCTGGACAACAAAGTTTTGGTGCCATTGTCGGGGAAGACTAACAAGGTGCAAGTCATGATCTGTATTGACCAGAGGGTCAATCTCTCATCCTGGGGAGAGAAGGAGTTCTCTCACTCTGCTCTAGGTACTGAGCATAGTTATTTCTTTGTTTTGTTGTTTTTCTTTTTTTTCTTTTTTTTTTAATCTTTAGGAGCAATCTCTCATCCTGGGGAGGGAATGGTCTTTTGACGCCCTTCTCCAGGCCCTGAGCTTAAATTATTCTTGCATTTTTGTTTGTTTTGATTTTGGGGAAAACCAAATCTCTTATCCTAGGGAGGGAGTGGTCCTTTGACACCCTGCTTCAAGTTCCAAGCATTGGATTTCCTTGTGTGTATTATTTTTTTGTTTGGTTTCTTGTCCTGGGGAGGGAAGGGTCCTTTGACGCCTTGCTCCAGGCCCTGAACCCTAGGTTTCTTTTTCTTTAGCTATTTTCCTTTCCGTTTGATCTCTCTTCCTAGGGATGGAATGGTATTTTGACACCCTGCTCTAGGTCCTGAGCATTGTGATGGTATCGACATTTTCATCACATCAACTTGCATGAATATAGATTCAAATAAAAGGGGAAGAGGAAGAGCCCAAAGAAGGGAGGACGGGATTTGGGAAGGAATACTTATATCTAGAGAATCATCGCCAAAGTTGAATCAAACGCATCTTCTCGTGCTGCTATGAGGCTAGGTACACAAACAAGATTGGAAGGATAATCTGTAGATCAACTAGTGTTGTCCATAGCACCTCCTGTTGATTCGATACAACAGACCCTTCCAGCAGCCGAAGAGACAAGCAGTAGTATACTTGAAAAGGGGTACTGTTGCTGGTAGCAGAAGAAGAAGATGTTGCAAATAGAACATCTGAGGGACCAACCCATTGTAGTAGGGAAGAAGAAGTTATAGAGAGGAGGTCTGAAGGGTGAAGCCACTATGACAGATAGGAAGAAGTTGTAGGGGAATTTATATCACCAAAGGATAGAGGGAGTGTTGTTAAAGCAACTCAAACCCCTGTGATAAGAGCCCTCCCATCATTTCCTGCAGAGCCTGCCGAAATCCCCAGTGATTATTGGAGGATATTCATGGCACCTACAACCTTCACTATTGACTTCCCAATTGGGAATCTTGGGATTGGCACACCAACAAAGCCCATTCCTTTAACAACTTTACCTAGCTTTCATGGGGTTACTTCAAAATATCCCAACACATTCTTGTTTGAATTTGACATTGTGTGTCGGGGATATGGTTATATAACGGATGCTCAGAAATTGAAAATATTCCCTACTACACTAAAGGGGATAGCCCTGCGATGGTTTATGGGTCTTGGGGGAAGGACTATTTCAACATGGGAGGAGATGAAAACTCCTTTCTTAGAGAAGTATTAAGATTACTGTAAATCACAGGACATCAAAGAAGAACTCTTCAAGTTTACACAGAAAGAGGATGAAAATATGGAAGACTTTGTGGAACGCTTTAAATACACATTGTAGAGATCAGGTCACTCCGAACTGGATAAGGACATTTTGAAAATTATCCTTCTCCAGGCCTTTTGAGAGGACTCTTTGGAATTTTTAAACATAGTCGAAAAGGGAGATATATCAAAGGAGAATTTCGACATCATCTGTGAGCTATGCATCCAGTGCTCAAGGGGAGTTGCAAGGAATAAAAAAAGGATTCGGTCAACAAAAGTATCTGTCGGAAGTGTCACAAAAGAAGAAATTGGAAATATGCTAGACAGCTTGAGGATTGATATCCTAAGTACCCTGTCTAAACAAATGGACACACTGCAGGTAAAATAGAAACAGTTGGAATTGGAAAGAACTATGGCTATGTTTTTCCCAAAGTGTAGAAAGAAACACCCACAGAGGGAATGCCCATTAAACTCTGTAGAGGAATGTTCAAACTATGAGTTGAATCATGCGACAAGTTCATGCCCATCCTTGCCAAGATTGAAAGTTATTTTTCAAGGGACAAGCGAAGAGATGGAGTAGTTTACTTTATGGGACCTAAAAATCCATGGCAACCTCGCCCATCAATGGGAAATCAAGGTATGTTCCTGAATCCTTCTCAATATTTTAGTAATTTTAATATGGGTCCCCAGTCCATGCCTTATCCACCTATGTGGCCCCAATACCAGCTTCCACCCTAGTAGCAATGGGCTCCTCAATCTAGTTCGAGTTCCTCGTGGGCTTCGAACTGGCGTGGACCTTCTCCTCCTGGGTAGTTTCCCCAGTCAATGCCACAACAACAACTCCAGTTGCCCTCTAATATGCCCCCTGGTAATCAGCTTATTCGCCCTCAACTTCCCATCCAACCCAATCCAAATCCTAACAATAAAGGGGCTTAGCAAGCTGACACCCTCAACCTACCTTCATACAACATCTCCACCGTAGAATTGTATGAGATGAATTTAAGATCTGGGCGGGTAGTAGATGCTCAACCCTCACCTATTATCATTGAACAAGTTGGCAGTGAGGTAAAGGAACTAGAAATGGTTGAAGAGGAATCAAACCAAGTCAGTAAAAATCAGACACCTCCTCAGCCGCTAATTACTCATTACACCAAGCTAAACCGCCCTATCCAGAAAGATTGGCTTTGAGTAAAAAAATCTCTCAAGCTGAGTTTGATTTGTTAGCGGAGCTACAATATTTTTTTGTTAAGATCCCCCTACTACAAGCTATGAGAGTCGTACCTATATATGAAGAAAATCTCAAGGAATATTGTGCCAAGAAGCCTAAAAAGAAATCAAGGGACCCAATCACCATTCATGTGATGGGAAAGCTATCTGAGTTTATGATGGGGAAGGTCATACCTATGAAATATGGGGATCCCAGGAACCCCATTTTAACCGTGAAAATTAATGGAGTAGAAATTCCAAACGTGCTGGTAGATTTGGGAACTGCCATAAATGTCATTACCGTTGATACTATGCAAGCATTGGGTCTTCGAAACTTGAAACCTACACCTACTATGTTAGAGTTGGAAGATTGATCTACGGTTAAAATGGTAGGAACTTTATAAGATATTACAATCTCAGTTGATTCATGGCACTACCCTGTGGATTTCCTAGTCCTACAAATGCAATCTGCAGCTGGTGACCATCCCCTGATTCTGGGAAGATTGTGCTGGCAACTACAAATGCTTATATTGGGTTTTGTTCTGGACATATGGTTATCTCGAATGGATAAAGTACTAATAATTTAGTGTTATATCCTCCCGCAGAACCTTGGCCATCAGTGAAACCATTGGTCCGCAAGAAACCTTTACCAAAGGAAGAATCTAAGTCTAAAAATGAGGAATTAAGGCCAGTACTTACCATTGGAAAGGCCCTTCAGTTGAAAACAAAAACAAAAGATGATACAGTTACTACTTCTATTAGTGATCCATGTTCTGTTTCAGATTCAAATCAGTGAATTCTAGAGTCCATCTTGAGTTGTGAAACGCAGGAATGTACCAGAACAACCAATGGATTCGATGAGCTACCTACAACTGTGCCCCATGATAGCATTTCAGTGGAAATAGAGCCAGGGAAGACCCTAAATATTAATCCAGATCTATCAAAATCCCAGATGAAACAGTGCTTGGATGTTCTTCGAGAACACAAAGAAGCATTCACCTGGGACTATACAAACATGAAAGGGATTCCTACCAATTTATGCACCCATCATATATACATCAAAGAGGAATGTCGTCCTATGAGATAGCCTCAGAGAAGGATGAACCCCGCTCTAAAAAACATTGTCAAGGAAGAACTTTAAAAGATATTGGATTTGGGATTTATCTACCCCATTTTTGATAGTCAATGGGTTTCCCCATTGGTGATGGTTCGTAAGAAAAATGGTAAATGACGGATATGCATGGATTACAGAGAATTAAATAGGGCAATGCAGAAAGACCATTTTCCATTACCATTCATTGACCAAGTCTTGGATACTCTAGCTGGGAAGAAGTTCTTATCCTTCTTGGATGGATTTAGCAGGTACAACCAGATCCAGATAGCCCTCGAAGATCAGGATAAAACCACTTTCACATGTCTTTGGGGAACTTTCGCATATCGGGTCCTTCCATGTGGTCTTTGTAATGCGCCTGCAACATTCCAAAGGGAAATTTGGGGATTTTCTCTGATCTGGTAGATGATAGTGTTGAGATTTATATGGACGATTTCACTCCATATGGGGATTCATTTGAAGAGAGGTTGGAAAATCTAAAAAAAGTACTTGAAAGATGGAAGCAGGTGCGTGTCTCTTTGAGTATGGTAAAATGCCACATGATGATGGAGGAAGAATAGTTTTGGGACATTTACTCTCAACTGCTAGAATTCGAATGGATCTAGCTAAGGTAAAGGTAATATTGCACTTCTCGATACCTAAAACACCCACACAGGTACGCAAATTTTTTTTTTGTGCTAGTTATTACAGGCACTTTATAGAAAACTTTGCTAAAATAGCCCATCCACTTTTTTAATTGCTGACAAAAGATACATATTTTGTGTGGACAGATGACTATGATGCAGCCTTCGTGAAGATCAAGGAACTTGTCTGTAACGCTTTGATCCTTTGAGGGCCAGACTGGACATTACCATTCCATATCCATGTTGATGCTTCTCAGATAGTAGTTAGGGCTGTTTTAGGATAGCAAACACCATATGCAGTCTACTATGTTAGTAAGAACTTCTCTCCACCTGAGTTGAACTACATAGTGACTGAAAAAGAATTCCTCGTTGTCATCTATGCCATCAACAAGTTCCAACATTATATTACCAGGTACCCCACCTTTGTACATAGTGATCATGCAACAATCAGGTATTTGATGAATAAACCCATTACTCGTGGTCATATTACAAGATGGCTTTTGTTACTTCAAGAGTTTTCCATTAACATAGTAGATAAACTAGGGAAGGACAATGTGGTTTTTTATTTTCTGTCTAGGCTATAAAATAATGCTGAAGGTACAACCATCGAAGATAGTTTTCCAGATGAACATCTTTTTGCAATTTCTACTAACACTTTGTGGTATGTAGATATTGCTAACTATCTTGCTACAGAGAAGGTATCTCATCATTTGTCAAACAGGGATCAGCGGAAAATTATTCATCAAAGTACCTGATATTCATGGATGGAAGGGTACATATTTCATACAGGGGTTGATCAACAGATTTGGCACTGCGTATCAGAGGATGACATCTATGAAATACTGAAGGCTACCCATGATGGCCCTTTTGGAGGACATTTTGCAGATAAAAGAATAGGCCACAAGGTGCTGCAAATGGGATACTACTAGCCTTCTATCTTTCGTGATGCCCAAGATTATGTCTGAAGATGTGACATTTGTCAATGGATGGGACAACCTGGGAAATCAGATGAGATGCCACTACAGCCCAAGATAGTCCTCGAACTTTTTAAAAAGTGGGCCATTGGCTTTGTTGGACCCTTCAACCCACCTTCTCACCAAAAGGTTCACATTCTGGTCTACACCGATTAAGTCACTAAGTGGGTGGAAGCCAGAGCTGTTACGAAAGCAATAGAATAGGTGGTTGCATATTTTCTTTTTGAAGAGATTTTTTCTCAATATGGTACTCCAAGGGAGATCGTTTCAAATAGGGGAACACAGTTCACATCCCACATGATAGGATGTCTTATGCAGAAATATGCGGTTAAACACAGAGTGACAAGTCCTTACCATCCCCAGGTGAGTGAACAAGTAGACAGAACAAACAAAGTATTGGAAAATATCTTGATAAAAACTGTAGCAAGTCATCGTCGGGATTGGTCTCAGAAACTTCCGGAAGCTCTTTGGGCATATAGGACAACATGGAGGAATGCAACTGGGTTTTCACCATTTGAGTTAGTCTATGGGAAATCCCCCTTATTCGCAGTAGAATTTGAGCTCAACATGCTCAGAACAGCTTTGGATTTGGGATTAGACTTATCAGAGGCCGAGAAACACCAGTTCGAACATCTTAATGAGTTAGATGAGATCCGTTCAGTGGTTGTCTAGAAAACTACTTCTATTCAACAATAGAGAATGAAGTGGCATGATAAATTCATCAAGAATAAGGTGTTTCATACAGGAGATTTGGCATTGATCTATGATTCCCGATTTAAAGACTTGAAAGGGAAGCTTCGCAATTGTTGGATGGGACCCTATGAAGTGGATGTTGTGTTTGACAATGGAACAGTCAAATTCATTACAATAGATGAAACTCGTACTTCCTTCCTAGTGAACAGACATCGCCTGAAATTATACCACTATCCAACTTCTAAGGATGCCTTCATCAAACATCTCCCTGATAACTTTGGTTTGATGGTTGTTAGTGCAGAGAATGCTCTCTCTGCCTTACAATATATATATATATATATATATATATATATATATATATATATGTTGTCACTACTTACTTTTTTGTCTTTTGTAGGGATAATGATCGAATTATGACAAGAAGGAGCTCAAAGAAAAAATTTCCAAGCAATATTTCACTACTGTTACTCTTGAAAAATTTTCTAAGTGTTGGGTGCTATTACTCCATCAATGTTGTTACTCTATCATTGTTGTTACTCCATCCATGTTGTTACTCTGTCGTTGTTGTTACTCTGTCACTATTGTTACTCCTAAAAAGTTTTCTAAGTGCTAGGTGTTGTTTCTCTACCATTGTTGTTACTCTGCCATTGTTGTTACTCCATCGGTGTTGTTACTTCGTCGTTGTTGTTACTCCGATGGTGTTGTTAATCCACTGTTGTTGTTACTCCACCAGTGCTGTTACTCCGTCATTGTTGTTACTCCGTCAATGTTGTCACTCCGTCGTTGCTGTTACTCTGTCGGTGCTGTTACTTCACCGCTGCTATTAGTCCGTCGGTGCTGTTACTCTGACGTTTACGTTACTCCGTCAGCACCATTACTCCCCCGTTGCTATTACTCCATTGATCATTTTTTATGTTACTCCACCGCCAGGTAGGTTGCTAGGTACGCCTCCGCTGAATCTTATGAATGTAATTAGGATATTCCATTAAAGAGATTATTACATGCCGCGAAAGGCCGCATTTAAGTTGGGGGGATCCTGTCATAAACAAACAATGATGTATTATTAATTGTATTCGTACCACATTATTACCAAATCCAATGTGAATGGGAATAAAAAAATATTGTGATTTCGTAATTATGATTCCGACACATTGGGATTTGAATTCGTATGCCAAAAAACCTCATCGGCGCTTTCCCCAATACACTGCATTTAATTATTGTAATCATTCAGTTGTACTGCCATAACTTGCCATCATTCACTACGTTTTCTGAGAATTTACTCGTCACTTTCACCACCCTTTTACCTTGTAGCAATTATGTTGTTACCATCGCCACTATTAGTGCGGATTGAGGCTACTTTCCCCTACCAGCCGACTGTGTCCACCGTGATATTACCATTTCTACAGCGATGGGTGGGTTGGTTGTGCACCTTGAGCTATAGGATATAGCAGTGGTTCGAAACAACAGTGATGTATGGAAGATTTTCATAAATGCAAATTGGGACGTCTATCTTGACAGGTTGCAGGGGTTCAACGAAGCAATTGCAATTGAATTTGCACTCAATTTAGGTGAGGAGAGCTCTCGAGTTCCAGGAATAGAAATCCTTGTCATAGAGGAAGCCATCGCAGAGATCAATGGGTTACCACAACAAGGAGGGAGATGGCTTTCATGAAGAACCTCCCTCCTGAAGTTCCCTGAAGCATTTCTACACGATCGTGAGAACGTCATCCAAAAAAGCCGAGGGTTGACCGAAATTCATTACCACACCCATGGGGTGATGTAGCAGGTTTTGTAATGAGGTATATAACCTACGAAAGGAGGTATACCACTGTATTTAAATACCATTTCAGGGTGTTGGCTCACCTATGGTTTCCACAGTCGGAAGCTTTTTCATTAAACATGCCTTACTTCTTGCTAAAAAGCCTCCAGCTGATGGCACAATCTGCTCAGAGTTCACAACAAGTTGTAGCAGTTATCACCAACCATGGGCTAGTTCGACTATTGGTTATGCATGCAATTTCCCATTTCAAATCTTATGGGAAACATTCTGGGAATCTACAGAGGAAGAGATAGCAGCTATTATAACCGCTAGAGAGGAAGAGTCAAAAGAAATGGAGGAAGAGCCGAAATCAATGTAGGAAGGGTCGGTGGCAGAGGATGAATACATGGATCAAGAAAAACCGGAGGAAATGGAGACCAAGGAGTCAGAACAAAATAGAGAGCTTGAAGTGGAAAGGACAGTCGAGGCCATTACATAAGAACCAACCTCAACTATAGAACCAATGGAAGAAGAAGTGATGCAACAAGAGAGAGCTGATAGAGAAGAAGCCATTAGCACCACGGCTGAGGCTATCCCACAAGAACCAGCCTCGACAGTGGAGCCAAGGGAGAAAATCAGCAGCACCATAATGGGAGAAGAGGTATTGCGGCAGGCTGAGGTAGAAGAAATTTTCAACATTATGGCCGAGGCTGTCCCATAAGAACCAACCTTGACCGTGGAGCCAATGGAGGAAGATGGACCAGGACAAGAGGGGCTAGAGGATGAAGGAACTGTGGGATCAACATGAGGAGAAACTATGGTCACAATGGATGGGGTCCGCACAGTGATACAAGAGTCCACTTTCATCAATGTCAGGCTGGAAGAAAAGGTGCCAGCAACAGTTGCTCGAGAAATGTTGGATACAGGTGGTAGTGTCACACAAGAACCACCACCAACCCATCCGTCTTCGGAAATTGTAAAGGAATTGAATCTTGAGGTTAACACTGTTTCAAAAGAACCAGTGTTGACCGCAGGATAGGAAATCATACAGGAATAAGTCTTGACCCAAAGTGGAGTTGTTGCAGATAAAGGAAAAGAGCTCAAGGTCACAGCTGAGGCTGGGATAGACCAGGCAAAAAAATTCTTTCAATTCCCTTTTTATTTCTCCATTCCGAGAGCAAAGAGGGTGTCTTGTTCTCCTCGACGCGTAGAGGAGGAGGTTTTCGTTCCTCCTATTTTGAAGTTTGATGGGTCGATCAAAGGACTAGTTGCCGCAGGTATGTTGGCCACAGACTCCCAGCGAGACCTTCCCGAGGAACAAAGGGAGGAAGGACAACCCACAAAGCCGCAAGCACAACAATTAGGTGAGGAAAACATTGTTCAAGCAATAGGTACCCGGGAACCTAGAAGAGAGGAAGAGATAGGTGTTTCTGAAGTAAGGGAACCAGGAGGGGAGATGCCAGTTAAAACGCTAATGGATATTCATCCAGTGGATCCAACACCTACTGAGACAACTTCACAACAGGTTGAGGTAGCGGCAAGAAGGAAGCAACTACTTCTGAGGAAGAGGGACCATGTAGAGCGGTCCCGACAATTGAACCAGTGGATACTCCCTTAAGTAATCCACCACCTACCAAACTAGCGGCAATATCGTTGAAGGTGGTCGTGAAGCACGAAATGATTGAGGAAGTGAGTAATGGAGGAAAACCCAACAGTAGGTCTAGTAGATATTCCCCTAGGTGACCTATCTCCTGTTGAACTGGCTGTAGTACCATATGAGGTAGTGGTCAAGCAGGAATGGATAGAGTTGTGCGAGCAATCAAGGTTGTCCATTAAGCAGAAATATCAGCTACAATTCAGGGATGCGATGCAGCTAAAAACAAAGGTTAAGAGGCTGAGAAGACAGGTGCACCAGCTAAAGAAACAGGTGAAGAAATATAGGCAGCGGGCTAAGAAGCCCAAAGCCACGGTGGCCAAAGCAGAAACATAGGTGGACAATGTGGTGAAAAACTTTGCTGCCACTTAGATAGACCCTATCGAGAATTTGTTCAAAGGTCGTGAGTTTTCCTTGATGACGAAGTTCAAACCTAGAAATCCATCGTGGCTCGATTTCAAAATGAAGTGAAGAGAACCCAAGAACAAGCATCCAAGGCTATCTTCGAATATGTGGAGCGCATAAACATATTACGATTGAGGCATGCAAAGCAGCAACTCAAGGTGGAGCGGATGGAGGGACAAGTGACATAATTGAAGGCTAACAAAGAACAAATGTTCAGCCTGTCACAAGAGGTAATGGCATGTCACCCTCCTGATTCTAGCTATGCTTTGTTCTTGCATGAGCGATTTCTTTTCTTCTTCTTGGAGAGCATTAAAGAGAAAATTAGTCATGAGTTGGAGTATGATGTACAATTCCTCCAGATATTGAGGGCTCATGATTTGGAAACTCAACATTTGATGTGTGAGCTTTCTATACATGGATACCTTCTACGTGCAAACAAAAAATTTAATCCGGCCCCACATGTGGGGGACATTCATTTAATGGCTCTCGCCTCTTATATTCTCAGTCAGATAAGCTAGCAGAAGGCTTCCAATATGTTTGGGTCAAATCAGACCACGAAGCCTTTTATGACAAGAGGGGAGCACGTGCTAAAAGTGACTATGTACAATAAGAACAACACCTTTTTATAAATTGAAGGAAACATGGAACAGATGTTGAGGACACAAAAGTGGTGCATTGATCTTTGTGTCAAACAAACAGTCACGTTTCAAGATGAGGCCCTTAAAAGTTGCGAGAAAAGGTGGATGATGTCACCCACGTCTGTCCGGAATAAGTAACCGTTTGGAGCACCAAAGTTTGCACGGGTAGTAAGCAGGGTGCCAAGATATGTGGCATGCATCCAAACATGTGGGGTCTAGTGGATGGGAATCCGGTTCTAGTTCCCTGTCATTTGGTTGCTAGCATAGCACTATACCCCAACATATAATGTACCAAATGATTAGTGGAAGGAAGTTCTTGTTTCATAAGGGTATAACATTCTAGGAACAGACATGGTAGAGGAATATGATCTCACCCGGCTTCACAAGGTCCACTGTCTATCCAATCCAGACTTGCAAAGGCAGCGAGCTGCATGAGGGCATGCAAAAGGCTAGTTGGGGGGAGATGTTGGGCACCAAATCTGCCTACCTTTTCCCTACATTTCCACTCATATTTTCATCCCTTTTGCACTCATTAACATGTATCTATTATTCTAAACCTATGAGGTAACCCCCCTTTCTCTGTCTCTTGGAATATTTAATTAATGAAGTAAAGTCAGGAGGTTTTTTACCTGTGCGAGCCACTAAAACTTGTTATGTCCATAGATTCCAGAGAACAGGTGTTGATCTCCCATCATATAGTGGTAGTTCCATGATTCACAGCAGCCATTCAGCAGCGCTAAAATAGCATAACCAACTTGGAGCTGTTTCCAATCCGTTTTGGATCATTTCTGTTCTCACTCTCTCGGCACTAGTGCTGTTTTGAACTGATGTATATTTTTGGGCATGTAGTTTCCAGGTTTTGGGGAAGATGTTATCAACCCTTATATTGTATAAAATATGTATCATTCCTATGCAAAGGGTTAGCCATACCATGATATGTATTGTAATAGTTTTTCTTCAGATTAATAAATTATAATGCTTTGTTGTTCTATCTTTGGTTGTGAGTAAACACAATCCTGATCAAAGAGCTGGACCCGCTCTTCTGATCAGGTGCTACGTGTTTCCTTTTTGTGCGTTGTTTTAATTGTTGTATCTATTTCCTTATTGTTGTTCCAGATTACATAGATTGTTGTGAATGCCTTTTTAAGTTTTGCAGTTCATTTCCATTAGTGTTACAACGATGATTTGATTTGTTAATCACGAACCCTTGGTTGATTTAGATTGTAACCTTGCTCCTGCATATACCTTGTCAATTACCTTGAAAAGAGTACGAACCCAAATTGATGAATTAATGTAGGAAAAGGGTTGACAAATTTGTTCATACCTGGACACCAACAATAGTCGCTAAGTGTTTCTATACAATATGGAAGGAAGATAGAGGATAGTCAAGATGAAAACTATGTGCCATGGGAAAATGAAGCCATGGAAGAACAACCTAGGTTTTATGAACACGAGTGTGGATATTAATGATGAAGTTTTTATAGTGGATGAAGAAAATGAATATTTGATGGGTAGCTTGGAATCTTTAGCACTGCATGAAGGAGAGATGTTGGAAGGAAAAAACGAGACTTCAAAGTCTTGTATAAATAAAAAAAATAACTAGTTTGTGTATGCATGTAATGAATATGTGTAGGGAACAATTAAGTGGCTTGGAAATATTTCAATTAATGAAGAAAAAGAAACATTGGGAGAGGACCTACAGGATTGTATAGGAGTAAGCATGGAAAACATTGCAGAAGAACTAAAAATCTTAGAAAATTGGTTGAACTATCCAAGGAAAGAGAGTAGAGTGAGTTGTAATAGTCTAATATATGATAAGGACGAGTTTACCATGGAGAAAATGTAGAAAAAAGGAGACTACAGTAATGACGAGTTCCAATAGAAAATGCAAAGAGTGGTGAAATTAGTTCCAAGAAATTGTTATATTTATGTGTCAGTGGAGGACAACAACAAATTTCAGCCAGGAAATAATGGTTTGTGCCATCAAGAGGATAGGTTGGATGTGGAAATAGAGAGAGTAAGGAAAGCTAATGTTGAAGAAGCCTTAGTAGAAGAGGTATGAAGGGTAGAGGAGAATATCAAACAACATATTGCAGATGGTAGAACAAGTTTTAGTCAACAAAGAAGGAGGAAGGCTACAACATAAAACATGGAAACTTGGAAGGCTTAAGAAGTAAATGATAGAGCAGTGACATGACAAGGAAAAAAAATAACTATGACATAAATTTTTGGATCAAGGAAGATTCACTTTATCAACACATGGTCAGGAGACCATGAATCTTTTTCACCTTGGGAGTCTGATGTAGGTGCATAGTCTTAGCATAAGATATCAGGACTTTGGAAAAGAACTTACCAATGCGATGGGTTGGCCACATGGTAATGTTGGGAGGAATTTTTAAATTTTTTGTCATAAATTTTAAATATTTACATTAGGGAGTGAGTTTTGTTTTTATAAGAAGTTGGAAGATTTATTTTCTTGTAAAAGAAAAAGAAAAAAAAATAGTTTCTAGTTTCCCTTATTTTGTGGAGAAGGGGAAATGATTCACACTTTGTGACTCTTGGTTGTCATAGTTTGTTCCTTTTGGGAAATAATACAAAAAGAAGAGTGTTTGGGAAGAAGAGAGAAGGAGAATCTCTCGAGTGAGGAGAAGAGAGAGGGAGAGAAGAGAGGAACTTGTTGTTTCTCTTTGCAACTACAATCCTAAGTTTGTAGACGCACCTGTGCTTTACAATTTGTATGAACCGAAAGGTATTTCTCTGTGTGAATGGCATAAATGAACATAAATTTTAGACTGTAAGTTGTGTTCTTGCTAAAGGGTTGATATTGAATCAAATTCATGTGATTAACCAATTCTATTTCTTCTTATGACTCATGCTTTCTATTCCTGTGCACTTATCCATTTGAATACTTGTCATTTTGAAAGTCTATAGTTTGTTGAATTGATTTATATAAAAAAAATCAAGCCCTTGTGGCATGAGTCATTATGTCTTGTCCATTTGCATTTTGATTCTTATTGTAACATCTTTAAAGCTCGTGAAGGAAGGTGGCTCTACGTTTTCGGGTAGTGAATGCATGGGTTTCTAAAATGTGAGTACCATCAACAAAAACAAAGCACCCTATTTTTTTAATATGATCCAAACCATTTTGTGATTGATATTCTGACTTTCAAATTCAAACCACCATTGCAAACCCGTTGAAGAGAGGAAAATTAAATCATTTACTATGTTAAGAAGCAATTCTAGGATGTCGAGAGTCAGTTTGGAAGAGAGTCGAATCATTTCATATTCCTTGAAACCACAATACAAAATTTTAATGGGCACTACAAAATCATTCCGTAGCGATGGAACAACTCATTTGGAAACAGGTGCTACGAAATCATTTCGTAGTGACTATATAGAAAATTTGGAGGATTGTGTGTTCGTTTTTTTAATCTCTTGTTTGGCCTACTCGTTGCACCATTTGTTAAGTTGAAACGTATGTAATTGGATTTATGAAATGAGGTGAGAAAAAGAGTGGAAGGTGAGAGAAAAATATCCTATGGGATTTCAAAATAAATTCATATTCTTATATTGACTGCATATGTTAAAATTTCATTAAATATTGTTGAATTATATGTAAATACATTGCTTTGTGTGGAGTTTATTGGTGCTGAGTTGGATAGCGTGCCATCAAATATCCTAGAGTAGAGGTTCGATTCATCTGTTAAACCAAAAACATAACATATCAACTTGTCAACAATTTTTAGAAGAAGAAAACCAAAAAATTCTAAGAATTGAAGAGCCATTAAAGTATTGAGAATTTGTCGAGGAAAAGTAAAGGGTTAAAAAATAAAGTCCTAAAGCATTGATAAAAGGAAATGAAGAATAAATATGACAAGATATGCTCTGCTAGGGTTTCCAACATGCTATGGTTTTTCATATTTCTAAATCTTGGCCATCTAATCTTCCTCCTGCGCATGTATCCTTCTCAACTCTGCATCACTTTCTCTGACTGAACGATCAGACCCATGTCAGCTCCCCCTTGGGGAGGGGGAGCCCTCCCCTCCTTCAAATTTGTGCTTCTCAGCAACCAGTGGTCCACTCCTGGCCCTTCCGGTTTTGCATGGCATCAGAAGAACAAGTAAGTTGCCTCTCCCACTTGGGGGGCATAATTGTAGTCCAAACTAAGGGGTGGATGCCTCCCGAAGGAAGAAAAAATCCCTCTAGTGGATATCCTCAAAAATCATCTAGCACAATCTAGACATTTCATGCAATCATATGAAAATTTATGGGCATTTGGCCCAGGGAAACGAATGTTCTCTATTGGATCCAACAAAAATGGTGACCAAAAGCCCCGATTGAGCTTCAGCTAAGAGCCAAAGGCTTCTTCACTGTGATTTTTGAAGATCTGGAGGATAGGAGAAGAGCTTTGGACAATGGCCCTTATTTCATGAACAATGTTGGGATTTTTATGAGGCATTGGGAAAGTTGTTACAATCCAAAAGAGGAACAATTCTTGGCAACTCCAATCTGATTCAAGCTTTATTCCTTTTTAGAAGAATTCTGGGAAGAGGAAATTATGGAATCAGCTAAAAACTCAATTGAAAATTTTGTACAAATCTCATAAATCAGTAGACGTCATCAATTCGCTTATTATGCCTGAATCTATGTATACATGAACATCTCTGAACCACTATCGGAATCAATGGAAATTGAATATCAAGATAATGTTTGGTATCAACCTTTGGACTATGAACACGTCCCATTTAAATGTTGTGTTTGCCATAAATACAAGCATATCTTCCAGGACTATCTTCAACGACCGAAGGAAAATATGGCTCCCACATCCAGCTCCTCTTTGGATGGCTTCTAGGAATTCACAGGATGACGTGCATCTAACAATAGAGATCCTCATGCTCGTGCCCCTACCTCTGCCTCCTCGCAGATGGCATCTCATCGACAATCTAGGAAACGCTTCACCCTCCTAGAAGTGCCTGTGGAAAAATAAGACCCAACTCTCCCACCCAAGGTTTCTCAACAACAATAGGTGATGGAAGTTGAAGTAGGCCTTAAAATCCCTAAGAACAAATAAGCAAGTAAGTAGAAATCCCTAGAGGCTCAGACTAATAGCAAAGAGATCAAAAGGTTTCTTGTTCAAGTCTAGAAATCCCTATAAATAGACACTAAGATCAATCAACTCAAGTCAGATTAGAAAATCATGGTGGCCTTCTTGAGAAACTAGGCTAAATATGTCTCTGTAGACATTCCTCAAGAGAATCGCAATCAATTCCACCAAATATTCAAAGAATGGAGTAGTTGTAGGCTCCCTTAGACACTTTCCCACACTCTGTCTAGTTATCCATGAGGAGAATGCCTCCACCTAGCAGGTGAAGTCCATCTAGGTATTGGAGAAAAGGAGAAAAGGCAGAAAACTAACAAGGGAGGTTATTAAGGAAGCTGGAGAGATCCTAGTTAACTCAGTTCAAAAAAATATCCTCACGGAGTACTACCAGATATACCTTACTAATTCTAAATGAAATTAATCTCATGGAACATTCAAGGCCTCAAATCAAAAGGCAAATTAAGGCACCTTAAATATAGGATACATCAAGAGAAACCAAATGTCATAGTTCTCCAGGAAACAAAAGTGTTGATGACGAGCTCGAAGAAATTGGGTGTCCATACTAGCCAAGGGTGGACTGCATGGAACTTGATGCAAAGGGTATGGCCAACGGGGTAGGATTTCTATGGGACACCAGATCTATATATTTTAGACCCTATAGCACCTTCCCTCATAGCCTCTCCCACCAATTTGAATGCATTGGATCCACAAACCAAGTTTTTCTAAAGGGGGTCTACAGCCCAGCAACCCTCGAAGAGAAGGCCAACATCCTTTCCAGTTTGCTAATAATGAAAGATAATATGGCTACTAACAATTGGATACTCACTGGGGATTTTAATGTGATCAAGGATATGAACAAAAAGAAGTGTCAGAAGAATCAACCCCATCTCCAAAGACTTCCAAGAAAAAATCCAAGATCTAGACATGGCGGATATCGAGTTCAGGAATGATATCTTCACTTAGAATAAAATTTAGGGAGGTAAGCATCAAATCACCTTGAATCTTGATCATTTCATTCTATATGATAAGCCTCTCCAACAAGATCTGTATCTTCAAGCTTATATCCTCCCCTATCTTGGTTCGTATGACTGGCTCATTCAACAAGAAATCGATCTAAGAATGGCTACAAGGAATTGACCCTTCCATTTTGAATCCTTTTGGCTTGAAATATCTGACTTTATCCACAAAATTGAAGGATGGTGGAGGGAGATCTCCATTTCTCGGCACAACCTTATGGAAACCTTCTAGCTCATGCTAAAAGATTTAAAGAAGCAAATTAAAGGCTTGAACATATATGGCTTTGGTAACATACATAAGGATAAAAAGGTACTAGAGGGAGAAATGAAATAAATACAACAAAAAATAATTATTGACAATCAGATAGAGGAGTTGGAGGTCCAATAGGGGTGGGTTTTATAGGCCCTTGAATAAATAAGGAAGTAGGACGAAATTCTTTGGAAGAAACAATCAAGAGTCCAGTGTGTAGGTTTTAACCCTGTATAGAAATTAGCTGCATACGAATTCTAAAACACAGAAAATAAACAATGCGAGAGCATAACACATAAAACACATATAGACAGAGAGTTTCCCCTGGATCCCAAAACCGGGACCACCAGCTTGATTTTTCATTATGTTCCTTTCAATGTTATAATGCATATTTATACATGCCGAAGCATCCAATACCATGGACCGAAAACCATCGCATCCAAAACCATGGACTGAAAACCAACACATCCAAAAACATGTGCGAAAATCATGCACAAAACCATAGGTGGGTATGTCCAACCTAACATAGGTTCCAAAACCAAAATTTTCCGGGGCACTGCTCTGGACCCCAAAAAGTGGGGTTACGGGTATGCCTCAAACCTCATGTGACCCCCCCTCTAACCCCCCGGTTAACTACGTGGGCTAGTCGTGGAAAGAATATAACACAACCCAACATTCTCCCACTTGTTGTTTTCTTTCCACATGGGGTCACAAGAGAGCTTAGTCATTTTTCCAGCCCTGAAACGCCCATTGTCTCTCTACACCAAGAGAACTCTCAGAGCTCACAGATTTTGTCAATGCATCTGCAGTATTCTTCAAAGTGTCCAACTTTACCAGCAACACCTTTTTGTCTTCTATCATATCCCTCACAAATTGATACTGAACATCAATGTGCTTTGTCTTTGAATGATATGCGGGGTTCTTTCCCAAGAAAATTGCACTTTGGCTGTCACAGTCTATCCTTATAGTTCCCTGTACTAACCCCATACTTGAACACAATCTCTGCAACCAAACTGCTTCCTTGCTTACATGAGTGGCTGCCATGTATTCTACCTCTATAGTTGATAGTGCCACCACAGATTGTTTCTTACTCATCCAACTGACTACACCTCCAAATAGGTTAAATACATACCCACTTGTAGATCTTCTCTGATCCAGATCTCCAGCCCAGTCTGCATCAACAAAGCCACGAATATCCAACATTTTCTCCAATCCTGATCTTCCTTGGTAGCACAAACCATAATCACTAGTGCCACGCAAATACCTGAAAACCCGCTTCACTACTGCCCAATGCTCCTTCCCTGGTTTTGACATAAACCTGCTCAATACTCCCACTGCATGTACAATGTCTAGTCTAGTATAGACCATTGCATACATCAGGCTACCGACTGCACTTGCATATGGAACACGGGACATGTCCTCTTCCTCTTCTTGTGTCTTGGGACATTGTTCGGCAGATAACCTCACACCTACAGGAATAGGAACCTTCACCGGTTTACTATCCTGCATATTAAACCTCTGCAGTATTGTCTCAACATACTTCCTCCAGTTTGACCAGAGCTTCCTCTTTTCTCGATCTCTTTTAATTTCCATGCCCAAAATATAGTTTGCAGCACCAAGATATTTCATGTCGAATTTGGAGGACAATCGGGTCTTCAAATCCTGGATAATTTCTTTGTCATTTCCAACCAACAACATATCATCCACATACAAGACCAGATAAATAACACAATAACCAACTAATTTAAAATACACACAGTGATCTTCTTTGCTTCTAGTGAAGCCAAGTTTCCGTATAAATGTATCAAATTTATGATACCACATCCTTGGTGACTGTTTTAACCCATACAGAGACTTCTTTGACTTGCATACCAGTTCTTTCTTACCCTTCACCGCAAAGCCTTCAGGTTGCTTCATGTATATTTCCTCTTCCAGATCCCCATCAAGAAATGTTGTCTTCACATCCATCTATTCTACCTTAAAATCAAAAGCAACAATAACAAATAAAAGTAATCCAATAGAAGTTACCTTGGCAACAAGAGAAAAAATATCACCAAAATCAATTCCCGGCACTTGGGAATAACCTTTTGCTACCAACCGAGCTTTGTATTTCTCCACTTTTCCTTCTGCATTTGTCTTCTTCTTGAACACCCATTTGCTGCCAATGGGTTTCCTTCCAGCCGGCAACTCCACCAAATCCCAAGCCTCATTTTTGTGCAAAGATGCCATTTCATCAGCCACAGCCTCTTTCAAGAGTTTTCCATCCTTTGAATCTAGTGCTTCCTTCACAGTTCTGGGATCATCATATGTACTAGATAAAGCAAAATTTGAATAGAAAGAAGATAGACTATACATTTCTGGCTGCCTTCTTTCTCAAACTAATCTTCTCACAGCCGGAGTTTGTGGCTCTTCATCTTCTGATTCCTCCTCTGCTGTAGAGTCTGATTCTTCCTCCTTCAGCTCAAACTCTATCTTCTCAGGTTCCTTTGGTTGGATTTCATGTTTAATAACATCTTTCACCACTCTCAACACCACATCTCAGCTGTACACAACCTTCCTTGTTATTGGGTTCCAAAGCTTATAACCCTTTAAACCATCCTTATACCCAATAAATATGCACTTTGCAGATTTACTATCAAACTTGGTTCTTTTATCCTTTGGAACATGTACATATGCATCACATCCAAATACCCTCAGATGTGAAAGAGAGGGTTTCTTACCAGTCCATACCTCTTGTGGAGTCTTATCCTCCAATGCTGATGAAGGTGATCTGTTGACCATGTAACATACTGTCTCCACTACCTCTGCCTAGAATTCCTGTCCTAACCCGGCTCCATTGAGCATGCTTCTTGCCCTTTCCATCAATGTCTTGTTCATTCTTTCTACAACTCCATTTTGTTGAGGAGTATATGGAGTAGTTTTCTGCCATGCTATACCACACTTCTTACAAAATTCTTCAAATTCCTTACTGCAAAACTCTCCACCATTATCTGTCCTCAACACCTTTATCTTCTTCTCTGTCTGGTTTTCCACCAGAGCCTTAAATTCTTTAAACCTGTCAAAGACTTCAGATTTCTTCTTAAGGAAATATATCCATCTATTCCTTAAGAAGTCATCTATAAATGATAAATAGTACACAGACTTACCCAGTGATGGAACCTTCATAGCTCCAAACACATCACTGTGCACAAGCTCTAATATTTGTTTCACCCTCTTACCACCAGAGGGGAAACTCACCCGATTCTGCTTCCCATATACACAATTTTCACAGAAATCAAAATCCAAAGAGCTATTACTCATACCTTCTACCATACCTTTACCATGAAGTATTCGAAGGTCTTTCTCTCCAATATGTCCAAGCCTTTGATGCCACAGCATGGTCTTCTCTCCAGAGACCACTAGATTTTCTTCTCCGCTTTCAGGAACCACAGAACTATTGCACCCGTCAACAATCGTGCTACCTTGCAGCTTGTACAAAGTTCCAATCCGAACTCCCCACATCAATACCAGTTCTCCCTAAACCATCTTGCAAGTATCCTTCTCGAACACTGTTTTTACACCTGCTTCATCCAACTTTCTTACAGAAATTAGATTTCTGGCCAATGCAGGAATATGTAGAACACCCGGAAGTGTTCTAACTCTTCCACCTTGCAACTTCAATTTTACCTTTCCTCGACCAACAATTTTAGTCTTCCTGTAATCCCCCAAGAAGACATCACCACCATCATATTTCTCATACTCGTAGAACCACTCTCTATGGGGAGTGAAGTGAAAGGATGCACCTGAGTCAATCAACCATGCCTCATGATCTACATGTGTACTTGAAGAAGCCATGTACACATCCCCACCTTCATCTGAGGTGGTTTTCGCCTCTATAGAAGGAGCCTCATCAGATCCCTTTCTTTTGTTGGGAGCTTTAGATTTACAATCCCTTTTGAAGTGGCCTTCCTTTCTGCATTTCCAGCACACCACCTTTATAGGTTTTCCTAGATATTTAGATCTCCCTCTAGATTTAGATCTCCCACTCGATGACTCATTTTTATTTCTGTTCTCGAACCATCCTCGTATAGACAAGGCATCACCATTTTGGCTCTCCATATTTTTCCGTCTCATCTCCTCTGTCAGCAAGGCTGAGACTATTTCATCAAACTGCAAGGCAGTTGCATTGCCACCTATTGCAATAACCAGACTATCCCATGAATTTGGTAGAGAAACAACAAACTGATGCACTTATCTTCATCTAAAATTTTAATATCAACATACGCTAACTAACTTACCACAGTATTAAAGGCATTCAGATGCTCTGTCACTGAGTCTCCATCTTTGATCCTCAGGTTATATAGCTTTTTCCACAGGAACAGTTTATTCACCAGAGACTTAGATTGGTACAAAGTCACTAACTTGTCACACAAAGCCTTTGCCATAGCTTCCCCTGATACATTCAACAATACTGAATCTGAGACACACAATCGTATTATGTTCTTTGCCTTCTAATCCAATTTCTTCCATTCTTCATCGGAAACTCTGATTGGTTTAGTACCTGGATCTACCGCGATCCACTGATCTTTATCCACCAAAAGATCCTCCATCTTGAGTTTCCACAACTCAAAACTCTGACCATTAAATTTCTTGATCTCTATCTTTCCACTGCTCTCCATCTTCTTTTACCACCAGAATCGATCTCACAGATCTCCCACTGAATAGGGTCTACAACAGGCCCGAGTTAAACCCCTCAGCAACAAAGGCATCCCCTTGAAGCCAAAACAACTCTGATACCAAATGTAGGTTTTAACCCTATACAAAAATTACCTGCATATGAATTCTAAAACATAGAAAATAAACAATGTGAGAGCATAACACATAAAACACATATACACAGAGATTTTCCCCTGGATCCCAAAACTGGGACGACCAGCTTGATTTTTCATTATGTTATTTTCAATGTTATAATACATATTTATACATGTCGAAGCATCCAATACCATGGACCGAAAACCATCGCGTCCAAAACCATGGACAGAAAACCATCATGTCCAAAAAGCATGTGTGAAAATCATGCACAAAACCATAGGTGGGTCCGCCCAACCTAACATAGGTTCCAAAAGCCCCATAAAGTGGGGTTACAGGTACGCATCAAACCCCATGTGACCCCCCCTCTAACCCCCCAGTTAAATACGTGGGCTAGTCATGGAAAGAATATAACACAACCCAACACAGTGGCTCAAAGAAGGGCAGCAGAACACAAATTTCTTCCATCGTGCAATGCTCAAACCAAGGAAAATTTTAAGGATGGAAAATTTTCTTGAAGTTTAAAACATTGGCGAATCTCACTAATCCCTAATATGCAAATTATAAATGTTTATTGATATATTTGTAAAATTAATCAAATTTATAATTATTTTATATATAGTCTCTATATAATGTTGGCGATTTTTAAGGTAAAATAATTTTATATTCTAAAATTTGGGCGAATCGTCTTTTATAAAATTGGAAATTGGCGAATCTTTTTTGTGGAAAAATCATGGAAAATTAGCCCACTGGGCGAACATTAGCCCCTAAAATTTTCCATGGCTCAAACACAGACATGAGAACATAATCTTTTCCCTCAATGGTCAAAATGGCTAAAGCATAGTCCAACATGAAGAAATTAAAGAAGAATTGATCAACCATTTTTAAGTAATTCTCCAGGAGCCACAGGAAGACACAAGGGATGCCATCTCCAAGGTTCGACAATGTATCCCCCAAGTGGTAATCGAAGAGAAAAACAAATCCTTGATGTGAGAAATATCACTAATGGAGGTTGAAGAAATGATTTGTGACCTCACCCCCAATAAGGCCCCGAGACCAGATGTCTATACTTCAGAATTTTTCAAAGCCTGTTGGCCATTTTGGGTACTAAGATCCATGCACTAGTGGAAGAAGCTCGCCAATATTGAAGAATCTATTCAGGTCTAAATGCCACCTTTCTGACACTCATCCCAAAAAAAGGAGCGACGATGGATCCAAATGGATTTAGACCCATATCTCTCTACAATGTAATATACAAGATTATCTCACGCATTATGGTTTGAAGGCTTAGACCTCCAATGAGACACATCATTAGCTCAAAGAAAACAAGATTCTTTGAGGATAGGAAAATAATGGATGACATCATCATAGCTCATGAAATGCTACACTCTCTTAAATCCTCTAAATCTCCAGGTATGCTTATTAAAGTAGACATGTCAAAAGATTTGATCGCATAAGCTAGAATTACCTCATTTTTGTGCTTGATTCTTTTGGTTTCTCTCCCTCTGGATTTCTTGGGTAAAATCCATGAAAGAAACCCATTTTTGCTCTATAATTTTCAATGGTTCTCCATCGCAACCTTTTAGAGGCTCAAGGAGTGTGTGGCAAGGGGATCCTCTCTCCCTCTTTTTGTATATAATTATAGCATAAGGTAAATTGGATAGACTAATGAAATTTGCCTCCCTTCGTGGCCTCATCCAAGGGTTGAAAGTCTCTCCAGAAACTCCTCCTATTTCCCACCAACAATTTGTGGATGATAATCTCCTCTTTGGTAAACTAACTCTCCGTGAATCCCGCCACCTCAACGCCATCCTGGAAACTTTTCAAGAATCCTCAGTAACAATTTTTAATGGAGACAAATCTGATATTTTCTTCTTCAACAACCACAGGGGAGTCAAGTCCCACTTGGCCCTGCCTAGCACTTATTTGGGGATTCCTCTACTACCCAATTCTTTGTGAACATCCTATTGGAAAGACCTTCTAGCACATCTAGATGATAAGCTCTCTGGCTAGACCTTGAAGTTTCTAAACTAAATGGGCAGACTTAGCTTACATAAATATGCTCTATAAGCTTTCCTGGTCTATCAACTCTAGGCTCTTTGAACCCCCAAGAGTATCTACAAAGATTTAGTCACCACATTTGTTATGAAACCAACTCAAGAAAAGATAGAAAAGATAGATCAACGCCTTAGAATTCAGCCTCTTCGAGGGGGAAACCTCCTTTACATTACATAAATGAACAATTCTTGGATGATACAAATGAAAATACCTCCTTTCTATATATAGGAGTCTAAGGGGTCATAATATAATCAGAGCCGACATAACAATAATAATGTAAGGGCATAATAATAACAATAGTGGGCTTCTATGGGGCACAATAGTAACAATATGGGCACTACATGGGTATATCAATATAATATGGGGTTGTACTAATAATAATAAGGGGTTACACTAGTATTATAGGGGCCTAACATGCCCCTCTCCTTCAAAACGTGTTGTCCTCAACGCTTGATTAGTTCTTGATGCTTCTGTATAGACTTCTTGTCCTCAGATGTGGAATCCTCAGTGGGTAAGTTCTTCCACTTGATGAGATACTCTAAAATTGATTGATTTCGTAGCTGTCGGGTTCTTATTTCTGTGATTGCTCCAGGTTCCAATATGATTTTTCCTTCCTCTTCAATTTCTGGCAATATTGTTTGAATTGGGATCTTTTGTAACTTTTGAATAAGTGGCCATACTTCTTTGTCCTTCTTCCATTTATCCCTTGCTTCATTTATCCAATCTGGTTGGATAATAGAAATAGCACAAAACAATACTTCCACATCCTCATCCTTGAAGAGTCTTCCCATTCGGTAAGGTCACCATTTTTTAAGTGCATGTAGTATTGCCAACATTTCCTTCTCATAAATACCTTGCTTGAGATGTAGCTGTAAAAATACCCAATCACCTACATCAAAACATTTTTCACTACAATGTTGATCTACCTGTTGTTTCGTTTGATTTTGCACCGAAGTGGTGTTATCCTTTAAAATTTGGAGAACTTGTTGTTGACGCTTGATGTGATCTTTCACTGCTTGAACCTTTTTCTTCTTGATATGTCCTTCTATCTCTAGAGTTTGAGGAGTGGTAATTTCTTCCAATACTTTACAAGATATGGTCGGATTCATTTCTTCTTTCTCTGGGGTGGGGTCCTGGCGTATATCTTCTTCTTTTGATGTTTCTTGATCATTTTCTTCCTCCTCTTTAGATTCTATGTAAAATAATTTCTTCTTAGCACACTTATGACCTTTAGTGCATTTGCTATCACAATTGTAACAAAGCCCTTTTTCTCTTTTTTCTTCCAATTGTTGTGGTGTAACCCTTGTAGGTTGTGGAAGGTTAGGAGAAACAACACTTCCATCTTTATAGTTGTGAGGGGTATTCTTCCTAGTTTCCATAATTTTCCTTTCCACTATGTCACAAATCCCTTTTACTCTTTTCAACTGTTGTGGTCTCACTCTAAAGAAGGTGTTTCTCTTTGTATCCTCATAATGTGCTATCATTTCCTCCGTGAAAATTGACCACGTAACAAGTTGTTTACGAGAACAAAGCCCTTCGTACCATAAAAATTGATCTAGTTCTAAATATGAAGATGCAATGCATACCTTTTGTAACAGTGGTACACCATGTAGATCACAATATTGCTCCATCTGAAGTATCCAACTTACCGGATCCTTGCCATCAAACTTCCTCATCTTGCTTTTTCTTGATTTTAGGAGCTAGATCTTGAAACGATTGTAACTTTGTACTTTTAGATCTTTAAGTTCTAAAATTGTGACCTGTAGTAACCCTCTGTGTCCTCTTTCCAATGCCACCAGTTTGATCCAAATTGGATTTTCCAAGAAAGAGTTATGCACAATCTCCCAAGATGACTTAATTATAGACCTTTCCAGAAGAGCGAGATTGTATGAAGTGCCACGTGTCACTGTTTCAACCTTTGGCTCTAAAAAAATATCTACAAGAAACTATAGTTTGTCCTCTTTCTGTACCTTCTGACAAAATTTCAATCCGATATTCAGAGAGAAAGTTATAACGATTTTCCCCAGGTCACCTGTTTGGAATGTAATTCAGGAGTCTGCAAAAAGACCAACTTCCTCAGATCATATCTCTGCAAATATAGCGCGAAAAGCTTTGAAATTCAGATACGAGGTTTAGCGCGATTTCTTCTCAAATGGGGTTTTTTGCTACTTTTGAAACATCGCAGAAAAAAGTTATAGCGAAAATGCCACGATGACCTGTTTGGAGCAGCGAAACCCTAGAATCCAAAGCTCTTATACCAAATGTTATGAAACCAGCTCAAGAAAAGATAGAAAAGATAGATCAACGCCTTAGAATTCAGCCTCTTCGAGGGGACAACCTCCTTTACATTACATAAATGAACAATTCTTGGATGACAAATGAAAATACCTCCTTTCTATATATAGGAGTCTAAGGGGTCATAATATAATCAGAGTCGACATAACAATAATAATGTAAGGGCACAATAATAACAATAGTGGGCTTCTATGGGGCACAATAGTAACAATATGGGCACTACATGGGTACATTAATATAATAGGGGGTTTTACTAATAATAATAAGGGGTTACACTAGTAGTATAGGGGCCTAACAACATTTCACAAGTTCTTATGGTTAGGTGCTAAGATAAGCAAGAAATGGTCTCTAGTTGCTCGGCACAAGCTTTGCAAGACCAAAATTCATGGAGGTATAGGTTTGAAAGATCCAGAGATTTTATCGAAAGTGCTTGGAGCCAAAATCTGGTGGAAATGGCTCCAAGGAGGACACAAAACATGGAAAACGTTGTGGGCAGATGAGTATGACCAAAAATGCATTTAAGATCCCGTGTTAGATCCTCGGATCTTGCCAAATGGGTTTTCTATTTGGACTCTAGCCAAAGAAATCATGCATTTAATCCAAAAGCATGGATTCTGGGAGGTTCAGAATGGGGGAAGAGCCAAATTTTGGGAGGAAGCATTGATGAAATATCCTAAGTTGGTGCAACATGAAAATATCAGGGAAATTCATGCCTTTTCTACAAATCTAGGGGTGGTATATGTCAGAGACTTCTGGATTTCTTCCAACCCACCCTCCAAATGGAGAGAATGGAAAATGAAAGCTCACTGGCCTAATCATGATCCATCCCTTCCTTGGGATGAGTTAATCCACCTTCCTCATCAACATCACATTCTATCAAGTGATGACCCAGAAAAACTTAGTTGGGGTTATCGATCTAGTGGCATGTTCTCGGTAAAGGAATCTTATACTATTCTCTCCACCAATGATACGCCTAATCTAGATCCTCTTTAGAAATGTATTTCATACTTAGGTTTCAAGCCCAAAGTCACCATCTTCCTCTACTTGATCATTCATAGCAAACTTCTAACATGGGACAAGATAAAAAAAGTCTTCGAAGGCCCATCTCGTTTCCCCCACTGTACAATAGAATAAGAGACAACAGATCACCTTATAAAATCATGCCCAGTGGTGGATGAGCTTTGAAAGCTTATGGAAAATATTTTTGGTGCTCAGGATCGTTCTGCCAATAGTTTGAGAGAATCTCTATATCTATGGTGCTGGAACCTATTCAAAAATCCAATAGTCAATAGAGCATGGCTCCTATCCCAATGATTCACTCTCTAGAACCTATGGAAAACTAGGAATAAATCATTGTTCCACTCATATCTGTTTCCGGGAAAACTAGTGTCTTTTCGATCTGCTAGTCCCACTAAGATTGGTAGCTATCTTAGAAACAAACAATCAAAGCAATTTGCAATTTCCTTTATGTATGATAGATAAGAGAGAAGCAAAGGGGACCAACCTGGATCTTCCACTTGCCTCCTTGTTTGATTTCTCTCTCACTTGATAGAGCTTGCAACTCCTCTCCTACTTGTCTTGCTTTAGAGAATACCTGTAGAGACAAAGTAACAAAACACCATCAAAGCATCTCGATCTATAATATCATAAGCAATGCAGAATCAGAAATACATTGAACATACAATTGTATTCACAAACAACAAGATTCACAAATACACGATTGTATGGAGGAAAACTCAAAGAACTTTATTAAAATAGAAGGGAGAATTACAACCCAGCAGTCTGATCCAACATCATCCTCCCAGCATCAAAGCCCTCTTGACCTCATGAAAAGCAAGATCACCCAACAATACAATGTCTCTTCACAAAGATGAACCAACAACACTTCCTTACAAATTACAAAATTCCAGCCTCCAGATCTCTCATATGAGGGATCCATTTATAGATGTCTTGCAAGGGTGTGAGTCAGCTCTGGGTTTTTCATTAGTGTCATTCCACTCATAGTTCTTGGTTCCACTTTGAGATTTCATTGTTCTCTTGCTCATCCCTAGGCGAATTCACAGAGGCAAGTGTCATAGGAGAAGTTTCTAGAAGATTCCATGAGCATCCACTTAGCAAACTGTCTCAACCATTTGTCCATTCTCGCTTACCACACCCTACAGAAGGCCTCTTCAGTTTGCATCACACCTGGATAGTGTAGGAGCTAGTATGCATCACACCTTGACATTGGAGCAGTCAGTATGGTCTAGTTTTGGCCAGTTCTGAGTGGTTTTTCAGGTGGAACTTCTGGGGAATGATGTAATCAGTTGACTATGATCCTTTAGGGTATGAAACAACACTTTTAGGGGTTAAAGATCCCTTGGTTTATCGACATATAAGATTGGGGTTGCAGTGCCCAAATATGTCTATAATAGTTGCCCCCTAAAGCATGAAGTCGTAAATCTTTTGATGTTGGGTGAAATGCTTTATCATGAGGATCCGAGGTATTCAAACTGGAAGGTGACCTGTATAAGATACAATACAATACATCATCATCATATTATTTTCATGATCTAGCTGAGGCAGACATTCCCATGCTCAGCTTTATAAATTCATTTTCATGTACATAGGACAGATAATTGTCTTCAGTTGCAGATTGGTGATTCTTTATGTGTGGTGTCATCATCCCTTAGCTTGGATGATCATCTGTGCAGCTTCTGTGTACATTTGATGTCTTTATATTCCTAAATATATCGCAGCCTAGATGGATGATACTAGATCCGGGGTCTTCAAACTCGTTCAATCTTCGCCCGATGTACAAGTCGATTCATGTGAAAATATGTTCTGAAATCGAAAATGGAAAGACATCGCCTGATTACCAGCCAATAATGTAAGCTGCTAACAGATGCGAGAGAAGTCACCGATAATGATATTGACCCTCAAGGTACTACAATATAAGTCACGTGGTGTGAATATATGAGTTGATGTCGAACACCATGCAAAATCTTTCAGTCGAAGGCCATTGATGTAAACCTGTCGCCGAAAGTGAGAAACTTGCCATTGAGGCATGCAAGCTTCAAAGTACTGAAAGGGTTGTTTCTAAGTCAACTTCTTGGATAATGAGCTGATGTTGACAACAAGTGACTCATCATAGGAGGGCCTTAATGTATCCCACATCTACGACACGAAATGAAGCAAATGATTTTCTGGAGGTGAAAACGATCTGATGATACAAGGTTCAGGAATGGCGGTCATGAAAAATGGAGGGTGAAGGTATTGCAGTGGATGAGGCGTTAGTTGGATGGTGAATTCTTTGAATGACTTCTCTTGAACATATCAGTGACACTGAGATGGATTGGTAGTGTTAACCCCAAAAGATGGATTGTACGGAGGACCAATGGTGATATGAACAGTGAACGGAATAACCCAACCTGACTCAATCATGGTGATGGAGTGAAAGTGTCATGTTCAAGAGCGACCTTCTACCAATAAAATTCTTCAAGTTTTCTTCCCTTTTCCACCAGTCATTGCTAGCCAGTACCTCTTTATTTTTGTCAAGCTTGAGGAGGATAACATATGCTTGTTCTATAATTTTCCCTTCGGGCAAACCTGTCGCTATGTTTTAGCGAGCCTACAGACAGTGACACTCATTCTTGTCTAGATGGACAAGTTTGTCGCTATTGTTTTAACGAGTTTAACGACAAGGATAACTCAGTCCTTTTCATGTTTAGAGAGTTTGAAAAGGGACGAAAAGGAAACTCTAGCAGTTCTTTTTCGTATCATAATCCCTTGAGTCCGAAAAAGATTAAAATAATACACAAGGGATGACTTTTCTGATCACTTTAGCGAGCCAAAAAAGACAAGTGCTTGATCTTTTTGTGGGATAATCCCTCAAGTCCAAAAAGATTAAAATATAGGAGGGATGGCACTTCCAATCACTTTAGCGAGCTGGAGAGGCCAATTGCTCGACAATCTTTTCATATTTAGCGAGTCTGAAAAGAGTTTAAAGTAGACTCGTTTTTTGAGGAACGAGTGGCATTTAGGGTAGCAAACGGGTTCCGGGTAATCTTGGAACTTCTCAAAACATGGTGGTGTGAAGAGGTTGGCTAACAGGACCACTCATCATAGTTGTTCCTCAAAATGGTAAACAATCAAGTGGAAGCGTATGATCGGCCAAACGGATGGAGGTGATGGAAAGAACACAACCAAGGTTCGAAAGGTAGATAGAATGGAAATCACAAAGGTTATTTACCGAAGGTGGATTCATTTTTTAATGAGCTTGAATCAGGAGAAACTATGCTCAGTGGCGGGTTTATTTTTTAACGAGCTTGAACCTTGTGGAAACATTGCTCATAACAGTAGTCAAAGATGTCTCTCATTGGTAGGTTCATTTTTTAGTGAGCTTGAACTCTACGATAACATATGCTCATTGCCTTTTATGTAGGCTAGAAACGACCAAACTACAAAGCTAGAAGAACTAAAAAGCTAAGGAACTACTAAGGTTAGGTAGGATGGTTTTGTCTTATGTCTAGACAAAACCCTTCCTTTGGTCCGTCTGCTATGTACACATTTCCGGACCAACCGCCTAACCTAAGAAGTTAAAACTAAAAAGATAAAAAAGCTAAAAAGCTAAGAAAATGAAATGGGTCACTTTTCGCTTGCGTAAAAAAGGTTTGCATGCCCCCAGGCATCAAGAAAAGGAGAGTCTCCAGTAACCATATGGAAATCACTGTGGTTAAGTAGGATTGTTTCACCTGCAGAGCAGATAAAACATTTACTTAGCTTTGTCCACAGCACAGAAAAAGGTGAATGGTGTGGGTTGACACTTCTAATCACTGAACTTACAGGGAAATTCATATGGTAGGATGGTTTTGTTAGCGGTTAGACAAAACACTTCCTGGCTTCATCCATAGAGTGGACAAAAGTGAATGGTGTGGATCGGCACTTCCAATCACATAACCTACAAGGAAACCTATTTTTTCAGCTAGGTTCGTATACCGAAGCAGACCAAGGTGCATGCCCCCTAAGCTTCGTTACATTCACCAGATTACTCGCCGCAATTAGGTGGATGGAATGAAGGTTGAAGAGACATTCTAGACGCAAAGAGACCATTTAGGGATGATGTTTTACTTAGCTCTGTGTTTGAACAGAGAAATGAAAGCTGGTCAATAAGCTAGACAATTTTGCCTTCATGCAGGAAACACATTACTCGAAAGAGTGTGGAAACAATAGCTTCCATGCTATATATATAGTCACATCCAAGAAGTAGATTGTAATCTAATGGTCCTTGGACTACCATCACGTTCAAGTGAATGGTTTTCCTTTTCAAAGTTATCGGTAACTTCGGAAGGATCCCTAACGGTCGACTGGTTCCTTTGTTAAAGCCTGACAAATTTTGTGTCACAGGCATAAGCGATGGTGAACCAAGCGCTTTCCAAGCAGTTGAGGAAAGGATACTCACTGAAGCCCCTTCATCTATGATAGTGCCAGACACGATCATTTTGTAAACTTGTACAATGATCTGGAATGGTACATTAGATGGAAGTCGGGGTCTTGCTAGTTGATTCCAATCGAAGGAAATGACTAGACTACTTGGAGGGGGTACCAGATAAACGGCTGGATGAACCCTTTGAACTGGGGAATTTTCCTCCTGTTGTAAAGGAACGGGTGGATTGCCCCCAAGTTCATCAGACTCTGTATTAACAAAAAGAATTTGAATGGTATCATTCTCATTCTCTTTGGAAATTGTATCATCTGAAGGTGGACCTTCTGAAGGCAAGACTCGGTTGATTGGCATCTTGACCTGTTGACTTTGGTCCACTATGGACTCAGAAGGTTCACTCTCAATGATAGGCGTTTCGACCGACGATTGAGTTACGTCAATCGGATTTTCAACTAGTGAAGGACTTGGTGAGAGTTTCTTGTATCCATGTGGAAGTTGTTGCGGTGAAGTAGGACAGTTATCCAAGAGTCTTTTGGCTTCGTCCAAAAAGGGACAATGATTACCTTCACATAACCTACATGGAAACATGACCTTTCCTTTATTTCCATTTCACTATTACTAGTTGATGGTGTGCTGTCAACATGATCACCAGAGGTTGATGACACCTGACGGTGCAAACGGGGAGACCATTCTCTCAAGATCCGAGGGATGCACGGACATTCTCGATGAAGGTGGTCTCCATTGCAAATTATGCATGGAGATCTATGTTTGGAAAGTTCGGTGTGTGGATTTTCACCAGATGCTGCATGGTTTCCCCCTTTCTTAACTGACTTCTTCTTTTTCTCCTTCCCTTTCTTTTTCTTCTTCTTGTTACTAGCATCGCTACTTTCTCCAACCGAATAGGAGGAAGGGGAGGGAGAAACAAACGAAGTAGAAGGTGAAGGGTCAACTTCAGTATCAACTGGTAGCTGATTCGGTTACTGAGGAATTACGGTATTTTGAACGACAGAGGTTGAGAATAGCCATACTGGCAGACCAATTTTGATTCCTGGAAGGGACAATGTGGCCATATACGGAGCACCAATATTTCCCCAAGAAGAAAATGGACTATGATTCCCTTCAAGAGGGATTCCTTGATTAGTGGACTCAATTATCTCAACCTAAGATCAACAAAGGAATAGGGATGTTATTCCTAATTAAATAAATTTTAATGATGCTTTGACACAACTTTTATTTTTCAATTTTTAAGAGTCGAGAAAAAGCTTAAGATGACTATAGTCGCCTTCGATTTTTAATGAGCCTGAAGTGACAAGTGCTCAGATGAACCTTTTCTTTTAAGGAGTCAAAAAGGAACGAAAGTGACTGCTCTGGAAATCTAGACAGAGGGATTACCAAACCAATCGCAAAACTGCAATATACACCTTGGTGGTAAATTAAAGAGAAATTACCAAGGACTTATGTACGGTAGTCAATCTTCCCGAATGTTGTGTTTAGTGCATTGCGATCGATAGTGCGGAAGACAGAGCTTCCTATGGATAAAGGATATCAGCCTATTGTGGTCTCCCAATATATACTCGACGGTATGGAAAGCACAAGTTCATACTAGCACTTGTCGTATCAAAGATGAGGAATCACCCAACCTTTGATGAAAATGATAGTTACTAGGTTTTACGACACCAGAACACATCTCTAGCCTAGACCTCTAGATGTGTTGCATTAGGTTCCAAAGCATTGTTAAGTTCATTGAGATTTATTTTGGAGTTGATCTTGTTTAGAATTTTGTCTTTCAATGTTCACTGTGTGATGTAGATGTACAATCCCTAAATATGCAATCTAAAATGATAAACAGTCGTTTACTTTTTCGCAATGAAAATCCTAGCTACTAAGGAAAGAAGATTACGATTCTTTCAAACAAAGAGCAAAGAGCACACACTAAATGAACTTTTCCTAAATCATCTTTCACACACAGTCTAAATGCAAATCCAAATGCATGTATTTGTTTTTTGTTTCCTTAATGTGAGAATGCCAAAAAGGAAAACTAAGTATAGATCTGAACTATTTTCTTCAAAGCGACATTTCAACAATTTCCTTTCAAAATGAAAGGAAGACTAAATGACACTTTTCGATTTCAAATAGAAAACTGCTTTCAACACTTCAAATATTAAAAATAAAAATCAAATACAATGAAAAAAGTACAATCGACTATCTAGAAGAGGAAGACTTTATGACACTCTTCTTTTTGACTCAAAATGACAATTACGACACTTTTTTGCATCAAAATGACAGTCCAATTTAAGCTACTTTTTTATGAAGGATCATAAATGATAGGCAAATACATAAAAACATTTACTAATCCTAATCAATGGAGGCTGAACAATATAAAGGAAGGAGGCTTCAACAATGAGATACTGATCATAAGTAGCAAAGCAACTGAATAGAGCTGAAAACAAGGACAAAAAACCCAAATTTCAAGGAGAGAAATAGGATTACTCAGTCATCGCACCTATGCTTCACAGAAACAGGGATGCATCTCACTTGCTACACACGAGAGGTGCAATGCAGATTGGTTTCTAGTTACAGACAATGCGATGGGCTAGGAAGTGAAACTGGGGTGGGTTTTTGCTCAAATTTGTAGCTAAGTTCGGTGATTTAGGCTGAGCTATTATGGACAGTAAAGAACAAAGTATAGGGGTATGATCTTAGAAAGTTATTGAGCTACCACAAGGGTTTTTAGAATGCTTGTAAGTCAGATGATCAGTTCATAAACTAACCCCGAGATTGACTGAAGCAGCATTCATCTACTTTGAAATTGCATAGAAAGACAGTTCGAAGGCTATCTGGCTAACTTCAGGCTCCGTTTGTAGTTTATAAAGAAAACAGCAATAACAAACAAATAAACTACTTGCTCCCTAGTGGAGTGGCCATTTTATTTCCAGGAAAAGTAGTGTCTTTTAGATCTTCTACTCCCACTAAGACTAGTAGCTATCTTAGAAACAAAAAATCAAAGCAATTTGTGATTTCCTTTATGTATGATAGATAAGAGAGAAGTAAAGGGGACCAACCTGGATCTTCCGCTTGACTCCTTGCTTGATTTCTCTCTCCCTTGATAGAACTTGCAAACCCTCTCCTACTTGTCCCACTTTAGAGAATAGATGTAGAGACAAAGTAATAAAACACCATCAAACCATCTCAATCTATAATGTCATAAACAATGCAGAATCAAAAATACATTAAACATACAATTGTATTCACAATCAACAAGATTCACAAATACACAATTGTATGGGGGAAAACTCAAAGAAATTTATTAAAATAAAAGGGAGAATTACAACCCAGCAGTCTGATCCAACATCATACTCCCAGCATCAAAGCCCTCTTCACCTCATGAAAAGCAAGATCACCCAACAATACAATGTCTCTTCACAAAGATGAACCAACAACACTTCCTTACAAATTACAAATTCCAGCCTCTAGATCTCTCGGATGAGGGATCCATTTATAAATGTCTTGCAAGGGTGTGAGTCAGCTCTGGGTTTTTGATTAGTCTCATTCCACTCATAGTTCTTGGTTCCACTTGGAAATTTCATTGTTCTCTTGCTCATCCCTAGGCGAATTCACAGAGGCAAGTGTCATAGGAGAAGTTTCTAGAAGATTCCATGAGCATCCACTTAGAAAACTGTCTCAACCAATTGTCCATTCTCGCTCATCGCACCCTACAGAAGACCGCTTTAGTATGCATCACACCTGGCTAGTGTAGGAGCCAGTATGCATCGCACCTTGATAGTGGAGCAGTCAGTATGGTCCAGTTTTGGCCAGTTCTGAGTGGTTTTTCAGGTGGAACTTCTGGGGAATGATGTAATTAGTTGACTATGATCCTTTAGGGTATGAAACAACACTTTTAGGGGTTAAATATCCCTTTTTTTATCAACATATAAGATTGGGGTTGCAGTGCCCAAATATGTCTATAACAATATCCTATACAAATCAACCACATTTGGATAAGGACTAAGTGTAACATTAAAGAGACTATCCTTACGGAATGATGGGACGATGATGACTGGAAGGCGAATGGAAGGGAGGCTCAAATCCTTTGGGACTTAGACCTCTTCCCCCCTACTTCCTCTTTGGCTTCACATAGATAGTGAGTGGGGGCAAGACCCTTCACAGATAACTTCCTTTGTCCTCCTTAAGGCTTCATCAAACTAAATTTTGATGGTGTCTCTAAAGGTAATCCCGGCCCTATCAGGTTGGGGGTATAATTTGGGATGTGGAAGGGAAGACTCTCCAAGTATTTGTGATGGAATGCAGCACCTCTACCAATAACATCATGGTGTTCCTGGCCTTAGAGAAGGGTCTTCATCTCACATCATAAATGGGCATCACAAACCTCCAAGTTTTAGGGGACTCATGGTTGGCTATCTATATTATCCATAAACTGATCAATGGTTCCCCTCTGGTGTTAAAAATATGGCAATTGGAATACATCTATGAAAGGATCCAAGCCAGTTTGTCCTCCCTTGACTATATAATTATGGAACACATTAGATGGCAAGGGAATCAAGTGCTGACAAGTTAGCCAAATAAGGTAGTGACCATGACCATCAGGAGCTCCTCTCTGATTGGCCACCTCCCTCTCACTCATCGATGTTTCACAAGCTCAACCACATCATCGCCATATAATAGGCTTCCTAGATGGGGGTTTCAGGCTGTGGAAGCCACCCATCACATGATAGATGCTAGTTTTTCAATGTTTAAGGTAAGGGAGGGTAGAACATCATCCCCTCCACCATCCTAGATTTAATACCACTGCACTTGCTTGTGCAAACTATTCAACTTCACCTATGTGCAATCGCTTTGACATAATGGAGTTGTTCCTCCTCTGGTTATATTCCATCAATTGTAAGACTCTCTTGTTGTCTAATGTCTTTCTGTGTAATGTGCCCCCATCCCTGCTTGCATCTTCTCTGGTTCCTGGTCTAGGGTGATGTTCTGTCTTATGTGCCTCGAGCATGCGTCAAGTGACATTATCTCCACTGCTCCTACTAATTGAGAAGCTTTCCCTCTTACCTCTTCTCTAGAGGATGCATATTCTTTGGTTTTGGATAGCTTTAGATCCAATTTCCTTTTGCTCCCAGGGTTTCTTGCCTTGGCCTCTTGGGGGATACTTCTGGATTTTTTTGTGCTAGACTTCTGATTCTTGTCTTCTTACTTCTAGGTCCAGGGGTGGTGTTGTAGCTCTCAGGGTGGTGGTTTTAGTTTCAGGGTGGCACTGGACTTTGGGTATTCTTGCATCCTGGCTCTTCCTTTCCAGGGTCTTTGGTCTCAATTCACCCTCCGGTGCTCTGTTACGGAATTGGTGTCGGTATCAAATTTTGGGCCTTGCCTTTCAATTTCATCTTGGTTGTCTATTATTTTCTATCTGGCTCTCTCCCCTTGGGTCTCTCACTTCCACTCTAGTCTGACTCATCTCTAACCAGGCGATGAATTCTCGGTGGTGGGAATTTTTGTGTTGGTTATCCTCTTCCATGTGGTCTACGACAGGGCCTGTTTGGTTCCAGATGGCAGGTGGTAAAGTTATGGGTGTCTCTTTTTTTGTCTCCACGGCTTCCCTCTGAGCTCCATCATGAAGCCTATTCTCCTCTCCTCATGTTTCTTTGCTTTGGTGAAGCCTAAAGGTTCTCCATCCCTCACTAGGTCTCAAGGTGGTGTCATATTTGTTCGAGGTGAGAGCTCCAAGTGCCGTGCAGGTCCTTAAAAAAGCACTAGTGGTGGGGGTAGTGGAACCTGAGTGGGTTGCAATTTTTCAATTGATTCCATGGAGGGTAGTCATCCTCATATGGTTTTACAATTTGGTCATGGCGCAAGCATAGGTGGCGATGGGCAGGGATGTCAATGTGTTATGGCACCTCGTGGCCACAACAACCAAGGACATCCAGGGACTTCGAGTCAGACACCTTCTAGGAGGTGAGGACTCTGCTCAGTGATCCTTGAACTAGTGCAATATGTCTCTACTTGACTGGACACCCTTGATCAAGCTCACAAGGAGGAGCAGGAGGCCATCATGGAAAAATTAAAGAAACTTTAGTACTTCTAGTTCCAAGTTTGTGAAAGGTTGGTAGTTGTCTGGCGAGGTCTGAATTTTCTAATGGAAAAGGTTGAAAAAATGGAAACTTGGCTTGCCCACTTTGAGCACCATTTCAATTGCATGTATCGCCCTCCACCTTCCCCAAGTACTGGGTCAGAAACCCTTGCTTCAATTACCTCTCACGACTGATTATGTTCACTAGTGTGTTTCTTGTTCTTTTAGTTTTCTGGAATGTTAGGCCTCTCAGGCTCTGGACTTCTCAGCTGGAAAATTTTCTTTTCGTATGTTGTATGGTTATTGCATTGGTCAGAAAACCTAGTCGAGGTGAGACCATATGCATTTTGACATCCTTGTATATTTCTTTGATTAATAAAAACTCTTCAACTTACAACAAATAAAAAAGGAATGAAGAAGATATAGACTCCATGTTGAGTTACAATGAACAAAATATGAATGAAAAAAGGTAAATAACAGATCATCCATGAAATGGGAATATATGAATATAAGAATTAAATCATTGCTTCATACCAATCTCCCTGATCTTACTGGAAAGCCTCTAACGAAGTGTACCCTAAAAGGAAAAAAAGTAAAATTCAATGGAATTTTCGATACATGTAATGTATTTAGTAAATGGACAGAAAAGAGATTATTTTTGTTAACTTAGAGCCTAAAGTAAGTCTAACCTACAATAGAAAAATAAATGGAAACTTTAGTTAGCAAACCATGCCTATTTTCCCTTCAAAACCTTGAAAGTTCGTAAGGAATATAACTGAGAAAATTACTTGGCAAAATCATCTTGTTGTTTAAGGCGGTCCATCAGTTCTCGGTAGATCAATTCAAGGTAGTGGATCAATTTTTGGTGGATCAAGTAGCTTTTATCTTGGTAGATGGGTGTGGTTCTAATCCCTAAAGACAATACCGATTTAATACTCCATGTAACATATCCATCAAACTAATATAGGAAATAGAGAGATTTATTGAAGAGAATGGGTTCAATAACCCTAACTCAAAGCAATATTAGATATCCACCGTTGTTAAGGACTCATATATTTGAATTGTCTCTACACTAACTCATCATGTGATGGGTACCGCCAAGTCTCATTGAGTTTTGGAGCCACAATACATTTTGGGATTTGGATCTCTCATGTGGTGGTGGATATTACATTGGCTATCCTCCCAAAACAAATTGATAAAAAACTAAAGTTCACTTTCAAATTGGAAGATTTTTTGTTTGTACGATCTAAACTAATATCATCACACTGATCGTAATGACATATGTTTATTACTAATAATAGTTATTTATCTCTCGCCATTGTCTTATGTTCAATGATATGTGTATGTGTGTGTGTGTGTGTGATAGAGTATATATTAAAGTGAAATATATTATAATTATAATTTGAAATAAACTATAATTATAGATTAAATATATATTAATATTAATAAATAATTTATATTAATATTAATATATATTTATTAGTATATATTATTAATATATTAATATTTATCCCCCAATGCAGGTGTTAATTATGGTTATTAAGATGATGAGATGGGGCGACGGCAGGCGGGGCGGCCACATGGCCCTCTGCAACCATCCCAAGGTCACCATGAATGACATTCATGGCACCTTGCAGGTGGCATTAATTCCTACTCCAGTCGAGGCAAGGCCATCACCTGCATAACCATGGAGTCGGAGAACATTCCTGTCATTCTGCCCCTGTTTCACTGTTCTTTCCCTCCACAGGTAGGAGATCCAACTAAACGAACCAGCACTAGGCGCAGATGCTGGATTATGAGCTATCTTGATTTGGGTAATGGCTTCCACCATTCCCATACAAACCTCTACAATTCAACTCATGTCCTCCAGCACTCAATAACCTCTGCAAAAATCTCTTCTGTCAATTCCTCTTATGCTCCTCCTGACTCTTTAATTGCTCCTATTTCCACCATGGTCTGCCACCGAATGCATAGTCGACGTGGTGGCACGTGAGGCGGAAGTTCTCACTCCCCTGCTTTGCATAGCCATAACTCCTCTTCCCCTGCCTCCTCTGTTGAAAATCCCCACCAGTTCAGTCTTGCAGGTCAGTATCTGAATACCAAGAGTGGCAGAGGTAGAGCCAGCCTCCACAACTCAAGACGCAAAGATGCGGCTATTCGCACTGCAACCTTTCATCTGCCTCCGCATCAGGTTCCTCACACGACGTAGTTTCGGTTCCGTAGATTTTTGAATTGCTCGATTATTGTTGCCACTATCTCCATCTCCATTACAGAAGAGATTGAGCAACACATTCCCATGACCATTTCCATGGAGGGGACGCACAGAGCGGGCCCAAGTAGGAACAGGGGCAACAATGACGAGCAAGAAGGTAATGGCTATCGGAACAGAAGGCATGGTAAATCCATTGCTGGCAGCTCGCATGTTGAGATGGGCATTCAAAGTGACACTCAGGCCGTGGAGAGCCATATGGATGACACATCGAGCCCACAGGTTGAGACAGGAAGCAGGGAGGAAGGACATCAGGCAGTGGGACATGGTGAGTCGGACAACTCGGATGACTGGGCGTGTCCAATTGTAGAGGAACTTGCTCCGGAAGACTTTGTGACGTGTGTCACGTCTTCTAGGTGGCATTTCTTTTAGTTCTGGGTCTAGTTCTATCCAATATTATGTCTCCTCAAGGTAATCTGTTGGTTGGTTGGTCCAGTAAGGATAACCTATTGTTTTTTGGGTGGCTTTTGATGTTGGTTTTGATCAGTTGGTCTCGTTAGGAAAACTGTGGGTTAAATCTAGTTGTATTTTGGACATATTTTCTTTTGGATTGGTTTCCCCATTGATGGGGCAGTCTCAGACAACTTTCATGGCTACATGCTGATAAAGGCCAAGTCCCTTTATGGCCAAGAAACTCTGTAACTACTTTTTGTATCATATTAATAGATTAACCTTACTTAAAATATATATATATATATATATATATATATATATATATATATATATATATATATATATATATATATATATATATATATATATATATATATATATATATATATTAATAGTTATATTTATGGGGTTGTTTTATTATTATTATTATTTTTTCTCGACAAAATTAACTACTAGTATATTAATATTTACAGATAACTTTACAAACAGAGAGTCTGGCGACCCAAGGCCTGCTGCGGCTCAAGGGATGCATATTCAAACGAGTACAAAAGCCACGCTGGGCCTTATGATCCAACATCAAAAAACTGAGAATTTTCAAAAAGACCCACGCAGGGGCGATTCCCAACTGACTTACCATTCAGACTAACTATGGTACTTAAAGACATAAACTTGAACACATAAAAAAACCAGGCAATCACCAAGGATTTGCGCCCAACCAGAGAGTAAGTCCCCACTGCCATGGTGGAAACCGCAAGCGTTACCAGACAGAATAAAAACACAGACAGCCGTGTGACATAGGAAATTGCGAGTATTCTTACCCCGAAGCCCAACATGAGTGCAAAAAGAAAAAACCCAGAACCACCCGCCAGAACTAGTCCTCTGGCTCGTCTTCCATTGCTGACAGGTTGTGCACAGGTTCCGACTGCTCAGAAGCTCGAGGCTGGGCTGAGCGTTGAGAGCGGGGCGATGTTGAATTACCCTCCTCACTCGCCGACTCGCCCACTGGGAGCTTACCTCGACCAATTGCTGACCCTTCCTCATCAGTTGACGGCTCCCCCATTGGGAGTTTGCCTTTGCCATGCATGACATTGTCCTCTGCCAGAACCAGAGAAGAGTCTTCTGCGTTCTCCTCCTCAATTTGGGTGAATAGCACCGAAATATGGGCGTTAATGCCTGGATTTTCCCCAGAACTACCCAGAGTAAATATAACCGAACCAAAAGCAGGTAACTTGTTCTTCCCACTGCTTGAGCTGCCCACTTCCATGACTTGGCAGGGCTGGATAGGGTTGGCTCCCATCCTCCGGTGGCAGTAACAACAACAACAGTGATGATGAATATCAGTAGCTGGAGGGCGAGAGGATTCTCCATGCCAGGTTCCTCTGCGACAAGGCAATCTCTCTCGCACCATGGCAGCCCCCAAGCTTTTGTGCTTTTCCCCAACAGACAAGGTCCAGCAATGGAGCTGCTCCTTCCCCACAACAGACACGCCCCAATTTGAGAAAGGGCAATGCTTAAATAGGCTAAAGACCAGTCCGAGGAGCGCAGGCGAATTCTGGTTCGCGGCCCAACACTCCACCTCCTGCCCTCCGCATAGACTCTTACCACTCTGCAAATTCCTTTTCCCATTATGAGCTCCCGTCTCCAGGCATTCCTCATTCTTAAACCGCCCTTCATTACCAATGAAAAGACCAACAGTTAATGCCTCCCGCAGGCGAACCATACTCTCCCCCATCGCCATTAAGATAGCTCAGAGGCCGCGTAAGACGGATGGTACTAGCGGCGGATAACATTTATGGGAGGAGCTCCATCACGTGGCAGCCCATGGCTGTCATGTGGCTCCCCGTTGTATAACAAGCTGCCACCCGCATCCGGGGAATAATTTATTATTATTATTATTATTATTATTATTATATAAACTTAATATTAAATCTTAATTTTATAAACCCAATATTATAAACAAAATTTTATAAATCTTAATATTAAACCCTAATATTATAAACCTATTGAGGCCTCGAAAATCACTGCTTCAACACAGGGGGAAAATCACCCAGCCTGGACTTTAAGACAACTCATTTTCTGTTTAGGTAGTGGCTCTAACTAGGGATAATGGTACCAGTTTCCCAATGAAAGGTTATTGAATGGATGTGTAATGCTTATAGTGAAGTGAAATAGATGTATTTTTGGTAATGAATTAAATGGGAAAGCATCTGAATTAATCTACTCTATAACTCGGGATTGTTTAACATTTATCTAGATGCGATCTATAATGCTTTTTCTTAGTAAATAACAATATAGATTGCTCAAACACCAATGGAAATGAAAAGATTTCAAGATGACTACTTTGATTAAATAGTTAATCAAAATAATGTGTATAACTCATATCACATTCATAATATCAAGGCAAATTACTTAACATGTATTTAAAATATCAATGACAACATGATCATAAATGAATACATGTAACATTGTTCTTTAAATACCATGTAACAAGCAATCTGAAAAGATAATTTCACTATTTATTTACGAAGAAAACATAGGTACAGTGATAGAAATACCAGATGCATGTTGCTCAACTCATAAAAGAAATAGCAGTAGTTTATTCCTTCTCACAAAGATGATTCCAAGAGTACAGTAATGCAACTTCTCAAAATTCTTTATGAAAATTCCTAAACAATGTTCTAGTCGTTCTATTGAGAAAAGTATGAAAGTACAATAATGCGAGCTTTCGTAAGCCTTTCTTCATAAAATTCAGGACCTTTATTTCATACAACAAGTAATCTTAAATAGCAGAAAACAACTGAATCTATTGTGCAAAGCGTTGAGGGAATTTAAACAGATCCCTTCAACAATGCTTAAAGGAAAACAATTTTTTGGTAGAAGTTTTTGAAAGTGATTTGTTGTCTTCATCAGCTTTGTTTGTTCCATCAAATTCTCTAGATGTTTGTCTACCTGTTTGAACTGATTTGACACTTATCAACATAGGTGTCTTCCTCTATCATCAACCTGAACAAGAAAAACAGGAATCGAAAAGTTGGAAATAAATGAAATTGATAAGAGAGCTTTATTTGAAACAAATCACTTTTGCAGGAAACTAGGAGAAACATAGATTTGCAATAAATTCTAAATATAACCATCATGGAGAGGAATACAAAGTAATGTATGTGATAATACAAGTTATAGATTTAATGTTTTAACGCAATTCGCAATCACTTTTATACCGGGGTAGAACTTAGAATAATCACAATCGTTTTAAAGCCTAGAGTATTCTAAACAAAATCCAAAAGGGGGCTTTCTTAAGACATATCACAATCACCGTCGAGATGGTGGATGGCTTGTTTATAAACTGTGTCCTTTTCAAATTTTTGATTGCGAAGTGTCGAATGACGTCATGGTAACATGGTGGATGATGTAGTAGACCCACGTGGAGGAGAAATGGCGAATGATGTGTTATCACATATCGCAAAACAGGCAGGAGGATTAGTGGTTTTTTGGAGGGGGTTCGAAGTGGTAAGTAGTTTTTGAAGGGGGGAGTCCAAAAGAATGGAAGAGTGACACGTAGAGATATGGTTTAGATGGGAAAACCACTTTTCAGACCCCCCCGTGAGAAACTTAAAATTGAGTGCAGGGAGGTCTGAAACCATTATCTACCATTGATCTGGGTAGATATGAGCCATTTATTAAATCAAGGTGAGTCAGGTTTTTATATCACAATTGGTGTTCAGAGAAGAGGCAAAGTTACGGGAATGGTTATGAAAGTTGCGATAAGCCCAGATGCGAAATCATTCATATCCATTTAAATATCATGTCGCGTTCCAGTGGCTTAATCACAATCACAAATTGGCTGGGGTGAATTTTTTTTATAAGTCATGTCCCTTTGAAACTTGCGATTACGGGGTCCTGGGGTCATTTGGTAGTGATGTCATGAATGATGTCATGACGTGACGTGGCGGATGATGTGGAGGATGACATCACATCGCAATTGGCATGAGGAAGGATATCACAATCACAATTCAAATGAGGCATGAATCTTAGAGCTTTGTGATTGCATGGACGTGATATTTAATTTCATTTCATTGTATAATCACGTCGGGTCCGACTATATTGCATATCGCTATAACGGAGCGGTAAAACACCAACAGTCTTGAAATATTTGCGATTTTTGATCTGCGGGATGATGTAAGGGATGACATCACTATGATGTGAAGAATGACATCACGGATTACGACAGGGATGATGTGGAAGAAGGCTTGGGCCTGATCACATATCGCAATTTCATTTGGCAGGAGTCTCTGGAACAAGCGACATGGATAAAAGAACTGTGATAACCGTGAATGCAATATTTTTATGAATTGGCATATAATTTTAATCGGGTCTAAGGCTTATCACAAATCATAATCAACATGCAAAAAGTTTAAGATTCTGATTCTTGTAATTGCACGGACACAGGGGTATTTATCAATTGGAGTGAATAATCCCGTCAGTTCTGGGGCTTTATCGCAATCGCAATCGGTTAAGGCCGGACCCTTTGGTAATTGCGATAGCTCTGAAGGCAGGATTTTTGTGGAACAAATTTTATAATCCCATCAGGTCCAGGGCTTTATCGCAATCGCAATCACTTAAGGCTAAGACTTAAGTTCCTTGGAACCTTTGCGATTGTCATGGATGCAGGGACTTATGAATTGAGATGGATATTTTCTCGACGGGCCTAGTCTAATTGCAATCACAATGGAGTTTGGCAGAGGGGCCTTGAGCCTTTGGAACTTTGTTTACTTGCAGTGCGGGGGAGTGAGATGAGTTGGAGTTTGTTAAGATTTGACCTTTGGGAATTAAGAACTCTGATTCAAACTAAATAACCCATATTATTTAATACTTAATGTTTTTTAAAGCCTTAATATAGTTTTGGTCTCAGGGGCTATTTAAAATTTGGTCTTTTGATAATCAAGGTTTCATACTTGGGTTTTAATTAAAAATCGCAAGTATTAAACTTTGGTTATAGGATTTTATTAACATTTTTTTATGTTGATTTTTAATTTTTTTAATTTTTTTGTTTTTTAAGAAATAAAATCAAAGGATTTTTAAAACTAAAGGGTCCCTATTTTAATATAATAAATTTCATAGGAAATTTATAAAAAATGAAAATGGGGGTTGTTGAATAGTAAAACAATTGGTGATTCACTAGAAGAACCAATTATCTCTAATGAATGAAATTTTCCAAAAATTCAATAAAAATAATTTAAGAAGTGAAAACTACTTTTTGAAACATTTAGATAAATAAAATTACTCTGACTATAAAACTCATAAAATTGCAATCTCTTTTACAAACCTTTTGAAAATGAAAAACACTTATTTACTTGTATCAGTCATTAATCAATTTAAAAATATAAAGTAGGGGGTCTTTTACGACTTATTTTGTAATGTACTCGTTTGTCACAGGTAGAGCCACTATTTCTAGTAGGATTTCATAGCCTCGACAGGGTTACCATTTAACCAACAACAATCCAGTATCCCATCCATTTAATAGTGCAATAATTAGAGGTAAATTTAATTTTTCTTTTCTTTTCTTTTCTTTTGATGCTAAAAATCCATTGTCCTGGTTTAATGGACAGATAACGACAATGCCATTCACAGGTAATAATTAAAACTGAACAAGTTGCCTCGTGATGAGACCCCTTGTCTTACAATTAAAAAATCATAAACCATTACCCTGATTTGGTGTTGAGTCTGGTAATGTTAGTTTAATTGGTTCCCTATGAACATGGTAAGCAGGCTCGTGATGAGACCTCTTATCTTTTTAGATTTGTTATATTTTAGAATTAAATTGTAAAAATTCCCTTTTTAATGGATGGGGTGGGCCATTGACTCCTTAAGAGTTTTGGATGACAAATCTGAGTTGAAAGTTTTTAGTCGTAAAACGGTCTTTACCTTTTAAGGATAACCTTTTTGACTGAAACTAGAGTAAAAGGATATAATTTTTTGAGGTTTTTTAAAGATTTTACAACTTAATGGAAAAGATTTTTAGTGTTATATAATTTTTATCTAATTTTCAATTTTGGTAACCACTTATTAAAAATTCCTACCTTCAAAATGAAAAAATAAAAATAAATTCAAGAGATGTTTGAAAAGTCAATAGAGTACTATTTAACATTTTATTAACAAAATATGTAAAAGGAAAATAAATTCCATCAGGATGTACATTGGAAGTGATTTCATAGATTTTTTATTCTTCTTCTTCTTCTTCCTTTTTGTATGAAAAATCCTAAGAAAATAATTTCCTTAAGATGAGCCCATTTATAGGAAGAGAATCTCACTTTCTTGATAAATCTTGAAGTATAAATGTAGATGGGCTTATCTATTCAACAATCTGAAATGGAGCAAGCCATAATTTTTTAAATTTGGTATGTTTCCCTTTTTCTTCATGTTCTTTGTCCCACTTGAGAACTAGATCTCCAACTTGGAAGGATCTTTGTGTGACAGAACTTGCATTAAATTAAGCTTTCACCATCTGTTGATGTTTGGTGTGTGTGAATTTGGCCTTTTCCATTTCTTCTTCTAGTTTTAGTATTTGTGAATTTCTTAATTGCAAGGAAAAAGAAGGCATTTCCTCAATAAATTGAACTAGGGCTAATGAAGGAAGAGTTAAATGTGATGGAATGATGGCTTCCTTCTGTTATAGACATATTTGTGCACTGCAACCCCAATATTATATGTTGATAAACTAGGGCTCTTTAACCCCTAAAAGTGTTGTTTCATACCCTCAAGGATCATGGTCAACTGATTACATCATTCCCCAAAAGTTCCACCTGAAAAACCATCCAAAACTGGCTAAAACAAGACCATACTGACTGTTCCACTGTCAGGGTGCGATGCATACTGACTTCTACACTAGCTAGGTGTGATGCATACTGATGAGGCCTTCTGTAGGGTGCAATGAGCAAGGTTGGACAAATGTCTGAGACAGTTTTCTAAGTGGATGCTCATGGAATCTTCTAGAAACTTCTCCTATGATACTTGTCTCTCTGAATTCGCCCAAGGATGAGTAAGAAATCCAAGAAATCTCCAAGTGGAACCAAAAACAACAAGTGGAATGACACTAATCAAAAACCCAGAGATGACTCACACCCTTGCACACATCTATAAATGGATCCCTCATCTGAGAGATCTTGAGGCTGGAATTTTGTAATTTGCAAGGAAGTGCTGATAGTTAGTGGTTGAGAAAGAGCATTGTATTGTTGGTGTGATCTTGCTTTTCATGAGGTGAAGAGGGCTTTGATGCTGGGAGGATGATGCTGGATCAAACAACTGGGTTGTAATTCCCCCTTCTATTTAATAAAGTTCTTTGAGTTTTCTTCCATACAACTGTGCAATTGTGAATGCCATTGTATGTTAATTATATTTCTGATTCTACAATGTTTATGATATAATAGATCAAGATTCTTTGACGATGTTTTGTTACTATGTTTCTACAGGTATTCTCTAAGTGGGATAAGTAGGAGAGGAGTTGCAAACTTTGTCAAGGGGGAGAGAGATCAAGCAAGGAGTTAAGTGGAAGATCTAGGTTGGTTCCTTTGCCTCTATCTTATCTATCATACATAGAAGAAATCCCAAATTGCTTTGATTGTTTTTTTCTAGGATAGCTGCCAATACTACAGGGCTAGTCGATCGAAACGACACTAGTTTTCCTGGAAACAAAATGGAAACTCCACTGGGGATCGAATAGATGTTTGTTTGTTACTTTTTTTACTTTATAAACTATAGACAGAGCCTGAAGTTAGCCAGATAGCCTTCGAACTGCTCTTGCTCTGCAATTGCATAGTAGATGAATGTTGCTTCAGTCAATCTTCGGTTTAGTTTATGAATTGAACATTTGACTTACAAGCATTCTAGATGCCCTTTTGGTAGCTCATTAACCTCCCAAGATCATTCCTCTGTACTTTTCTCTTTACTTCCCATCATAGCTCAGCTTAAATCACTGAAATCTACTGCAATTTTGAGCCAAAACCTCAGTTGCGCTCCCTTGCCCATCGCACTGTCTGTCACTGTCAACCAGTATGCATTGCACCTCCTAAGCCTGAAAAGTGCCATTCATCCCTATTTCTATGAAGCCCAGGTGTGATGACTGACTGAGCCTATTTCCCTTCTTGAAATTTTGGTTTTTTGTCCTTGTTTTCAACTCTGTTTAATTGATTTGTTACTTATGAACAGTGCCTCATTACTTAAGCATGCTTGCATTACATATATCAGCCTCCATTGATTAGGATTAGTAATTTTTTTTATGTATTTGTCCATCATTTACAATCCTTTTTCGAAAATTTTCTTAAATCGATCTGTCGTTTTGGTACAAAAGTGTCGTAACTATCGTTTTGTGTCAAAAAGAGAAGTGTCATCGAGTCTTTCTTCTCTGAATAGTCGATTGAACATTTTGTCATGTATTTGATTTTATTTTTTGTTATTCGAAGTATTGAAAGAATTTTCTATTCGAAATTGAAAAGTTTCGTTTAGTCTTCCTTTTTATTTTGAAAACGAAATTGTCGAAATGTCGCTTTGAATGAAATATTTCAGATCTTTGCTATACTTAGTTCTCTTTTTTGGCTTTTCTCACATTAAGGGGATCAAAAAAAAAAACAAATACATGCATTTACATTTTCATTTAGCTTGTGTGCGAAAATTGATTTAGGAAAGTGCATTTAGTGTGTGCTCTTTGCTCTTTGTTTGAAAGAATCGTAATTTTCTTTCCCTAGTAGCTAGGATTTTCATTGATCAAAACAAACAACGATTTCTTATCATGTAGATTGCATTTTTAGGAATTTCAAATCAACATCACATGGTGAACCATTGAAAGGCGAACTTTTAAACAAGACTAACTCTAAAATAAATCTCAATGAACCTAACAACGCTTTGGAACCTAACGCAACACATCTAGAGGTCTAGGCTAGAGACGTGTTCTGGCATTGTAAAATCTAGTAACTATAGTTTTCATCGAAGGTTGGGTGATTCCTCCTCTTTGATATGACAAGTACTAACACGAACTTGTGCTCCCCATACTATCGAGTATATATTGGGAGATCACAATAGGCTTACATCCTTTATCCATAGGAAGTTGTGTTTGCTGCCCTATCGATCACAATGCACTGAACACAACATTCGGGAAGATTGACTGTCGTACATAAGTCCTTGGTGATTTCTCTTTAATTTATCACCAAGGTGTATATTGCAGTTTTGAGATTGGTTTGGTAATCCCTCTGTCTAGATTTCCAGAGTAGTCACTTTCGTTCCTTTTCAACTCTTTAAAATAAAAGGTCCATCTGAGCACTTGTCACTTCAGGCTCATTAAAAATCGAAGGGGACTTTAGTCATCTTTAGCTCTTTCTCAACTCTTAAAAATTGAAAAAGAAAAGTTGTGTCAAAGCGCCATTAAAATTTATTGAATTCGGAATAACATCCCTATTCCTTCGTTGATCTTAGGTTGAGATAATGGAGTCCGCCAATCAATGGATCCCTTTTTAGGGGAATCCAAGTCCATTTTCTTCTTGGGGAAATATTGGTGCTCCGTATATGGCTACATTGTCCCTTCCTGGAATCACAATTAGCCTACCAGTCTGGCTATTCTCAACCTCTGTTGTTCAAAATACCATGATTCCTTCACAATCGAATCAACATCCAATCGATACTGAATTTGACCCTTCGCCTTATTCTTCGTTTGTTTCTCCCTCCCCTTCTTCCTCTTCGCTTGGTGAAAGTAGTGATGCTAGTAACCAGGTGACTCAGAAGAAGAAGAAAGGAAAGGAGAAGAAGAAGAAGCCAATTCAGCAAGGGGGCAACCATGAATCATCTCTTGAAAATCCGTACACTAAAATTTCGTAACCCAGAAATCCATGCATAATTTGTAGAGGAGACAATTTTCATCGAGAATGTCTATGCATTCCTTAGATCTTGAGAAAATGGTCCCCCCGTTCACACCAATAGGTGTCATCAACCTTTGGTGATCATGTTGACAGCACACCATTAGCTAGTAATAAACATGGACAGAAAGGAAAGGTCAAAATTCCATGTAAGTTATGTGAAGGGGACCATACCCTTCCCCGTTGTCCTTTTTTGGATGAAGCCAAAAGAGTCTTGCATAGTCGTCTTGCTTCACTACAGCGACTTCCATCTGGACACAGGAAACTATCCCCAAGTCCTTTACTAGTTGAAAATCTGACTGACATGACTCAACCATCGGTCGAAGCACCTATCGTTGAAAGTGAATCTTCTAAGTTGATACCGGACCAAAGTAAACAGGTCGAGATGGTAGTTGACCTAGTTTTACCTTCAGAAGATCATACCCTTCTCGAAGAGAGTGAGAACGATACCATTCAAATTATTTTTATAACTTCAGAGTCTGATGAACTTGGGGGCAATCCGCTCCTTCCTTCACAACAGGAAGAGAATTCCCCAGTTCTTGCTACTCAAGGGATTAATTTAACCGTTTATTCGGTACCCCCTCCATGTAGTCTAGTCACTTCCTTTGATTGGAATCGACTAGCAAGATCCCTCCTTCCTTCTAATGTACTATTCCAGGTAATAGTACAAGTTTACAAAATGATCGTGTCTGGCACTATCATAGATGAATGGGCATCAGTGAGTATCCTTTCCTCAACTACTTGGAAAGAGCTTGGTTTGCCATCACTTATGCCCGTCACACAAAATTTGTCAGGCTTTAACAAAGGGACCAGTCGACCATTAGGGATCCTTCCTAAGTTACTGATTACTTTGGGAAGGAGAAGCGTTCAGTTGAACGTGATGGTAGTCCAAGGACCATTAGATTACAATCTACTCCTTGGACGTGACTATGTTTATAACATGGAAGCTATTGTTTCAACACTCTTTCGAGTGATGTGTTTCCTGCATGAAGGCAAAATTGTCACTATTGACCAGCTTTCATTCCCCGGTTCGAGCATAGCTCCAAGTCAATCATCATCCTTAAATGGTCCTTTTGCATCAAGAGTGTCTCTTCAACCTTCATTTTATCCACTCGATTGCCGGGAGTAGTCCGGTGAATGTAACGAAGCTTAGGGGGCATGCACCCTTGTCTATTTGGCGGACAAACCCAGCTGAAAAGATAGGTTTCCCTATAATTTAAGTGATTAGTTTGACACACCATTCACCTTTGTCTATTTGGCGGACAAAGCCAAGGAAGTGTTTTGTCTAACTGCTGAAAAAACCATCCTACTTAACCACAGTGATTTCCATATGGTTACTGGAGACTCTCTTTTTCATCATGCTAGGGGAATGCAAACCTTTTTCGATTTCATTTTCTAGCTTTTTTAGCTTTTTAGCTTCTTAGGTTAGGTGATTGGTCCGACCCACCATTCACCTTTTTCCGCAGTAAAGGAAGTGTTTTATCTGTTCCACAGACGAAACCATCATACCTAACCTCTGTAGTTCCTTAGTTTTTTTAGTTTTTCTAGCTTTTTAGTTTTGTCTTTTCTAGTTTTTTTAGTTTTGTCATTTCTAGCTTGCATAAAAAGAAAAACTAAAAACTGAGCATAGTTATCGCATGGTTCAAGCTCGTTAAAAAATAAACCTACCTCTGAGCATATGTTATCACATGGTTCAAGCTCGTTAAAAAATAAACCTACCGCTGAGCATAGTTCCCCACGGTTCAAGATCGTTGAAAAATGAACCCACCTTTGGTAAATAACCTTTGTGATTGCCATGCTATTAGCCTTTTGAGCCTTGGTTGTGTTCTTGCCATCACCTCCATCCTTTTGGCCAATCATACGCTTCCACTTGATTATTTACCCTTTTGAGGAACAACTGCGACGAGTGGTCCTATTAGCCAACCTCTTCACATCGCCATGTTTTGAGAAGTTCCAAGCTTACCCGAAACCAGTTGCTACCCTAAACGCCACTCGTTCCTAAAAAACGAGTCTCCTTTAAACTCTTTTCAGACTTGTTAAATATGGAAATATTGTCGAGCTATTGGCCTTTCCAGCTCGCTAAAGTGATTGGAAGTGCCATCCCTCCTATATATTTTAATCATTTTCGAACCTAAGGGATTATCTCACGAAAAAGTTTGAGCGCTTGTCTTTTTGGCTCGCTAAAGTGATCTAAAAGTCATCCCTTTTGTATTATTTTATCATTTTTCGGACTTAAGGGATTGTGCTATGAAGAAGAACTGCTGGAGTTTTTTTTTCGTCCCTTTTCAAACTTTGTAAACATGAAAAGGATCAAGTTGTCATTGTCGTTAAACTCGTTAAAACAATAGCGACAAACTTGTCCACCTAGACAAGAACGAGTTTCATTATCGCTATACTTGCTAAAACATAGCGATAGGTTTGCCTGAAGGGAAAATTATAGAACAAGAATATGTTATCCTCCTCAAGCTTGACAAAAATAAAGAGGTACTGGTCAGCAATGACTGGGGGAAAAGGGAAGAAAACTTGAAGAATTTTATGGTAGCAGGTCACTCTTGAACATGACACTTTCACTCCATCACCTTGATTGAGTCGGGTTGGGTTATTCCATTCACCGGTCATTTCACCATTGGTATTCCACGCCATCAATCTGTTGGGGTTAATGTTACCAATCCATCTCAATGTCGTCGATATGTTCAACAGAAGTCATTTAGTTGAGAAACCACTATCCAATTAATGCCTCCTCCACTGCAATACCTTCACCCTCCATTTTTCATGATCGCTATTCCTGAACCTTGTGTTGTCAGATCGTTTTCACCTCCAGAAAATCATTTGCTTCGGTTCGGGTCGTAGATGTGGGATACATTAAGGCCCTCCTACGACAGGTCACTTCTTGTCAACATCAGCTCATTATCCAAGAATTTGACTTAGAAACAACCCTTTCAGTACCTTGAAGCTTGCATGCCTCAATGGTAAGTTTCTCACTTCCGGCGATAGGTTGACATCAATGGTCTTCGACCAAAATATTTTTGCATGGTGTTCGACATCGGATCATATATTCACACCACGTGACCTATACTGTAGTACCTTGAGGGTCATTATCATTATCAGTGATCCCTCTCGTATTTGTTAATATGTTATGAAACCAGCTCAAAAAAAGATAGAAAAGAGAGATCCACGCCTTAGAATTCAGCCTCTTCGAGGGGGCAACCTCCTTTACATTACATAAATGAACAATTCTTGGATGATACAAATGAAAAACCTCCTTTCTATATATAGGAGTCTAAGTGGTCACAATATAATCAAAGCCTACATAACAATAATATTGTAGGGCACAAAAATAACAATAGAGGGATTCTATGTGGCACAATAATAACAATATGGGCACTACATGGGCACAACAATATAAATAAGGGGTATAACTACAATAGTAATGGGGTAATCACTAGTATTATAGGGACCCAACATGCCCCTCTCCTTCAAAAAAGTGTTGTCCTCAACGCTTGAGTAGTTCTGGATACTTCTGCATAAAATTCTCATCCTCCCATGTGGAATCTTCAGCGGATAAGTTCTTCCACTTGATAAGATACTCTGAAATTGATCGATTTCGTAGCTGTCGAGTTCTTGTTTCTGTGACTGCTTCCGGTTCCAATATAATTTTTCCTTCCTCGTCAAGTTCTGGCAATATTGTTTGAACTGGGAGCTTGTCGCCTATAACCTTCTTTAAACATGAAACATGGAAAACTGGGTGCAATCGAGAAGCTGCAGGAAGCTCCAATTTGTATGCCATAGTACCAATCTTTTGCAACACCTTGTACGGACCATAATACTTTGGTGATAATTTATTATCCTTCTTAGCTTGCTTGAGGGACATTTGCTTATATGGTTGTAGCCGTAGGAATACCCAATCACCTACATCAAAACTTCTTTCACTGCGATGTTGATCTGCCTGTTGTTTCATTCTATTTTGTGCCAACACGAGGTTATCCTTTAAGAGTTGGAGGACTTGTTGTTGATGTTCGATGTGATGTTCCACTGCCTGAACCTTAGAATTTTCTCTTAAATATGATGTGATGGATGGTGGTTGATACCCATAAAGTGCCATAAATGGGGTCATTTTTGTTGCTGTATGGAAGGAAGTGTTATACCACCATTCAGCCAGAGGCAACCATTTGACCCATTGTGTCTGTTTATCAGATACAAAGCAACGAAGATATCCTTCCAAACATTTGTTTACTATCTCAGTTTGCCCATCAGATTGAGGATGATAAGATGAGCTATGAGCTAACTGAGTACCAAGACAAGAAAATAATTCTGTCCAAAAATTTCCAGTGAAAATGGGATCTCTGTCACTTACAATAATCTTTGGGTTTCCATGTAGCTTTTGAATTGTTTCCATAAATGCAGTAGAAACTGTACTGGCTTTAAATGGATGTGATAATGCACAAAAGTGTGCATACTTGGTAAGTCTGTCAACTACCACCATGATGACACTCTTTCCCTCAGACTTGGGTAAACCTGTGATAAAATCCATTGAAACCTCCTCCCAACGTTGGCTTGGAATGGATAAAGGTTGTAATAGACCCGGTGTCTTAATTGTTTCAACTTTATTTTGTTGGCAAACCAAACATTCCGCCACAAACTTTTGAATATCTGATTTAAGGCCATCCCAAAAAAATTCCTTCTTAACCCTGTGGTAAGTTTTTAAAAATCCTGAGTGCCCTCCTAAGGGAGAAGTGTGCAATTCCATAAGAATCTTTTGTTTTAGCTGGGAATTCTTACAGAGGTATAAGCGATCTTTGTACCATAACGAATCATTTTTCCAGCTAAATGTATCAGACGTACTGGAATCTTGTTGTAGCTTTCGAATAAGTGCCCACACTTCTTCGTCATTCTTCCATTCCTCCCTTGCTTCGTTTATCCAATCTGGTTGGATAATAGAAATGGCACACAACAATGCTTCCACATCCTCATCCTTTCTTGAGAGTGCATCTGCCACCACATTTTGCTTCCCTTTTTTGTAGATGATTTCAAAGTCATAACCCAACATCTTTGTGACCCACTTTTGTTGCTCTTCAGAGGATAATCTTTGTTCTAAAAAGTATTTAAGGCTATCATGATCCGTTTTTACCTTGAAGTGTCTTCCCATTAGGTAGGGTCGCCATTTCTTAAGTGCATGGAGTATTGCCAACATTTCCTTCTCATAAATAGCTTTGCTTAAAAACTTTCCCTTGATTGGACGACTTTCAAAAGCAATGGGTCTTTCATCTTGCATTAGAACAGCACCAATTCCATTTCCTGAAGCATCACATTCCACAATAAAGGTTTTTGTGAAGTCCGGTGTAGCTAAGACCGGTGCTTGGCACATTGCCTCTTTAAGATGTTCAAAGGCCTTTGTTGCTTCCGGAGTCCATGAAAATGCATCTTTCTTCAATAATGTTGTTAGAGGTGCTGCTATTCTCCCATAATTCTTAACAAACTTGCGATAATACCCTGTCAACCCAAGAAATCCTCGCAGATGCTTTATGGATGTGGGGATTTTCCATTCCTTAATGGCTTTAATTTTGCTAGGGTCTACCTTAACTCCTTCATGAGATACAATATGACCCAAATATTCCACCTCCTGGACTCCAAAGAAACATTTGGATCTTTTTGCATATAATTGTTTCTCCTCCAATAGTTGTAGCACCCTGTCAACATGTTCAACATGATCCTTCCAAGACTTGCTGTAGATTAGTATATCATCAAAAAATACTAACACAAATTTTCTAAGGAATGGTTTGAAAATTGAATTCATCAAACCTTGAAATGTTGAAGGTGCATTGGTAAGGCCAAAAGGCATGACCAAAAATTCATAATGACCCTCATGAGTTCTAAATGCCGTTTTCGGAATGTCTTCAATCTTCATTCTGATTTGATGATATCCTGAACGAAGATCCAACTTGGTGAAGTAAATTGATCCATGCAATTCATCCAGTAATTCATCAATGACAGGAATGGGGAACTTATCTTTAATAGTGAGCTTGTTGAGCTCCCTATAATCCGGACACATGCGCCATGATCCATCCTTCTTGTGCACCAATACTACTGGAGCAGAGAAAGAACTTTGACTCGGTTGAATTATACCAGCCTCTAGCATTTCTGCAACCATACGTTCAATTTCACTTTTTTGGACATAGGGATATCTGTACGGCCTGATGTTTGGAGGAACACTTCCTGGAATCAGATGAATAGCATGATCATGATCACGCATAGGTGGGAGACCTTTGGGAGTCTCAAATACCTTGGAATGATTGTCCAGGACTTTTTGGAGATCTGGAGAAATAGATGATTCCAATGTGGAAACATCTAGCGAACATAATTGTGCAATTACACCTCTTTGCTCCTTTTTTAGAAGCTTTGTCATACCATTAGAGCTGATTATCTTTCCTGGTTTCCCTGCAATACCCCTTAATTCAACTTCCTTTCCTTCCACAGAAAATTTCATGAAAAGTTCTTGAAAATTAAAAGCTATTGTACCCAAGGATTGTAGCCATTGGACTCCTAGTACAACATCAGCACCTCCCATTGGAATGGAAAGCATTGGGCTAGTCAATACATATTCTCCCATGGATAGCTTGATATTATGGCACTTTCCAGAGCAATTTATTGTTCCTCCATTTGCAATCATCACTTGACACTCTGGTGCTGGATATAGGAAGCAATTCAATTCTTTTGCTACCCTACAATGAATAAAATTGTGGGTGCTTCCTGAATCAATCAACACTATTACCTTTTTCTTCTTGATTTGTCCTTCTATCTTGATGGTTTGAGGAGTGGTAATTCCCGCCAATGCATTACAAGATATGGTCGGATTTATTTGTTCTTCATCTAGGCTTTGTTCCTGGAATATATCCTCTTCTTTTGACCTTTCTTGCTCCTTTTCTTCTTCCTCTTCACAATCTATGTAGAATAATTTCTTCTCAGCACACTTATGACCTTTTGTGTATTTGCTATCACAATTGTAACAAAGCCCTTTTGCTCTTTTTTCTTCCAATTGTTGTGGTGTCAACCTTGTAGGTTGTGGAAGACTATGGGCAACAACACTTCCGTCTTTATAGTTGTGAATGGTATGCTTCCTAGTTGCCATAATTTTGCTTTCCATTTTTCTTGCTAACCTGAATGCCTTCTCTAATGAATCAGGTTCCCAAAGGCGCACATCATGTTGGATATTATCCTTTAAAGACCCTATGAACACATCAATCCTATGCTCCTCTGGAATATCTTTTACCCTTATGTTCAATTTTTGGAACTCCTCAATGTGCTCCATTATTGAACCCTTTTGTTTGAGACTTATCAATTGGCTAAAAAAAGTGTTGCTTTTTGTATCCTCATAATGTGCTATCAATTCTTCCGTAAAAATTGCCCAAGTGATAAATTGTTTACGAGAACAAAGCCATTGATACCATACAAACTGATTTGGTTCCAAATATAAAGTTGCCATACGTACCTTTTGTGTGTTTTGCACATTATTGAGATCGAAGAATTGCTCCATCTGTAATATCCATGTGGCGGGATCCTTGCCATCAAACTTCCTCATATCGATTTTTGGAACATGGTGAGTCTTCGATCCAACATTAGGTCTATGGAATCATGATTAACATTTCTTTTGTTCTCATCATGAGTTTCCTTTACTACTCTTTCACCCTTAGTGACTATTTCTTGTAGCAACTTATCCATCTTATCATCCATGCCATCAATTTTAGCTTCCATGCCATCCATCTTAGCTTCTACACCTTTCTTTAAACCATCCATCTTAGCTTCTACATCTTTCCTTAAACCATCCATTTTAGATTCTGTTGCTTTTTGTGCAAGTGACATTTGTTGCACTTGTTCTTGTAATTTTGATATATCATATAGCATTTCTTCTTCTTCTTCATGAGTCATGCTAGAGCTTTCAGGTTCCTTACTAGGTGTTTGCATTTTCTTTCCTCGGGGCATCAGTTACCGATAATAATTCTCTACTATGCCCTTTGAATTCCTTCAAAATAAATTTTCAAACCAAGCTTAAGCAAAAATTAAAGAAAATCTACACACCTTTTTTCACTTTGTAGGAGCTCGATATTGCCTCTGATGTATCTCTGTACTTTCTAATTATCTAGTTCTGAATTTGTGACCTGTAGTAGCCCTCTGTGTCCTCTTTCCAATGCCACAAGTCTGACCCAAATTGGATTCTCCAAGGAAGAGTTATGCGAAATCTCCCACAGTGACTTGATTATAGACTAGTTCAGTAGAGCGAACTTGTACGACGTGCCACGTGTCACTGTTTCAACCTTTGACTATAAAAAATATATAAAAGAAAACTACAGTCCGTCCTCTTTCTGTACCTTCTTACGAAATTTCAATCTGATGCTCAGAAAGAAAGTTATGACGATTTTCCCTAGGTCACCTGTTTTGAGTGTAATTCAAGAGTCTGCAAAAAGACCAACTTCCTCAGATCATATCTCCACAAATATCGCGCGAAAAACTCTGAAATTCGGACCCAAGGTTCAGCGCGATCTCTTCTCAAATGGGTTTTTTTTTAGACTTCTGAAACGTCACAGAAAAAAGGTATAGCGAAAATGCCACGATGACCTGTTTGGAGCAGCGAAACCCTAGAATCCAAAGCTCTGATACCAAATGTTATGAAACCAGCTCAAAAAAAGATAGAAAAGAGAGATCCACGCCTTAGAATTCAGCCTCTTCGAGGGGGCAACCTCCTTTACATTACATAAATGAACAATTCTTGGATGATACAAATGAAAATACCTCCTTTCTATATATAGGAGTCTAAGTGGTCCCAATACAATCAAAGCCTACATAACAATAATATTGTAGGGCACAACAATAACAATAGTGGGCTTCTATGTGGCACAATAGTAACAATATGGGCACTACATGGGTACATCAATATAAATAAGGGGTATAACTACAATAGTAATGGGGTAATCACTAGTATTATAGGGACCCAACATAATAGCTCACATTATTGGCTGGTAATCAGGCGATGTCTTTCCATGTTCGACTTCAGAACATCTCTTCAAATGGATCGAATTGTACTCGGGCGAAGATTGAACAAGATTGAAGACCTCGGATTTAGTTTCATCCATCCGAGCTGCGATATATTCAAGGATATAAAGACATAAAATGTACATAGAAGCTGCACAGATGGTCATCCGAGCCAGGGATGATGAATCTACATTTGAAGAATCACCATCGGCATATGCAGATGAATATCTTTTCTATGTACATGAAATGAATTTATAAAGTTGAGCATGGGAATTCCCACCTCAGCTAGATCATGAAAATTATATTATGATGATGATGTATTGTATTGTATCTTATACAGGTCACCTTCCAGTTTCGAAAACCTTGGATCCTCATGATAGAGCATTTCACCCGTCATCAGAGATTTACAACTTCATGCTTTAGGGGGCAATTGTTATAGACATATTTGGGAACTACAACCCCAATCTTATATGTAGATAAACTAGGTCTCTTTAACCCCTAAAAGTGTTGTTTCATAACCTAAAGGATCATGGTCAACTGATTACATCATTCCCCAAAAGTTCCACTTGAAAAACCATCCAGAACTGGCCAAAACAAGACCATACTGACTGCTCCACTATCAGGGTACGATGCATACTGACTCCTATACTAGCCAAGTGTGATGCATACTGATGAGGCCTTTTGTAGGGTGCGATGAGCGAGGATGGACAAATGTCCGAGACAGTTTGCTAAGTGGATGCTCATGGAAATTTCTAGAAACTTCTCCTATGACACCTGCCTCTCTGAATTTTCCCAGGGATGAGTAAGAGATCCAAGAAATCTCCAAGTGGAACCAAAAAGAATAAGTGGAAGGACACTAATAAAAAACCTAGAGATGACTCACACACTTGCACACATCTATAAATGGATCCCTCATTTAAGAGATCTGGAGGTTGGAATTTTGTAATTTGCAAGGAAGTGCTGATAGTTTGTGGTTGAGAAAGAGCATTTTATTGTTGGTGTGATCTTGCTTTTCATGAGGTGAAGAGGGCTTTGATGCTGGGAGGATGATGCTAGATCAGACAGCTGGGTTATAATTCTCCCTTCTATTTAATAAACTTCTTTGAGTTTTCTTCCATACAACTATGCAATTGTGAATGTTATTATTTGTGAATGCCATTGTATGTTCATTGTATTTTTGATTCTGCAATGTTTATGATATAATAGATCAAGATGCTTTGACGGTGTTTTGTTACGGTGTTTGTAGAGGTATTCTCTAAGCGAGTAAGTAGGAGAGGAGTTGCAAGCTCTATCAAGAGGGAGAGAAATCAGGCAAGGAGTTAAGCAGAAGATCCAGGTTGGCTCCTTTGCCTCTCTCTTATCTATCATACATAGAAGAAATCCCAAATTGATTTGATTGTTTGTTTCTAGGATAGCTGCCAATCCTAGAGGGCTAGTCGATTGAAAAAACACTAGTTTTCCCGGAAACACCTTCCCATAGACTATGTTAAATGGAGAAGTTCCTATAGAGGCCTTATGAGTTATCCTATCAGCCCATAAAGAAAATATTAAAGGTTTGTTCCAGTTTCTTTGATTTCGATCTACATTTATTTTAACTATTCTAAGGAGATTTTTATTAGTGGATTCTGCCAAACCGTTTCCCTAAGGATAGTAATTAGCAAAATATTTGAGTTTAAAACCTCTCCTAATTGCAAATTCAATCATACTGGTACCCGAAAGATATGATGCATTATCAAATATAAGTGTTGTTGGGAAAAGTATCCAATACGGAATGACCCTATCCCACTCTAAGGGTGATAGTTCCTTAGCAACAATCAAAGCAAAGCTATCTGAGATTACTTCTTTATGAGATGTAAAAGAGGGGAGAAAGAGATCCACTAACCGATGTCTTCCGCTAATGATTGATCCAATCTTCTCTCCTTGCTACTTGCCCCCAGCTCCTTGCTCTTTCACTGGCCCAGAGACACATGTATATAGAAGAACCTCAAATGATTTATTAATGGAAGAAGTAAGGTTCAGGAAGTGATACAACCATAAGAGGCCCAATCCAGCATCACCTTCCCAGCAAAAAGAAATCTCCTCTTCACCTCCTTCGAAGCAAATCACCCAATAGTTCTAAACTCAAACCAACAACAATTCTTTACATTCACAAGATTCCAGCCTCCCTAGACCTCATGAGAGAGATCTATATATAGGAGTTTTGAAGAAAGGATGAGTCAGCTTGAGGCTGGCATGAAGCTGACTAGTGTCCTCTCCCACTTCAGTTCTTCTTAAGTTCTTGAGTCCACTTGGAGGTTCTTGCTTCCACTGGGAGATATAGAACCTCTTACTCATCACCAGTCGAATTCCTTGATCCAAGTGTCATTTTGGAAGCTTCCTGGGCATTGACACCTTGAGGAATGACTGTGCCACATGTCCATACTCGCCCAACGCAGGTAGCCTTCTTTGCAGTTGACGCTCAACGCAGGTAGACAGTGGAGCAGTTGACATTCAGCGCAGATGCTCAGTGGAGCAGTTGACATGATCCAGAATTGCCTTGTTTTTGAGTGTTTTCAGGTGGAGAACTTTAATTCAGTGCTGTGGTTTGCTGGCCTTGTTCCTCTAGGGGTAGGAACAACATGTTTAGGGACTTTGGATCCCTTAGATTATGGACATTTCATGCTTCATGCTATAAGGCACAAAAATGTCTATAACAGTTGCCCCCTAAAGTATGAGGTCGTTTATCGGGTGAAATGCTTGATCAGGAGGGTCCAAAGTTCATTCAATCGCTGAGAGGTGACCTGTAATAAAATACAATACAATACATTATGATTCATTCTGCTTTCATGATCTAGCTAAGGTGGGCTTTCCCATGCTCAGCTTTATAAATATATTTTTCTGTACATAGAACAGACAATCGTCTGATGGTAGACTGATAATTCTCTGCTGAAATTATCATCCTTTGAGTAGGATGATCATCTGCTGCACATGTCAATGTCTTTATTTTTCCTGAATATATATCGCAGCCCGGATGGATGAAACTAGATCCGGGGTCTTCAAACTCGTTCGATCTTCACTCTAAGTACAAGTCGATCCATGTGAGAATTGCGCTGAAGTCGAACATGGAAAGACATCGCTTGATTACCGGTCAATGATGTAAACCGTTAACAAGTGCGAGAGGAATCACCGATAATGATAATGACCCTCAAGGTACTGCAGTACAATTCACGTGGTGTGAATAAAGGACTTGGCGTCGAACACCACGCAAAATCTTCTGGTCGAAGGTCATTGATGTATACCTGTCGTCGGAAGTGAGAAACTTGCCATTGAGGCATGCAAGCTTCAAAGTACTGAAGGGGTTGTTCCTAGATCAACTCCATGGATAATGAGCTGTGTTACACTAAAAAATGTCACCATGACTATTTACAGTTAGTATGGCTCTATCAACAGTCATGCTATCCTCCTGGGCAAGTCTTATGCCTCTGCTCTCCATGTCAAACTCCAAAAAGAGAGAAAGTCTTTATAAATGTATTTATCTCTGGGTATGCACGTTCTCTCAACCTTACCTGCAGGTACGCACCCAATGTTCACAAAAGCTGCGTACTTGTACGCTCTGTATGTAAAGGGGCAGGTGCGTCCCCCTGTAAAGGTCAAAATGTGCAAGTTTCATCTTTAAAAAGTTACTTGTGGTCATTTCTAGAGCATTCTAGAAGGTTGTTCGACGTGTATTGAGCACCTCCAGATGGTTCATGTACCCCTATCAAAGAGGAGCTTATCCCATCAATGAGGGAGCTATCCCATCCAAAGAGGGGATTATCCCATTGATGGTGGACCTGAATAACTTCCTCTAGACCACTATAAATACAGGCATTGGGCCAGAAGGAGGGGAGGTTGGAAGCTAAACATTTCTAAGGGTAGATGCTGCAGGAATTAGGACTCCCATTTAGAAGCTTGTGAGGAGAGATTGCCATCTTTGCTTGTTCTATTTGGAAGTGGGTGAGCTTTGTCAAAGTAAAGGAGAACTCTTGATGGACCCTGGGAGGGACTTGCACAACACCAAGGCTCAGGTTGTAATTGTTCCTTTTGTTTCCTATTAATGCAAATGAGTCCATTCTTCTCAATAACTTGTTATTTATAATTTGTTTCATGTACTCCTTGGTCTATGTGTTAAATATGTTTTATTCTATGAGATTATCAAGTGCTATTTAATCATTTGATTGTTAGTGAATGCAAGTTTCAAAGTGAAGGAGGAGCTCATCCGGATCAGCGGGGCTGGACTGCTACAACAGCGTTGGACTACAGGTAGGATCTAAACACTTGATTTCTTATATATTAAATGCATGTTTAGAGAAGGATTGCTCTTGTTTGTCTTGTTTGTCACTAGAGAGTCTTAGGCTCCTAGGGAGGTTGGTTGTGTCCGCACAATCGACTCTTTCCACCTGACAAATTGGCGACTCCACTAGGGACTCCATTGATGTGAAAGTCTTTTCCTTTGTATGCAACTTTGATCTGAGAAAAGTCATTTATTTTCTGGTTTTTGGCTCTGTAACATTGCATTTGGGTGGGTTAGCTTAGGGTTAGATTGAATTTAGTTTATCTTGGTTTTTTCAGTAGGACGCACCCTCTGAGTATTGCACAGTGCGTCATTGTACGCACTGTTGCTGTGTGCACAGAGCGGGCCCGCACCTGGCTTAACTGGTTGCCTGCGTCCCCTGCTAAAAATTACGAAATTTCCATTTTTTGCATTTTTTCTCTTGGATTTTGCTTTTTATTAGTTTTTACTGCCTAGATCCATTAGTCTCTTGTCAAAGATTTTCACATGAACTTGTTTCGATAGCATTGAGTGTTTTAGTGGATTTCATAGAAGTTTAAGCCCTAGGGTTTGATTTTTGAGTAGGTCTTGTAGTGACTTTGGCGGTAGAAGTTGTCAAGCCTTAGATCTCTCTGGTTTTGTCAGCATTCTTAGAAGTCAAACCTGTCATAAAGTCTACCTGTGAGAGCAACTTACCTTTGAGTTGTCTCTTTGGCAAATTTCGAAGTACTTGTTGATTAAGTATTGAATTCCATTTTACAAAAAGAACAAAAAGATTTGAGTTTTGTTTTGACTGGTCTTTTGATTCTGCATTAGCTGGTCCTTGACTTGATTTTGGTCAAGTAAAACAACCTAGAATCATCCTTGTAGGCTTTTGCCTCGTTAGGTTTGCTTAGAGTAAATTTCTTTTTGATTTTCTTGTGAGTCAAGTTTTCATAGATTTTATAGCTTTTGAGATTGATTTTCGTTAAAATAGATTTATATGCTTTATTAAATAAGAGAAAATACAAAAACATCTCCTTTGAAAAGTTTTGTTTCAAGTAGCTTTGAAGAGTTTTGAAAGAGAAAGAGTTTTTCGTGCACGTAAGGAGTGGTCATGTTTGTATGCTTGAAAAGATAAAGAGAATTGTTTCTTTGATTGTCTTTACTAAGAAAGTTGTTTTCTATAAAATTTGCATTTCTCAACTCTCTTAGTTAGGAATTTCATTGAAAGAGGAAAGTAGTGTAAATCATCTTAGGTGCATCTTTGTAGTGGTTTGAGTCGAGTCTACACACCATTGGTTTCACTTCTGCTACCCTTTGTCTTTAAGAAAAACCATAAAATTAACGCTTAAAGTAAAATCAACGTAGTAACTTTTATTTACTAGGGCTCTGAAACACCAATTTAGATCAGGCTAGTGTCTTGGAGTAGGAGAGTAATTAACTCTCCAAGACAACAAAACCAAACAAGTAGCTTATCTTGTGATAGAATAAATCCAATTGTCTCATTTGTACTCTGGGAAAGCTCCTCTTAAAGGAGAAGCACGAGCTCGTGTCCGAACCAGTGAGGGGATCAATCCCCCCTCGTTGGGAACGACGCCAGACACACACGTATTACAAACGGTAAACCTCGGATTAACCATTGTCGAGGAGCCAGGGGTCACTTGTCGGTAAACCTTGGATTATTGTCAAGGAACCGGCAAGGGGATTGAGCTTGATACTCTGCCCTTGCGTGCTGTCGGAGTGTAGACTGTTCCCCCAGGTGCATTTGTTGCGGTTGGTAACCTTAGTGACCATTATCTTTAGGATTCTACTGAGGTGACGGTGGAGGGAAGATCCCACTGTACCTGGAGCAGACGTCGGCTAGACTCACTTGGATTTTCCGGGGGGTTCACTTCACTCGAGACGGTTAAAGTGGAGGAACTTGTGTCGGTCTATTCATTAAGCAGGTTGTCGGGGTAACTGTTCCACCCGCCACTTCTGTACTGAATTCGGCGATGTTGGGTTTCATCTCCAACTAGCGTTTTCGGTCTGGAAGGCTACTGTTTGTGCTTGGTTTGACGCCCTAGATTCTTTAGGCGTGTGATTCAAATTTGTTTGGTTCTTTAGAGACTTTAGGTGGTTTGATTTGAGATTTTACTTTGTTTTCGTGTGTAGTAGTTAAAAGTTTTTAACTGTGGCGGAATTACCGAGACAGTCCCGTAGACTTCGGGGCCAGTCTCCTGAAGTTGTTTCTGTGGCCGAATTGTTGAGAAGATCCCGTAGACTTAGGGGTGAACCTCCTCGAGACGACCCCAGTAATATAGAAGGTTTGAAGGTCCTTGTAACTCCTCCTAGTGGCAGTAGAGTAGGTTCACCTGAAGAAGGAGAATCTTCCTTGGTAGTCCATTCAGATTACCAAGGCCTAGAGACAGGTTATAATCTCGAAGCTATTATAGTTTCTGAGCTTGTTGGTAGTTTTTCGTCTGCTAGTGATATAGGCGAAGAACCTGAAATATCTGAACCTGTTACTTCGACTTCTAGTGTTCGAGATTCACCAAGAGTAGAACGCGTTATCACCGAAAATCTTCCTACTGGCCTGATTGCTATCGAAGAACTTGCTCCAGAGGAAGAAATAGGCGTCTCTAACCTTGAAGATCAACTTACTATTGATCTCAGGGAGCGTGAATCTATCTTTTACAGTCCTCCTAGAAGTACTACTTGGTACCTTTCGTTAACCAATTATTTAGACAACTCAGGGGTAGGTTTTTCTACACCTCGTACTCCCTTTCCACCTGGAGGTATTTATACTCCTGTAAATATGTCTGGTCAGTCGTCCGTGTTTACTCAAACTCCTGAATCTTTCTTACACGGCGGTCCTTCTGTTCCCACCAGGTATCAATCACTTTCTGGTACCTTTGCGGGGGCATCTCCTCAACCCATTGATCATGGGTTATTAGTTGGAAACAATGGTAATATACCATTGGGTGTAGGAGACATTTACATGATGTCAGGTTCAGTTCCTGTTTCCCAACCTCAAGGTGGCCAATTACCGCCTGGGGGGCAGCCATAGTTAACGCCTGGGGGGCAACCTCAAGGTACACAAATTGTGTCTGGGGGGCAACCTCAAGGTCAGTATGTACCTATGGTGCAATACATGCCTCAAGGTCAACCCCAGCCTCAATATGTACCCCAGGGTCAACCTCAGTATCAATATTTACCTCAAGGGTATCAACCCCAAGGGTATCAACCTCAAGGTCAAGGTCAACCCCAGTATCCGTATTTACCTCAAGGTTATCAACCTCAAGGTCAATACTCAAGTCAAGGTTATCAACCACCTCAAGGTCAGTCATATGTTCAAGGTATGGGAACTGCACCTTTCAATTATCAATCCTATCCTCAATCCGGTTATGGATCTCAGTATCCTCAACCTGTTACGGGTCAATAACCCGGAATGTTAGTGTGGGATCCATCACAGGGTCAACAGATGTTGCAGCCAAGTATACAGTTGGTACCTCAAGCTGGACAACCCGTAGTTTCTGGTCCACCCCAGCAACCGCAACCTGTCCAGTCAAATGTTCAAACTTCTGTAACTTCGGTAGTTACTCAGCCACCAATTGCACCTAGTACTCCATCTCAAACGGCTGCTGCAACTACCGCTACATCTGTCGCACTTACTTCTGGAGTATCGACAACTCCGGTTTCTACTGTCTCTGTAACCACTCCTCAGACATCTTTACCGTTGTCTGGATCTACGATTCAAACCACGGTCCAGATGCCTACAGGTCAGCCTGGTATAAGTACGGTTGTCACTACTCAACCTCAATTTGTTCAACAACCGTACCAGGGACAGTACCAACATGGGCAAGCTGTCCAACAGTCGGTTTACCAGTATCAACCGTATCCTGGGTACACTTATCAACAACCTCAACAACCCCAGTACGGTCCGGTTAATCCTGGTTTTCCAGGAGGATATAATATCCCTAATGCGACTCCTGTTCCTAGTTATCCTGGATATCCTCCTCCTGGGACTGGTCTTGTGACCCAGAGTTTTAGAGATCCTAACCGGCAGTTACCGTTTATCGCAACTTTGGATTTACCAGACTTGACGCGCCTAACGAACGATCCAATTCAATATCTTCCGTTCTGGCCGCCAATGCCAAATAAGTTGCCCAGTGATATACCCAAGTTCGAAGGTAAGTCTGGAGAGGATCCGTCCAATCATGTGATGACTTACCACCTCTGGTGTGCTTCAAATTCTATCTCGGATGATTCGATCCGCTTACGTCTTTTCCAGCGTACACTCATTGGTCTCGCGGCCAAGTGGTACATTGAGTTACCACGGGCCTCTTTTTACAATTTCAGCCAGTTAGCTACCTCGTTCTTAACTCACTTTCAGTTGCCGGTCAGATACGATAACGGCACGGAGTTATTAACTTCACTAAAACAATCGACGTCCACGTATATTTCTGATCACATTCATGAGTGGAGACGTCGAAGAAGGCTAGTGAAAGTTTTTATCCCGGACCAAATCTTAGCTGAATGGTTTGTTAAATCATTATTACCGAAGATTACTGAAGATGTAGCTAAGGCCGGAGTAGTTACTGAGGAGCAAGTCATTGCTCAGGCGCAATACCTTGACTTAGTTTATACTCAGTCGGGTACGTTACACGAGAAGATTCCAGATCTTCCAAAATCGAATCAAATCGCTGCTGCTCCTTCGGGATCTCATGCCGCTGATGGTATGATTGGTATCGTGAATACAAAGAGCAAGAAGAAGTCTTCCAAGGCTTCAACTACTCCTATAATCACTTTGCCCGATTCCCCGACAGGAGAGTCTTCTCCTGAACTTTCCGCCGATATTCACGCTGTAGAGTCATCTACGGCCAAATCAAAAAACGGTGGAAAGAAGAAAGGAAAGAAGAAGGCTAAAGCAGACAAGGCTCCAAAGGAGAAAACGGAAAAGTCGGAAACCAATGACGAAAAGCGCAAACCTCGATATCCTTGTCTTATTTGTGAAGAGGATCATTTTACGAGAGATTGCCCTCATCGGGCCGAGGTTGTGAAAATAGTCAAAGGTTCTCCCACTCCTGCTGTGTTAAAAGATCCATTTCCAAAGCAGGAAAGTAAGATGATAGGTTCTTCCTCGACTGCCAGTGAAGAACCCATTTTGATGATGTCTCATGTGAGGATTGCGACTCGATCGCAAGATTATGGTAGTAAGAATCCTGTTGATGGTAAGGAAGCAGAATCTTCTCATTCTATTCCATCAACCTCAGCTCCTGGTTCCGATCCACTACAGATCGAAAAACCTAACCCAGACTTAGTAATCAAACCGCCCGCCAAGGGTGTACTTCGAAGGTCTGCTTTCAATCCACATGCGAGAGGGGCCCAGAATTACAACATTGTTGAGGACTTAGTTGTTTCACCCTCAGCAATGTCGGCTTTAGAAGTGCTGCAATCATGCCCAGCACAACGAAAATTACTTTTGTCGGCTATCGGAGCTGTTGATGTTCAGGACCCGAACCTGATAATCTTCGATCTAGAAAATAGTACACCGCGTCTACCCCATCAAATGGCTTTCCAAATTCCAGTGATAGTCAAAAACAGGCCTATTCATCGGACTGTGATTGATGAGGGAGCTTCTACGTGTATTATGTCGATTCAATGTTGGAGATCGCTTGGTTCTCCTTCGTTGAACCAATCCCCGACCATCCTTAAGGCCTTTGATGGCCGTGGGTTCCGTCCGTTTGGTATTCTACAGGAATTGCCTATAGGGGTAGAAGGTAAAACCGTTAGTCTGGATGTGGAGGTGGTTGATGCCCCTCTAGACTACAACCTTCTTTTGGGTCGAAGTTGGTCATATGCTATGACAGCAGTCGTTTCATCGGTCTTCAGAGTAATAAGGTTTCCATATAACGGTAAGATCGTGACCATTGATCAGCTGACATACTTTTCATCCGACCCAGCCTCTTCAGAGAGTATCCAGCATGTCGGTAAGACGACAATCCCTTATAGGGACGTTGGCGTAGGTTTAGTTAAAGATTTCGGTTTACTGGGAACTTTTCCTTTCCCTCCAATCAACGCAGACCCTTCATTTGCATCAATTCATATGATTACATCAGACAACATTATTTATGATGATCCTTGGATTGTCCCATCTGAATCTGAGATAGACTCATTCGGTGATGTTATGCCTTTGAGTCCATATGAAATTGCTTATGAAGCTGTCATGTCTTTTACCGACTCGTGTTCAACCCAAATCGACCAAATGAATGTGGTCAGTGAAGAATCACTTTTCACATCAACCTTAGAATGGATAGCGTTTCCCGAAGTCGTGTCATCTGACGAACAACTTCGCGAAATCCTAAGTGTAGACGATCTACCATGGGAAGATCTCCATCACAGATCTTCGTTTTTACCTAAGGATGATGCTTTTGAAAATGATTTTTCATCTATCTTTACCGCTGAATATGTCAAAGACGCTCAGAATCCAACGAAACATTCTGATTCAGAGTTGAATTTAGGGAATATTTCTCGCACTATTCCCATTGATATTTCAGTGAAGCCCGGAATTGAGGAAAACATTCATATAGGTGCCTCATGTACAGAAGATGAAATCCAAACTTACAAGGCCCTATTCCAAGAATTCCGCGATGTGTTTGCCTGGTCTTACGAGGAAATGCCGGGAATCGACCCTGCCATTGTTGTTCATGAAATAAGACCTGCCCGGATGCTAAACCCGTCCGGCAACGGTTGCGTCAGATTCACCCTCGGAAAGCGGCTGCGATTAAAGCAGAAGTCGAAAAGTTGTTGAAAGCAGGTTTCATTTATCCAATCCCGTTAACGGATTGGGTATCGAATATTGTTCCGGTCAACAAGAAACAAGGAACAATAAGAATCTGTATCGACTATAGGGATATAAATCGAGCTTGTCCAAAAGACAACTATCCTACGCCTTATATCGATCAAATTATTGATGATTGTGCCGGAAGTGAAATGTTTTCCTTTATGGATGGTTTTTCGGGCTATAATCAAATCAATATTCTACCTGCCGACCAACCAAAAACGGCATTCATTTGTCCATGGGGGACATTTGCTTATTGCAAATTACCTTTTGGACTTAAGAATGCCGGGGCCACTTTTCAACGGGCGATGTCTTATGCATTTCATGACATCAAGCACATTGTGCAACCGTACCTCGATGATTTGCCTGCTCATTCTTTACATCGAGCTGATCACCTTGTCCACTTACGAGCAATCTTTATGAGGTGTAGGCATTATCGAATTCGGTTGAATCCCCACAAGTGTGTGTTCTGTATAGAGAATGGTCGATTGCTGGGATTTGTTGTTTCAAAAGCCGGCATTCGCGTCGATCCCTCGAAGGTCGAAGCTATCATCAAATTGCCTCCTCCTTCGAGTTTGCGCCAACTCCAAAGTTTGCAAGGGAAAGCGAACTTTTTACGCCGATTCATTCCAACCTACGCCGAGGTCACTAAAGGTTTTACACAGTTGTTGAAACAGAACGCTCAATTCTTTTGGGATGAGATTGCCCAACAATCTTTTGATGCACTTAAACACGCGTTGACCCATGCACCGTTGTTGCATCCTCCCAACTACAACCAGGACTACTTCTTATACCTCGCAGCTTCGCATTCCACTATTGGAATGGTGTTAGTTCAAGAAGATGAATTCGGAGCGGAACATGTGATATATTATCTTAGTAGGACATTAAACCCCACTGAGCTAAAATATTCGCATGTGGAGAAATTGGCCCTGGCAGCCGTTCAAGCTGTCCAGCGTTTTCGTCACTACATTCTTCTCCGTAAAACTACAGTTATTTCGGATTGCAACCCTATGATTTATATTTTGACAAAACAACTGCTAGGGGGCAAGTACTCTAAATGGATCGTTATCCTGCAAGAGTTCGACTTGGAGTTTGAGAAGTCCAAGTCTAAGAAATCCTTAGTTTTTGCGGAATTGATGTGTGATTTCCCGTGTGCTGACACAGAAACTGTGGCAGAGGAGTCCATTGCGGACGAATCTTTGTTTCTTATCAGTACTTTAGATCCGTGGTACGGGGATATAATCATCTATCTCCAAACCCAAACCTTTCGGCCTGAAGCTTCAAAGTCGGAACGTCAAAAAATTCGGTTTCAATCCCAGCAATACAAGATTATTGGAGATACACTTTATCGCCGGGGGGCAGACTTAGTTTTTCGACGTTGTTTAACTCACGAAGAGGCTGAGAGGGTTTTGAATGATTGTCACTCTGGAGCATGTGGCGGTCATATGTCTGGGTATGCCACAGCTCAGAAGGTGTTGCGCGCTGGCTATTTCTGGCCGTCCATGTTTAAAGATTGTATCATTGCGGTCTAGAAGTGCCACAACTGTCAAGTGTTTGATCGCAAGATGCACGCACCACCTGCTCCTCTCCACCCTATAATTGCCGTTGGTCCATTCGCCAAATGGGGTATCGATTTTATTACTTGTAACCCTCACTCGGCCGGGGGGCATGCGTATATCATCCTCGCGGTTGATTATTTTACTAAATGGGCCGAGGCGATGCCTACATTCGACGCAAGCGGAAAAACAGCTGCAGTTTTCGTATTCAATCATATTATAACTAGGTTTGGTGTCCCACAAGCAATCATCACTGACCATGGGAGCCATTTTCGAAACATCATGATGACTGAGCTTACAAGCCAGCTTGGTTTGCGCCACGATAGCTCTACTCCTTATTATCGCAAGCCAACGGTTTGGTTGAGTCTATCAACAAAGTTCTGGTTATCATGATCCGAAAAACCATTGGTATTCATCGGTCGAATTGGCACAACATGTTATTTTCAGCGCTATGGGCATACCGAACCTTAGTGAAAACTTCAACAGGGTTCACTCCTTTCCAGCTAGTTTATGGCTTGGAAGCTGTGTTACCCATTGAATGCGAAATCCCATCACTTCAAATGGCTGTCGAATTACTTCCAGCTACTTCCGAAGAGGAGAAGCGTTTATTATACTTAGCTAAATTAGATGAGACTCGACGTGACGCTGCATTGGCAATCGAGACTCACGCGAAGCGAATGAAAGCTCAGTATGATAGAAATGTGACCCCTCGAAGTTTTTCGGAGGGAGACCTAGTGCTATTATATGATCAAGCTAACGATAAGCTAGGTGTTGGAAAATTCGTTCCTATGTGGCATGGACCCTACATTGTAAAGCGAAAGCTAGCAAAAGGGGCTTATGAGCTGGTAGATTTTGATGGGGACTCTTTGGGTAAACCCAGAAATGGACTTTACCTAAAGAGGTATTATGCTTAAATGGTGGGTATGGAGAATTTTTAGTTAGGTTAGGTTTTCTTTCTAGCTAGTATGTTTGTTAGTTTGGTTAGTGTGCTTAGCTTAGAGAGTGTGTTTTTCGTCGTTATTCTGGCTTATCTTGGTTTTACTCTTGATATTGCAGATGTCGACGCCTCTCCAAACATACATCGGATTTGCTGATGGTGCTTGTCGTAGTACACGGAATATCTCTTCCGCAGCTTGGGTTATCTATTCGCCCTCTGACAAGTTAGTTTCTATGCATGGGGTAAGCCTCGGTCAAACAACGAACAACATTGCAGAATACAGTGCAGTGGTTGAATTATTATCCGAATCTATTTCATTTGGAATTCGACGTTTGATAGTGAGGTTAGATTCTGAACTTGTTGTATTACAGCTTAATAGAGTATATGCCATTAGAAATCCTGTGTTATTAAGGTTGTTTTTGAGAGTGCGTCTCTTGGAACGTGAATTTGATTACATTGAATATCAGCATATTCCAAGGTCTTTAAATACATTAGCAGATGCAATTGCTTCTCGAATGTTGGACAGACATTTACAATAATCATGCAAGTAAATTTAAAAACATTTCATCACATATGTTAAACACGATAAGCCGGTAATAGTGATATATATATAGATAGGAGTGTGTCAAAAAATATACATCGTCTTCGATCATGGGTTGAAAAACACCTTATGATCGGCAAAAATGATAAGTACAAAAAGCCAAAAATGTCATATGTGTCTACAAAAGTGACTAGCCAATCACTGGTGGTGCTCCCTATACGACACCACTGCACGGGCTACCTTACACAAAAACCTCCTAAACGGTCCAGGGACTGCGACTACATAGCACTGAAGTCTGATAGGAATATCATCTATGGTAGTCTCAGGTATATCCACCGTCAGACGCTCTAGATCCTGCTCCAACTCAGCTAGTGACTCTGCAGCCGCGTCCTGTGGAGCCGGTACCGGTGCAACTGGATGTCTCCTCTCAAAAGGCCGGAGGTTGGCTGGATGTTGTGGACCAACATCTGCATTTTGAAAATTTTTACTTTCAGTTTTGAGACGATATATATAAAAAATATATATATATATAATTTGAAAACTTGTGAAAAATAAAGTACCTTTGTCCTCCCATTGTTCTCCCTGTGGAAGAACCATGTCCGGATCACCTCGAAAATCTACTCCGGCATACGGAAAGTCCTGGATCGCAAAAACCTGGTCCTCTAACCAGTGAAAATAACCATCAGGGAATCGAACAACTGCCGCGCCCTCGTCCGGATGTAGGGCCATCACCGTAACCCATCGTATCAGCTTTGGCTCCCGAGGACCCAAGATATCAACAGTGAGTTGCTGAGGGATCAGCATCGGAACTCTCTCTAAGGCAAAGCTCACAACTAGAGGCCCATATCCAAAGGTCTTCAGTTGTCCGTTCTTTGCCCTAGTCAGTTGGCCCTTCATATTGGCCGACACAACATCGCACCAGTTGAAGATGGTGCCTCGGAAACAGTCAATCGCCATCCGCATTTGGGACCCGGTGGCAATATGTAAAGCGGTTGCACTGCAAATTCTGGTAACCGTGAAAGCTATAACCTTGAGTTCACGCCGATAGATGTGTTTGATTTCTACGCCTTTCGCATGGTTTTGATTGGGTATGCACCAGTCTGCCCGGAGACTAGCAAGGGATTGGCCACCCGGCCTAGTCCCGGCTAGATTGAGTTGCTCGCCCCTATTTGGCAAGCCAGTGAGAAAGTATATGTCAGAGGGCTCTATCTCGAGCTGGTGCCCTCCGATGTAAAAGCATTTCTCATGAATCTTCCATCTCTCAACCAGCCACTCCAAGAATCTCACCTGAGCCCTCATGCCAGGTATGGCCCAGTATTTATATAGTCTGCATGCTTTTAGGGCATCAATGGAAGGTTGGTGATTAATTGCGGCTACATCAATGTCCTCGTGCTCTCTTTCGCTCCAATCCAACATGGTGAGTGCCCTACACAAAAAGAAATAAAGATTAGAATTAGTTTTGGAAACTTTAAATGGTTATTTTTGGGGTTTGGGGTTTCAAATTCCGCCCTTCGTGGGGGATGCACCCCGCGTTTAGGACACAGAGCGCCGGGACATAGCTGGCCTGAAGGTGGGTTGCGTACCCCGACCTTTTTCCTGTGTGGGAAAAGGTTGGGGGACGCAGGTCACTCTTAGGGCACCTGCGTACCCCGCAGAGCGGATTTTAAAACCTAAAACCCCCCAAAAACCAAAACTAAAACCTAAAACAAAATTTTAATCGGATGAAATTGAAGAGAAGGATGTGGTGAAATACCTGGAAGAGACGGCGTTCGATTCTGACGGTCGGATTCTCCGCAACGACCACGAGAAGTTTCTTGCCAAAAGCCCTTTTTTCAACCTCAACAGTAAAATGGTAAAAATGACATGGTAAAAAGTCTTTTTATAGGTTTTTTGGATGAATGAATGCTAGGTTTGTTCATTTTTCACCATGGAAGGATATTTTTCAATGTATTTTTGCCTATCTTAAACAGGTATGAGTAATGTGTCGTTTTTGTGCAGGACAAAGGGGTTTAGAGGGAAAATTGTCATTTTTCACGAACCAAAATATCAGAGTCATCTTTTAAGCCCTTTTCTGACTCCTAAAATATGAAAAGATTGCCGAGCGTTTCTTTTACACTCGTTAAAACGGAATTAAAAGACGGTCCCCTTATAGCCCTTTTCTAACCGTAAAAACAGGAAAAGGTTGCCGGGATTTTGTCGTTTCAAACTCGATACTGGAAATAAAACGACGTGTCCTTGATCGATTTTTACTTTTCAGGTCAGTGACACTAATTATGAAAGTACTCCTTGGTCGCAAGATCAAGCGGTTCCCCCAGGAATTATTTTTTACTTTTTCGGGCTTGAGGGACACAAATCTACGAAAAAGTTAAACTTGGAGTCTTCTTAAGTTTTTCAGACTCTCTAAAATTGAAAAACGCCGAGTTTCTCCTATACTGGACTCGTTAAAACTTCACAGTAAAGGACCTGTTCAATTACAAACAGGAACGAACCACTCCTTCCTAGGGTTCGAATCAAAACTAGGTTGGACTCATCCGAAGGATGAGCTTATAATCAAGCATATGTTATCCTCCTCAAGCTTGTTAAAAATAAAGAGGTACTTGCCAGAAATGGTGGGGGAAAAGAGAGAAGAATGAGCCTATTTGTTATCTTTTGTCTCAGAAGAAACTTTATTACCACTCTTGAACACGACACTCTTTATTCACCTGGGTTGGGAAATCCTTTACCTCACAGTTGATCAAACCACTTTGAAAGTCTTCAGCCGGGTTCCGGGGATTAACTTTGAGTCATTCATCACCAAGCCATCTGTCGTGTCGTTATGTGTTCAAGAGGTCTGCAAGCAAAACTTTCATCTGCAAAATACTTGTCATCCATTTGACCGTCCCTGAGTCAGTCCTTACAACAACATTTCTTCAACTTGAGCAAATGATTTCGTGTTATGGGCTTGCCTGCAACGGGTCGCTTTCTATCGACATCAGCACATTATCTAGAGAGATGACTTAGAAATCGTCAGTACCTTGAAGTTTGCATGCATCAATGGCAGGTTTCTCGCCTTTGACGTCAGTTTACATCATTGACTCTCGATCAAAGGACTCCGTGAAATGTTCGACATCAACTCATTCATTCACATCTCATGGATTGTACTGGGTACTTTGAGAACCATTGACATTACTGGTGGTCTCTCTCACACTTGTTAACAGTTTACATCATCGACTAGTAATCAAGTGGTTTCTACCATGTTCGACATCAACTCATTTATTCGCATGGCTAGAATCGTACCAATTCGGGAAGCGGAAATGAAGACCCTGGATCTAGTTTCCACCATCCAGGCTGCGAGGAGTTTTGTATTCATTATCTAAGTAGACTAATCATAAATAGATGGTTGCGCCCATACTGTGTCTACAAAAGTCTATGATTGTGATGTACTACAAGATCATTCCTGTATCAGAGTAGTTAGTCTGTTAGTTAAAGTTTTGATCTGAGAATGGGAATGCCTACCTCAGTGATGATATAATCTTATACATGTATTTTGTGTTGAAAATTGCAGGTTTTGACCAGGCTCTCCACGAGATAATCCTTGAAATGATAAAGCGCTTCACCCTTCCTAGATAATACAAAACCCTAATCTATTACAGGCTTCACACTTTAGGGGGCAATCTGTTACACTAAAAAATGTCACCATGACTATTTACAGTTAGTATGGCTCTATCAACAGTCATGCTATCCTCCTGGGCAAGTCTTATGCCTCTGCTCTCCATGTCAAACTCCAAAAAGAGAGAAAGTCTTTATAAATGTATTTATCTCTGGGTACGCAGGTTCTCTCAACCTTACCTGCGGGTACGCACCCAATGTTCACAAAAGTTGCGTACTTGTATGCTCTGTATGTAAAGGGGCAGGTGCGTCCCCCTGTAAAGGTCAAAATGCGCAAGTTTCATCTTTAAAAAGTTACTTGTGGTCATTTCTAGAGCATTCTAGAAGGTTGTTCGACGTGTATTGAGTGCCTCCAGATGGTTCATGTACCCCTATCAAAGAGGAGATTATCCCATCAATGAGGGAGCTATCCCATCCAAAGAGGGGATTATCCCATTGATGGTGGACCTGAATAACTTCCTCTATACCACTATAAATACAGGCATTGGGCCAGAAGGAGGGGAGGTTGGAAGCTAAACATTTCTAAGGGTAGATGCTGCAGGAATTAGGACTCCCATTTAGAAGCTTGTGAGGAGAGATTGCCATCTTTGCTTGTTCTATTTGGAAGTGGGTGAGCTTTGTCAAAGTAAAGGAGAACTCTTGATGGACCCTGGGAGGGACTTGCACAACACCAAGGCTCAGGTTGTAATTGTTCCTTTTGTTTCCTATTAATGCAAATGAGTCCATTCTTCTCAATAACTTGTTATTTATGAGTTGTTTCATGTACTCCTTGGTCTATGTGTTAAATATGTTTTATTCTATGAGATTATCAAGTGCTATTTAATCGTTTGATTGTTAGTGAATGCAGGTTTCAAAGTGAAGGAGGAGCTCATCCGGATCAGCGGGGTTGGACTGCTACAACAGCGTTGCACTACAGGTAGGATCTAAACACTTGATTTCTTATATAGTAAATGCATGTTTAGAGAAGGATTGCTCTTGTTTGTCTTGTTTGTCACTAGAGAGTCTTAGGCTCCTAGGGAGGTTGGTTGTGTCCGCACAATCGACTCTTTCCGCCTGACAAGCTGATGTCGACAAGGAGCGATCCGTCAAAGGAGGGCCTTAATGAATCCCACATCAGTGACACAGAATGGAGCTAATGATTTTAATGGAGGTGAAAACAATCTGTGAAATATGATTCAGGGTGACGGTCATGAAAGGATGAAAGATGATGTATGGTAGTGGATGGGACATGGTTGACTCTTTCTAAACAACATCTCTTGAACATATAACGACACTGATGCGATGGATCGGTAGAATTACCCCAAATGTGGATGGTTTGGCGAGACCATGGTGATGAGACCGGTGAATGAAACAACCCAACCCGATGTGGTATGGAGGAAAAGTGTCATGTTCAAGAGCGACTTGCTACCATTAAAGCTTTGAGGTTCTCCCAATTTTTCCCCAGTCATTTCTGACCAGTACCTCTTTATTTTTGTCAAGCTTGAGGAGGATAACATATGCTTGTTCTATAACCTGCCCTTCGGGTAAGCCCATCGCTATGTTTTAACGAGCTTAGCGATAGGGAAACTCGTTCTCGTCTAAAGACAAGTTTGTCGCTATTTAATCACTTTAACGAGTCTAACGACAAGGAAAACTCGGTCCTTTTCATTTTTAGAGAGTCTGAAAACGTACATAAAGTTAACTCCAAAATTCCTTTTTCGTCATCTAATCCCTTAAGTCCAAAAAAGTATAAAACAATACAAAAGGGATGAGTTTTCGATAACTTTAACGAGCCGAAAAAACAAGCGCTCGACCTTTTTGTGCAATAATCCCTCAGGTCCAAAAAGATTAAAATCTAGAGGAGGGATAGCTCTTCCGGTCCCTTTAACGAGCTGGAAGGCCAAAACTCGACAATCTTTTCATATTTCACGAGTCAGTTGAAAAGAGCTCAAAGAAGACTCGTCTTTTGAGGAACGAGTGATAAACAGGGATAGCAACTGATTCCAGGTACAGGTTGGAATTTTCCAATCACGGCAGTGTCACAAGGATGGCTAGGTGAAATCACTCTTCGCAGCTGTTCCTCAAAATGGGTAAACAATCATATGGAGGTGAACGATCGGCCAAATGAGAGTGGAGGTGGCAGGTGCAAACACGACCAAGGCTTTTATGGCTGATAAATTTACGATCACAACGGTTATTTACCGGGATAGGTTCATTTTTTAGTTAAAAATGAGCTTAAACTCTGGAGGAAACATTGCTCACTGCTTATATTTATTTTTTAACGAGCATGAAGACCGCGTTAAAACTGCTCGGATGTTGCGTTTATTTTTTAACGAGCATGAACTTTATGCTAAAACTGCTTGAAATTACCAGTCATAAGATAAGAAATGTCCCCTCAAGATTCTATTTTTTATGGAGGTTCATCTCACTAAGCTTTGCTCCGCTCCTTTCTTTATGCAAGTTCGGAAACGGCTAATCCAAAAAACAGATAAATAACCGCTATTTGCTTGCACTCCAAAAGGGTTGCATGCCCCCAGGTATAAAATACAATTTCGAGGTTGCCCCTCCTCCTTCTCACCTCTGCTTTTCTTTGGGTGTTCACAGCTACTTGTCGTCTTGCTAGTCCAATTTTAACGATACTTGTCTTCTCGTTAATTTTAACGGGTCTATACGATACTTGTCTTCTCGTCAGCCCAACTTTCAACATATTATTCACAAGATCGCAAGAGAACAACTACTTGCGACAAGAGAGCAGCTACTTGCGACAAGAGAAGAACACTACTCAAAGACAAAACATTTGTGTTATTGAGGGAGGCTTACCTCTTTCTGGTTACCCAAAGATTGCCTTGTTATTTTTTCAACAAAACACGTCCTCGGCAATGTCTACCGAAATAGACAAGGGTGAATGACCTTTGTCAAACACGTAACTTTGACAAAAGAATCTTATTCCAGAACAACCCCTCTTCCAACCACAGATGGGGTACGGACTAGTCATATTCTCCCGCGGAAATTCTACCTTACACCCAAGGTTTTCTCTGCCCAAATCAGACCAGGATGCATGCCCCCTGGGTTCCAGTCCCATCTTTCCGAATCACTCGCATTCATCAGGAAGAAGGACTGGGGGTGGAGACATTTCTTGATTGAATAGACCATTCAGGGTTGGTATGTGACTATTTGCGATGCGTGATGCCGGAAATGAAAGTTGGTCTACGAGCTTGACCATTCTTCCTTCATGTGGAAAACACATTACTCTAAAGAGTGAGGAGACTATTGCTCCCATGCAATATATATAGTCTCTTCCAAGGAGTAGGTTATAATCCAAGGGTCCTTGAACGACCATCACGTTCATTTGAACGGCCTTCCCTTTCAATGTAATGGGCACATTGGGGAGGATCCCTGATGGTCGACTGGTTCCTTTATCAAAACCCGAGAGATTTCTTATCTCAGGCAAAAGCGTCAGGGAACCCAGTGCTTTCCAAGCAATAGAGGAAAGGATACTCATAGATGCCCCTTCATCAATGATAGTGCCAGCCATTACCATTCTGTATATTTGGACTATGATTCTGAATGGTATACTAGCTGGCAACCGGGGTCTGCCTAGTTGGTTCCAATCAAAGGACACAACCAGGTTGCTTGGTGGTGGGACCGAATACATGGCCGGATATGACCCTGACGATGTTCCTTCCTGCGATAAAGGAATGGGCGCATTGCCCTGACGCTCGTCAGAGTCTGTGTTGATGAAAAGAATCTGGATGGTGTCATCCTTATTCTCTTCAGTGAGGGTGTCATTTGAAGATGAATCTTCAGTGACGGTGTCATTTGAAGATGAAACTTCTGAAGGGAGAACCGGGTCAACTGCCGTTTCGACCTTTGGACTTTCGTCCGGTCTGGATTCAGTAGGTTCATTTTCAATGACTGACGCTTCAGCTAACCACTTGAGCGAGCCAGCTATATTCTCAACCAACGAAGGGCTTGGCACGAGTTTTTTGTATCCAGGAGGAAGTCTCAACAGTGAAACCGGACGATCTTCCAAAACTCTCTTCGCTTCGTCTAAGAAGGGACAACGATGGATGGCGTGATCGCCTTCACACAGTCTACAGGGGGATCTTGCTCCCCCTCTTTGTCTTGAACCTTCACTTTCGCTGGTTGACGGTAATCATTCAACATGGCTATCAGAGGTTGATGCTCCCGAACTGTGCAAACGAGGGGACCAGTCCCTTAGTATCCGGGGAATACAGGGACAATCTCTATGGAAGTGGTCTCCTCTACATATGACACATGGCGATTTAGGCCCGGTCTGTGCTGTGTGTAGATTTTTGTCAGATGTCTTTTGCTTGCCCCCAGTCGCCTTACGCTCCTTCTTCTTCTTCTCTCTCTTCTTCTTCTCCTTCTTCTCCATGGGAGCTTGGCTTTTTCCGGCTCTACCTTGCGAAGACGAAGGATTGGAGGAAGAGTTATAGGAAGTAGAAGGCTGGTGGGAAGCTCTAGACTGATCTAACTGTTGACTCGACTGTTCAGGAACCATGGTGTTCTGAACTACATTGGTTGAGAATAGCCATATTGGAAGGCCAATTGTCAGTCATGGAAGCGACAATGTGGCCATGTGGGGTGCACCAACTTCTCCCCAAGAGGAGAAAGGACTAGGATTTCCATCATGGGGAATTCCTTGGTTGGTGCGTTCCATGTTCTCAACCTACAGATCAACGCAGGAATAGGAGGTGATTATGTTCCGCTTTAAAATAAATTTTATAATGACGCTTTAGACACAACTTGCTTTTTCACTTTTTAAGAGTCGAGAAAAATCTAAAGATGACTCTAGTCTCCTTCGATGTTTTAACGAGCCCGAAGTGACAAATGCTCGGATGGACTTTTTCAGTTATAGAGTTTGAAAAAGGCCAAAAGAAACTACTCTGGAGTTCTAGGCAGAGGGTGTGCCAAACTTTTCGCAAAACCACAGAATACGTTTTACGGTACGGGTGGTCGATCTTCGTGAATGTTGTGTTCACTGCATTGCGATCAGTAGGGCGGCCGACACAACTTCCTATGGATAAAGGCTTTGTTCCTATAGGGGTCTCCCAATATATACGCGACGGTACGTGGGAGCACAAGTCCATATTGATACTTATCGCTTCACCGTGGAGGAATCACCCAACCACTCAACTCTAAGACATCACGTTTAACGACGCCGGAACACGTCTCTAGCTTAGACCTCTATGTGTTTGCGTTATGTTTCAAAGCTTTGTTATGTAAATTCAATTTATTTTAGGTTGATCTTGTTTAGCAGTTTGCCTTTATGGATCACCACGAGATGTATGATAGAACTCCTAAATGCAGTCTAAAGATGAGAAGCAAGCTTTTTCAATCTTTTCAACTTATGAAAATCTTAACTACTGAGGGAAAAGAAAGACATCATCTTTTCACACAGATCATAGAGCACACACTAATGCACTTTTTCCTAAATCAACATGCAAGCTGTCAAAATGCACATGCACAATGTAGGTATTTCTTTTCTCTTTCTTAATGTTGGTGTACTACAAAAAGAAAGTTGTTGTATAACTTTGAATTCAATTTCAAGTGAAAGCAAACAAGATTTTGTCCAAAATCAAAATACACCTTAAGATTTACTTGTTTCAACACTAGAAATACATAAATTCAAACCATATGATGAAAGAAAAAGCTCAATCAGCTATGAATAGCAAACAAACTAACTCTTAAGATCAGAACGACACTTATCACAGGTCTAGATCTAAGAGGCCACAGCAAGACTAGTTCACTTTCGTTATGGGAAACTGCAAATGATGCAAGAAATACACAAAGAACAAATATAGTTTCTTTATACAACCGAGGTGGAATAGTGGCAAAGAAAAGTGGTTTCAGATAGGTACATTGACTGATAACAGGCTGCAAAAACAGGGATGAAAACAGGGCAACAGAAAGCAGAGAACCCCAGTTGCACAAGGCCACACTGGTTCAGCGCAGGTAGAACACTATCAGTTTGACATTCAGCGCAGGTAGCCCCTTCGGGACCTACGATGAAATGCAGACTGCCTTCACAGTGCCTGCAATGAAGAGAGAAACTCTCGTTTCTCTGGGTTCTGGGTCACAGATTGCTCAAAAATCAACAGTTTTTGGCCAAATCAAAGCTACCAATCAAGTACACACTAAAGGATGAAAAGGAGGATGAAAAGCTATCACTAAGAGCTGTTCAGAGTCCTTGTGGATCAGCTCTTCAAATCATAAACATGCCCAGAAACTGAGCTAGAGTAGCTACCCTCTAATTTGCATTTGAAAGATCCAAATGCAGTTCGATTCGGTACTCCCTGTGTTTAGGAAATGAATAGCAAAAACACAAACAACCAACAAGATACGATCCCCAGTGGAGTCACCAATTTGTTGTTGGGAAAAGTATCCAATACGGAATGAACCTATCCCACTCTAAGGGTGATAGTTCCTTAGCAACAATCAAAGCAAAGCTATCTGAGATTACTTCTTTATGAGATGTAAAAGAGGGGCGAAAGAGATCCACTAACCGATGTCTTCCACTAATGATTGATCCAATCTTCTCTCCTTGCTACTTGCCCCCAGCTCCTTGCTCTTTCACTGGCCCAGCTACACCAAGATCCTGCAAAATGGCAAGAGAGGGAAACTACAAGAAGCATACATTCATAATTGATTCAAGGATTAGAATAAATCAAATACACAAGTATAAAAATACACCATTGAGACACATGTATATAGAAGAACCTCAAATGCTTTATTAATGGAAGAAGTAAGGTTCAGGAAGTGATACAACCATAAGAGGCCCAATCCAACATCACCTTCCCAGCAGAAAGAAATCTCCTCTTCACCTCCTTCAAATCAAATCACCCAATAGTTCTAAACTCAAACCAACAACAATTCTTTACATTCACAAGATTCCAGCCTCCCTAGACCTCATGAGAGAGATCTATATATAGGAGTTTTGGAGAAAGGATGAGTCAGCTTGAGGCTGGCATGAAGCTGACTAGTGTCCTCTCCCACTTCAGTTCTTCTTAAGTTCTTGAGTCCACTTGGAGGTTCTTGCTTCCACTGGGAGATCTAGAACCTCTTACTCATCACTAGTCAAATTCCTTGATCCAAGTGTCATTTTGGAAGCTTCCTGGGCATTGACACCTTGAGGAATGACTGTGCCACATGTCAAAACTCACCCAGCACAGGTAGCCTTCTTTGCAGTTGACATTCAACGCAGGTAGACAGTGGAGCAGTTGACATTCAGCGCAGATGCTCAGTGGAGCAGTTGACATGATCTAGAATTGCCTTGTTTTTGAGTGTTTTCAGGTGGAGAACTTTAATTCAGTGCTGTGGTTTGCTGGCCTTGTTCCTCTAGGGGTAGGAACAACATGTTTAGGGACTTTGGATCCCTTAGATTATGGACATTTCATGCTTCATGCTGTAAGGCACAAAAATGTCTATAACAATAAGTGCAGAAGGAAAACCAAATCTTGTAATGATAAATTGATCAGTAAATTCAATAACATATTCAGAATTGATTACCTTTAGTGCAATTGCTTCTACCCACTTAGTGAAGTAATCTTTAGTAGTGAGAATATATTTGTGTTTTTTAGAAGAATGAGGAACTATCTCACCTATGATATACAGTCCCCATTGTTCGAAAGATTGTTGAGGCGAAGTTGGTTTCCTTTGTCTTCTAGAAGCAATTTGGCATGTATTGCATTCCTAACATGTGTGGGTATATTTGAAGAGAGTGGGCCAGTCGTATCCAACATGTAAAATTTTTTGTGTTGTAGTATCTCCTCCAAAGTGTCCACCTTCTGGTCCATCGTGAAGTTCATGCAAAATTGTTTGCACTTCAGACTTTTCTAAGCATATTAATAATATGGAATCATAGTTTCTCCTAAATAACATGTTATGAACAATCTCATAATGACTTTATTTTAATTGTAAATCTTGTTTTCTTTTATAATTGAGTTCAGGAGGAGCATATCCATTTTTTAAATAAAACATTAAATCAGCATATTGGGAATCAGTATCAATTACACTTACATCATAGATGTGTTCATTGTTACCTGTGTCCCCTTCCGCTGCTATGTTGGATTCTCCTATAAGAAACTTGCAGAAACCTTTCCCTCTAACAATTTTGGCTAGTTTTATTTCAATATCGTACTCCTACAGAGTTGTTACCCAATTTTCTCTCTTTTCCTAATTCTTTCTGCATTAGTAATTGCCTCACTACTGGGAATGGAACTTTTACTTTCTTGTGTGTTTTTAAAAGAAAAGGTATAAAATGCTTTACAAATTTATATAGAGAAAATGCATGCTTTTCTAATTTTGAATAATTCAATTTTCTGCACCGTGAAAATTTGAATTGAAAAATGAGATGGGTGCTTCAATTTTTTTATTATTAATTTGTGTCAGAACAACGGCATAAGATGTTGAAGAAGAAAAGTGTATAATATGAAATGATCAGAGAAATTTAGAGTATTTAAAGAAGGAGCCTCGATAATTTCCTGTTTGATTAAATTAAATGCTTGCTTTTCATGATGACACCATTTAAAAATTGCGTCTTTCTTAAACATTGTTGTAATGGAAAAATATTTTGTGAGAAATCAGGGACAAACATTTTGACAAAATTGATCTGTCCAAAAAATGATTGCATGATTTTTTTTTTTTATGGTGGAGAAATTTTTGAATTTTCTTTTATTCTATCAAGGTCAATGTAAATTCCATTTTTTGACACAATGAATCCTAAAAGTTTCCCTTCACTAAGAGTGAAAAAAGACTTTTTTGGATTTAATGAAATACCATATTTTCTACAACGTTCAAAAATTTGTTTTAATTGTGAATAATTTCTGCAAAATCACATAGAGAGTCATTTGTCGAATATAGCCGTTGAAGGACCTGCCTTCCCTAGTTAACTGATTGCTCTGATTTGTTCCTCAACTTGTCATGACGATGAACCACACTAGTTGGTTCGAAACGTGTCGACGAATGACTCTCTATGTGATTTTGCCGAAATGACTCACAATCAAAGTATGGATCACAAAAGTCTAAACTCTTTAATAATTTGTTCTAAGTGCTGAAAATGACTATTTATGTTCTTTGAATAAATAGTAATGTCATCCAGATAAACAACAACTGTTTTATTTAATAGAACTTTGAAATCTATATCCATGGCTCATTGGAAAGTGGCCCCTGCATTAATTAAACCGAATGGAATTTTTTGGTAAGCATAAGTTCCCCATTTGGTTCTAAAAGTATTCTTTAGCCTATCATCTGGGTGGGCCATGATTTAATTATATCCAAAGAAACTATCAAGGAAATACATAAGTTTGGAACTAGCAACTGATCATACAATTTGTTCCATAGTGGGTAGTGGGAAATTATCCTTTTGATTGGCCTTATTAAGATTCCTAAAATCTATACAAATGTGGATATCACCATTTTTCTTCCTAGTAGGAACCAAGTTGGAAACCCATCTTGAATGCCTAACTCGAAAAATGATTTTAGCCTTAAGGAGTTTATTCAATTATGTTTTTATTTGATTTTATAAGTTTGAATGAATTTTCCTTATTTTTTGTTGGACAGTTTTATCATTAGATGTCATCAGAATTGTATGTTGAATGATGGAAGTGTCAAACGTTTTTAGATCTTTGTAACTCCAAGCAAAGACATCCTTATATTTTTTTAACAAATGTATGAAGGATAATCTTTCTTTAGATGAGAGACCAAGTCCTAAATTGATGTTCTGAGGTTTAATATTTGTCCCAAGGTTTATTAATTCAAATCTCAAAGTTGAACTTTGTAGTTTTGAATTAGTAACTCTTTTAAATATGTCTTTTAAATCATAGATATCCTCAAGTTTAACTACAGATTTAGGTATGGGATTATCCTCAATTTTCTATTTTAATTGATTGTCGTGTTCATCTTCATCAATTATTTGGTCATCGTATGATTTTTCAGAAGTTAAGAAGCTTAAAATGTCTTCATCATCATTGAATACCTGCTAGTTGGTGATATTATCAGGAATCGATGGTCTAAAGATTTATTCTATAGAAAATCTATCGGGATTGTAATCTTCGGATGGGATGAGTTTTGATGCAATGTTAGCAAGAAGGTAAGCGCTGGCATTCTGAATCCTAGGAATAGCAGAAATGGTAAATGCTAAAAAATGTGAAGTGAGAGACTGAACCAAAGACTAATAATGCTTCAAGTGTGTAGAGATACAATGCATCATGTTTCTTACTTGTTTAATTACAATTTATGGGTCTCCATAAACTTGAAGGTATTTTACGTCAAGGCTAATTTCTTTATACATACCTTGGACCAATGCTTCATATTCTACAATATTATTTGTGCATTTGAATTCCAATCTGCAAGTCATGATTGTCTTCACACCTTCAAGATTAATCAATATGCAACCTGCTCCTACACCATCACTTGATTTCGAACCATCAAAATACAATGTCTAGAAAAAAGAATTAACTAATGGTTTTTCTAACATATTTACACATCTGGAAAACTCTGTCTGTGAAAAAATTTCAATTTGAGAAGTCACAAAATTACTCAGAAATGGTGACATTTGTGCTTTAAAATTCTCAAAAAATGATTCAGTAGTGTAGTTTCCAACAATGTTGTTATTAAATGCTCCTGCCTCATATTCACCTTTGAAATCTATCATTGAATGTTTCATATGTTTTTCTTGGTTGATTCTGATTTGATTCGGCTTTCCATTAAATGGGATCTGTAAGTGAGACCAATCAGTGGCAAAATAACCATGTAGTTTTTCTTACCAATCTCTACTAAGAATAAAACTGTAGAAATATGGGATATCAACAACAAGTATATCAATTGTATGACAAACTACATGATTCAAAGATAATCTAATAAGAATTGATTTCATTTCTCCTATGACTTTGACTTTTTTCCTATCGAGTTGCACAATGTGAACTAGATTTTTTGGGGTGACATGTTTAATTTCCGACAAACTGAATAAAACATGATATTCAAAGAAGCCCTTGAATCTACTAAGTAGTTATGTACATTTTTATTAAATATTTCAAAAGTAAAAAGAAAAGGAGGAGTGTGTGAGTTAGACTTGTCACTATTAGAATAGCATCCGAGGAATCAAATAATGGATGACTAGGAGGTTTACCCATTCTGTTAGAATCTTTGGATACCACAACAATAGGAAGAGGAGAAGCAGGTACAACATTCAATTATTTTAGTAAAAATTATGTTGCCATTTTATTTTAGTGAGTTCGTGAAGGGAAATGTTTACTTTTATTTTCTTCATATCCTCAACTATATTATACTCAATAGTATCTGAAACTAATAAGTTTTTGGGTGAAGATCGAGAATTGGATGAAGATGGAATTAACCAGCTAACAGAAAGATAGAAAAGATAGATCAACACCTTAGAAATAAGCCTCTTCGAGGGGGCAACCTCCTTTACATTACACAAATGAACAATTCTTATATGATTCAAATGAAAAAACCTCTTTTCTATATATACGAGTCTAAGGGGTCACAATATAACCAAGCCGACCTAACAATAATAATATAAAGGCACAAAAATAACAATAGAGGGACTCTATGGGGCAGAATAATAACAATATTAGGACAATAGGGGCACAACAATAATAATAAGGGATACAATGATAATAGTAACGGGGGAATCACTAATATTATTTTATAAGGACCTAACATGCCCCTCTTCTTCAAAAAAACGTTTTCCTCAATGCTTGAGTAGTTCTAGATGCTTTTGTATAAAATTCTCATCCTCCCATGTGGAATATTCAGCGGATAAGTTCTTCCACTTGATGACATATTCCGAAATTGATCGATTTCGTAGCTGTCGAGTTCTTGTTTCTGTGACTGCTTCTGGTTCCAATATAATTTTTCCTTTCTCGTCAAGTTCTGGCAATATTGTTTGAACTGGGAGCTTGTCGCCTATAACCTTCTTTAAACATGTAACATGGAAAACTGGGTGCACTCGAGAAGTTGCAGGAAGCTCAAATTTGTATGCCATAGTACCAATCTTTTGCAACACCTTGTACGGACCATAATACTTTGGTGATAATTTATTATCCTTCTTAGCTTGCTTGAGAGATATTTGTTTATATGGTTGTAGCCATAGGAACACCCGGTCACCTACATCAAAACTTCTTTCACTGTGATGTTGATCTGCCTATTGTTTCATTATATTCTGTGCCAACATGAGGTTATCCTTTAAGAGTTGGAGAACTTGTTATTGATGCTCGATGTGATGTTCCACTGCTTGAACCTTATAATTTTCTCTTAAATATGATGTGATGGATGGTGGCTGATATCCATAAAGTGCCATAAATGGGGTCATTTTTGTTGTAGTATGGAAGGAAGTGTTATACCACCATTCAGCCAGAGGCAACCATTTGACCCATTGTGTCTATTTATCTGATACAAAGCAACAAAGATATCCTTCTAAACATTTGTTTACTATCTCAGTTTTCCCATCAGATTGAGGAGGATAAGATGAGCTATGAGCTAACTGAGTATCGAGACAAGAAAATAATTATGTCTAAAAATTTCTAGTGAAAATGGGATCTCTGTCGCTTACAATAATCTTTGGGATTCCATGTAGCTTTTGAATTATTTCCATAAATGTAGTAGAAATTGTATTGGCTTTAAATGGATGTGATAATGCACAAAAGTGTGCATACTTGGTAAGTCTATTAACTACCACCATGATGACACTCTTTCCTTTGAACTTGGGTATACCTATCATAAAATCCATTGAAACGTCCTCCTAATGTTGGCTTGGAATGGATAAAGGTTGTAATAGACCTGTGGTCTTAATTGTTTCAACTTTATTTTGTTGGAAAACCAAACATTCCACCACAAACTTCTGAATATTTGATTTAAGGCCATCCCAAAAAAATTCCTTCTTAACCCTGTGGCAAGTTTTTAAAAATCTTGAGTGCCCTTCTAAGGGAGAAGTGTGAAATTCCATAAGAATCTTTGTTTGAGTTGGGAATTCTTACATAGGTATAACGATCTTTGTACCATAACGAATCATTTTTCCAGCTAAATGTATCAGATGTACTAGAATCTTGTTGTAACTGTTATCGCCCCAAGAAACTCTCCTAGGTTGTATCTCTGAGATGCTTGGGAACATTACAAACTCAACAAAATGTTGGAAATGAATGAATGGAAGGAATGATGCTTGTTCAAGCCAGATAACTACTTCTACTATGCTTAACTCCAGACATGGGTGAACACCCCCAGACTACAAGGCTTTACACCACCAATTACTCATAGTTTAAGGAATAGGTGAACATGGAGAATACTGACCACACCAGAAGATGCACACGACCATGTGATGGCCAGCTGCAACCAGTAAAGAGGTTTGCAAATCTGTTTCCTAATGCACAGACAGGATGACAGTTGTCTGTCACTAAGTAAACAGAAACCTGAAACAACACATTCACTGATACATGCAAGATTCTAACACAGAGATGGGATGGCAGCCCTTCTAATGCTAAATATCAAGAGCACATGAACAAATGAATAACAGGCATAGCCTAGAAAAGAGTAGAAATGGAAAGTGAGCAATTAACAACAAAAGAAGCTTGTATTAGCTGAAAATGAAGACCAGACACTACAAGTATCAAAGTAGTTACAGTCTCCAAAAGTTGAACTTTACATCAAAACAACAACAATCAACCCTCATTACATCTGTTTTCTGGGTATATATAGAGTTTCATTACAAAGATATTTTGCTATTCTATGTGTGGAGGGGTCATAATTGACCACCAACCGCTTTAACTGTCAGATGAAGTCTCTAGTAAAATTTACTTTCTACAATGAATGAATTTGATCTTTTCAGATGATCTGTTGTCCTTCTCGAACAAGTGGAGTGTAGTATGGATGCAATTCCATAACTGCTAAGTATGTTTAACTACTCGAGGCACGTCCTTCTCGTTCTTCGGCCATAATGCTCTTGAATGCAGTTGTTGAAAAGTAACTGCGTCAGGTACAGGTAGCTGGCCACCTTTGTCCTTCGCGTGCACGATATGACCAGGGTGCGTTGACTTCATGGAGGATATACAAGTGGGCAGAGGATGAACATCAACCGTTGGATCGCACAAGTAAACGACATAGATTGGTTCGCAGAGGATATTGGGAGACGAGGTGGAAGAAAATTGTGAGCCGTTGGATCCAGTGCACGGATGACAGAGATCTCTTGGTGGGAGGTATCAGACGGAAACAACAGGTGGATAGTCATGATCCATCGGATCTCGGGTAGACAGATCCGACAGTGGTCGATAGGAAAAGATGCGTGGGGAGTTAACGCACGGGGACGGGTGTGTGGGCAGTAAGTGGTATCGCCCGCACCGCTTTTCGAAGGTGAGAGGTAAAGGTACAATGGCCAGCGATCACATTCATTACGTGACACGTGGCGAATGTGACTGGAGGACAACCACCGTGATCGCGAGTTAATGTGTGGGCAGTTTGCGATAGCGGGAGGGGCGAATGCTATCCGATCGCGCGGCAGATGATCAGACGGCTAGGGGGGAATAAATGGGGTTTAGCGCGTGGGAAAAAGGCTGTGGTGGCAGGGAAAAGCACACGGTCAGGTGTTTGCAGTTACATACGGTTGAAACTTAGTGCTCGGGGGCCGAAAGAACATGGATTTTCATAGAGTTATAAAGCAAAACTGGAGGTAGCAGGGTTTATGAAAATGCGAACGGAGTGAAGGAGTAGGAGAAGAACAGCTGATGCACATCCCTTTTGAGTGTAAATGACCCGATCAGGCCTGTATTTGATCCTCGAATTCTTGGATTATAGCAAAGCTAACACTGGCTCCCTCTAGGGATGAGATCCTCCCTGCGAGGTCTCAAGAACTGCAGACCAATGCCTTTTCTATGAAAAACAAATTAACAAAATTTCCTAGTGTTCCATTGGGCATGGAGTCTACTTTGCTTACACTAAACTGATAAAATAAAATATTTACAATTTTAAGGCCAAAAGACCTTAAATCACATAAATTTTTAGAAAATTCCCATTAATTGGGCCATCAAAAACTGCCTCTCCTCCCATACTTTTCAGTATGAAGGTGTTGTTCCCTTGAATCTGAGAAATGATAAAAGGCCCTGTCCAGAAAGCATAAAACTTCTCATGATTGCATTTCTTTTCTTTTAGTGCATCCCACTTCAAAACTAAGCCTCCAACCTGAAAATTATTTGCTTTTGTCCCTTTGTCAAAAGCTTCCTTGATCTTTTTCTGATGTGCTGCAGCCTTTTCAACCAGCTGTTCTCGGATTTGATGTACCTCTGCCAAATCAGTGATCCTTTTTGCCATGTCTTCTTCCCCATTCTGCTCTTCATGTATGAACTTTGTCACAAGGAGAGTTAACTGAATTGGGAATATAGCTTCAGTGCCATATACCAGCCTGAATGGAGAATTCCCTGTGGATTTCTTAATGGTCACTCTATCAACCCACAATGCATACTTGAGCTTAGAATCCCAATTCTTTTTGTTGTCCTCCAACAGCTTTTTGATTATCCTTATTAGGCTTTTGTTAGAGGATTCTGCTAGACCATTGCCTTGAGGGTAATATGAGGTGGAATGAACCAGCTTAATGCCCATTGAATCACACATTTCCACCAATTCTTTTGCCTTGAATGCTGCTGCATTGTCTGTGACTAATTTATGTGGACAACCAAATCTAGTAAAGATATTCTTTGTCAAAAACTTCATGACGACATTATGATCAACCTTTTTGGCATGGATTGCTTCAATCCACTTGGTAAAGTAATCAGTGGCTACTAGTATCCATCTGTGCTGGCCACTGGAATGTGGATTGATCTCTCCAATGAAATCTAAGCCCCACTGCTGAAAAGGTCCTTTTGCATGTATTGGTTTTAAGGGCAGGGATTTCAACTGTTGTTTCCCTTCAAATCTTTGGCACCTGTCACAAGATTTAACAAATGAAAATACATCAGAAAATAAGGAGGGCTAGTAGTACCCAGCTCTGAGGATCTTGTGAGTTGTAGTCTTCCAATAATGGTGCCCTCCACACATGCTGGAATGAAACTGCTGCATAACCTCCATTGATTGTCCTTTGTCCAGACACCTTAGAAGAATTCCAGAGGGGTCCCTCCAGTAGAGCAGATTTTCATTAATACAATATTTTGCTGTCCTGAGTTTAATCATTCTAGCTTGACTTGTGCTTAAGCCTGGAGGGATTTCTAATTTCAGCAAGAAATTGGCTATTGCAGAATACCAATCACAAGAAGCAAGATTTTCTGCCAATGACTGCTTTTCTCCTGATTCAGCTGCTTCCTCTTCTTCTGTTTGACCATTTTCTGAATTCGAGCACATAAGGTTCATGTCCAATGTTCTGCAATTTTCTTCAGCTAATAGTCTGGCAAGACCCTGACCTCTGACAAGCTTGGTGGGCTTCAATTCTATATTAAATTCGATCAACTTTGCAATCCATCTAGCCCTTCTTCCATCAGCATCAGGCTGTGTTAGGATGTCTTTTATTGAAGTAGTGGGTACATATGCAATTATCTTGGAATGTAGAATGTAGACTCTAAAAGCTTTCAAAGATTTGACAAGAGCATATGCTTGTTTCTCTATAATATCATACCTCAGCTCAACATTCCTTAATGTTTTGCTGAAACATGCCACTGGATGCTTTGAGCCTTCCTCATCTACCTGAAATAAAACTGCTGCAAGGGTGTCTTCAGAGGCATATGAAAATATATGGAACTCCTTTTTGTAATCTTGACTGCTTAGAGTTGGAGCTTCCATAATGGCTTTCTTGATTGACTTAAAAGATCTTCTTGTTTAATCAGTCCATTTTATCTCTAACCCCTTTCTCAACATGGAGGTAATATGCTTCATCGGTTCTGCAAAATTCAGGATAAACCTCCTCACAAAATTTATTTTGCCCAGAAAGCACTGGATCTCTTTCTTTGATCTCGGGACAGACAAAGTTTGTATTTATCTTACTCTTTCTGGGTCAATTCAGACACCTGCAGCATAAACAATATGTCCCAACAGCTTACCTTCTTCTAAAGCAAACTATGACTTCTTAGGACTGACTGAAATCCCAAACCTTCTGCACTTCAGGAACACCTTCTTCAAATGTTGCAGATGATCTTGACGGCTACTCGAGTATACTGTTATATCGTCTAGGTAGATGAGGAAAAATTTATCTTTCTCTCCTACAAATGCTATATCCATAGCTCTCTGCAAGGTGGCTCCAGCATTCATCAACCCAAAAGGCATCTTGGAATACATAAAAGTGCCCCAAGGAGTGGTGAATGTAGTCTTCTCTTGGTCATCTGGATGTACTGCAACCTGATTATACCCTGAAAATCCATCCAGGAAAGACATCACTTTGGCTCCTGAAACCTTCTGCAGAAAATGCTCCATATTGGGTAGAGGATAATTGTCTTTCTTAGAGCATTTGTTTAAGTTTCTGAAATCAACACAAAGTCTAATTTCTCCACTTTTCTTCCTTACCAATACCAAGTTGGCTACCCATTTTGAATATCTGAGAGGTACTATGATTTTGGCAGCCAATAACTTTTTAATTTCTTTTTCAATGAGTGGAAGGAACAAAGTATTTATTGGTCTAAGCTTGTGCTTGAAAGGGATGGTGTCCTTCTCTAAAGGGATTTTATGTTGGATGATCTTTCTGTCCTAAGTTTTCAGTTCACTATATTCCCAGGCAAAGACATCAACAAATTGCTTCATTAAATTGCAGTATTCAGAATTTTGGTCAGCAGACAGATGAGTGGACAGATTTATATATCTTGGCTGACCTAGACTCCCTATATCATACTTACAGACTATAGATAGGTCTTCTTTTTGTGCAACCTTATAAGGCACATCATTCTGATCAAAAAGTATTTCTAGAGGGATTAGACCCTTAGGTGTATGATTGCTGGGAAGCTGGACGATGCTATCTTTGCCAATTTTATTTCTAAGCTGAGACTGGGGGTCTTCTTCTAAAGCTTCGTTTTCTTAGTCAATTTGCATTTCAGAGAACTCATCAATGACTTGCAAGAACCTGTTCACTTCATCATCATCTTCAAAAAATTTCCAATGCTAGACATTACCAGGCAAGGATGGTCTGTATTTCATTTGGACTTCATAAACTAGTCTGGGAGGCATGGGAGGGATAAACATGCTAGCAGACACAGCAAGGGAATCAGCAAGCTGATTTTTGGCTCTAGAGATATATGAGATACAGAAATAATAAAAATAATCTTTGAGTCTCCATACCTCATCTCTGTATGCTTTCAGCCTTGGATGTTGTGCTTGAAATGTTCTGTTTACCTGTTGAATGATTAGATCAGCATATCCAAACACCTTTATGATTTTGATCCCTCTGTCTTTAGCTGTGTTCATGCCTAATATCAGAGCCTCATACTTTGCTATATTGTTGGTGATTTGGAAGGCCAGCTTAAAAGACAGCTGTGTGCTTTCTTTTTTTGGAGATATCAGCACCACCCCTACTCCTGCAGTCTCCCTGGAGCATGCTCCATCAAAGAACATCTCCCAAACTTGACTTCCTTGCTCTTCTCCGGCCTGAACTATTTGCTTCCTGAGCTAAATTGAGGTCTTCTACGATTCTTCTATTTGGAGAATACATGCTCCAAAATCAGTGTCCACAACATAAATAGGATGATTGTAGGATTCCTCTCATCACTGATGATATATGCTAGTTGTGCTTCTCTGTACAATCTCCTGCTTTCTCCTCCAAAAACTAGGATAGTGGCATAAGATAGATCATTCTGTAGTGTCCCACCTATTCTCTTAATCCATCCTCTGGACAGTTGTTACAAGGAAAAGTGTCTACTCAGAACTGCTTATTCCACTAAGGTGTGACAGCTGCCTTAGAAACAAACAGAGTAAAGCTACTTTCATTTATCCTTTATGAATTATAGATAGAGGAACAAAAAGACCAACCTCTGTCTTGTGCTAATCTCCTAATTTGATTCCTCTATTCCTTGATAGTCTTTCGCTACTTGTTCCCTTGCATGCCCAGCTTCACAAAGTACCTGTAAGATCACAGTAGCATAGCACTATACAAAGACATGGATCTATAATCATAAACAATATAGGATCAGATGTAAATTGACCATACAAATGCAACAAACATCAATGACACAAGAGTATGGAGGAAAACTTGAATAGCTTTTATTGATAAACAAGAAAGAGCCAAGAGGAGTTACAACTAGTTGTTCTGACCCAGCATCAACCTCTCAGCAAGGAAGCCCCTCTTCACCCCATACAAAGCTTAGATCACCGAACAATCTGATGTTTGTCTCAAGAAACCAACAACAATTCCTTACAATATGCAAAATTCCAGCCTCTGGATCTCTGGGATGAGGGATCCATATATAGATATCTGTAAGGGAGATGAGTCAGCTTGTTATTTTATTAGTGTCTTCCCTCTGATAGTTCTTGCTTCCACTTGGAGATTGATGATCTCTTACTCATCCTTTGTCGAATTCAGAGAGGCAAGTGTCATAGGAGAAGTTTCTGGAAGCTTCCATTGCCTCTCCGCCTCGTGGAATGACACTGCCATTTGTCATTTCTCACCCATCGCACCCCATAGAAGGGCTTTTTGAAATGCAACGCACCCACACAGTGTACTTAGGTGAGATGCAACACACTTGGCCAGTGGAGCAGTTGAAATGATCCTGTTTTGACCAATTCTGAGCAGTTTTTCATTGAGAACTTCTGGGAGAAGCTGTAATCTGTTGATCTTGTTCCTTTAGGGGTTAGAACAAAAATTTTAGGGACTTAGGAACCCTTGGTTTATGGACATTTCATGCTTGGGGTTGTAGTGCCCAAAAATGTCTATAACAATTGCCCCCTAAAGCATGAGGTCGTTAATCTTTTGATGTTGGGTGAAATGATTTATTATGAGGATCCAAAGTTCTTTCAAGCTGGGAGGAGACCTGTAATAAGGTACAATACAATACATTATCTTCATAAAATTTTCATGATCTAGCTGAGGTGGGAATTCCCAAGCTCAACTTTATAAATTCATTTTCATGTACACAGGACAGACAATCGTATGAGTGTAGACTGATGATTCTGATAGAGCCATCATCCCTTTGATTGGATGATTATCAGTGCAGCAATGATGTACATTTGATTTTTTTATTTTCCTGAATGTATATCGCAGCCCAGATGGATGAAGCTAGATCCAAGCTCTTCAATCTCGTTCGATCTTCACTCGAAGTACAAGTCTATCCATGTGAGAAATGTTCTCAAGTCGAACATGGAAAGACATCACTTGATTACCAGCCAATGATATAAGTTGTTAACAAGCGCGAGAGGAATCACCAATAATGATAATGACCCTCAAGGTACTGCAGTACAATTCATGTGGTGTGAATAAAGGACTTGGCATCGAACACCATGCAAAATGTTTCGGTCGAAGGTCATTGATGTAAACCTGTCACCGGAAGTGAGAAACTTGCCATTGAGGCATGCAAGCTTCAAAGTACTGAATGGGGTGTTCCTAGATCAACTTCTTGGATAATGAGCTGATGTCGACAAGAAGCGATCCATCATAGGAGAACCTTAATGAATCCCACATCAATGACACGGAACGGAGCAAATGATTTTAATGGAGGTGAAAACGATCTCGTGATATAAGGTTTAGGGTGGCGGTCATGAAAGAATGGAGTATAAATGTATTGTAGTGGGTGAGACACAGGTGAGTTCTCTGAATGACTTCTCTTGAACATATCGGCGACACTGACATGATGGATTGGTAGAATTAACCTCAAATGTGGATAGTATGATGGGACCATGGTGATGTGACCGGTGAATGAAACAACCCAACCCGACTTGGATGCGGAGTGAAAGTGTCATGTTCAAGAGTGACTTGCTACCAACAAAGTTTCTTCAAGTTTTCTTCCCAATTTTTCCCCAGTCATTGCTGACCAGCACCTCTTTATTTTTATCAAGCTTGAGGAGGACAACATATGCTTGTTCTATAATTTTCCCTTCGGGCAAACCCATCGCTATGTTTTAACGAGCCTAGCGATAGTGAAACTCATTCTCGTCTATAGACAAGTTTGTCACTATTAAAATTTTAACGAGTTTAACGACAAAGACAACTCGGTCCTTTTCAATTTTAGAGAGTCTGAAAAGGAACGTAAAGGAAACTCCAAAATTCCTTTTTCATCATCTAATCCCTTAAGTCCGAAAAAGTATAAAATAATACAGAAGGGATGAATTTTCAATACTTTTAACGAGCCGAACAAAACAAGCGCTCGATGTTTTTGTGTAATAATCTCTCAGGTCCAAAAAGATTAAAATTTAGAGGAGGGATAGCACTTCCGGTCCCTTTAACGCGCTGGAGAGGCCAATGGCTCGGCAATCTTTTCATATTTTACGAGTCAGTTGAAAAGAGCTTAAAGGAGACTCGTCTTTTGAGGAACGAGTGATAAAATGGGTAGCAACTGATTCCGGGTAAGGTTTGGAATTTTCCAATCATGACAGTGTTACAAGGATGGCTAGTGAGATCACTCTTCGCAACTGTTCCTCAAAATGGGTAAACAATCAAATGGAAGTGAAGGATCGGCCAATGCAAAAGTGGAGGTGACGGTGCAAAGACAACCAAGGCTTTAACGAGTGAAGTACTAGATTCACGATGGTTATTTATTGGGGAATATTTCATTTTTTAATGAGCTTAAACGTGGGGGGAAACATTTGCTCATGGCTTATGTTTATTTTTTAATGAGCTTGAACTATGCGCTAAAACTGCTCGATTAATCCAGTCGTGTGATAAGAATGTCTCATATATAAAAACGACAATTTTTAGAGTTTTTCCCCACATCCCTTCTTTATGCAAGTTAGGAAACGACAAATCCTACGAGTTTAAAGGGTTAGAGGACCTACAAATTAAAAAAAAAAAAAAATAGTCGCTCTTCACTTGCATGCCAAAAGGTTTGCATGCCCCCAGGTATAAAATAAAGTTTCAAGGCCACCTTTTGTTCAAACCGACAAAACATTTGTTTTATCAGGAAAGGTATACCTCTTTCAGGTCACCCAAAGATTGTTCTATTCACAGTGAAAACAAAATATTTCTTCGGCGATGTCTACCGAAATAGACAAAGGTGAGTGGAGGAGGCTACTTCACTCACGTAACTTTGACAAGAGAATCTTGTTCCAGAATAACCCCCTCTTCCAATCACGGATGGGAGTACAGACTAGTCATATTCTCTCGCGGAAACCTACCCTATACCCGAAGTTTTCCTGTCGAAGAAAACCAAGGTGCATGCCCCCTGGGTTTCAGTCATGTCCCCCGAATCACTCGCGCTCATCAGGTGGGCAGACTGGAGATTGAGACATTTCTTGCGTGAAAAGACCATTCAGGGATGATATATGACTATTTGCTATGCGTGCACTGGTGAACGAAAGCTGGTCTATGAGCTTGACCACTCTTCCTTCGTGCAAAAAACACATTACTCTAAAGAGTGAGGAGATAATCGCTCCCATGCAATAAATATAGTCTCGTCCAAGGAGTAGATTATAAACCAGGGGTCCTTGAACTACCATTACGTTCATTTGACCGGTTTTCCCTTTCAATGTAATGGGCACATTGGGAAGGATCCCTAATGGTCGACTGGTTCCTTTGTCAAAGCCTGTTAGATTTCTCATCTTAGGCAAAAGCGATGGCGAACCAAGTGCTTTCCAAGCACTCGAGGAAAGGATACTCACAAAAGCCCCTTCATCTATGATGGTACCATCCATAACCATTCTATATATTTGAACAATGATTCGGAATGGTATACTAGCTGGTAAACGGGGTCTGCCTAGTTGATTCCAATCAAAGGAGACAACTAGGTTGCTTGGAGGTGGGACCGAATAGATGGCCAGGTATGACTCTAATGAACTTCCTTCCTGCGGTAAAGGAACGGGTAAATTGCCCCCATGTTCATTGGAGTCTGCGCTTATGAAAATAATTTGGACAATGTCATCCTTGTTCTCTTCGGTGACTGTATCATCTGAAGATGGAACCTCTGAAGGCAAGACCGGGTCAACTGCCGCCTCGACCTTTTTACTTTCATCTGGTATGGGTTCAGATGGTTTTTCTTCAATGATAGATGCTTCAGCCGACCACCTGAGCAGGCCAGCCGGATTTTCAACTAGTGACAGACTCGGCAAGAGTTTATTATATCCGGGAGGAAGTCGTAACGGTGAAACCGGACGATCGTCCAAAACTCTTTTAGCCTCGTCTAAGAAGGGACAACGGTGGACGACATGATCGCCTTCGCACAGTTTACAAGGAAATCTATATTTTCCTTTTTGTCCTGGGGCTTCACTTTCACTAGTCGACGGTGTGTTTTCAACATGATCACCAGAGGTTGACGACACCAGGTTGTGCAAACGAGGAGACCAGTCCCTTAAGATCCGAGGGATGCAAGGACAATCTCTATGATAGTGGTCTCCTTTGCAAATGACACATGGCGATTTAGGCCTGGTCGGTGCAGTGTGTGGATTTTCGCTAGACGACGCTCGTTTGCCCCCATTCACTTTTGGCTCCTTCTTCTTCTTCTCTTTCTTCTTCTTTTTCTTCTTCTTCTCAAGTACTTGACTTTTGGCTTTACCAGCCCCATCAAGCGAAGAGGAAGGAGGAGAGGAAGAATTAGAGGAAGTAGATGGTTTGTGGGTAACTCTGAACTCGTCTAGTTGCTGATTCGATTGTTCAGGAATTGTGGTGTTCTAAACGACAGAGGTTGAGAAGAGCCATACAGGCAAGCCGATTGTCAGTCCTGGAAGCGAAAATGTGGCCATATGGGGTGCACCAACATCTCCCCAAGAGGAGAAGGGACTAGGATTTCCTCCAAGGGGAATTCCTTGGTTGGTGGATTCCATTTTCTCAACCCAAGATCAACGTAGGAAAGGGTAATGAATATTCCATTTAAAATAAATTTTAGACGATTTGACACAACTTGCTTTTTCAATTTTTAAGAGTCAAGAAAAAACAAAAGATGACTCTAGTCTCCTTCGATTTTTAATGAGCCTGGAGTGACAAGTGCTCAGATGGACCTTTTCTGTTAAAGAGTCTGAAAAGGAACGAAAGGGAGTTCTCTGGAAATCTAGGTAGAGGGATTACCAAACCAATCGCAAAACTGCATAATACTTTTTACGGTACAGCAGTCAATCTTCCTGAATGCTGTGTTCAGTGCATTGTGATCGATAGGGTGGCAAACACGACTTCCTATGGATAAAGGATTAAGCCTATTGGGGTCTCCCAAAATATACTCGACGGTACGTGGGAGCACAAGTGCATACTGGCACTTTCGTCTCAAAGTGGAGGAATCACCCAACCATCAGTGAGAACAATAGTTACCAGGCTTTACGACGTCGGAATACGTCTCTAGCCTAGACTTCTAAATATTGTGCGTTAAGTTCCAAAGCGTTGTTAGATTCATTGAATTTATTTTATAGTTGATCTTGTTTATGAAGTTTTCCTTCCAGGTTCACCACGAGATGTAGATGTAATTCCTAAAATGCAATCTAAGATGATAAACAATCTTTTTATCTTCTTTGTGCAATGAAAATCCTAGCTACTAAGGAAAGAAAGACAGAATCTTTTCACAAAGAGCAAAGAGCACACTCTAAATGCACTTTCCTAAATCAAACCAATCAGACTATCTATATGCAAATGCACATGCATGTATTTGTTTTCGACTTTCTTAGCATATGAATGATAAGAAGAAAGTTGATGCACAAATCTGAATTTCTTTTCAAGCGACAAATATCAACAAGTTTCTTTTCGAAATAAAAAATGGAGACGATCACAACACCTTACGATTTTGAAATGAATACTTGTTTTTGACACTAGAAAATTACAAATTCAGACCAAAAACAATAGTAACAGGATAATCGACTATCAACAGCAATCAAACTCTTTCCTATGATTGAAATCGACACTTGCGATAGTTTCAAATCAAAGGACGACAGTACGATTATGCTACTTTTGCAAAGGAGAACTGAAAATGACTCAACAAACACACAAAAACATTTATAGTTCTTTTGTACAAAGGAGGCGGAATAACAGCAAGGAAAAGGGGTTTCAAACAGACATATATTGATCACAGGCAGCAAAATTCAGGAATAGAACTGGAAGGAATGAATCACAGAAACCAACACTCCACAAAGCCTAGTCTGATCAGCGCACCTGTAACACAGGGAATTTGAAATGCAGCGCACCTTCTCCACTCGGGAAGTGCGCTCAAGTTCAGATTCTCAGAACAGTACCTGCGCTGGGCCAGAAATAAGACTTTTCTTGGGTTTCGAGTCACAGTTTGCAATTTAGTTCATGGGTTTTGGCCGAGCAAAAGGTAATCAGTAATGCAACAATCAGGGGTAGATCTAAGGAGGATCTAAGAGCTATCACAAGGGAAATCACAGAGTTTGTGAATCAGTTGTTTAAATCATAAACAGATCCCGTAGATGGACTGAAGTAGCATTTATCTACTTTGCATTTGTTATGGCAAATGCAGTTCGAATGCTACCTGTAAGTTTATGAAATAGACAACAAGGAAGATAAACAAACAAACTAATTCGTCCCCAGTGGAGTCGCCATTTTGTTACAGGGAAAAGTGTCTACTCAGAACTTCTTATCCCACTAAGGTGTGACAGCTGCCTTAGAAACAAACAGAGTAAAGCTACTTTCATTTTTCCTTTATGAATTATAGATAGAGAGGAACAAAAAGACCAACCTCTGTCTTGTGATAATCTCCTGATTTGATTCCTCTCTTCCTTGATAGTCTTTCGCTACTTGTTCCCTTGCATGCCCAGCTTCACAAAGTACCTGTAAGATCACAGTAGCATAGCACTATACAAAGACATGGATCTATAATCATAAACAATCTAGGATCAGATGTAAATTGACCATACAAATGCAGCAAACATCAATGACACAAGAGTATGGAGGAAAACTTGAATAGATTTTATTGATAAACAAGAAAGAGCCAAGAGGAGTTACAACCAGTTGTTCTGACCCAACATCAACCTCTCAGCAAGGAAACCCCTCTTCACCTCATACAAAGCTTAGATCACCCAACAATCTGATGTTTGTCTCAAGAAACCAATAGCAATTCCTTACAATATGCAAAATTCCAGCCTCTGGATCTCTGGGTTGAGGGATCCATATATAGATATCTGTAAGGGAGATGAGTCAGCTTGTGATTTGATTAGTGTCTTCCCTCTGATAGTTCTTGCTTCCACATGGAGATTGATGATCTCTTACTCATCCTTCGTCGAATTCAGAGAGGCAAGTGTCACAGGAGAAGTTTCTGGAAGCTTCCATTGCCTCTCCACCTCGCGGAATGACACTGCCATTTGTCATTTCTCGCCCATCGCACCCCATAGAAGGGATTTTTCAAATGCAACGCACCCACAAAGTGTACTTAGGTGAGATGCAATGCACTTGGCCAGTGGAGCAGCTGAAATGATCATGTTTTGACCAATTCTGAGCAGTTTTTCATGGAGAACTTCTGGGAGAAGCTGTAATCTGTTTACCTTGTTCCTTTAGGGGTTAGAACAACACTTTTAGGGACTTAGGATCCCTTGGTTTATGGACATTTCATGCTTGGGGTTGTAGTGCACAAAAATTTCTATAACAACAGCAGCATGCCAAACTTAGGAGGGACATCTTCTACCACAATGTCCATCACCATGCTCTTCATGGGCAGCTGAGTTAGGGTAATGGCTAGGTCTTTGATCAATCCTAGACACTTTACTTTCCTTGAATCAAATGAAAATAAATCATGATAGGGTCTGGTGATATCAAGGCCCAACTCTTCCATGACAACTTTTGGCATCAGATTGTGGCTAGCCCTAGTGTCTAGCAGGCAATTGTGGAGGATTTTGTCATGAATGGTCAAGGAGGCATAAAATGATGGAGAATTATCATCAGCATGTTCAATCATTGGGCTAAGCACAACTGCAAGCTTATCATATTGCAAATTTACAGAGTCAGTGGAGGTCTGTGTGTATTTCAACTCAAGAGCTTCAAGGATAGGCTTTTTGAACACTTCACTCTTTACAAGTTCTACCAGAGGCACAGATATTTTTAACTTTTGGACTTCTGATTCAAAGCTGAAAGGGGAAGGGAACTTGTCAGGGCCTCTTACCTCTTGAGCTGGTGCTTTGAGGATGACTCGATCAGCTGTTGGTCTTCTCTGTCTGGTATTCTGTGACTCTGTTTGGACAACAGCTCTTTAGGTAGGATTCTCCTTGACATTGTTTGTCTTTTACCTCAGATTATATCTTTGTTGTTCACCAGTTTGCAGAACAACTTCTTTATCCCACTCAAGACTGTCTTGGTCTTGCAGCAATGAGTTTTCGTATGCAGCCAATGTCAAAAATGCAGCAATTCATTTATCTTCCATACAATGAATTTCATCCTCATCTTCAACATGTTCCTGCTCCATGACTACATTTTGGAAAGGAGCTTTAACCTTTTATTCTTCATTTTTTTCTTTACCCCTCTAAATGATTTGCAACTGTTCATTTGCTCTTCTGAATGGATTTGGGTTTCTTGGAGCAAATGTGCCTTGAGTTCTTTCTTTTCTTGAGTTCTACTCAACCTTCAGCTTAGATATCTCTGCTGCCAATGACTCTATCATTCTAGTCATTTTATCTAATTTAGGTTATGAAGATGAGGCAGAGGAAGAAGAAACCTCACCTCTCTGTCTCCTCCTGTCAGCATGAATTTTGAGCTTTTCTGCAGCCATAATATTAGATTCTACTTCTAGGGCTGCATCTTGCATGTCGGCTAGAGTGGCACATCTTCTTTCTCTTAAAAGTAGGCAGAATTCACAGTCAAAAGCATTGGCATATGTAAGATTGGTAGAAGTGGGGGTGGGATTTACCTCAGCTGGTATCTTACTATACATACGGTTAAATCTTTTATTAAAATCAGACAATGATTCCCCATTTTCCCTCTTTAGATTACCAAACTCAGTATGATAATAAAGCAAGTCTTTTTTATCTCCCCAGTGCTTCAAAAATGCATCATCTAAGACTTTGATATCAGCAATAGATCTAGGTGCCAATTCTATGAACCATTTTCTAGCCTCTCCATCGAGGTTCTGGAGAAAAACTCTCATCCACACATCATTTTCTCTAATATCCAGGTTATCAGCATAACTATAAAAAGCTTCAAGGTGTTCTTTAGATGTTACTCCCTCTGTACCAGCGAAATTAGGCATATATTTATGATATTCTCCTGCACGCATGGCATTCAAAGGAACATGCAAAACTAAAGGCCCATACCTAGCAGCTATGATTCTTTCCATCTTCGTGGGAGCTTGTTGGCCTGCCATAACTGGGATGTGTGGAAGGATACTGGCAGATTGGATAGTAGGAAACAATGGAACAGATGGCAGCGACAAAGGAATATGATGGACTGTAGGGGAAGTCTTGTTTGGACTGAGATCCAAAGGGAAATTAAATGAAAAAGGAGCTCTATGAATCTCTGAAGGTGATTCTTCACTAGCAATGCTAGGCTCTAGATCTTCAAACTATATATTTTCAGTTATAACCTTCTGTTGCAGAGATACATAAGTTTTCTTAGGCTTACCTGATCTTGATGCTCCTTTCTGTGAAGTTTTCTTCTGCTTAACGATCTTCTCAGGGTCAGGCACTGGGACAGCTGGTGATTTCTAAGGATTTCTTCGAGTATGTCATACAAACTGAGCCAGGACTATAATGTGGAGTCGCCAAAGGTTGGCCTTGCTCCAGTGGAGTCGCCAGATAGATGATTACAACCGAAAATGTGCCCAGACTCTGTCTATCATCAAAATCTGGAACTGTGTCATCTCTCAGGGAAGTTGAGCTTCAATCTCCTCTCCCCGGCAACGACGCCAATTAATGTTATCACCCCAAGAAACTCTCCTAGGTTGTATCTCGGAGATGCTTGGGAACATTACAAACTCAAAATAATGTTGGAAATGGATGAATGGAAGGAATGATGCTTGTTCAAGCCAGATAACCACTTATACTATGCTTAACTCCAGACATGGGTGAACACCCCCAAACTACAAGGCTTTACACCACCAATTACTCATAGTTTAAGGAATAGGTGAACATGGAGAATACTGACCACACTAGCAGATGCACAAGACCATGTGATGGTCGGCTGCAACCAGTAAAGAGGTCTGCAAATATGTTACCTAATGCACAGACAGGATGACACCTCTCTGTCACTAAGTAAACATAAACTTGAATCAACACATTCACTGATACATGCAAGATTCTAACACAGAGGTGGGATGGTAGCCCCTCTAATGCTAAATATCAAGAGCACATGAACAAATGCATAACAGGCACAACCTAGAACAGCGTAGAAATGGAAAGTGAGAAATTAATAGCAAAAGAAGCTTGTATTAGCTGAAAATGAAGACCAGACACTGCAAGTATCAAAGTAGTTACAGTCTCTAGAAGTTGAACCTTACATCAAAACACCAACCATCAACCCTCATTACATCTATTTTCTGGGTATATATAGAGTTTCATTAGAAAGATGCTTTGCTATTCTATGCGTGGAGGGGTCATAATTGACCACCAACTGCTTTAACTGTCTGATGAAGTCTCTAGTAAAATTTGCTTGCTACAATGAATGAATTTGATCTTTTCGGATGCTCCGTTGTCCTTCTCGAATAGGTGGAGTGTAGTATGGATGCAATTCCATAACTGCTAAGTATGTTTAACTACTCGAGGCACATCCTTCTCATTCTTCGGCCATAATGCTCTGGAATGCAGTTGTTGAAGAGTAACTGCGCCGGGTACATGTGGCTAGCCACCTTCATCCTTCGGGTGCACGGCATGACCAAGGTGTGTTGACTTCATGGAGGATGTACGAGTGTGCGGAGGATGAACATAAACCATTGGATCACATAGGTAAATGGTGTAGATTGGTTCGCAGAGGATATTGGGAGACGAGGTGGAAAAAAATTGTGAGCCATTGGATTCAGTGCACGGATGACAGAGATCTCTTGGTGGGAGGTATCAGATGGAAATGGGAGGTGGACAGTCATGAGCCGTTGGATCTTAGGTGGACAGATCCAACTGTGGTCAGGCGGAAAAGATGTGTGGAGAGTTAATGCACGGGGACGGGCGTGTGGGCGGTAAGCGGTATCTCCCGCACTGCTTTTCGGTGGTGACCGATAAAGGTACAACGACCAACAATCAAAGTCATTGTACGACACATGGCGAATGTGATGGGAGGAAAACCATCATGATCGCGAGTTAACACACGGGCAGTTTGCGATAGCGGGAGGGGCGAATGTCGTCCGATCGCATGGCGGATGATCGGATGATGGGGGGAAATAAATGGGGTTTAGTGCATGGGGAAAAGGTTGTGGTGGCGGGGGAAAGCACACGGTCAGGTGATTGCGGTTACATGACGATTTAAACTTAGCACTCGGGGGCTGAAAGAACATGGATTTTCACAGAGTTACAGAGAAAAACTAGAGGTAGCAGGGTTTATGAAAATGCGAACGGAGTGAAGGAGTAGGAGAAGAACAGCTGATGCACATCCCTTTTGAGTGTAAACGACCCGATCAGGCCTGTATTTGATCCTTGAATTATTAGATTATAGTACAGCTAACAGTAACTTTCATATGAGTGCTCACACTTCTTTGTCATTCTTCCATTCCTCCCTTATTGCGTTTATCCAATCTGGTTGGATAATAGAAATGGCGCACAACAATGCTTCCACATCCTCATCCTTTCTTGAGAGTGCATCTGCCACACATTTTTCTTCCCTTTTTTGTAGATGATTTCAAAGTCATAACCCAACATCTTTGTGACCCATTTTTGTTGCTCTTCAAAGGATAATATTTGTCCTAAAAAGTATTTAAGACTATCATGACATGTTTTTACCTTGAAGTGTCTTCCCATTAGGTAGTGTCACCATTTCTTAAGTGCTTGTAGTATTTCCAAAATTTCCTTCTCATAAATAGCTTTGTGTAAATACTTTCCCTTGATTGGATGACTTTCGAAAGCAATGGGTCTTTCATCTTGCATTAAAATAGCACCAATTCCATTTCCTGAATCATCACATTCCACAATAAAGGTTTTTGTGAAGTCTGGCATAGCTAAGACCAGTGGTTGGCACATTGCCTCTTTAAGATGTTTGAAGGCCTTTATTGATTCTGGAGTCCATCAAAATGCATCTTTCTTCAATAATGTTGTTAGAGGTGCTGCTATTCTCCCATAATTCTTAACAAACTTCCGATAATACCCTATCAACCCAAGAAATCCTCGCGGATGCTTTATGGACGTGGGGATTTTCCATTCCATAATGGCTTTAATTTTTCTAGGGTCTACCTTAACACCTTCATGAGATACAATATGACCTAGATATTCCACCTCTTGTACTCCAAAGAAACATTTGGAGCTTTTTGCATATAATTGTTTCTCCTCCAATAGTTTGTACACCTTGTGAACATGTTCAACATGATCCTTCCAAGACTTGCTTTAGATTAGTATATCATCAAAAAATACTAACACAAAGTTTCTAAGGAAGGGTTTGAAAATGGAATTCATCAAACCTTAAAATGTAGAAGGTGCATTCGTAAGGCCAAAAGGCATGACCAAAAATTCATAATGACCCTCATGAGTTCTAAATGTTGTTTTTGGAATGTCTTCAGTCTTCATTCTGATTTGATGATATCTTGAATGAAGATCCAACTTGGTGAAGTAAATTGATCCATGCAATTCATCCAATAATTCATCAATGACAGGAATGGGAAATTTATCTTTAATAGTGAGATTTTTGAGTTCCCTATAATCTAGACACATGTGCCATGATCCATCCTTCTTGTGCACCAATACTATTGGAGTAGAGAAAGAACTTTGACTAGGTTGAATTATACCAGCCTCTAGCATTTTTGCAACCATACGTTCAATTTCACTCTTTTGGGAATAGGGATATCTGTACGGCCTGATGTTTGGAGGAACACTTCCTGGAATCAAATGAATAGCATGATCATGATCACGAATAGGTGGGAGACCTTTGGGAGTCTCAAATACCTTTGAAAGATTGTCCAATACTTTTTGGAGATCTAGAGAAATAGATGATTTCAATGTGGGAACCTCTAGCGAACATAATTGTGCAATTACACCTCGTTGTTCCTTCATTAGAAGCATTATCATACCGTTAGAGCTAATTATCTTTCCTGGTTTCCCTGCAATACCCCTTAATTCAACTCCCTTTCCTTTCACAAAAAATTTCATGAAAATTTCTTGAAAATTAAAAGCTATTGTACACAAGGATTGCAGCCATTGGACTCCTAGTACAACATCAGCACCACCCGCTGGAATGGAAAGCATTGGGTTATTCAATACATATTCTCCCATGGATAGCTTGATATTATGGCACATTCCAGAGAAATTTATGGTTCCTCCACTTGCAACCATCACTTGACACTTTGGTGCTGGATATAGGAAGCAATTCAATTCCTTTGCTATCTTACAATGAATAAAATTATGGGTACTTCCCGAATCAATCAACACTATTACCTTTTTCTTCTTGATATGTCCTTCTATCTTGATAGTTTGAGGAGTGGTAATTCCAACCAATGCATTACAATATATGGTCGGATTCATTTCTTATTTATCTAGGGTTTTTTACTGGACTATATCCTCTTATTTTGACATTTCTTGTTCCTTTTATTCCTCCTCTTCACAATCTATGTAGAATAATTTCTTCTCAGCACACTTATGACCTTCAGTGTATTTGCTATCACAACTATAACAAAGCCCTTTTTCTCCTTTTTCTTCAAATTGTTGTGGTGTCAACCTTGTAGGTTGTGGAAGGCTAGAGGCCACAACACTTCCATCTTTATAGTTGTGAGTGGTAGGCTTCCTGGTTGCCATAATTTTGCTTTCCATTTTTCTTGCTAACCTGAATGCCTTCTCCAATGAATTAGGTTCCCAAAAGCAAACCTCATGTTCGATATTATCCTTTAAAGTCCCTATGAACAAATAAATCCTATGCTCCTCTGGAATATCTTTTACCCTTGTGTTCAATTTTTGGAAGTCCTCAATGTGCTCCATCATTGAACCCTTTTGTTTGAGATTTATCAATTGGCTAAAAAAGGTGTTGCTTTTTGTATCCTCATAATGTGCTATCATTTCTTCCCTAAAAAATTCTAAGGGATAATTTGTTTATGAGAGCAAAGCCATCGATACCATACAAACTGATTTGGTTCCAAATGTAAAGTTGCAATATGTACCTTTTGTGTGTTTTGCACATTATGGAGATCGAAAAATTGCTCCATCTGTAGTATCCATGTTCCAGGATCCTTGCCATCAAACTTCCTCATATTGATTTTTGGAACATGGTGGGCCTTAAATCCAACATTAGAGTATATAAAATCATGATTAACATTTCTTTTTTTCTCATCATGAGTTTCCTTTACTACCCTTTCACCATTAGTGACCATTTCTTGTAGCAACTTATTCAAATTTATCTTCAATTATTCCGTCTTATCTTCCATGCCATTCATCTTAGCTTCCATCTTAGCATCCATGCCATTCATATTAACTTTCATGCCATTTATATTAGCTTCCACACCATTCATATTAGCTTCATTTACGTTTAGTGAGATTGAAAAATTTCTACTTGGTCTTGTAATTTTGATATATCATGTTTCATTTCTTCCTCTTCCTCATGAGTCATGCTAGAGCTTTCAGGCTGCTTACTAGGTGTTTCCATTTTCTTTCTTCGGGAAATTAATTAATCCTAATAATTCTTCACTATTCCATTTGAATTCCTTCAAACTAATTTTTCAAACCAATCTTATGCAAAAATTTTAAAAACTAAACACTTTTTTTTACTTTGTAAGAGATAGATATTGAATCTGTTGTATCTATGTAACTGCATATCTATAATATTTTAAATCTCGTCCTATGGTAGCCCTTTGAGTCCTCTTTCTAACCCTGTAATTCTGATCAGGATTGGATTCCCAAGGAAGATTTATGCCAAATCTCCCATGGTGACCTCATTATAGACTAGCTCAGTAGAGCAAACTTGTTTGATGTGCCACGTGTCACTGTTTCAACCTTAGTACCTAAAATTGATACACAGAAAACTATAGGTCGTCCTATTTTCATAACTTCATACAAATTTCAATCTTATTCTCAAAACAAAAGTTATGGTGATTTTCCCTAGGTCACCTGTTTGGAATGTAATTCGGGAGTCTGAAAAAACCCTAATTGCTTCAAATCATATATCCACAAATATAGTGAGACAAGCTCTGAAATTTGGACTCGAAGTTCAAAATGATTTTGGCTCAACCAGGTTTTTTTTTGTATCTTCTGAAACGTCGCAGAAAAAATGTTATAGCGAAAATGCCACGATGACCTGTTTGGAGCAGCGAAACCCTAGAATCCAAAGCTCTGATACCAAATGTTATGAAACCAGCTCACAAAAATATAGAAAAGATAGATAAACACCTTAGAAATAAGCCTCTTAGAGGGGGAAACCTCCTTTACATTACACAAATGAACAATTATTAGATGATTCAAATGACAAAACCTCCTTTCTATATATAGGAGTCTAAGGGGTCACAATATAACCAAGCTAACCTAACAATAATATTATAAAGGCACAAAAATAACAATATATGGATTCTATGGGGCACAATAATAACAATATGGGGAAAATAGGGGCACAAAAATAATAATAAGGGATACAACGATAATAGTAATGGGGGAATGATGAATATTATAAGGACCTAACAGATGACCAGGAGGTTTACCCATTCCATTAGAAGCTTTGGATACCACAACAGTAGGAAGAGGAGAAGCAGGTACAACATTCAATTCTTTTAGTAAAAAATTATGTTGCTGTTTGATTTTAGTGAGTTAATGAAGGGAAATGTTTACTTTTCTTTTCTTCATATCCTCAACTATATTGTACTCAATAGTATCTGAAACTAATAAGGTTTTGGGTGAATATGGAGAATTGGATGAAGATGGAATTACTTGGGGAGAAGTGGAAGTGGATTTTTTAACAACTTTATCTTTAGCAGTGAAAGTTGAAGGTTTCTATTTTTAAATTGGTTGTATAGGATCAACTGGACTTTTGCTTCCTGTGCTAACACGTAATGCTTCATATTCATTTTTCGTTATCAAAAATAGGAAGAATAAAATCCCACTTTCCATTTAACTAAACTATTTGTTCATCTTGGGATTCATTAGCAGAAAATGTTGCTTCTTACTCGTCTTCATCATCATTTTCTGCATTAGTGATCATGTTTGGAGGTTGGATTAGGTGGTTGATTTCTTCTGAATGGTCTAAAAGGTTTTTTGGAAGAAGATTCAGCTACTATTTTTTTATCTCTACCATCTCATTAGAAAAAGTTTTAAGGACTTGTTGCAATCCTTCAAAATCAAAAGGATCTTTAAATGCTTTCTTTTTAGCTTCATCCTTAAATGTAACTCTTTTAATTTTCTGTCTTCTTGGTCTTTTTTCTTTTCTATTCTATTTATCCCCTTATATACAAACACAACTTCTTTCATGTTTTCTACCAAGATATTTTTATTAGCTCTATCTACACAAATTCCTATGTTAGAACGAAGAGATGAAATATACCATTCAATTTGTACATCGACACCAAGCTAGAAGTAGCTGAGATTTTATTTAACAATTTGTTAAATCTAGAATTGAAATATTTTATCTTTTCCCCTGAATTCATTTATAAATTGGAAAGGTCATTGATAAGAGATGTGATTGAGCGATCATCACCAAATTTAGTCAAAAATAGTTCTTCAAAATATCCCAACTAGTAATAGAATTGGCTGGTAATGAAAAGTACCAAGACCCTGCTGATCCTGTAAGAGTGTACGGGAATAATCTAACAACAACGTCTTCTTCATCTACCTCATTAATATTGATGGCTAACATATAATTATGAAGGTGCTCTTCAGCAGGTAACCTATCACCAAGATTGAATTTGGGAAGCCACCTTTCAGGATGTTTTGGTAGAGGATGAAGTGGTGCTGGCATTTGAACAGCTCCTGGATTAGACCATGGTCTAGTTTCCATTGACATAGTTGGCGAGGTGGATGTGATGAAATAAGAACTGGTAGCTATGATAGTATTGCTCGAGGCAATACTAGTTGTTTGTGTATAGGAAATGGAAATTGATGAAGTGATCCGTAGAGATAAAGGAAATGAAAAAGGAAGAAATGGAGATGTTGGTGAATGAGAGAATGAGGTAATCTCACTAGTAGATGTTTGGTAATCTGATGTAGTACACTAGTAGAAAATGATGAAATTAATGACTAAGTGACTAAAAAATTTAGTCACTACAATTATTTATTGAATTACTACTAAATTTAAGAAATTTTAAGTGATCGAACTAAAAATGACTAACTTAAATGACTAATTTAGTCGAGGGATAAAATATACAACTAGATAATAAATGAATCAACTAAAAGCGACTAACTTAAATGACTAATTTAGTCTAGGATTAAAATATATGACTAGATAATAAGTGAAAAAATTAATAATTCTTAACACAAATGACTATTATAGTCCAAGGATAAAAATATTACCAAATAACAAGTACATGAATCAGTCATTTATGTTAGTAATTTTTAATTGTGTACCACTCTAGAAGTGGAAAATTGCAATTTTGATACTGAAGTGTTACATTTCACTATAGGGGTCTCTGAATCGATTTACAGTGTTAAAATTCCAGCTACCCTTTTGTCTCTAAAGTTTAACACTACAGATGAATTCATCTACAATTAACATAATTACATGTATCATCTATCTACTTTACACTAATGTATTCATTATAATTCTAGTAAAGGTAATATATAGATAATCAAATTAATGTTTATATTTATATTTCTTTGGCCATAAAGTTTAATTTTTAAATTTCATTGATTTATGTTAAAAGTAAGTGGTTTTAAATCTAAGGTTAAATTTTCATATTTACATTTAATAAATAGATAAACATAACATTGCTTATGTTGAAAGCGTAAGTTCATTTAAATCTAGTATTAAAATCGTCATATTTACATTTGATAAATATTAAATAGATAAACCTAAAATATATATTTATATACCTATTTAGTAAATAGGTATAAACCTTTATTAATTGAAGTATGAAATTTAATTTTTTAATGGTGTATGAACCTTTGTTAATTTAGATATGAACCTTCTTTAATTTTTAATGTTATTATAAGCTTTTGTTAATTGTGTATATATGTATATATATCTATATATGTATGTATATATATATATATATATATATATATATATATATAGATATATATATATATATATATATATATATATATATATATATATATATATATATATAAACCTTTATTAATGATAAATAATTCTAATAGTGGATAGATAAACTAATGATCAAATAAAAATCATTTCAATAAAATCAAATTATAATAGTTTAATTTTTTTTAATAATGGACACTGTTTTTAATAATTGATACGTGATGTAATTATTTTTATTTTTTCATACATAACGTAATGATCATTTCATGAAAATGGGAAACGGGCCATGAAAGCCAAACCTTGGTTATGAAAACTAGCTATGAAAGTGAAAAGTAGGTTTTGAAACTAGGAATGAAAGCCTAGGAACGAAAACAAAATATTTTTACTCGTGAAAAATGGCTATTCCTACCCCATGCAAACTTACTAAGAACCCTGTTTCTAGGCAAATCGGTTATTCTTACTGTGAAGAGGTCCACTCTAGGTTTACCTGGTTTCTAAATTCCCCATGAAAACTGGATGTTCGGTCCATAAAGATCGCTCTTTGGAGCCAAATTTTTGCCGTTGGTGAGAGGGTTTTGGTATATTTTGAGAGATTTGAGATAAATTGGTTGTGGTTAAAGATTTTTAGGGTTTGCGAAATTTTCTATATAATTACAGCTCTTGTCATGGATAGAAGAGCATTTGGGAGAACTTGGAGGCTTTTGAAGAGGCGAGCAACAACTAATTTACAATTGAAGCCTGCAATTTTAGAGATGGAATCACAGGTTAGTTGGGTTTATAGGTTTATATTTTTCTATGTTCATGCATTTTTACTACTTTTCCATGAGTTCGTTCTAAGATGTTTGTTTTGTAGAGTCAAAATTTCCTCATGCACATACCTAGAACTGAAACAACTTTTGTTGGTTGCATAATTTTAAATTGTTGCATCTCCCACTTTAATGTTTTTTGCAACCTTCTTTCTTACTTGATCTTTCCATATTTTAACAATATATATTTGATTCTTTAGATTTATGACTTCAATGGGCTTGAGGGGTATCTATTCTTCCACAACCTCTCACTAGCATATCTATGTTTTAACATAGGAAACTATGCTTGTAAATAGCCTATGATAGCGAGGTAGTTACCCTAACCAGGTGTGATTTTCCAAAATGGATCTTGGAAAAAACTCTTAAGTCTTCAATTCTATTTAAATGGGAGAATATGTTTTAAAAGCCCTTTAAAGAACTATCACATTGTGGCCTTTTATCGCATCCGGAGAAAATATATGGTTCATCGCATATATATATATATATATATATATATATATATATATATATATATATATATATATATATATATATATATATATATATATATATATATATATATATATTACAATGGAGTTCATTATCGCATCGGGAAAAACCAAGGTTTAGCATTAAAAGACCGTGGCCTTTTGGAACTGTGACAATGATTAACGCGAGTTAACGAGGGTCGTTGATCGAGCGCACAGATCAATGGTCTAGATCAACTACCATATCGCATCGTGGGGGACCAAACAGAGGTTAAACCATGTGCACGTTGAATACCGCCGACCGCAGGATCGAGGGACCGCATCATCCGATGGATATCGGGCGCAAAGGTAATCAGGCGTTAACTCAGAGATCGGACCCGAACTTTTATGGACTGGGAGTTTATAAACCCCATCAGGTCCGTAAGGATTGTTAAGAGTCGGGCAAGTTGTCTACCCGAAATCGCCAGGGACCATCGGATCTACTAAGCATAGATCAATGACAAAGGATTGTCGATCAGATTTGTTTGTGCAGAGGAAGATCTCAGTCGTCGATCTGGTGGCAGAAGACCAACGGCGGAGATTTACTCGCATCGCAACATGGCCAAAGGAAGGACTTACCGGGGGCTCGAGACATTGCGATATGCGATCGCCGATCACCATATCGCATCACAACAATACAAAGGAGCGGGCGATATGTGACATGTGATACACCTAGACCCGATAAGGATTATAGGTCGGGTTTAAATAAATTTGAAGTCCAGTTTCTTTGGATTTCTTTGTATTTCCCCATGTATTGATATATGGCCACATGCAATGCGATATAGCAATAATGCGATAAAACAATGGACCCGATAGGTTTATAGATGTGGCTTCATATCTTTTGAAGTCCGGCTTGGTCGGATTTTCCATGTTTTGTAGTGTATTTCTATTTTTAAACAGAGAAGCGATTCTTTGGGATTTTCACCCGCACTGGTCCTTTCCATTTGGAAACAAGTGGCCACCATACCTGAGAGCGTTTTGCAGTGATTGTTTAATGCTCAAAAGGGATTTGAACAGACAATGGCCGGGAGCTAGAGAGCCCGAAGAGGGATACAAACCAACAGCGTTGATAGGCTTAAAAGGCCATCCAATGACAGAACAGACAACCAGAGAGCCAGAGAGGAAGTCAGAGGTCAAAGACAGATTGAGATAGAACAGTTGATCATAGGCATTAAGAGGGTGAGTCTGTGCACTCTTTAGACTCGACGTTTTCGAGTATCCCTGTGTAATATCATTGTTTGTGTGTTGAGACTTGGGTTGAGCTCACACTTGTAATATTTTTTTCTTAAAGACTTAATAGATAGGTCACCACTGAGAGCTGGACGAGGAGACGTATCCAAGAAGTCTGGTGAACTCCTTGATTATTCACGGTGTTGATGTGTGTGTGCCTGTTATGTTTTTTGATTGCTCATTGTCTATATTATTTGCAATCTTTTTGATCCATTGCACTAAGTAATATAGGCATTTTCCTGCACGTAAGTTTGTAATACCATAATATTGATTTAAGATCTCATTTTCAGATTAAGTGGTATCAAAGTATTTGGTTTTGTTAAGGTTAGACAAGCTTGTGCTGGATTTTGAAATCTAACTAGATTAAAGCTCGGATTAGGAGAAGGAGAACTTATTGAGGCTAATCCAGAGATTGGAAGATTCTATTCTCAGAGGAGAATGGCAGAAGAAACTCCATTGGGATCATAATCCCAATTTATGGAAGGTTTTAAGTCACTCTAATCCATGGTGGAAGAGATGTATCTGGAATTTAAGAAGGATCAAGGTGAAAGCCCCTCAACACCTAAACCAGACAAAGGAATAGAGAAACCTTTTCTAGTTTCCTCTCCAAAAGGCAAAGGAAAAGGAGAAATGCCTCCTCCACCAACTCGTCCATCATCACCTTCATCATCCTCATCATCTTCTTCACATAAAACTAGCCCTGATAAGAAAACGAAGAAAACTTCTTTGATTAAATTAGATGTGAAGTTTGATTTGCCAATTTATGATGGAGAACTAAATGCAGAGAAGCTAGATAACTGGACAAGACAGATTGATGTATATTGTAGGGTGCAGAACATTGATTCAAAAAGGAAAAAGATTCAGCTGGCTAGCCTTCAACTTGGAGGAACTACACTAGTATGGTGGGAAGGCAAGACACAAGCTGATTTGCAAAAACATGGTAAAATCATTTCTACCTAGAATGAATTTGTTTTTGCTATCAAAAATAAATTTTATCCTTTAGCTTACATGCAACAGGCAATGATGAGTTGGCAAACTCTTCGCCAGTTGAAGGGTCAGAGTGTACAAAGTTATACTCAGGAATTCAGGAAAAGATCTTTAAAAATAGGAATATCTTGGATTTAAGAGATCTGTGGTTTGTAACGATTAGGCAAGGTATGAGGTCTGTAAAAGATGATATTGACAAACATCAGCTTGAAGGAGTCTATAAAATAGATTGTTCATGTGGAAAAAGCTACATTGGTGAAACAGGTCGCTCCCTACACACAAGGCTCAAGGAACATGGCGCTGATATTAGGAATGAAAGGACTCGTACTTCAGCCTTGGCAGAGCACTCCTCAAAAACTAAACACCATATATGCTTGGAAAGCGCCTCAATTGTCGCAAGGGAAGAACAACATCATAGACGAAAGATCAGAGAAGCGCTTGAAATTATCAAACATCCTCAGAATCTGAACAGAGACAATGGTGTGGAGATTAGCGGGAGTTGGCTTCCCTTAATCAGGGAAATCAAGATCGCCGACACGTCCCAGGTATAGCATATCTTCTTCCTTATCTATTAAAATTTTATTCTTACCTTAAAAAAATAATAACTATAATAATAAATAATCAAATAAATTTATAATAAATTAATAAACTCTTAATAAATAATAAATAAATCTTAATAAAAAGTGATGATTCTATTTATTGATATTAATAATGATATCAATTAATATAAATTATCAAATATTATCTTTATTAACATTCGTTAATATTAATTAGTTTAATATATTAATTAATTTATAGAGCAATTAATTAATATATTATTTATTATTAATATTAATTAATGATTAGGTCGCTTAACCCATCTTCATGCATTCGGACTAGGGTTCCTCTGAAACCCGTGACGGCGCTTCCAGACAGAGGAGCCTCCTGCAAACCCTGACCTATTCCAGGCACTGAGACCACATCGCATCAGCTCTGCGCCAGCCAGGCGCTATGGAAACACCGGGGGGGGGGGGGCGACAGGGCCCTCCCCAATGCAGCAGGAGAAGGACTCTGACCTCTTCTTCGGATCGATTAGCAGAGAAATATTGAACAATGAAAGCTCAACAAGGCAAGAGAACAGCAAGCCGGAAGATCCGCAAGGTCAGGACAATGGACCTTAGGACAAAGGGAAAAACGACAAAAAGGAGACGCCAAAAGTCACCTCAGCCACCTGCAAACCTGTAGCTGCAGAAAGGCCCAGAATCGAACTACAAGGTCACCTGGTAAATGCTAGAATAGAGTTTATGAAAGAGCATGCAATCATAGGGAAATTCATAGGCTTATGGCCAACGGAAAAAGCTCTCTCTGGTTGGATAGCTGCCAAATGGAAACCAAAGGGAGATGTCCAGCTTCAACTAGGACCGAAAGGCTTCTTTACAGTCATCTTCTACTGCGTGGAAGACAAACTCAAGGTGTTAGGTACAGGCCCACATTTCTTCAATGCTGCAGGGCTGTACATGCGAGACTGGAAACCCAGATTTAATCCAGATAAAGAAGACCTAACTTGGGCACCAGTATGGATCCGACTATATGGACTCCCTGATGAATATTGGGACGAAGATTCACTCAGAAGAATTGGAAATGGTGTGGGAGAATACATCAGGACGGCCGAAGAAACCAAATCCCGCAGATTCATTTCATATGCTCGCATATGTGTCTTCATAAGGTTGAATGAAGCGCTACCAGAATCGATAACACTCTCTCACTGGGATGAAGAATGGACCCAGCCCTTGGATTATGAGCATGTGCCCTTCCGATGTAGACGATGCCATGCTCTGGGGCACTTATTCAGGGACTGTCCTCTAAATGTCCCAGATCTGTCTCAGAACTCCTCCGCCAAGCCCAATCAAGATGGGTTCACCAAAGTAACAAGCAGAAGGCGCTCGCACCGGAAAAACGCCAGCGGGCAAAAGTCTCAGCAGAATAATCACAAAGATCAAGCATCCAAAAATAGTTTTGAGATCCTCAATAGCATTCCGGAAGAACGACCCTTGGAAAATCCCAGCAAAGCCGATCTCCCATCCTCCTCAAGCCGCCCCCCCCCCCCTCCAGCCCCCCCCCAACTCGAAAACCCCTTTCATAATACCAACCATTTTATCCAGGAATCAGGAGGATCCGATGAATAACCCCAAGAATATGGAGATAGACGGGACATAGAAGCCCGCCCAGACTTCAGAGCCTACACAGGAAGACACCAGTGTCATAGAAATAATGGAGGAAGAAGCTGAAAATGTGGACCTTCACGGACTCGACATTAATGAACTAGAGTTGGCATGTAGGAAAAAGGCGTTTGAATCCATCGCTGAAACTGACCTAGAAAAGTTGGAGATGGTCATCTCCAAAGTCTACCAACAACATCAGTTAGGGATTCAAGCAGGAAGCACCTGGGATGGTAGACTGCGTCCAAAATATTTCAAAAAAAGAGGAAGGAAAACAGTTCTTCAAAGAACAATAGAGCTTGGAGAAGTCCTAGTGGATTCAGGCCACTATGCGAAGCTTACGAAATACTTCAGCCCCTCTCAACCCAGTTATCAATGAAGCTCATCTCTTGGAATCTTAGAGGCCTCAACGGCCCTGCAAAATATAGAATGCTCAAAAACATGATAAAGATGGAGAAACCGCACATTTGCTTCTTTCAAGAAACCAAATGCAATAGCGCTACTCTAGGTCGAATACTCTCCAAGGCCTGGCCGGGCTGCCAATCAGTGGCTGTGGATGCGACTGGAGCTTCGGGAGGACTCGCCATAGCCTGGAACACTCAAGCCATAACTCTCACTGATTTCCATGCAGCCCATCATCTCATTCAAGCGGCCTTTCACATTATAGGCACAAAGGTTCATGGGAACTTATCTAATGTTTACTTCCCACAGGATGGAGGCAGTAAAAAAATACTCCTTGACACCATCGAGGCCCTCAGCATTAACAGACAACATCCTCTCTGGATTGTGGCGGGGGATTTTAATATGATCACCAAACTAGAGGACAAAACAGGGGGTAGAACCAGATTGGAACCTGAGGTGGAACACTTCAAGGATTTCATCCTAAATGCCTCCCTTATTGATATGCCCTTTTGTAATGGAATCTACACTTGGAGCAATCACAGAAAAGGGAAGCATCAGATAGCCTCCAAGCTGGACCGATTTCTGATATCGGACAACGTAGTGCACATCGGGGGCGATTTCAATGCGGAGATTCTGGCCCACTCTGGATCGGATCACTGGCCAATAGCCCTGCAATGGCAAAGACCAGGGAGCAGCACCAGGAAGCCATTTCGATTTGAAAAATTCTGGTTAACCCACCCGGCATTCAAGGACTTCGTCAAATCTATTTGGGCCTCCTTTGTCCCTCCAGAAGGCACCAAAATGTTCAAACTCCAACAGAAATTAAGGCACCTGAAAAACCACCTCAAACACTGGAATAAGGAGATCTTTGGGAACATCTTCGAAGCCCAACAGCAACTCAATCAGGAGCTCAAGCTACTCCACCAGACAGTCATCAATTCAGGGCATACAGAGGCTACCCTAGAAAAAGAAAAGCACATCAACAATCAACTTGAAGAAAGGAGAAAGCAAGAAGAAATTTATTGGAGACAGAAATCAAGGGTTAGATGGCTTAAAGAAGGAGAGCGTAACACCAAATTCTTCCACAATACAACAGTGCAACGAAGAATGCACAACAAGATCTCATTCATCCAGAACCAGGAGGGAGGTAAAGAGGAGGAGCATGAGAAAATAGAAGAAACCCTCCTCAATCACTTCAAACAAGTCCACCAAGAACAATCAGGGGATCGAAAGGCAGCTATCGAGAAAATCACAAACAACATTCCCAGGATAATAACGGAGGAGCAAAACGATCTGCTCATGAGCCCGATTCTCAGCCAAGAGGTGGATGAAGCAATGGCGCAGCTTAAAGAAGGTAAGGCTCCTGGCCCTGATGGCTTTACCACTGATTTTTTTCATGCTTTCTGGGATATGATTAAGGTAGAGGTTTGGAAAATTGTAGAAGAATCTCGAGCCCTTCGATGGATGCTGCCCTCTCTAAACTCTACCTTCATCACTCTCATTCCCAAGGAAGAGAACTCCACTACCCCTGACAAATTCAGGCCCATAGCTCTATGCAATGTTCTCTATAAAGTCATTACCAAAGTCATCGCCAACAGACTCAAGCCCCTTCTCCCTCAGATCATCTCACCTGAGCAATCAGGCTATGTGGAAGGCAGACAAATAATGGATGGTATAATACTCTCCCATGAGATCATTCACTCGCTCAAGCTCTCCAAAAAAGCGGGCATGTTACTCAAGCTTGACTTATCCAAGGCATTTGACAAACTCAGCTGGGCCTATATTCAGAACATGCTGAGAGCCTTTGGCTTCTGTGCCACTTGGGTAAGATGGATAATGAGCCTCATCTCCTCCTCCCACTTCTCCATTCTTGTCAATGGGCTGCCCTCTAACCCCTTCAAACCCTCCAGGGGCATCAGGCAAGGGGATCCTCTATCCCCCTTCTTATTTGTGATAATGGCGGAGGGCCTAGGTCGGCACATCAAGCAAGCTAGGCAAGCCAACCATATTAGGGGAATCTCAATCCACAACTCCCCTGCCTCCTCCCACCAGCAGTTTGTGGACGACACCATGCTGTATGGCCATCCCTCTGCTCAGGAAGCCTCATGTCTGAAATCTCTGCTCAACGACTTCTCAAAAGCTTCAGGAACCCAAATCAATAACACCAAATCCCAAATTTTCTTCTTCCACACCCCTCCCTCTGTCAAACGTGCTGTCTCTCGCATTCTGGGTTTTCAAACTGCCTCTCTCCCCTCCACTTACCTGGGAGCGCCTCTCACTGCCTCCGCCATAAAGCAACCAGCTTGGAGGCGTCTTATTGAGAAAATGGAATTTAAACTCAACCTTTGGACGCACCGCTCCCTCAATTTAGCAAGTAGAGCGGTGCTCCTTAAAGCCATCCTTCAAGCCATGCCCCTCTACTTGTTCTCCATCCTAGCCGCTCCAAAATGGGTCCTGAAAAGGCTGAGAAATTTACAGCGCAATTTTCTTTGGGGAAGTTCAGCTACCAACCATAAATGGGCGCTTGTAAAATGGGACACCACTAGCAAGCCCAAGCACAAAGGTGGAATTGGCCTCCGAGACCCTGAGCACAGCAATATCATCATGACCGCCAAAATCTGGTGGCAATGGTTAACAAATCAGGACAAACCATGGGCCAGAATTTGGATCGCCAAATACACCAACAATATGCCGCATGCAGAGCTTATTAGATTCACGCCCACAAGCACAGGTTCACTCATTTGGAATGCGGCCAAGCAGCATCACCAATTGATTCAGAAACATAGCTTCTGGGAAATAAGGAATGGTCAACATGCCAGATTCTGGTACGATGCATGGAACCAACTTCCCAAACTAACCAATGTACTTCCAGCAGCCATTATTCCAGGTGGGCAAGAGCAACGGCATGCCAAAGTCCACCATTACTGGAATCCGGAAACGGGAAGAGGCTTCAGGAATTGGCTTTCTAGCAACCAAATAATCAACACCAACAGAACGCAGGAAGCAGAGGCCCTTGACACTGAATTGGCAAAAAGAAGAATTAGGCACAACAACAACGACGACATTCTCAGATGGGGCTACCTCCCCAAGGGCTCTTACTCCACCTCTGAAGCCTACAATCTTTTAGAAGATCCTCCCGTCAACCCTGATCCTCTCTGGTCTAGAATCTGGAGTTTCAAAATATGGCCCAAAATCACTCACTTTCTTTGGTTGGTGGGACACAAAAAGATTCTTACATGGGACAAATTGCAGAAACGCAACTTCCACGGGCCCTCGATTTGCCACAACTGCTTTCAGAATGAAGAAACCTTGCAGCATCTTCTAGACTCATGTCCGCTTGCTACTCAACTATGGGAGAAGATAGAATTCAGAAGTCAAAGGCGCTGCAGAGACATGGGAGGCATAATAAATACCATTAGGCAATGGCCAAAAAGCCCCTACAAAAGTGGTCTGCTTAACCACTTGTGGAACATAATTCCAGGTTTTCTCCTATGGAATATTTGGAAGGAACGGAATAGGCGCATATTCAAAAACTATAGCTTGAATAAGGAGGACATATGGAACAGGATGCACGCCAACATCCAAGAAACCATGCTTCTGCAGTCCTGGACCCAACAAGATCTCCCAACTGAAGACAATGAGAAAAACATCTTATCAAACTGGGGACTGCAACTGACACAAGAACCAACCACACAGCAAGCAGCAAATAGCAACGGCAAGGAGAAGGAAAGCTGGGAGGCCCCACCTATTCATTCATACAAGCTCAACTTTGATGGCGCATCCAAGGGAAATCCAGGACCTGCAGGATTTGGAGGAATCATCAGAGATCATCACGGAACTCTGCAACAGATCTACTTTGGCAACCTAGGTTGGGACACCAACAATTCAGCAGAGCTGGAGGGCATGTGGCAAGGACTTCTCACTGCAAGGAGACACAATCTTCAACCATTGATAGTGGAGGGGGACTCCCAAATTCTCATAAACATGGCCATTCGAATCCAGAATGGATCGCAGGCCAGGAAAATAGCCAATAGTTGGAGACTAGAGGCCAGACTCAGCAGCATGGCGGAGGAAATTGGCAACTACAATGCCATCTCTTTTCATCATACTAAAAGAGAAGGTAATAAGGTGGCTGATCTTCTTGCCAACATAGGGGTTGACTCAGATCAGCCCTTCCTTGAGGGACACCTGAACATCATTCCAAATAATCAAAGAAAACAGGAATGTGAGAGTCTCATCCACAGGGACAATGAGACCCCGGATGCGGGTGGCGGGACGGAAGAGATGGGCACGCCACATGCCACGCATGGGCTGCCCCGTGTAAACAATACGGCCACCAGGGGAAGGCCGTCAACCTTAACATGAACCCCCCAGCTGCGTTAATGCAGTTAATGGCAAGGGTGGTAGGTTTATGGATCTGCAGAGAGCACTTAATGCGCGCCTGGTTCGAGGGCATAAGGCAAAGTTTATCAGGCGCGATGGAGTGCGCAAGGAATTATTGTCTGAAGAATTTTGGAAGAGGGGAAATTACAGAGAGCCGAGGCGGTGGCAGCTTCGTTCACCTCGACGCCTGGTTTCTCGTGGTCACTGTCACTGCCATTGCCACTCTGGTTGCTGGTCATGTAGACGGCGGCAATCGGCTCAATTGCAGGGTAAGAACTGGAATTGGTCCACCTTGCTACCAAGGGACGGGTCTCAGAAAGGAAATTGGGCACCAGAGAGAGATCTGGGAAACAATTGGCTCTGTCTTCGACTCCAAGCTCACCTGCAAACACACAAGAAAAGATTCAGAATCACCATGGTTAAACTCCGACAACGACAGCCATGTAGGAGAGGTCCAGCAAGAGGTTCCTCCTCGCGAGCCCCAGCAGTGGATGAGCATCACCACTGCTGTTGCTGCTATTGCCATAGGAGAGCCAGAGCTACCCCACTCCCCATCAGTCAGTTCTTGGAGGTTGGGAGCGCTAATGAAGAAAAATCCGAGCTTCCCTCCTTTGGCTCAGTGGTTTTCACATTGCAAAGTTCTGAGAGCAACCCAGGGCTCAATGCCCACATCTCAGTCATGTTCACAAAACTTCGGGAAGGAAATGGGGAGAACACCCCTCAGAACTTGCAGGAGAAGCAAGCGGAAGGCAAAGGCAAAGAAATTGACAAAGGAGAACATGAAGCAGGGAAACAGAGCTCAGCTATGGAGCCACCAGCGTCTGAGGCTGGACCGCACGATACCTCTCCTCCGGTGGGGCCAGCTCCTTCAGATATTGATGAAGAGACATGGAGAAAGATGTGGGAGGGACGACCAGAGGGGGATGGCTGGGCGTATGTTGTGGAGGACAAAAGCCTCGCTGAAGAAGCTGATGCCTATTTCGCGACCCTTCCTTCATCTTCAACTCATCACAAGGATTAACGCAGACGCAGACGCGGGTACTTCTCTCTTGCATTTTCGTTTTGCTTGCTGGAAGCTGATGCTTGCATCGTCGCCATTTGTAATTAAGCCTTGTCTCTGGTCTGATCTTAATTTCAATTGGTCCACGTCGAGCGCTTCTGTCTTGCTCACTTCTATCTGGTTGTTGAGTCAGTCCCTTTTGGCAGTTAGCTCCTGCATGGGCAGTAATGTGTTGGGTCCTCTTTCTGTGGCTCCACTGGGAGTCCGTTGATTTCTAGAACTGTTTTTGCAAATTTGATCCGGTGCTGCCCCTGCGTGGGAGCTTTTAGTGTCGAGCATGGTCTGAATGGTTTTGATAAGGCTTTCCCTGCGTGGGAGCCTTCAGAATTTTGGTCAAGGTTCCCAGGGTGCTACCAGAGGCCCTGGAAAACTCGTCTTACAGTCTGTAATTTTTACTTGTACAGTTAATATATGACTTAGCTAGTTTTTACGGAGAAAAAAAAAATATTAATTAATGATTAATTAATTATTAAGTGGTTTCTAATTTAATATATTAACATTATTGATTAGGTATTATTAATATTTTCAACTCTATTAATATCTATTAGCTGTATTAATTTTGTTTTATTAACTTTTCTTAATATATTAACATAACTATTAATTAAAATATTAATTATTATTAATATTAATTACTGTTAATTCATTTTTAAATGTTTTATTAATCATTAATAGTTACTAACTCTATTAATTAAATATTATTAATATCTTAACCCTATTAATATCTATTAACTTTATTAGTATTGTTTATTAAACATTTATTAATATTGATTATTTAAATATATTTATTTATTAATTTAATAAATTAATTTATTAAATTATAACAATTAATTAATATATTAATTATTGTTAATATTAATAGAATTTTAAATCAAATAACTTTAAATATTGATACAATTTTCTTATTTCTCTAAAAAAAAAATTAAAATTCTATTATATAAATAAATATAAATAAACATTTCCCAACTACAATTTTAAGTAAATAAATGAATAAATAAATAATTTATTAAATAAAAATAAAAATTAAAAAAAACAAAATAAAATAAAATAAAATTTTTATTATATTATTATCATATATTAAATAACTATTATTTTACCATTTAGGTGTTGTTTTTAAACTAATTTTCTTACTCTCCTATAAAAACAAAAATTAATATATAATACTCAAAAATATAAATATAAATAAATAATCGAATGAATTATTAATTAATTAATAAATCAATAATAAAAATATTCAGCCGACATTCTGCTGATCTTAAAAATTTATTTCCTCATTATTATTTATTTCCTCCTAAGCGGCTCTTCTTTTATCATCATTCATAAGCCCTAATGATGGATCCCAGTTGGGATTTGAAACATTGGCATAAAAATGTTCATACTGTGGATTCTCCGGTAACTGACTCAAAAAATAGGAATATCATTAGACTCACCTAAGACTTTATTGAAGTATATAGGTGGTCTTCATAGTTATTTAAAGCATACTATTCTCATGTTTAATCCCACTAGCTTAGATGATGTATCAGTTCAAGAAACACATCTAGAAGTTAGAGGTAAGAATGTAAACCCAGATATTGGCGGAACATCGAAATATTCTGTAAGTAAGAACAAGGAAAAGAAGAAATTGAAATGGAAAGAGAGGAAAGAAAACACTGTAAATAAGGATAAACCTTTATGCACTCATTGCAAGAAAGAAGGACACGATGAGACACACTGCTGGTCTTTGCATCTAGAACTAAGACCTAAGAAGTTCCGTGGTAAGAAGAAAAAGACTGCTCCTACTATTCAAAAGGACTTGGGATCAGATTCGAGCGATGAAACAATAGTTACAACCATAGGTATTAAAGGTAAGGATCCTGAAGAATCAACAAGTAATTCTGCATAATCTGTTGATAATGAAAATAATGAGAGGGAAGGAAATGAGATTTTTTGTATTAGAGTAATTTCTAGGAATAATAAGATTGATCCTTTATTTGATAGTGGATCAAAAGTAAACTTGATTTATGAAACAATCGTAAAGAAGTTGGGATTACAAAGAAAACCTCATGAGGAGCCATATCCATTAGGTTGGGTGTGTGATAAAAGACAGCTACAAGTAACGAGACAATGTAAACTTAGGTTTGCTATTGGATCAACATTTGTAGATGAGGTTGAGTTAGATATAGTTCCACTGGATATATGTGTTATTTTTTTGGGAAGTCCATACTTGTATGATAGGAAAGCTATTTTCTATAGAGCTGAAAATAAGTATCAACTCACTAAAGATGGCATTGAATATATTGTAAGAGCTCATAAACTCGAAAATAATTATTCTCTCATAAATTTAGGACAAATGAAAAGAATTGTGAATTCAAGTAAGCAATTTTTACTAATGGTTGTAAAGGCAAAGGATCCTGAAAAATCCAAAGCATTTGAAGGTTGTGATTCTAAATAGAAAGCTGATTTAGTTAAAGTTGTTTCAGAGTATGATGTTCTATTTCAAGAACCAAAAGGTTTGCCACCCAAGCAAGAAATAGTACATGATATTTGTTTGTAGCAAGATGCTCCATTACCTAACATTGGAATGTACAGGTTGTCAGCTTTAGAGAATGTATAGATAAAGAAGTAGGTACAGGAGTTGCTCGAAAAAGGGTTTATAAGACCAAGCACATCACCATGTGGATCTCCAATCATGTTGGTGAGAAAGAAAGATGGATCGTGGACAATGTGCATTGATTATAGAGCACTAAATAAAATAACAATGAAGAATTGTTATCCTCTTCCTCGTATTGATGATCTATTGGATCAATTGAAAGAAGTAGTTTACTTTTCTAAGTTATACTTACAAATTGGTTATCATCAGATCAGAGTTGCAGAATAGGATGCATTGAAGACTGCTTTGAAGACAAAGCAAGGATTGTATGAATGGTTGGTTATGCCTTTTGGCTTAACTAATGCTCCTGATACGTCTATGAGAGTTATGAATGATGTACTCAGACCTTTTAATGATGATTTTGTAATTGTTTATTTAGATGAAATTCTTGTTTTTAATAAGACATGGGAAGACCATGTAAAGCATGTAAAGCAAACTTTAGATGTTTTAAAAAGAGAAAATCTCTATGTAAAACTCTCAAAGTGTGAATTTGGTAGATCATCTTTAAATTATTTGGGTTATATTGTTGGGGGTGGTGAATTGAAGATAGATCCCTCTAAGGTTAAAGTCATTGTGAATTGGCCTAAACCCAAATCTATTACAGAGGTTAGGAGTTTCCTAGGGGCATCATAATACTGGAGAAAGTTTATTGCTAACTTTTCTTTGATTGCTGCTCCATTACATGCTTTAACAGGATTGAAACTAGTGTTTTAGTGGGGAGGCAAATAGTAGAAAGCCTTCAACATCTTAAAAGAAAAAATCAGTACAACACCAGTACTAGCACTGCCATATCTTCATCACTCATTTGAGATCGAGACAGATGCCAGTGACTATGCCATGGGAGCAGTGTTGATGCAACACGGTCAACCCATATGCTATCATTCTGAGACATTTACTTCTGCAGTAGTTAATTATCCCACATATGATAAAGAATTGTATGCATTAGTACAAAGCATGAAAAAGTGGAAACATTACCTAATGGGTAAAGAAGCAATAATACATACAGATCATCAACTACTTCAATATTTTCACACACAAACTAAATTGCAGCAATCAAGACATTATAGGTGGATGGGTTTTCTACAACAATTTCATCTTGTCATCAGATATAAGGAGGGCATACACAATAAGGTTTCAAACATGTTATCAAGACCAATCATAAATGCATCTACTATACTTAAGCATAATTCAGTAATGCATGAAAGTTACATTGAAAAATATGCTCAAGATGTAGATTTTAAAGATGTATATGCAAATTTAAGTCATTGAAAACAAGTAGAAGAATTGGATTATTGTGTAAAGGACCAACTCTTCTATCATTTGGGAAACTTATGCATTCCACAAACTGAAAGAGTTAACATAATCCAAGAGGCACATACTTATCTCATATCAGGTCATTTTGGTGTAAATAAAATAGTTGCACAATTGCAAAGGTTCTGTTATTGGCCAAGAATGCATGAAACAGTTTCTAGGTATATCAAAGGGTGTATTATGTGTGCTACAAGCAAACCAAGTAATAGAAAATTAGGCTTGTACACTCCACTTCCAATTCCTTCTCATCCTTGGGAAAGTGTTTCCATGGATTTTGTTGGGGGATTGCCAAAGTCTAGCAAAGTTCATGATTATTTGTATGTTGTTATGGATATGTTCAGTAAAATGTGTATTTTGATACCTTGTAACAAGTAGGTTAAAGCTGAACAAACAACAAATTTGTTCTTTCAGAATGTATGTGTTCATTTTGGTTTACCCACTTCTATTGTATCTAATCGATATTCTCTATTCGTTGGGAAGTTTTGGTCAAGTTTATGGGAGTTGATGGACACTAGATTGAAGAAGAGCATAGCATTTCATCCACAAAGAGATGGTTAGATAGAGGTGGTCAATAGGACAGTGATCTAGTTGCTCAGAGGCTATTGCAGCAAGCATCCCAAGATTTGGGATGAGCATTTGTGTTATGTGCAACATGCTTACAACTATGCCAAGCACTCTTCTACTCAGAGATCTCCTTTTGAGACTTGTTTTGGTTTTATACCAAAGTCTCCCTTGGATTTTGTCTTTGATAAAGACATAGCAGTTGATGGACACAATGATGTGGACAAAGCAACCAAGTTCATTGAACAAATCCAAGAAATTCACCAGGCAGTACAGGAAGAGCTGGAAAGAAGTCAAGCTAAGTGCAAGGAAAGACATGACAAGCATCAAGTTGAGCATAATTTTCAAGTTGGTGATCAAGTTTGGATGTACATCAACAAAGATAGAATGCAAGGTGAAAGGTAAGAAGCTAAAACAAATAAGGTATGGACCTTTCAAGATACTTGATAAAATTGGTGAAAATGCTTTTCGCCTTGATTTGCCAGCTTATATGCAGATCTATTTAGTCATTAATGCAGCAAACTTGAGACTGTATGAACCTTCATTGGTTGAAGATCCTGAAGAGAAAAGTCAGTTATCTTCTATTGATGATCTGTTGCCTAAGTAGCTAAATGAGTTACAAGAAGACACAGTTCTCTACAGGAAGGTGAGAACTACACGTCGAGGGGGTGTTGAGTACCTAAGAATAGGACTCAAAGGTTCAAAACCAAGTAGTGCACAATGGATGGAAATTGGACAAGTGAGGGAGTTGTATCCTCACTTGATCGATGCCTAAAAACCAACTTTTGGTGGTCCAAAATCTTTTCAGTGGGAAGGCGTGATCCAAAATGGATCTTGGAAAAACCTCTTAAGTCTTCAATTGTATTTAAATGGGAAAATATGTTTTAAAATCCCTTTAAAGAACTATCACATTGTGGCCTTTTATCGCATCCAGAGAAAATATATGGTTCATCGCATATATGCATATATATATTACAATGGAGTTCGTTATCACATCAGGAAAAACCAAGGTTTAGTGTTAAAAGACCGTGGCCTTTTGGAACTGTGACAACGATTAGCATGAGTTAATGAGGGCCGTTGATCGAGCACATAGATCAACGGTCCAGATCAACTACCATATCGCATCGTGGGGGACCAAACGGAGGTTAAACCGTGTGCACGTTGAATACCCGTCGACCGCAAGATCGAGGGACCGCATCATCCGATGGATATCGGGCGCAAAGGTAATCGGGCGTTAACTCAGAGATCGGACCCGAACTTTTATGGACTGGGAGTTTATAAACCCCATCAGGTCCGTAAGTATTGTTAAGAGTTGGGCAAGTTGTCCACCTGAAATCGCCAGGGACCATCGGATCTACTAAGCGTAGATCAACGGTAGAGGACTGTCAATCAGATTTGTTTGTGTGGAGGAAGATCTCAGCCGTCGATCTGGTGGCGGATGACTAACAACGAAGATTTACTCGCATCACAACATGGCCAAAGGAAGGACTTACCGGGGGCTCAAGACATTGCGATATGCGATCACCGATCACCATATCACATCGCAGCAATACAAAGGAGCAGGCGATATGCGACATGCGATACACCCAAACCCGATAAGGATTATAGGTTGGGTTTAAATAAATTTGAAGTCTGGTTTCTTTGGATTTCTTTGTATTTCCCCATGTATTGATATATGGCCACATGCAATGCGATATAGTGATAATGCGATAAAACAACGGACCCGATAGGTTTATAGATGCAGCTTCATATATTTTGAAGTCTGGCTTGGTCGGATTTTCCATGTTTTGTAGTGTATTTCTGTTTTTAAACAGAGAAGCGATTCTTTGGGATTTTCACCCGCGCTGGTCCTTTCCATTTGGAAACAGGTGGCCACCATACCTGAGAGTGTTTTGCAGTGATTGTTTAACGTTCAAAAGGGATTTGAACGGATAACAGTTGGGAGCTAGAGAGTCTAAAGAGGGATACAAACCGATAGCACCGATAGGCTTAAAAGGCCATCCGATGACAGAACAAACAGCCAGAGAGCCAGAGAGGAAGTCAGAGGTCAGAGATAGATTGAGACAGAACAGTTGATCAGAGGCACTAAGAGGGGGAGTCTGTGCACTCTTTAGACTCAAGGTTTTCGAGTATCCCTGTGTAATATCATTGTTTGTGTGTTGAGACTCAGGTTGAGCTCACACTTGTAATATTTTGTTCTTAAAGACTTAATAGAGAGGTCGCCACTGAAATCTGGACCAGGAGACGTAGCCAGGAAGTCTAGTGAACTCCTTGATTATTCGCTGTGTTGATGTGTTTGTGCCTGTTATGTTTTCTGACTGCTCATTGTCTATATTATTCGTAATCTTTTCAATCTGTTGCACTAAGTAATATAGGCATTTTCCTGCACGTAAGTCTGTAATACCGTAATATTGATTTAGTATCTCATTTTTAGATAATGTGGTTACCTAAGAGTTTGTTCGAATAATTTGATTAACCAAGTAGGATGCAAAACATGGATCTCTCCCAGACAGCTAAAAGACTATTTCGTAGGAATGGAGTTCAACCAAATTATTCATGGCGGGGTGGTTGTATACAAGCCTACCCACATCTCCCATCTCATTAACGTCACTTGGTCCCACCAAAATCCATTAGACAAAAGGAAAAAGCCTAGCCTATCACACTAGAACTAACAATGTCCTAGCAATCTCATGTTTTTGGTCTCTTTATAATATCGTATGAACTTCAAATGATTTAGGTTTCTCATGAGGCTTAGTTTCTTGTGTTAACCTTTTCTGTCCATTGTTTATTTAATACATTTTATTGTTCTCCTATGGAACCTGATTTAATACACTTTATTGGTTTTCAATGGAATCAATCACCCTGAATTGAATTGAATGTGAATACATGAATTTCATTGAATATACAGACATGTTATGTGAAAAATCCTATTAGAATTCATGTATTTTATTTCAGCAACTAAATATACAAGCATGAATGAAGTTGAATATAAAGAAATGAATATGAGAATGCAAAATTTCCATTTATGTATTTATCATTCAATCAATTATTCAATTAATCGTGGTCATGTCCAATCATAAAGGAAAAATGTAGTGGAAACAACATAGTGTTTAGAATTGTGTTTATAAGAATTATAAGTTTCTTCATCTCCACGAATAGATTTATAGTTAGTGTTGTTAGAAGAGGATAATGATTGATTTGGAACTTTCCTTGTATTTATTTCTAAACTCCAAATGCAAATTCCCTATCTAGGCCTCCACTCTGTTCTCTTGTTTCACAGCAAATGAATCAACTGTCTGAAAAATCTAAGAGTTCTGCCTCTAATGATGGGGAAGTAGTGTTTTGATGACCCATAGTGTCTACCAGAGCCATTTAATTGTAGTTCTTGTATCCATTAAAACTTGATTAGCTTCAGAGGAAGTGTCAATCAGTTTTAAATAGGTTGGTTTTGGATAACACATTAATCGGTCTAACCATTTTCAAATCCAAAACACAATTTCCCTTAATAGATTTTTTTTCAACCCTGCAAAAATTTAGTTCTTCAAACAAAGGATTGATGACAGAAGGGGATTGAGGTTACAAAAAAACCTTACACTTGTAGACTAATAGAGGATTAGAATTATTTGGGAATCTAGGCCTCCAATCCAGTGCAGGGTCTCATGCCCTATAATCTTAGCCACAAATCGCCCATATAAATATTATGTGGCCCATCACAGATTGATGGTGATCAGTTTCTATTTGAGTTGATGCAAAACTTCACTCAATACATCCATCTGTGTAACATTCGGATTTGGATCTGTATATATGAAACTACAGAGAGTGCAAGGCTACAATGGATTCATAGGATCTAGACATCGCTACAGACATTTTGGGACCAATGGGATGTTATAGATGTATTCTACGTACACAACAAATTGAGAGTAAGTTAAGAAGATAAGAAATAGACATAAGATGTAGATTTCAACTATGGTTTAGGGGCTAAGGGGTTTATGATTTAAGGTGGGTATAGGGTGTAAGCGGTTAGTAGTTCAAAATTTAGTGGCTTAAGGGTTAATAAGACTAAACTAGGGCTCAATGGTTAAGGTGTTAGGGGTTAATAGGTTAGAGATAAAGGTAGGTTTAGGGCTTTGTTGACATGGTGAAATTTCGTTATACCAACAAAGGGAACTAACCCAATTGCAAGCCCCAATTAAACCTGCTTTCGTTTGGAATGGCTAGTTCCAATGGGTTTTAAGGGACCCCGTAAACTGTTAAATGAGTTGAAAGATTTCTCTAGGAATAAGGCTTCAATTACATCAACAAAATAAAACAGCTAACCACTATGTATTGAATCCTATCTACACTTGTTCTAACTACTCTAGTCTATGTCCTAACTATCCTAATCTATCCTACAGGAGCATGACAAAGAGAGGTTAAACATCATATATGAATTCCAAGTCTAAATGAATCAATTACTGGTTCACATAAGAACGAGGCTACATTAATTCTTAATTGCCATCCAATCATTCATACTGGAATACACATTCCATTTATGGAAGAAAAGCTTGCAATTGATTTCCAACATAGTTTTGAATCAGGGGCTGCTTATGAACTAAATATGATGAAGAATTACAATTAAACAAGCAAGGCTAATTATAAGCTGTATGGTTATCAAATTGCACAAAAACAAAACACATTTTCATTTATGCCATCAACCAACATCCTGTCTCAAAACACATGAAAGAAAAGGACCTTAAATCTGAAACGAAAAGGCTCCTCATTGAACCAAAATAGTCTCCTTTGTTCATAGTAAATCAAAGTTGTTTCCTGCCAAACAAAAAGCCATTTTCTCCTATCCAGAGGGAATCTTAATGTAGCTAGAAATGATTCTCGATCTTTCCTTAACAATTTTTCCTTCCCCTTGTTCTCTTCGATATACAGACCAAAATACATAGATGTAGAACAATCGGTGTCACTGCTGACACGTAGAGGGCATTTTCTGTCACTAGAGTGCTTCATTTCCTAGGGAAATGAATAGATGTTGATTAGAAGAGGATGACTGTGTCTCATCTCTTCATGATGAGATCTAGGGTAGTTTCGCTTTCAGAATACATAGGCAACACCTAGAAACTGACCAAGGATGCCAAAGGCCGACTCTTTCAATAGAACACACCCGCATATATGAGTTCTCCAGATCCGCTTATGCATCCTTTACTCCTCATCTACAGAGATAATATACAATAGTCATGCTTATATAAATATGATATAAATGCTTAAAAAAACATCAACCTTGCCTTCATGAAGCATTTATAACATTAGGAGGAATAAATGTGACATAATTGGCCCCTTTTTTAATTCACACATCGATTAAGTCCCACAAGATAAAACTCAGTTTTCATTGAAAATCATCATAAAGCACAGAGCTGAATCGAAAATCCAGACTTGAAATATTATATACGGGGGACTATACTCTATCGGGTCTGCCATATTGCATCACATCGTGCCATGTGAACGGGCCTAGCCATAAGTGTTGGAATTTCGTGTGTTTACCTTTTGGCTCACTCAATTTGTCCCATTTTAGGACTAGCTCTCCTATTTGGAAGTATTTATCTCTTGCCAGATGATCATCAAACTATCATTTTACAATCATTTGGTGATTCCTGAATCTATTTCTGCCTTTATCTCTCAATTTGTCCAACCTCATTAGTTGGTTGATCATTTCTTGAAGTAAGGCAGAGGGGGTTACTCTTGAAGCTTGGGAGAGATGTAAAGAGGGAAGGGTAACGTTGGGAGGAAAGATGGCTTCCTATCCATAGACGTGGAAGTATGGGGAGTTTCCTAAGGCCACTTTTGGGGTGACCCTATCTGCCCAAAGTGAATTTGTTAGAGCGTTGTGTTAGTTCCTCTGGTTGTCTGCAATTGACTTACAAATTATGCATATGTGGTTCTTATTTGAGGACTCTACAACACCATTTCCCTAGGGCTAATAGTTTACTGCATACCTTATGTGGATTGATTTATCAATAGAAAATTCAGTCAATTTCATTCATGAAAAGTAAGAATCATTATCAAATATGAGAGCATAAGGGATTCCATACCTTTTGATAATGAATTTCTCAATGAATGATATTACCTCATCTTCGTTTACCTTCTGAAGCAGGATGGCTTCGGTCCATCTAGTGAAGTAGTCGATCGTTGTGAGTATGCACTTATGTTGTTGTGAAGAGTTTGGAGTGATATCACCTATGACATCTAGGCCCCATTAATGTAACGGGCGATAAACCATAACGGGCCTGAGGTGAATGGCTGGCTTTCTTTCTTATTCTGCGACAATTTAACATGCCTTGCATTTCTGGGTGTAAGCTTGCAAGTCTCTGAACACTGTGGGCCAATAATATTCGGCTCTTAATATTTTGTGAGCAGTGGTCTCTCCGCCGTAGTGACCACCTACTGGGTCGTCATGCATTTCTTTCAAGAAATGGTCAGCATCATCCTTTTCCAAATACCTCAGCCAGATTCCATCATAATTTTTTCTATATAATATGTTATTGGCCAAATGATACTAATTAGATTTCAATCTGAGTGCTCTCCTTTGTGTTGCGTCCATGTGTTCAAGACATGATCCCCGCATTAGATAGAAGCGTATGTCATAGTACCATGACTCAGGATCCAGAAAGGTTTCTGATGTTTCTTGCTCATAGATTAGCGCTTTGTTAATCATAGGGGCTCCTCCCTGAATTCCATTTATGCATATTGCATGTTGTGCATTTCTAGTTCTTCGGACGCCCCTTCTCTATTCGCCAAGGCTTCTATTGCTACCCTGCAAAGTCCCTGCCCTCGAACTATCTGTGCCAGCTTAATCTCGAGGTCTAACTCTTGAAGGGCAGTTATCCAATTACCTCTCCATTCACCCATTTCCTTCTACATGAAGAGGGCTCTTACAACAGGATGGGGAACAATTACTTAGGTCCTGACCTTTAGTAAATAAGCACGGAAATGTTTTACGGCTTTGAAAACTGCAAAGCCCTGTTTCTCCACATCTAGGTAGTTGAGTTCTACCCTTTGGAGATTAGAGCTCATATAAGAAATAGGGACTCCATTGCCTTCGTTATTTTTCTAAGTGAGTATTGCGGAATATGAAACATCAGAAGCAAAAGTGTACAAGAAGAATTCTTTGCTGAAATCAGGGTTGACCAATGCAGGAGCTTCAGCGATGGGTTCCTTGATTCGCTGAAATGATTTCTTGGCTTCATTGCTCCACTTATACACAGTGTCTTTCTTCATCATTAGCTGCATCGGGCACACTATTTCAGTGAAACCTGAGACAAACTTCCTAATGAAATTGATCTTCCCGAAGAAATATTGCATTGCTATTTTATTTGCAGGGGGTTGTATTCTCATGATAGTCTCTATTATTTCAAGATCAATAACAATCCCTTCTTTAGAGAGTATATGACCCCGTAGTTTCCCCTCTGTGACTGCAAATATTCTCTTCCTAGGATCAATGATATTCCATACCTTCGGCATCTTTCAAAAATCTGTTTCAGGTGATAAATATGGTCCCTTCTATGATATGAATACACAGTGATGTCATCCATGTCAACCACTATTGATCTGTTAATCAACCCTCGGAAAACTATGTCCATAGCTCTCTGAAATGTGGTGCCCACATCAATAAGTCCAAAAGGATTTTTACAATATCCGTAGGTGCCCCACTTAGTGTTGAAGGTTGTCTTAAGCTAATACCCATTAGATACCAACAATTGATTATATCCTGAGAACCCATCTAACAGGGACAACATTTCAGACCCAGAAATGTATCGAAGAATGTGTTCTATAGAAGGGACAACATTTCAGACCCAGAAATGTATCGAAGAATGTGTTCTATAGAAGGGATAGGATAGTTATCCTTCTGTGATGCTTTGTTAAGGTTTCTAAAATCAATACACAGCCTGATGTCTTCATTTTTCTTTCTCGCTGGCACAAGATTAGCTGCCCAGTGTGTGTGTCTAACTAAAAAGATGATTTTAGCATCTAGAATTTTGTTTAATTCTTTCTTCACCAATGGTTCTAGGCTTGGATGCATCTTACGAAGCTTCTTTTGGTAGGGCCTAGCCTCCTTCTCCAAAGGAATTACATGCTGCATGACGCTGATATCAAAGGTTTTTAAGTCTCCATACGTCCATGCAAAGACATCCTTGTATTTTTTAACTAGATTGGCAAATGCAGCCTTTTCTTATGGATAACACCCCAAGCCTAGATTGACATTTTTTGGGTCTTCTTTGGTTCCCAGGTTGACCAATTCATACTTCATAGATGAACTATGCATTTTGCAGATAGTTGGCTTCTTGAATTTATCATGCAAGTCATACAAGTGCTCCATCTTAACAACTGAATTGGGAATCACATTGGGCTGATCCTTTTCCTCATCTTCCCTCTCGTTGATAAGCATGTCGTGCCCCTCTTCATCAATTACTGCATTCTTGAATGTCTTCTCGTAGTGCAAGAACTCAAGGATTTGCTCATCATCTTCGAACACCTGCCAATTTGAGATGTTATTAGGCACGAATGGTCTGAAGGTCAATTCAACAAAACTTTTATTTTTCTTCAATCTAAAATCAGGAAAACGTTTAGCATCCATACTAGCCATCAGATCAACATCTTGGTATTTCCCTCAGGGTATGTATGTGATATTAAAAGAATCAAAACTGTCAATTAAGCTCCATACCTCATGTTGGTACCTTACCAGGTTTGGTGAATTGCAATGTATCCTTTTCCTTACCTGATCCATGGTTATCTGTGAGTCACCAAAAAATTTTAGACTTTTTACCTTCATATCAATGGCTTTCTTCAGGCCCTACAGCAAGCCTTCATATTCTATTGTATTGTTGGTGCACGCAAACTCCAACCAGCTGGCCATCAAATGTCGGTTCCCTTGTGGGTCAACGAGAATGCTCCCAACACCTGCACCTTCAAGGTAGTTAGAGCCATCAAAATAGAGTGTCCAAAATATAGAATCTAATGTTACATCAATTGAACCACTATCTACGAAATTAGTCCTATCATCTACTATAATACAGGATAGTTAATCAATTGGATTATGGGAGGGAGCTTCCAACTGAGTATATGTCAAAGTTTCTTCAACTGTTTCTACATGGAATTCTCCAAAATAGATTTTTGTAGCATGAACATTGAAACTATAGTTCCCAAGGATGGAGTTGGTAAACATTATAGGTTCATTGGGACCATTCAATTCCATTACCACATACTTCATTTATCCTTTTGGATCAACTCTTAGCATATCACCTTTTCCCTTCTGAGGTAGCAAGAGATGGGACCAATCAATTGAGAAATATCCATTGGCCAATCACTACTAAGCAGCATTTCATAAGCCTCGGGTATATAAACTACCACTATATCAATTACTTGTGTGTATTGTGGTTTAGCAGTCATCCGAATCAACACATCTTTCAATTCCCCAATCACTTTCACATTTGTCCTGTCTAATTGCATAATTCAAGTCCCCGTTTTCACGAGTATCACATGCAGTCTTTTGGCAACAGCATAAGGCATCACAGTGGATGAGGCACCAGAATATACCAAGCAATTGCATACGTTCATGTTGAGGATCTCTAATGTGATAAGGAAAGGTGGAGTCATGGATTTTGATTTCCTCCCTATCATGGCTTCACTGACATCTTGGGTCTTTTGATTCATTTTAGACAAAGTGGTTTCCACAACTGATGATTTGGGCTATACTAGAAGTACTGATAGGTCTAGACACTAACTTCTTGTTTTGACTGCTTGGGATGGTGGGAGTTTTGTAGTTCCGCTCATTCATAGCTTTCAGGAGCAGTTTTCTTTGTTGCGTTAATTTTAGCAAATCAAAGTATGTGATATTAGCCCTGGATTTCTTAAGATCATCCACAATGTTGTAATCAATGTTATAAATAGGATAGGGCAGAGTAAACATACCAGTTTTGTTGTTCTTAGGTGGGAGTTTACCATTTTGAGTTGCCTTCATTGCAGTGGGGGATTTATTATCTTTCTCTGGGTGGTTTGCAACTGGGGTATTCTTGGACTGACCAGTAGGCCTACCCTTCTCAACAAGGACTTTGGGAGTGGGTGCCTTCAAAGGGTGAACATCTTTCTTTGTCTAGTCTACAAGCTTCATCACACCTACTAGTGGCCCCTTACTTTGTATGTGGATTTCATTAGTGTGGATTTCTGCCATACTATCTCCTTCCTCATCATCATTTTCATTTGTATAGAAATCCCACAGTACGTTGATTTAAGACTCCTCAGCTAAGGGCTCTTCCACTTGGTATTCCTCCTCATTTTCTTGTTCTGGCTCTGGCTCCACTATAGGTTCTTCTTTGTTAAGGAGCAACTTGATAAGAGCCAGCTCTTCCATATTTAGATTCCCTTCATTGGGTGGAGCAGGCAATGCAAGTTTACCATGACCACCATCTATCTTCTTGCAAAAGAAAGGTTTGAAGGGTTTTCTGTTGTTATACTCTCCTCCACTCCCTCGAGAATTCCTTTTCATATCTATGCCTATGTTTGTCAATTTCTTAATGATTCAATGCAAACCTTCCACATCTATGGTGTCCCTTTCTTTTCCCTCAGCCACTTTGTTATCATTCCCACTACTCTTCTTGGATGATTGAGAGGCTTTCTTTCCTTCAGTCGTATGGTGACATGTTGTGAGACTGATCATTTCATTCTCAACTTTTATTGCTTCATTGATAACACCTTGTAAGGTTTGTGTGTTACTTCTCTTAACCCACATCGCAGTAGGGACAGGGAGAGCAGAGATGTAGAATTCCATGAGCACCTCATCAGTGGGTCTAGCGGTAGTCGGGATTCTGTTGAACAAAGTATTGAACCGGATGTTAAAATCCTTGACCCTTTCTTTGGTGTCCATTTTCAAATGGGATAGCTCTAAAACTAAGGCCGCAGGCGTTTTGTCATCACCGAACTTGTCTAAGAAAGCTTGCTGAAAGGCAGCCCATGACATGTTCGATCCTATTCTCAAGATAAAGTACCATGTGAAATTTGAACCAATCAGAGTAAAAGGAAACAGGTGACATACCACATCCTCATCGTCTACCCCAAACATGTGCACGCCTAGGAAGAAAGAATGAATGTGGTTATCAGCTGTATCTCCCTGCTTAGGGTCGAATTTAGGCAATACTCTTTCTGCATTCTTGGATAAGGGATGCTGATGCCTAGGTACCACTACAACATCCTGTGCAAGCCAGGGAGGGAGTGCTCCTGGAGGAGGTGGAGGCTGATTCCCACCCGGAGGGGGAAGCAGAGGTTGATTGACACCCAGAGGAGGAACGTTAGCCATGTTATGGATATGGAGGTTCTCATTGAGGGTTTCTTCCAAATCAGGCCAGGGATTGCCTTCAGAAAGGGAATCCTCAGGAATTTCTTCCCAAGGAGAGTCAATACTCTGCAAATATTAAAGCGCAATATCTTCAAGAGAAGGGGTTGAAGATGTCTTTTTGTTTACGTGATAGACCCTAGGCTTTCTTTTTTCTGTTGGAGGTAAAGACTGAAATATAGGGAGTTGTGATAGGGAACGAGCGTAAGCCCGAGTAAGTCTTCTGACTGGTTGTTCCTGAGTGACAGGGTACTCCCACAGTCTCTCTTCCTTGGGTGACCCAAAAATAGGACTTAGAAGGGTATCTATTTCTTCGAATTGAGGCTCTTTCAAATGGGTGGAATGATCTTTTCGACTTCTACGATTCATACAATAATCCTTCTGAATCCATGCAGGGAATTTATAGAAGAAATCTTGAAAATTTGTGGACTAGGGTTCATGCCCTCCTTCTAGCGCCAATTTGTTGACATGGCAAAATTTCACTATACCAACAAAGGGAACTAACTAGATCGCAAGCCCTAATTAGACCTGCTTTCATTTGGAATCGCTAGTTCCAACGGGTTTTAAGGGACCTCGTAAAATATTAAATGAGTTGAAAGATTGCTTCTGGGAAGAAGGCTTCAATTAAATCAACAAAATAAAACAGCTAACCACTATGTATTGAATCGTGTCTACACTTCTTCATACTACTCTAGTCTATGTCCTAACTATCCTAATCTATCCTACAGGAGCATGACAAAGAGAGGTTAAGCATCATATATGAATTCCAAGTATAAATGAATCAATTACTGGTTCACATAAGAACGAGGCTACATTAATTCTTAATTTCCATCCAATCATTCATACAGGAATACACATTCCATTTATGGAAGAAAAGCTTGCAATTGATGTCCAACATAGTTTTGAATCAGGGGCTGCTTATGAACTAACTATGATGAAGAATTACAATCAGACAAGCAAGGCTAATTATAAGCTGTATGGTTATCAAATTGCACAAAAACAAAACAGGTTTGCATTTATGCCATAAATCAACATCCTGTCTCAAAACACATGAAAGCAAAGGATCTTAAATCTGAAACAAAAAGGCTCCTCATTGAACCAAAACAATCTCCTTTATTCATAATAAATCAAAGTTGTTTTCTCCCAAACAAAAAGCCCTTTTCTCCTATCCAAAGGGAATATTAATGCAGCTGGAAATGACTCTCGATCTTCCCTTAACCCTTTCGCCTTCCCCTTATTCTCTTCGAAATATAGACCAAAATACACAGATGTAGAACAATCAGTGAAACTGGTGACACATAGAGGGAATTTTCTGTAACTGGAGCGCTTCATTTCCTGGGAAAATGAATAGATGTTGATTAAAAGAGGATGACCATGTGTCATCTCTTCATGATGAGATCTGGGGAAGTTTCACTTTCGGAATACACAAGCAACACTTGGAAACCGATTGAGGATGCCAAAGGCCGGCTCTTTCAACAGAACACACCTGCATATATGAGTTCTCCATATTCACTTATGCATCCTTTACTCCTCACCTGTAGAGATAATAGACACCAGTCATGCTTATATAAATATGATAAAAATGCTTAAAAAACACCAATCTTGCCTTCATGAAGCGTTTATAACATCAGGAGGAATAAATGTGAAAGAATTGGCCCCTTTTTTTAATTCATGCATCGATTAAGTCCCGCAAGTGAAAACTCGGTTTTCATTGAAAATCATCGTAAAGCACAAAGTCGAATCGAAAATCCGGACTTGAAATATTATATACGAGGGCCTATACTCTATCGGGTTTGCCATATCGCATCGCATCGTACCATGTGTTTGGGCTTAAATTTATGTCGATTGCGCCTTTCAACTGGTCGTACCTGACATACATATATGTCGTGGTTCATAATCCTTTTAGGTCTGCCACATAAGACTCCTCTTTGAAAAACCCTAACCCCAACATATTATCCAAGAACATGGGAAAACATAGAAAACCTGAGTCTAGTCGTTGGGTCGAGCTTGAAAATTTATATGCCTGACTCTATAATCATCGGTGGGTTCGGGTGATTACAGTGCGCCATATATATAGACCCTGAACCCCATCGATAGTGATAAGCGATGTGATCCCAGACCTGAAACATATATATCGTATTTATAAAACCATCGGGTTTGGTAAACAGTGGCACACCTTTATATATATAAGAGTTGAGCCTGGCTGATAGTGATATGCGATATAGGTCTGGACCCGATATATATAGAATACGGTTAATAATGTCGTCGGGTCAAGAGTATAGTGGCACACCATATATATATAAGCCCCAGGACCCCGCCGATTGCGATATGCGATATGGCTCTAGACCCAAAATATAAATGAATTTGGGTTAATACTACCGTCGAGTCCGGAAGATAATGGTGAACACTAAGTCTTAGTGTTTATTGCGATATGTGGAAAAGGGAATTTACGCATGTTTTTGATCATTTCTGCTATAAAGAGCTATGACGGGATTAATGATGCGATGGAAGGTTTTGTGGGTTAAATAAATCCTGATGATCATATGAATGAATGGATTAAACAAGGTTATAGATGAATCATGTGAGGGATTTATTAAGGGGGCTTTAACCATTTATGAATTGAAGATTTGATTCCCCATAGAGCTAAATCCCTCAGGTAAAAAAGATCATTCGGACAGATGCAAGATTAACTTCTAGGGGACCCATTCAAAATTGTTGCCAAGGCAAGTTTTGATATGGTGGTGGTTGTGGCGACAACAGGGGTTTAGGGCCTAAGGGATTGTTGTGAGCACCAACAACCTCCCTCCTTCTTTAGTATTAGCAATAACGCTAAAGAAGTGGGGACCCTTAGTAAAAAAATCCAAAAAGATTTTATAAAAATTTTTGTATTATACTGCTAAAAAAAAAATGCATCGCACAGAGAAGAGTCAAGCATTCCTTTATGAGCACATTAAAACAACTGCGAAGAAGCGACGCGAAATTCATCACATCGCATACATTGAGAAGCGCCCATAAATGAATAATCTTAAGAAAATCTCCGATGGCCGATATGTGATATCGCATATCGCAACGTCGCATAAACAACACATGAATAACTTGACAAATTGCTGCGATCTGCGATGCCGCGATACTGCGATCAATGCGATCTGCGATAACTACGATCTACGATAACTGCGATCTGCGAGTCGCAGAAATCACCCATCACAAATTTTCCTCAGCTCAGCACCCAAGAAAAGCTATCCCTAAACCAAAAATTGAGCGCACGGCTTAAAGAAGATTAATGAATGTACGCCAAAGTATTCATGAAGGACAGTTTTGTGTTTTTCAAAGAGTCAATTCACTGTGGGTGTCATGATTTTATGCATTCATAGAGCTCAAAGCTTTCGTGTCAAAATTTACTATCATTACTCTTTTCCTTTGCATGAACTGCAGGAATAAAAATAGGGAATAACATGAAGCAATGTGCAGGAAACATCTAAAGGAAAGGGGAAAGCGTCAATGCTCGAAGAAGAAAAAAGAGATGCCCTCATACACGAATGCCGCATGCAACAGGAACGTAGATTTCAGAGTGTTAATGAATAGATACTGATATCATTAGGCGATTCGACACTCAAGGTCAAGAAACTCACAAGAGCAGCATGTTTACAAAATTCTGAAGCTCATGCCCGGAAAAGGAAAAAGCGATAAAGGCGGAAAACGCACCAGAAAGGCCCGGATCAAAGAATGGAGGCAGTTTCGCGCATCACTAAGAAAATTGTTCAGAAAGCAAAGTCCCTAACTTGCTTATTCATCCACGAGTCCGGAAGCCGAGATAGCAAAAGCAGAGGCAATAGAAGAAGAATCTTGGTCGTTACCAAGCATACACGCAGTAAATTCACCCAACCAGAAGATGGTTCTCAAAAATATCTTCTAGTTTACTAAAAAGAGGTGCCAGCACTTGCCATTTCTATTTTCGTAGCTCAAACAAAAGCAGAAGACGACCAGCCGACTCTTCCCAGGCAAATGTTGCATGCTCACAGCACTAAGGAGAAAATGCAGAAATAGTTAGAGATTATATTCAATTTTTAGAAATAAGTTTGCTTAGATAAAGGGGGGTCATTTTAAACCGTATCTGAAATTTATGTAATTAAGTTATTTAGTTAGCAGTATTTAAACCCTTCTCATGCATTTGGAGAAGGGTCCGGAAATTTTTCAAAAACTTGTCCTCAGAACATGCACTTCTGCACCCTCGGAGGAGGTTTTGATGAATGAATGGATCAAGGTTTATTAATTTTTTGCATTTGATATCTGCTACTGATGTTGCACTTCTGTACTCTTGGTAGATATCAGAACAAGGAGAGATAAATCATTATTACTTGAAGCTTATGAGTAGGACCAGTCATAAATGGTACTTTTATCTCTTGACCATTTCTGCTTATATTCTTGAAGTGATATACAGTTTTTAGTTGTTTATATGTTATTGCATAAATGTGTGAGTTACCATTTGGCACTTTTGTACGGTGGAGTCATTTATTTATGTTTGATATATGAATAACTTATTATGCGATATGCTGTTCACAACTATTTGCCTAACTTTTTATGCAAAGTGGTTCATCTTAATTGATATCTATTCTTATGATAGTTGAATTATATTTATTACTGGTTATTGTTTGAAATCTCTTTAGATCGCATAATAGAATAAATACATCCCGGGTTAGCATAGATTAGATGTGCTGTATTCATTAGATTACAATATCATAGAATTAAACTAAAGTAGCTTAGATTAGAACTTGTAGATCAGCATCATCCAACCTTGCACACACACACACCCTTAGATTGGAAAACTGGTCCCATTATCCCCAGTTGGACCCGCTATACCAAATGGATAAGGAGCTGCCAACCAAGGTCCGGACCGGGTCGGTATCCCCCTTGTTGTCGACCCGATTTTCGGGGCCTTGTTGAGGGCCCCAAAATCGGGTCAACAACAAGGGGGATACCCACCCGGTCCGGAACCTGGTTGGCGGCTCCTTGCCCGTTTGGTGTAGCGGGTCCGACTGGGGATAATGGGACCAGCTTCCCAATTTAAAGGATGTGTGTGTATGTGTGTAGATTTTGATGATGCTAATCTGGAGGTAATTTTAAGCTAATGTAATTCTAGACTCTAAACTGACTCTATGCTACTATAATCTAACAAAAACAACACATCTAATCTATACTAACCCGGGGTAGGATTCTTTCATCATGCGATCTAAAAAGATTTCATACAATAACTGGTAATAAAGATCATTCAGCTATCATAAGAATATAAATCAATTAAGATAAACTATCATGCATAAGAAGTTAGGCAAGACATTTGTGAACATCATATCGCATGATAAGTTATTCATATGTTAAGCACAAACAAATGATTCCACTGTACAAAAGTGCCAAATGGTAACCCAGACATTCATACATCAACATATAAACAACTCAGTTGTATATCACTCTAAGAATATGAGCAGAAATTAATCAAGAGATAAAAGTACCATTTATGACTGATTTTACTCACAAACTTCAAGAAATAACGATTTATCTCTACTTACTTCTAACATCTACTAAGAGTACAGAAGTGCAACATCAGTAGCAGACATTAAAATGCAAACATAAATAAATCTCGATCCATCCATTCATCAAAAACCCCCTCTGAGGTTGCAAAAGTGCATGTTCTGAGGACACGTTTTTTGACAAATTTCCGGACCCTTCTCCAAATGCCATGAGAAGGGTTAAATACTACTAACTAACTAATCTTAATTACACAAATTTAGGGAACGGCTTCAAATGACCGCCCTTTTACTAAAACAAATTTATTTCTAAAAATTGAATCTAATTTCTAACCGTTTCTGTATCTGCTCCTTAGTGCTGTAAGCAATGTGAGGTTCGCCTGGAAAGAGTCGGCTGGTTGTCTTTTCCTTTTGCTCGAGCGATAAAAGTAGAAATAACAAAAGCTAGCACCTCTTTCTGAAAAAGTAGAAGATATTTTTGAAAATCTTCCTCTGGCTGGGTGTATTTGCTGTGTGTATACTTAGTATAACCCAGATTTCTTTCAAACTGATTATGTTGTTGCTATTTCGTTTTCTGGTCGTGCGAATGACTCAATGAGTTAGGGATTTCGTTGCCTCAACAATCTTACGTATTGAAAATTGATTCCGTTCTGTGTTCCAGGCTTTTCTGGAGCGTCCTCCCTCTTTAGCGTTTTTCTTTTTGCTTTATCCAATCTGAGCTTCACGATCTTTTGCAAACATGCTGCTTTTGTGCGCCTTTGACTCTGAGTCTTGGATAGTCTATTTTCATCAGTGTCTGTGGAGTGATACTCTGGAATCCGCGGCTCTGCTGCATGTGGCATCCATTTGCGAAGGCATCTCCTCTCTGTTCTTCAAGTATTGGCGCTTTCCCCTTTTCCTTAGATGTTTCCTGCATATAGATTTATATTAGTTGCTGCCTTACAGTTTACGCAAAGGAAAAGAGGAATGACGAAAAGATTGACATGAAAGCTTTAAGTTCTAATGAATGCATAATCATGACACTCATAATGACTTGACTCTTCGAAAAACGCAATACGATCATCTTTGGATACTCAGGTGTGCAATTATTAATTTCCCTTAAGGTGCGCGCTCGATTTCGGGTTTACAAATCATGCCGAAGAAACTTTGCGATGAGTGGTTTCTGCGATTCGTATCGCAACAATTAATAGTCTCATTCGTCGCAGATCGCAAATCGCAAAATCGCAGTTTGTGAGATCGCAAGATCGCATTTTTCATTTGCTCATTGTGTGTTGCTTATGCGACGTTGCGATATGCGACGTCGCATATCGACCATCGGCGATTCCTTAGGTTTTATTTTAAGGGCACTTTCAAAATATGCGATGCGATGAATGTCGCATCGCTTCATTGCAGCTTACTTATGCGCATAGGAAAACGCTTCACTCTCTCTTTGCGATGCGATATAGCTTTTAGGGAGTTAAATACAAAAATTTTGATAAAAGTATTTTTGAGATTTTTTGTTAAGGGTCCCCCTTTTCTTGATGTTATTGCTAATACCAAACAAAGTGGGGGGTTGTTAGTGACCACAACAATGGCGATTCACTGTGAAGAACCAGTTATCTCTGCTTTTCTATTGACATTTCCACTTCCGAAACAGAAAAATTTTCATATGTCTAAATTTTGTTATGGACAGATAGAGTAGATTACCCCTCATCCTGTCAATGATACTTTGTTTCAACCTTTCTTATTGTCCAATTGTCTGTTTCCCTAGGCTTAGTTCTTTCATTCATACCAGACATTACTTGGTCCTTTTTAAAGATAAAATAAGGTCTTCTCTGCGTACTGGCTTTAAAATGTGCTCATTTGTCGTATGTAGAGCCTCTGCTACCCGCAAGCGTCCATAGCCTCGACAGGGTTACCATGTTATCCAGCAATGATCCTTTTTCCTGCTTGAGGTTATTTACAACACTTCAGAGAAAAATCCTTTTTGACAGTTTTTCCTTTTTTATCCTCTAAAGAACAATGTCTTGGTTTGGTGGCCAAATTATGACACAGTCATTCACTTGATTTACACTTTTGCTGAACAAGCTGGCTCGTGATGAGACCCCTTGTCTTTTGATTGCAACAATCTTGAGTCGTTGCCCTGTTTTGATAGACAGTATTGGCAAAGTCAACAAGTTATAATATCTGTGATCATGATAAGCCGGCTCGTGATGAGACCTCTTATTCTTTGAGATATAGTGTTTTCTCGGATTGTTTCTCTGAATGTTGCGGTTTCCTTTAGCAGGGAGGAAGTCATTGTTTTTCCTTAAGAAAGCTCTCGACGCCAATAATAGAGTTTGAAAACAACAGCTTTACAGAGAATATTTATTTTATTATTGATGATACCTTTCATTGTGCTGACATAAAACAATTTTTTACCAAAGGCTGCTTTCATCAAAGTCTTTTGAGAGGTTGAAACTAATATCATATTCAGGGTAAAGTTAACTCTATCTATCAATAATAAAATTCAGATTTTTCGAAAAGTTTTGCTATTTGTACAAGTGAAATCAAAATCTGATAGAGAGTTAGTGTGCTCTTTCATGAATCCTTTTCAATGATCGCTTACAACCGGTTTTATTTATAAGAAAGAGAAAAAAAAAACAAACAAACAAACAAACTAAAACTATCCTACGAAAATAGAAGAATGATCTCCTTATGGAAGATACATTTTAAGAATCTGTCCATTCAAAGGCAAAGAATCTCTTCTACCTGCCAAATCCTGCAACACAAATGTCGATGGGCCTATGACTTCTACAATCTAAAAAGGACCAAGCCACAGCTTCTGAAATTTCGTATGCTTGCCCTTTTCTTCATGAGCCTTATCCCATTTCAAAACTAAATCTCCCATCTAAAAGTTCTTTCTGGTTATGATGTTTGAGTCAAAAGAGGATTTTATTAGCGCTTGGTGGTGAGAATGGGTTTTCTTAGCTTGTTCTCGTCTTTCTTCTAGTTTGATTATCTCCATTTGTCTCAATTACAAAGAGGAAGTAGATACTTCATCGATGTGTTGTACTAAAGACAAAGAGGGAATGACTAAGTGAGTAGGAAGAACCACTTCTTTCCCATAAACTAAATTAAAGGGAGAAGTGCCGATCGAAGCTTTCTTCGTAATTCTGTCTGCCCATAAAGCATTAACCAGCGCTTTGTGCCAATTCTTTTGGTTTTGGTCAACTGTTCTTTTAATAATCCTGATTAGGTTTTTGTTTGTTGATTCAGCCAACCCGTTACCTTGCGGATAGTAGTTGGCAGAATACTTCAGTTTGAACCCTCTTTTAAGTGCAAACTCAATCATTGCATTTCCAGAAAAGTATGATGCATTATCAAACATTAAGGCCGTTGGCAATCCAAACCTAGTGATGATAAATTGATCTATGAATTCAATAATGTTTTCAGAATTAACTGTCTTGAGAGGAACTGCTTCTACCCATTTAGTAAAATAATTTGTTGCCGTGAGGATATACCTATGCTGCTTAGAAGAGTGAGGAACGATCTCACCTATTATGTCCAAGCCCCATTGGCTGAATGGTTGCTCGATGTTAACCGGCTGTAGTGGCATGGACGATTTGTTTTGTTTCCCTGCAGCAGTCTGGCAGATTTGGCATTTCCTTACGTAATTGTATGAGTCTTTGAACAGCGTGGGCCAATAATATCCTGCACGTAAGATCTTATGCACAGTAGTTTCTCCGGCATAGTGTCCACCTGCTGATCCATTGTGGAGTTCCTGCAAAACCTTTTCGGCTTCAGTTTTCTCAAGACACCTAAGAAGTACAGAATCATAATTCTTTTTAAACAAAACATCATTTATGAGCTGGTATCGTTTAGCTCTCAATCTCAGAGCTCTTTTCTTGGTGTGATCCAGGTGTGATGGAGCAGACCCGTTCTTAAGATAATAAATGGTGTCCGCATATAATGATTCTGCGTCGTTTAGGCTTACCTCATATGTATGTACCTCTTCAGATGAGTTCTCAGGAATTTGCGATGCTCCAGCTAACATCTCGCAGAAGCCTTGACCTCTTACGATGTTTGTTGGTTTGATCTCAAGGTCGTATTCTTGTAAAGCGGTAATCCAATTCGCCCTCTTTTCGCCCACATCCTTCTGTACCAACAGGTTTCTTACCGCTGGAAATGGTACGACGACTTTGGTATGGGCTTTAAGTAAAAAAGGTCTGAAATATTTGATCGCTTTGAAAACAACATATGCTTTTTTCTCCACGTCTGAATAATTGAGCTCAGCACCTTGTAAGTTCAAGATAAAGAATGCGATTGGAGCTTCCGCCTTTTCTTGATTTGCTTGAGTTAGAATCGCGGCATAAGATTTCTCTGAGGCAAAAGTGTATAAGATAAAAGATTCTGAAAAATTTGGGGTAGCTAAAGATGGAGCGTTGATGATAGCTTGTTTGATCAAGTTGAATGCTTCATGCTCATCTAGACCCCATTTAAAATTTGAATTCTTTTTTATCATATTTTGTAAAGGAGAAATAATACGTGAAAAATCAGGGACAAACCTTTTTACAAAATTGATTTGTCCAAGGAAATATTGCATGGCCTTTTTGTTATGGGGCATGGATATTTCGGAAATTTCTTTGATTCTGTCAGGTTCAATGTGAATACCAGATTTCGACACTATGAATCCGAGCAATTTCGCTTCACTTAATGTGAAAAAAGATTTCTTTGGGTTAAGTGAAATCCCATACCTTAAACATCTTTGAAATATTTGTTTCAAGTCTTTAAGATGGTCGCTTCGCTTCTTGGAGTACACTATTATATCATCCAGGTAAATCACTACCGATTTATTGACTAAACCTTTAAACACGATGTCCATGGCTCTGTGAAAGGTAGCGCCGGCGTTGATCAGACCAAATGGCATCTTCCGATATGCGTATGTGCCCCATTTGGTTCGGAATGTGGTTTTTAACTGATCATCGGGATGTACCAGCACTTAATTGTATCCTGAAAATCCATCCAGGAAAGACATTAATTCTGAGCCCGCTACTGCCTATAGTATTTGCTCCATAGGTGGGAGGGGAAAATTGTCTTTCTGACAGACTTTGTTGAGATTCCGGAAATCAATACAGATCCTAATATCTTCGTTTCTCTTTCTAACGGGCACCATATTGGATACCCATTTGGAATGTCTGACAGGGAAAATTATTCTGGCTCTCAACAACTTATTTAGCTCAGTCTTTATCTGATTTTCTAAGTTGGGGTGGATTTTTCTGAGCTTCTGCTGGACAGGTTTTTCATTGTCAAACATAGGGATAGTGTGTTGAATGATAGAAGTGTTGTATGTCTTCAGCTCATCGTAATTCCATGCAAAAACGTTTTTGTATTGTCTCAGAAGACAGATATATGCTGATTTTTCTTCAGGGGCTAGGCCGTGGCCCAGATTAACGTTTTGCGGCTTCTGATCGGTTCCTAGGTTCACTAATTCATAATTCAGAGTCGAACTGTAGAGTTTAGAATTGGCAGACCTTTTAAACCGACTTTTCAAATCATATAAATCTTCTAACTTAACCACCGATTTAGGTATAGCATTATTAGTGCTATTTTGTTGAATTTGGTGATCGTGATGGTCTTCGTCAATTATTTGATTTGAGTAGGATCCTTCAGAAGTGAGGAAATGTCAGGGTCGTCGTTGAATACTCTCCAGTTGGTGATGTTGTCAGGGATGGATGGTCTAAAGATTAATTCTATTGAGAACCTATCGGGACTAAAATCTTCGGAGGGAATAAGTCTAGAGGCTACGTTAGCTAACAGGTCTGCGCTCGCATTTTGGAGTCTTGGGATTGACGAAATATTGAATGCTATGAAATGTGAAGTCGGATCTTGTACTAAAGATTGATAGTGATTTAAATGACTTGACAGGCAATGTATGGTGTTACGTACCTATTTGACGACAATTTCAGAATCTCCAAAGACTTGAAGATACTTAACATTCAACCCGATTGCTTTGTATAGGCCTTGCACCAAGGCTTCGTATTCCGATGTATTGTTTGTGCAATCGAGCTCAAGTCTGCATGTAAGCATGGTCTTTTTTCAGTCTGGGCTAATCAGAACGCATCCTGCTCCTGCTCCCTTGTTAGATTTAGAGCCATCAAAATATAATTTCCAAAACAAAGATGTATTTACAGAGTTATCTAAAAATTTAAAACACTTTGAATCATCAGTTTGGGAAAAAATTTCAACTTGGGACAAAACTGAATTTTCTAAGTAAGGTGAGGTGTGAGCATTCAAATTGCCGAGGAAAGAATCTACTGAGTAATTGCCTATGATACTGTTGTTGTATGCTATTGCTTCATTCTCTCCTTCCAATTCAGTCACTATGTATTTTTGGTGCAACTCTCGTTCAACCTTTATTTGATTGGGTTTACTGTTGTAGGGTAACCACATGTGCGACCAGTCGGTTGAGAAATACCCATGGAGTTTTTCGGACCAATCCCTGCTAAGAATTAAACCATAGAATTCAGGGATATCAGCTACTAGAATGTCGATAACCTGGCATACTTTCGGGTTAGACGACAAACTTATGGTCACCTGGTGATCCGGATTTAAACAGGAACGCAACAAATTACAGAGATAACCATATACACAAAGATGCAGCGGAAATAATACTTCATTTCATTAATGGAAAATACTGAAATATGCTTACAAACAGAAATGGCAATAAACTAGCTAGGGCGATGGTAGCTTATCTTTGAGAAGAGATGTGATGGCTACATGCCTCTGAACTGTGTTACAATGAGGCTCGAAGGCCTATTTATTGTTGAGAAACAATGGAAAAACCCTTAACATTCCAAAACCTAACCCTAGGAGATGAAACGCCAAACTGTGGGCCCCGTTTGGGGGTAAGTTGGTACATCAACTTCCCGGGGTCGTAACTTTGGCATATGATCTCCGTTTGACGCGTACAATAGCTCATTAGAAAGATCTATCCGAGCACTATCATTGTTGGAACAGGCAACACCATTCCATTCCATGGACTCGTGTTGCCCCTGGATTCCCCAAAAAACGTCGTTTAGGGCCTCAAAACGGCTCCGGAAGTTCAGGACCCGAAAAACTGCTAAAAATAGTAAGTTGTGCTACAATTAAGGAAACTGAAAATGTTGAGAAAGACAATGGTGGGGGTCCAGGTGGACTTGGCAGGTGGCCACCAATATCCACCTGGATCATTCCTCCCCCCTTAGGAAGCAATGGTCCCCATTGCGTTGAGCTCTTCCATGAGATGAGGAAACTTCTGCTGAACTTGTTCCCTGGTGAGCCACTTGCCCTGCTGAAGGAGTTGGCCCGCTTTGACAACTCGATACAGTTGGATATTTTGTTGGCGAGTGTTCTTGATCTGTGTGTCCATGATCCGATCAGTTGCAGCTTGTTCCATGCAATCTGGATTTAATTCTGTGGGTTTTAGCTGTTCTGCAATGTCGGATGTGTCTAGCAATGGTGGAAAGTATGGCCGAAGGCGGTCCACATTAAATACTGGGTGCAGGCCAAGGAATGGGGGAATGCTGAGCTCAAATGCATTGTCTCCCATAGCCTTAGTAATGGTGTAAGGACCATATCGGAGTGGTCTCAATTTCCGATAGGCTCCAGTAAGGCGTTCCTTTTGCAAATGCAACCAGACTTTGTCGCCCACCTGAAACTTGTGTGGCACCCGATGTTGATCATGTCGCTGCTTGTACTTGGCATTTGATTTCTCAAGAATGTCATGGACCTACTGGCGAATATGTTGGATGCGCTCAATGAAGCTGGTGGCCTTATCTGTTTCGGACTGGACATGAGCTGAATTCATGTGAGTAGCTGCAAGTGGCATGGCCACATCAATGGGGCATAGTGGTTGGAATCCCAAACCCACCTGAAAAGGGCTATGGCCAGTGGAGCTGTGAAGAGCTCGATTGTAGCTGTGCTGAACGTAGGGGAGGATCTCGTCCCATGTGCGTGGATTCTTTGAGTTATACATGTGCAGAATGTGCACAATCATCCTATTGACAACCTCTGTCTGGCCATCAGTTTGAGGATGGAAGGCTGTGGACTTCGTGAGTTTGGTGTCCAGCATTGACCAGAGACTGGACCAAAAGGTGCTGAGAAACCGACTGTACCGATCTGAGATGATAGACTGTGGGATCCCAAAGTGCACCCACACTCGTTCAAAGAAGAGTTTAGCAGTGGCTTCTGCTGTGATATTCTTCTTGCAGGCCATCATAATGGCCATCTTTGAGAACCTGTCGACGACCACAAAAACACAGTCATTTCCATGCTTAGTGGAAGGAAGGCCTGACATGTAATCCATGGAGATGGATTCCCAAGGTCGACTAGGGGTAGGCAACGGGGTATAGACGCCTTGCTTCTTAATGGTCGGTTTGGCAATGGCACAGGCAGTACATGATCAGATGTACTTCCCAACATCCTGTCGAAGATTCGGCCAATAGAAATAGTTTTGCAGTACTGCCACTGTTTTCTCGACCTAGAAATGCCCAGCAGCCCGACTGTAGTGTGCTTCCCAAATCATCTTGGCACGCTCGCTTGAAGGAACACAGAGGTGACCAAGGTGGCATAATAGGGCATCCTGGAGGTGAAAATCTGCAACCTGCCGACCCTCCAAGAGTGTCTGGTATGTGTGGCCGAATTCTGGGTCGCTTTTGTAGAGAAGTGGCCAATCAGAAGTCTCGTGCCCGCAAGAGTTGAGCACGGTGGTTAGCGCCATGATCGGTGGTCGACTGAGGCAATCTGCAACATTATTGGTGCTGCCCTTTTTATACTTGATATTCAAGTGAAACTGTTGCAGGTATGTAGACCACTTCTGATGGCGATCATTCTGCAATTTCCCTTGGGTCTGTATGAACTGCAGAGGTCGGTGGTCTGTGTGGATGACCGTTTCCTTCCCCAAAATGTAATGCTTCCATTGTCGGCAGGCCTGTACAATGGAATACATCTCTTTATCATAAGTGGGGTACTTCCGGACTGTGTCTGAAAGTGTTTCACTGTGATATGCCATTGGATGTCCATGTTGAGTAAGGACTGCCCCAATAGCATAGTCAGAGGCATCTGTCTCGACCTCAAATGGTTGTTTTAAATCTGGTAACGCGAGCACTGGTGCCGTGCAGAGGCGATCCTTCAACTCCCTGAATGCCTTCTGTTGAGATTCAGACCAAAAGAATTTTGCTTTCGCCCCGCCCTTGGTGACTTGACTCAAGGGCCAAGAAATATGAGAAAATCCCAACACAAACCTATGATAGAAGTTGGCAAGACCTAGAAAGCTGCGGAGCTCTGTTAGAGTGGTTGGAGAGGGCCAATCCCGAATGACTTGGACCTTGGCTGGATCGCCATGCACCCCCTGTTCATCAATGATGTATCCTACATACTGAACCTTGGTCATGCCAAAAGTGCATTTCTCCAAATTGGCACATAGCTTGTGTTTCCGCAGTGTTTGGAGAACCTATCGGATGTGGTGGAGGTGCTCTTCCCAACTCTGGCTGAAGATCAGAATGTCATCCAAGTATACTACTACAAAGGAGTTGGTGAATGGCCGCAAGATGTCATCCATTAGCCTCATAAAGGTTGCAGGAGCATTCGTCAATCCGAAAGGCATGACCAACCATTCGAAGAGGCCCTCCTTGGATTTGAAGGCAGTCTTCCACACATCTAAGGGTTCAATTGGTACCTGGTGATATCCTGACTTCAGATCGATCTTGCTGAAATATTTCGCCCCCTTTAGTTGGTCTAGGAGGTCATCAATCCGCGGGATCGGGTACCTATTACGGACAGTGATCTTGTTCAGCGCCCGATAGTCAATACAGAGTCTCCACGTCCCTTCCTTCTTCTGTACCAACACTATCGGGCTCCCACAGGGCGAAGAACTCAGACGGATGTGACCTTTCTGCAGGAGCTCCTGAATCTGCCTCTTGATTTCATTGTTCTCCAGAACGGAGCGCCGATAAATTGGTCCATTGGGTAGCGGCGCACCTGGGGTCAGATCGATGGAGTGCTTGACTTGACAGTGCAGAGGAACCCCTGCCGGGGAGGTGAAGATGTCTTCGTACTCCTCCACAATCTTGTCCATCTGTAGCTGCCGTGTAGAGGGACCATGTTTGGAGGCCGCGGCCACTGTCTTCTTCTTCCCTTGAGGGCGTATCATCAGGAAAACAAATTTCCTGGTTTTGGAAATGATCTTACTGCATTGTTTTGCAGTAATCAAAGAGATGGCGGCAGGTGGTGCTACCTCTGGTATCCTGAACAACTTATTTCCCAATGTAATAATAACAGCACGGGGCCTTGATTCATACACAGCATGTCGCTTCCACAAGTATGGTTGTCCTAGTAATACATCACAAACTTCAAGGGGAGCAATGTCACACAATACCTCATCTGTGAAGGGCTTGATGTTGTATGGAAGGCGACACTGTTGGCTCACGCGAAGATCTCACCCTTGGTGAAGCCACCCAATGGTGTATGGTTGTGGATGTGCTGTGGTCGGTAAGCCCAACCGCTTCACGACCTCTGCCGAAATGAGGTTCTTTTGACTCCCGCTATCAACAATGAACTGTATCGGGGAGCCCCTTACCCACATCTGGGAGTGGAAGAGACGCTCCTCCTCCTCTGGATCTTCGGGTTCATTTTTCTGGATCTTTGCGGTAGCAACAGTGGCGCTGGGATCCGCATCAATGATCTGCTTCCCTTTTTCATACCCCTTATCGGGTTCTGACTCAGAGTCGGAACATGCATCTGATTCTGAAACCTTTAGCTCAGCCACCAGTGACTGCTTGGCCCGACACTCACTTGTGTTGTGAGTGGAGCTCTTATGGAACTCGCACCATTTTCCAGTGTCCTTTCTCGGCTTCGCGGCGTTGCTCTTTGCTTGCAGCTTCGGCTGGTTGTCTTGGGTTGTCCCGCCTTGGCTTTGTCCTTTGTTCTGTGGTTTAGGGGCACCTTTCCCCTACTTTGGTTTCGCAGATCCAAAGTCTCGCTTCTTTTGTTTAAACTTCTGCTCGACCTTTACGGCATACCGGTATGCTGCGCCGAGCGAGGGGATGTTTAGGAACTATATTTCTTCCTGGATGTACTTGTGCAGGCAGCCACGGTATTTGAGTATCAAATGTTGCTCTGAATCCTTGATACCCAGCTTTGTGCGAAGGGTATGGAAAAGATTGGTGAACTCCAGCATGTCTTGGTCCCTTCCCTGCCGCAGCGTGGTCCACTTTATGTATTCATCCTCATAGCTTCCGACAGGGTAGTACTGCTCCTTGATGGCATCCCGGAACGAATCCCAGGTGGGTGCGGCTGAAAATAGTGAGCCAGTACTTTCATCCTTCTGCTCGCAGTAGGTTTCCCACCAGTCCTTGACGTGGGGGGCTGCTTTGAGAAGAGCAAAAACAATCTTTTCCCGACTCGAAAATTCATGAACAGAAAAATAACCCTCTAGCAGATTTAACCATTTATCTACAGCATCGGCGTCTATCTGACCCTCGAATATGGGGATTTCAAAATTAACTTGTACCTTAAAGGGTGTGGCGTTTCCAGAGGAGCTGTTGGAAGCCGATGCGCCGCTTCTGGGTAGCCGCTGAAGGATCTGCGCAAAGTTGTCCATCATCGCGTTCCGTTTTCGCTCGAGCGCTTCTTCGAGCAAGATTTTGATGGGATCTCCTGCCCCCTCATCTTTCTTCTCGTCCGCCATGGGAGGCCGTCGGGATTTGCGAGGCTGGTCTTGCAAAGGTTCAACCAGTTCAAGCCCTAACTCCTTATATCCCGACCTTGTTGGGGACATGCAAAGAAAAACAGAGAAAAAGTAGACCGCTCTGATACCACTGATCCGGATTTAACTAGGAACGCAACAAATTACAGAGATAACCATATACACAAAGATGCAGTGGAAATAATACTTCATTTCATTAATGGAAAATACTGAAATATGCTTACAAACAGAAATGGCAATAAACTAGCTAGGGCGATGGTAGCTTATCTCTGAGAAGAGATGTGATGGCTACATGCCTCTGAACTGTGTTACAATGAGGCTCGAAGGCCTATTTATTGTTGAGAAACAATGGAAAAACCCTTAACATTCCAAAACCTAACCCTAGGAGATGAAACGCCAAACTGTGGGCCCCGTTTGGGGGTAAGTTGGTACATCAACTTCCCGGGGTCGTAACTTTGGCATATGATCTCCGTTTGACGCGTAGTGTTGCCCCCGGATTCCCCAAAAAACGTCGTTTAGGGCCTCAAAATGGCTCCGGAAGTTCAGGACCCCAAAAAACTGCTAAAAATAGTAAGTTGTGCTACAATTAAGGAAACTGAAAATGCTGAGAAATACAATGGTGGGGGTCTAGGTGGACTTGGCAGGTGGCCACCAATATCCACCTGGATCACCTGGTTAAGTTCACCAATCACTTCGACCTGAGATCGATCAAGTTGAACTATGCGCACTACGGATTTTTATGGCTGAACATTCAATTCGGCACATATTGATCTGGGTAAAATATTCGTTGAAGGACCAGAATCAACCAAGCAATTGTGCACGTTTTTATTGAAAATTTCATAAGTGAGAAGAAAAGGAGGAGTATGAGATCTTGATCTTCCTCCAATCAAGGCAATGTCATTTGGATCAATCCTATTGATCATGTTGGTTGGAGGTCTTCCCATGTTGTGGGAAGCTACAGCTGTAGGTAAAGATGTAGTACGCACGGCATGTAATTCTTTCATCATTATTTTCTGTTGATGTTTCAATTTGCTCAATTCGTAAAGAGTGATATTAGCCCTAGTCTTTTTCATGTCATCGATAATGTTATAATCCATTTCATCCGACACAATCAGTGTTCTTGATGGAGGTGCTTGATCTGATTGGACTGGGCTAAATTGGGTCGCTCTAGCAGTTTTTTTCTTTGTTGCGACCTTATCTTTTGTTGCAGGGCTTGCGCCCTTCTGTTTAGGGGCAGTTTGGGGAGGATCAAGTTGATTTTTGCTTCGTGTGCTAACCGGAAATGCACCTTGATCTTCTTCTCGTGGGAGGATGAAATCCCACATTCCTTGTAGTTCCACAACTTCTTCATCATCGGTCTGCCCTTCAGTGGTATTCTCTTCTTCTTCTTCTTCTTCAGATTTGACGTTTGAGATAGCATTGGGTGGTTTCATCTCCATGGGAAGATTTCTTTTAAAAGATCTGTAGGGCTTTTTTGAAGAAGTTTCTGCTACTTGTTTTCTTATGTCAATCATCTCATTGGACATGGCCTTTAACACTTTTTGTAATCCTTCCATATCGAAAGGATCCTTCGTTTGCTTCTTCTTGGTGTCTTCTTTGAAAGAGATTTTCTTAGATTTGCGTTCTTCTATTGCAGATCTCTTTTCTAGGGCAACTACGTATTTTTCTACTGCTAACGCCTCAGTCAAGTTTTCAACTAAGGTCGTCTTGTTTGCCTTATCTACGAAGATAGCCAAGTTTGATGGTAAGGTTGTGATGTACCATTCACATCTTACTTCCTCGCTGGGTTGAGAAGCAGCGGGAATTTTGTTGAGGATCTTATTGAACCGTAAATTGAAATCTTTAATGGGTTCTCTAGTCTCAGCTTTAAGATTAGATAGGTCATTGATCAATGTCGCTGTTGATCTGTCATTGCAAAACTTGGTGAGGAATTGACTTTGAAAAATGTCCCAACTTGTGATGGACCTGGAAGTTAACGAAAAGTACCATGACCCGGCTGTTCCTTGCATTGTATAAGGAAAAAGGCGGACGACAGCATCCTCGTTGGTAACTCCGTTGAGATTAACAGCAAGCATGAAATTATTGATATGCTCTTCGGCTAGCATGCCTGTTTCTGGATTGAATTTGGGTAGCCATTTCTCGGGATGGGCCGGTATTGGGCTCAGGGGTGGAGGCATTAAAACCGCCCCAGGATTTTTCCATGGATACTGGGCCATCGTTGAGCTGCTAGTTAATGAAAGTGCAGAAGACGGTCCCTGATGCTGAGAAGATGAAGATATTATGATCTTTGATGATTGAAGAGGAAGGGTCGTGGAAGATGGATGAGTGATTTGGGATGAGGATGAGGGTGGTTGACTTCGCGGTGAGGGGGTTGAAATGGACGAAGTAGATGAAAGAGTCTCACGATCAGACTCTGGTGGTGTTTTCCTTGCTCTTTTCCTAGTAAGGAGAGGGAGTTCACTTGGTTGAATACCAAATTTTTCACTCTTCAATATGGTCAGGGGATGAGTAGGATTGTACTGCAAAGTCACGCTGCTGTGAGATTTATCAGACCTCTGAGAAAAAATAGAGAATCCCTGGAGTTTACGAATCAAAGTTTGAATTTCAGGGGGTTCAATGATCAGTTGGTCTGATATATTAGGGTAGGTAGCAGCGGTGGATACTCGAGCGACTTCTAACTCCGGGTTTAACCGTATTGGAGAAGTCAGGGGAGTTGATGAGGGTGATTTACTCTCAGAATGGTATTTGGATTTTGACTTAGTTGCCATTCATAGTTCGTGCCCTCCTTCTAGCGCCAAATATGTTGAGGGCCCCAAAATCGGGTCAACAACAAGGGGGATACCCACCCGGTCCGGAACCTGGTTGGCGGCTCCTTGCCCGTTTGGTGTAGCGGGTCCGACTGGGGATAATGGGACCAGCTTCCCAATTTAAAGGATGTGTGTGTGTGTGTAGATTTTGATGATGCTAATCTAGAGGTAATTTTAAGCTAATCTAATTCTAAACTCTAAACTGACTCTATGCTACTGTAATCTAACAAAAACAACACATCTAATCTATACTAACCCGGGGTAGGATTCTTTCATCATGCGATCTAAAAAGATTTCATACAATAACTGGTAATAAAGATCATTCAGCTATCATAAGAATATAAATCAATTAAGATAAACTATCCTGCATAAGAAGTTAGGCAAAACAGTTGTGAACAGCATGTCGCATGATAAGTTATTCATATGTTAAGCACAAACAAATGATTCCACCGTACAAAAGTGCCAAATGGTAACTCAGACATTCATACATCAACATATAAACAACTCAGTTGTATATCACTCTAAGAATATGAGCAGAAATTAATCAAGAGATAAAAGTACTATTTATGACTGATTTTACTCACAAACTTCAAGCAATAACGATTTATCTATACTTACTTCTAACATCTACTAAGAGTACAGAAGTGCAACATCAGTAGCGGACATTAAAATGCAAACATAAATAAATCTCGATCCATTCATTCATCAAAAACCCCCTCCGAGGGTGCAAAAGTGCATGTTCTGAGGACAAGTTTTCTGACAAATTTCCGGACCCTTCTCCAAATGCCATGACAAGGGTTAAATACTACTAACTAACTAATCTTAATTACACAAATTTAGGGAACGGCTTCAAATGACCACCCTTTTACTAAAACAAATTTATTTCTAAAAATTGAATCTAATTTCTAACCGTTTATGTATCTGCTCCTTAGTGTTGTAAGCAATGTGAGGTTCACCTGGAAAGAGTCGGTTGGTTGTCTTTTCCTTTTGCTCGAGCGATAAAAGTAGAAATAACAAAAGCTGGCACCTCTTTCTAACAAAGTAGAAGATATTTTTGAAAATCTTCCTCTGGCTGGGTGTATTTGCTGTGTGTATACTTAGTATAACCCAGATTTCTTTCAAACTGATTGTGTTGTTGCTATTTCCGTTTCCGGCCGTGCGAATGACTCGATGAGTTAGGGATTTCGTTGCCTCAACAATCTTACGTATTGAAAATTGATTCCGTTCTGTGTTCCAGGCTTTTCTGGAGCGTCCTCCCTCTTTAGCATTTTTCTTTTTGCTTTATCCAATCTGAGCTTCACGATCTTTTGCAAACATGTTGCTTTTGTGCGCCTTTGACTCTGAGTCTTGGATAGTGTATTTTCATCAGTGTCTGTGGAGTGATACTCTGGAATCCGCGGCTCTGCTGCATGCGGCATCCATTTTCGAAGGCATCTCCTCTCTGTTCTTCAAGTATTGGCGCTTTCCCCTTTTTCTTAGATGTTTCCTGCATATAGATTTATATTAGTTGCTGCCTTACAGTTTACGCAAAGGAAAAGAGGAATGATGAAAATATTGACATGAAAACTTTAAGTTCTAATGAATGCATAATCATGACACTCGTAATGACCTGACTCTTCGAAAAACGCAATACGATCATCTTTGCATACTCAGGCGTGCAATCATTAATTTCCATTAAGGTGCGCACTCGATTTTGGGTTTACAGATCATGCCGAAGAAACTTTGCGATGAGTGGTTTCTGCAATTCGTATCGCAGCAATTAATAGTCTCATTCGTCGCAGATCGCAAATCGCAAAATCGCAGTTTGTAAGATCGCAGATCGCAAGATCGCATTTTTCATTTGCTCATTGTGTGCTGCTTATGCGACGTCGCATATCGGCCATCGGCGATTCCTTAGGTTTTCTTTTAAGGGCAATTTCAAAATATGCGATGCGATGAATGTCGCAATGCTTCATTGCAACTTACTTATGCGCATAGGAAAACGCTTCACTCTCTCTTTGCGATGCGATATAGCTTTTAGGGAGTTAAATACAAAAATTTTGATAAAACTATTTTTGAGATTTTTTGTTAAGGGTCCCCCTTTGCTTGATGTTATTGCTAATACCAAACAAAGAGGGGGGTTGTTGGTGACCACAACAGGCCTCAACATATCTGGTGCTAGAAGGAGGGCACGAACTATGAATGGCACTTAAATCAAAATCTAAATACCATTCTGAGTGTAAATCGCCCTTATCATCTCCCCCGACTTCTCTAGTATATTTAAATCCAGAGTCGGAAGTCGCTCAAGTATCAATCGTTGTTGCACACCATGATATTTCAGACCAATTTACCATTAAACCTCCTGAAGTCGAATCTCTAATTCACAAACTTAAGGGATTTTCCGTTTCTCCTCAGAGGTCTGATAAATCTCAAAGCAGTGTGACTTCGCAGTACAATCCTTCTCATCCCCTAACCAAATTGAAAAGTGAAAAATTTGGCATCCAACCGACTGAGTTGCCTCTTCCCACCAGGAAAAGAGCGAGGAAATCACCATAAGAGTTTGACAGTGAGATTCTTTCGTCTACATCACCCATTTCAACTACCTCACTGCGAAGTCAACCACCCACACCTCCATTCCAAACCATCATTCATCCGTCTACCACAATCCCTCTTCAATCATCCATGATCATAGTATCCTCATATTCCCAACTGCAAAGATCATCTCCTGCACTTTTCTCTACTAGCAGCTCAACGATGGCCCAATCTCCATGGAACAACCGTGGGGCAGTCTTGATGCCTGCACCCTTGAGCCCAATACCGGCCCATCCTGAGAAATGGCTGCCTAAATTCAATCCAGAAGTAGGCATGCTAGCAGAAGAACACATAAACAATTTCATGCTTTCTATCAATCTCAACGGAGTTACTAATGAAGATGAGGTTGTTCAGCTTTTCCCCTACACTCTGCAAGGAACAGCTGGGTCATGGTATTTTTCATTACCTTCCGGGTCTATCACAAGTTGGGATATCTTCCACAATCAGTTCCTTATCAAGTTTGGTGATGACAGATCAACAACAACATTAATCAATGACCTATCCAATCTTAAGGCCCAAGCTAAAGAACCTATCAAAGATTTTGATTTATGGTTCAATAAAATTCTCAACAAAATTCCTACTGCTTCCCAACCCAGCGAAGAAGTACGATGTGAATGGTATATTATTGCTTTACCATCAAACATAGCAATCTTCGTGGATAGAGCAAATAAAAAAACTTTAGTTGAAAACATGACAGAGGCGATAGCAGTAGAGAAACGCGTAATAGCCCTGGAAAAGAGATCCGCGATAGAGGAACGAAAGTCTAAAAAAGTCACCTTCAAGGAAGACTCCAAGAAGAAACAAACAAAAGACCCTTTCGATTTGGAAGGATTGCAGAAAGTATTAAAGACCATGTCTAATGAGATGATTGACATAAAAAAACAAGTAGCAGAAACTTCTTTAAAAAAGCCCTACAGAACTTTTATAAGAGGTCCTTCAACGGATGCAAAACTACCCAATGCCATCTCCAAACTGAAACTGAGGAAGAGGAAGAAGAAGAAAGTGCCACTGAAGGGAAAACCGATGATGAAGAAGTTGTGGAATTACAAGGAACGTGGGATTTCATCCTCCCACAAGAAGAGGATCAAGAAGTATTTCCGGTTAGCACACGAAGCAAAAATTAGCTTGATCCTCCCTAAACTACCCCTAAGCAGAGGGGCGCAATCCCTACAACAAAATATAAAGTCGCAACAAAGAAAGAAACAACTAAAGTGACTCAGTCAAGCCCAGTCCGAGCAGATCAAACAACTCCATCAAAAACACTAATAGTGTCGGATGAAATGGAGTACAATATTGTTGATGACATGAAAAAGACTAGGGATAATATTACCCTTTATGAATTGAGAAAATTGAAGCATCAACAGAAGATAATGATGAAAGAATTACATGTTGTGCCTATTGTACCTTTGCCTGCCGTTGTACTCTCTCAAGCTTCCCATAACATGGGAAGACCTCCAACTAATGCGATCAATAAGATTGATCCAAATGATATCGCCTTAATTGGAGGAAGATCAAGATCTCACACTCCCCCGTTTCTTTTCACTTATGAGATTTTCAACAAAAATGTGCACAATTGTTTGGTAGATTCCAGTGCTTATTCAAATATTTTACCCAGATCAATATGTGCTAAGCTAAATTTTCAACCACAAAAATCTGCAGTGCGTATAGTTCAGCTTGATCGATCTCAAGTCAAAGTGATTGGTGAAATTAATCAAGTAACCATAAGATTGTCATCTAACCCGAAGGTATGTCAGGTTATTGACATTCTAGTGGCCGATATCCCAGAATTCTATGGATTAATTCTTAGCAGGGATTGGTCCGAGAAACTCCACGGATACTTTGCAACCCACTGGTCGCACATGTGGCTACCCTATAACGGTAAACCGAATCAGATAAAGGTTGAACGAGAATTACACCAGAGGTACATAGTAACGGAATTAGAGGGAGAAAATGAAGCAGTATCGTATAACAAAAATATCATAGGCAATTACTCGGTAGATTCTTTTCTCGGTAATTTCAATGCTCACCCATCACCTTACTTAGAAAATTCAGTTTTGTCCCAAGTCGAAATTTTTTCCCAAACTGATAGTTCAAAGTGTGTTAGTTTTGTAGATGAACCTGTAAATACATCTTTGTTTTGGGAATTATATTTTGATGGCTCTAAATCTAACGAAGGAGCAGGAGCAAGATGCGTTCTAATTAGTCCAGAAGGAAACAAGACCATGCTTACATGCAGACTCGAATTAAATTGCACAAACAATACAGCAGAATATGAGGCCTTGGTGAAAGGCCTATATAAAGCAATCGGGTTAAACGTCAAGTATCTTCAGGTCTTTGGAGACTCTGAGATTATCATCAAACAGGTACGTAACACTATACATTGCCTATCAGGTCATTTAAAACACTATCAATATTTAGTACAAGATCTGACTGAGCATTTCATAGAATTTAATATCTCTTCAATCCCGAGACTCCAAAACGCGAGTGCAGACCTTGTGGCTAACGTAGCCTCTAGGCTTATTCCCTCCAAAGATTTTAGTCTAGATAGATTCTCAATAGAATTAATTTTTAGACCATCCATCCCTGACAACATTACAAATTGGAGAGTATTCAATGACGATCCTGATATTGTAAATTTCCTCACTTCTGAAGGATCCTACTCCAATCAAATAATTGACGAAGACCATCACGATCGACAAACACAACAAAATAGCATTGATAATGTTATACCTAAATCGGTGGTTAAGTTAGAATACTTGTACGATTTGAAAAATCGGTTTAAAAGGCCTACCAATTCAAAGCTCTACAGTTCAACTCTGAACTATGAATTAGTAAACCTAGGAACCGATGATAAACCAAACATTAATCTAGGCATAGGCCTGGCCCCTGAAGAAAAACTAGCATATATTCATCTTTTGAGACAATATAAAAATGTTTTTGCCTGGAATTATGATGAGCTGAAGACATATGACACTTCTATCATTCAACACACTATTCCTATGATTGACAACGAAAAACATGTCCAACAGAAACTGAGAAAGATCCACCCCAATTTAGAAAATCAGATAAAGACTGAGCTAAATAAGTTATTAAAATCCAGAATAATTTTCCCCATCAGACATTCCAAATGGGTCTCCAATATGGTACCCGTTAGAAAGAAAAACGGAGATATTAGAATCTGTATCGATTTTCGGAATCTTAACAAAGCCTGTCAAAAAGACAATTTTCCTCTTCCACCTATGGAAAAGATATTACAGGCAGTAGCAGGCTCAGAACTGATGTCTTTCTTGGATGGATTTTCAAGATATAATCAAGTGCTAGTGCATCCCAATGATCAGTTGAAAACCACATTCAGAACTAAATGGGGCACATACGCATATCGAAAGATACCATTTTGTTTGATTAATGTCGGTGCTACATTTCAAAGAGCCATGGACATCGCATTTAAGGGTTTAGTCAACAAATCTGTAGTGATTTATTTGGATTATATAAAAGTGTATTCCAAGAAGCGAAGCGACAATCTTAGAGATTTAAAGCAAATTTTTCAACGATGTTTAAGGTATGGGATTTCACTTAACCCGAAGAAATCGTTTTTCGCATTAAGTGAAGGAAAACTTCTAGGATTCAGAGTGTCAAAGTCCGGTATTCACATTGATCCTGACAGAATCAAAGAAATCTCAGAAATATCCCTACCTCATAATAAAAAATCCATGCAATCTGTCCTTGGTCAAATCAATTTTGTAAAGAGATTTATCCCAGATTTTTCACGAATTGTGTCTCCTTTGCAAACCATGATTAAAAAGAATTCAACTTTCAAATGGGGTCAAGATGAACATGAAGCATTCAACTTGATCAAACAAGCTATTATTAATGCTCCATCTTTAGCAACCCCAAATTTTTCAGAATCTTTTGTTTTATACACATTTGCCTCAGAAAAATCATATGCTGCGATTCTAACCCAAGCAAATCAAGAAAAAACAGAAGCTCCAATTGCGTTTTTTAGCTCAAATCTACAAGGTGATGAACTCAATTATTCAGACGTAGAGAAATAGGCATATGCAGTTTTCAAAGTGGTTAAATATTTCAGACCTTTCTTACTCAAAACCCATATTAAGATCATAGTATCATTTCCAGCGGTAAGAAATCTTCTAGTACAGAAGGATGTAGGTGAGAAAAGAGAAAATTGGATCACTGCTTTACAGGAATATGATCTTGAGATCAAACCAACAAACATTGTAAGAGGTCAAGGCTATTGCAAGATGTTGGCTGGAGCATCGCAAATCCCTGAAATTTCATCCGAAGATGTACAAATGTATGAGGAACTCCACGATGGACCAGCAGGCGGACACTATGCTGGAGATGCTACTGCACATAAAATTTTACGTGCAGGATATTACTGGCCTACGCTGTTCAAAGATTCACACAGTTACGTGAGGAAATGTCAAGTCTACCAAACTACTGCTGGAAGACAAAAGAAGTCGTCCCTGCCACTATAACGGGTAAACATCGAGCAATCATTCAGCCAGTGGGGCTTGGACATAATAGGTGAGATCGTTCCTCACTCTTCTAAGCAGCATAGATACATCCTCACGGCAATAGATTATTTTACTAAATGGGTAGAGGCAGTTCCTCTCAAGACAACTAATTCTGAAAATATTATCGAATTCATAGATCAATTTATAATCACTACGTTTGGATTGCCAATGGATTTAATATTTAATAATGCATCATACTTTTCTGGAAATGCAATGACCGAGTTCGCACTTAAAAGGGGATTCAAACTAAAATATTCGGCCAATTACTATCTGCAAGGTAATGGGTTAGCTGAGTCAACAAATAAAAACCTAATCAGGATTATTAAAAGAACAGTTGACCAGAACCAAAAGAATTGGCATAAAGCTTTGATAAACGCTTTATGGGCAAATAGAATAACAAAAAAATCTTCGATCGGCACTTCCCCCTTTAATTTAGTTTATGGGAAAGAAGCGGTTCTTCCAACTCACCTAGTCATTCTCTCTTTGTCTTTAATACAGTACATTGATGAAGTACCTACTTCCTCCATACAGCTAAGACAAATGGAAATAATCAAATTAGAAGAACAACAAGAACAAGCTAAAAGAACCCATGCTCATCATCAAGCACTAATAAAATCCTCTTTTGATTCAAAAAAAATGACCAGAAAAAATTTTCAGATGGGAGATTCAGTTTTAAAATGGGATAAAGCTCATGAAGAAAAGGGCAAACATACAAAATTTCAAAAGATGTGGCTTAGTCCTTTTCAGATTGTTGAAGTCATAGGTCCATCAACATTTGTCTTACAGGATCTAGCAGGTAGAAGGGATTATTTGTCTGTGAATGGTCAAATCCTAAAAATATATTTTCCATAAAAGATTATTCTTCTATTTTTTAGAATAGTTTTGTTTTTCTTTTTTTTCTTTCATAATAAAACCGGTTGTTAATGGTTACTATTGGTATTCGTGAAAAGACACCAATTCTCTTTCAGATTTTGAGCTTTTCGCTTGTATAAATAGAAAATTTTTGAAAATCTGATCTTTATTATTGACATATACATTTAAAAACTTTAGCCTAGATATGATATTAGTTTCAACTTAAAAAAAAAATTTAAAAAAAAAAAAAAATGATGAAAGCAACCTTTAGCGAAGGAATTGTTTTATATCAGCACAATGAAAGGTATCAATAAAAAAATAAAGATTTTCTATGAAACTGCTATTTTTAAACTCTATTATTGTCATCCAGAGCTTTCTTAAGGAAAGCGATGATATCCTCCCTATTAAAGAAAATCACAGCATTCAGAGAGACAATCCAGGAAACACTATATCTCAAAGAATAAGAGGTCTCATCACAAGTCGGCTTATCATGATCACAGATATTATAACTTTGCTGACTTTGCCAAACACTGTCCATCAAAACAGGGCAATGACTCAAGATTATTGAAATCAAAAGACAAGGGGTCTCATCACGAGCCAGCTTGTTCAGCAAAAGTGTAAATCAAGTGAATGACTGTATCATAATTTGGCTACCAAACTAAGACATTGTTCTTTAAGAATAAAAAAGGAAAAAGTTTCAAAATGGATTTTTCTTTGAGGGTTGTAAGTAACCTTAAACGGGATAAAGGATCATTGTTGGGTAACAGGTAACCCTGTCGAGGCTATGGACGCTTCCTGGCAGCAAAGGCTTTACCTACGGCAAACGAGCATATTTTAAGGCTAGCACACAGAGAAGACTTTATTTTATCTTTACATGACCTCGTAATGGCTGATGTAGATACAAAGACAAACCTGAGGAAGCAAACAATTAGAAAATAAAGAAGTTGAAACAAAATATCATTGATAGAATAAGGCATAATATACTCTATCTGTCCATAACAAAGTTTAGATTTATGAATTTTTTTTTTTATTTTGGAAGTTTAAAGAATTCAATAGAAAAGCAGAGATAACTGGTTCTTCCAAGTGAATCGCCATTGTTGTGACCACCAACAACCCCCCTCCTTCTTTAGTATTTGCAATAACGCTAAAGAAGTGGGGACCCTTAGTAAAAAATTCCAAAAAGATTTTATAAAATTTTTTGTATTATACTCCTAAAAAAAAAATGCATCGCACGGAGAAGAGTCAAGCATTCCTTTATGAGCACATTAAAACCACTGCGAAGAAGCGACGCGAAATTCATCACATCGCATACATTGAGAAGTGCCCATAAATGAATAATCTTAAGAAAATCTCCGATGGCCGATATGCGATATTGCATATCGCAACGTCGCATAAACAACACACGAATAACTTGACAAATTGCTGCGATCTACGATCTGGGATGTCGCGATACTGTGATCAATGCGATCTGCGATAACTGCGATCTGCGATAACTGCAATCTGCGAGTCGCAGAAATCACCCATCGCAAATTTTCCTCAGCTCAGCACCCAAGAAAAGTTGTCCCTAAACCAAAAATTGAGCGCACAGCTTAAAGAAGATTAATGAATGTACGCCAAACTATTCATGAAGGATAGTTTTGTGTTTTTCAAAGAGTCAATTCACTATGGGTGTCATGATTTTATGCATTCATAGAGCTCAAAGCTTTCGTGTCAAAATTTACTATCATTACTCTTTTCCTTTGCGTGAACTGCAGGAATAAAAAACAGGGAACAACATGAAGCAATGTGCAGGAAACATCTAAAGAAAAGTGGAAAGCGTCAATGCTCGGAGAACATAAAAGAGATGCCCTCATACACGGATGCCGCATGCAACAGGAACGCAGATTTCAGAGTGTTACTGAACAGATACTGATATCATTAGGCGATTCGACACTCAAGGTCAAGAAACTCACAAAAGCAGCATGTTTACAAAATTTTGAAGCTCATGCCCGGTAAAGGAAAAAGCGCTAAAGGCGGAAAACGCACCAGAAAGGCCCGGATCAAAGAACAGAGGCAGTTTTTGATGCGCGATTAGCGCCTAGCGCTAATCGCGCATCGCTAAGAAAATTGCTCAGAAAGCAAAGTCCCTAACTTGCTTAGTCATCCACGAGTCCGGAAGCTGAGATAGCAAAAGCAGAGGCAATAGAAGAAGAATCTGGGTTGTTACCAAGCATACACGCAGTAAATTCACCCAACCAGAAGATGGTTCTCAAAAATATCTTCTAATTTACTAAAAAGAGGTGCCAGTGCTTGCCATTTCTATTTTCATAGCTCAAACAAAAGTAGAAGACGACCAGCCGACTCTTCCCAGGAAAATGTTGCATGCTCATAACACTAAGGAGCAAATGCAGAAATAGTTAGAGATTAGATTCAATTTTTAGAAATAAGTTTGCTTAGATAAAGGGCGGTCATTTTAAACTGTATCCGAAAGTTATGTAATTAAGTTATTTAGTTAGCAGTATTTAAACCCTTCTCATGCATTTGGAGAAGGGTCCGGAAATTTGTCAAAAACTTGTCCTCAGAACATGCACTTCTGCACCCTCAGAGGAGGTTTTGATGAATGAATGGATCAAGGTTTATTAATTTTTTGCATTTGATATCTGCTACTGATTTTGCACTTCTGTACTCTTGGTAGATATCAGAACAAGGAGAGATAAATCATTATTACTTGAAGCTTATGAGTAGGACCAGTCATAAATGGTACTTTTATCTCTTGACCATTTCTGCTTATATTCTTGAAGTGATATACAGTTTTTAGTTGTTTATATGTTATTGCATGAATGTGTGAGTTACCATTTGGCACTTTTGTACGGTGGAGTCATTTATTTATGTTTGATATATGAATAACTTATTATGCGATATGTTGTTCACAACTATTTTGCCTAACTTTTTATGCAAAGTGGTTCATCTTAATTGATTTCTATTCTTATGATAGCTGAATGGTCTTTATTACCGATTATTGTTTGAAATCTCTTTAGATCGCATAATAGAATAAATACATCCCAGGTTAGCATAGATTAGATGTGCTATTTTCATTAGATTACAATATCATAGAATTAAACTAAAGTAGCTTAGATTAGAACTTGTAGATTAGCATCATCCAACCTTGCACACACACACACACCTTAGATTGGGAAACTGGTCCCATTATCCCCAGTCCGACCCGCTATACCAAACGGATAAGGAGCTTCCAACCAAGGTCCGGACCGGGTGGGTATCCCCCTTGTTGTCGACCCGATTTTCGGGGCCTCAACAGGGATTTAGAGGCTTATTAAGATGATGAAATCATAACATGGAAAGAGATAATCTTTCAAGCATACTACCTTTGTATGGATTTTCCATTTGAAATAATAGCTTTATTGAATTCTATGAGCTTCTAGGATTCACTCAATATTTACATGCTTTTGAGCTTCAACATAAGTAACATAAATCATCCTAATAAAAAATTTATCCTCCTCAATATTTTCCATGTCATTGGTAATGTGTATGCTAGTGTATATACTTCCTTTTAACTTTTTCATTAAACAATGAAGTGGAAAGGAGTTATGCCTTTGGGAGATGAATCCATTATCAATGATGATGAAGTTTTATATTGAACTCAAGCTTACTACAAGCATTCAATATTAAGCTTGTGAAAAATATCTTAGATTATGAACCAAGATATCCTTTTAGGTTTACTTCCATTTATTCCATTTTATTTTGAAATTATAACTTACTAAATCTTAATGAAAAATTTCAACTCCATGGTATCTTCTCATTAAATACAATTAAGGAATTAGATTCCCCATTTTTAACGATTTCCATGTTAACCCAATTATAGGTGGAACATATCAAACTTGCACCTACTACGTATGGCTTGTTATCTATGATAGCTCCCCTTGTCTAGATATTGGGTTATGATGATTCCAAGTAGATAACTTTCTTTATGTAGGCATTAGATATGTAAGTTTATTATGGTAAGACTAGCATACCTAGGTAGACCTCTAATATTCCTTTGGTTTTGTATTGCAAATGAAAATGACAATAACTAGAATAACCATGAGGAAATACCATACAACAGGAGTAGTATAGAAATTGTTATAGACATTTTTGGGCACTGCAACCCCAATCATAAATGTCCATAAACCAAGGGCTCCTAAGTCCCTAAAAGTGTTGTTCCAACCCCTAAAAGAACAAGGTCAGCTGATTACATCATCTCCCAGAAGTTCTCCATGAAAATCTACTCAGAACTGTTCAAAACTGGACCATCTCACCTGCTCCATGGACAAAGTGTGATGCATCCCACCTAAATGCACATGGGAGGTGTGATGCATACTGAAAAGCCCTTCTATGGGGTGCGATGGGCGAGAGTGGACAAATAGCAGAGGCAGTATGCGAGGTGGAGGATCATAGAATCTTCCAGAAACTTCTCCTGTGACACTTGCCTCCCTGAATTCTCCCACGGATGAGTAAGAGATCAGCATTCTCCAAGTGGAATCAAGAAATATCAGAGAGGACACTAGTCAAATCCCGGAAGCTGACTCACCCCCCTTGCAAACATCTATATATGGATCCCTCATCCCAGAGATCCAGAGGCTCGAATTTTGTATCTTGTAAGGAAGTGTTGTTGGTTTCTTGTTGTAACATCATAGTGTTGGGTGATCTAAGCTTTTGATGAGGTGAAGAAGGGCTTCTTGCTGAGAGGATGACGTTGGGTCAGAACAATTGGTTGTAATCCTCTTTTCTTTTCTTGATATTAATAAAGCTATTCAAGTTTTCCTCCACATTCTTGTACGTTTGATGATATATGCTTTTTTGTGGTCAATATATATCTGGTCCTATATTGTTTATGATTGTAGATCTCTGTTCTTTGATAGTGTTATGTTGCTTTCATTCCACAGGTGATCTTTGAAGCTGTGTTAACGAGATAGGAGTGGCAAGGATCTGTCAGAAGAAGAGAGAGGAATCGAGCAAGGAACCAAGCACAAGACAGAGGTTGGTGTCCTTCATTCCCCTCTTATCTACTTGTCATAAAGGAAAATGAAAGTAGTTTTAGTTCGTTTGTTTCTAAGATAGCTACCCGTCTTAGTGGGACTAGCAGCTCTGCATAGACACTAGATTTCCCAATAACAAAATGGCGACTCTGCTGGGGAGCGAATATCTTGTTTACTTTTCTATATTTGTTCGTTTTATAAACTTACAAATGGAGCCTGAAGTTAAGCCAGGTAGCCTTCGAACTGCATTTGATATGCAAATGCAAAGTAGATAAATGTTGCTTCAGTCTATATCCAAGTTTTGTTTATAAATTGAACAATTGATTTGTAGATGTCATAATTGCCCTTGTGGTGGCTCTAGTAACCTCCTTAGATCTACCCATGTGATTTATTTACTGGTTATCACTTGATCGGCCTAAATCCCTGAACTTTGCTGCAAACTGTGACCAAGAACTGGTTTAAAATTCTCGCACTATACCATCACACCCTCTCTTCAAGGATATAAGTATGCATCGCACTTCCTGTGTGCTATAGGTAGGATGCATACTAGAATCCCTGTGTAACAGGTGCGCTGATCAGAAAAGGCTAATTTTGCTTCCAGACTTTGGTTTTTCTTCACTTTTTCCAGCTCTATTCAGGAGTTTTACTGTCTGTAGTCAGTATACCTCTGTTGGAAACCCCCTTCCTTGCCATTATTCTGCCTCCATTGTGTAAAGAACTATAAATGTTTTTATGTATTATGAGCCATTTTCAATTCTCTTTTACAAAGAAGTAGCGTAATTGAACTGTCATTTCTTGATTTGGAAGTGTCGCAAGTGTCATTTTCAGTCATAGAAGAGAATCCGATTGTTCTTGATAGTTGATTACACTGTTACTCTTGTATTTGATTTGAATTAGTAGTTTTTCAAGTGTCGAAAGCAAGTTTTCAATTCCAAATCGCAAAGTGTCATCACTGTCTTCATTTTGTCTTGAAAATAAGCTTGTTAGTAATGTCGCTTTGTAAAATAATTCAGATTTGCGCTTAGCTTTCTTTTTATCATTCACACATTAAGAAGGCTGAAAAAAAATACATGCATGTGCATTTGCATTTAGACTAATTTTTGGTTTGATTTAGGACAGTGCATATAGTGTGTGCTCTCTACTCTATGTTGAAAGAATATCATCTCTCTTTCTTTAGTAGCTAGGATTTTCATTGCAAAAAGAAGATTAAACGATTGTTTATCATCTTAGATTGCATTTTAGGAATTGTACAACTACATCACGCGGTGAACCTGAAAGGAAAATTTCTTAAGCAAGATCAACTCTAAAATAAATTTAATGAACCTAAAAACACTTTGGAACCTAACGCACAACATTTAGAAGTCTAGGCTAGAGACATATTCCGGCGTCGTAAAGCCTGGTAACTGTTGTTTTCATTGTTGGTTGGGTGATTCCTCCACTTTGAGACGACAAGTGCCAGTACGGACTTGTGCTCCCACGTACCGTCGAGTATATATTGGGAGACCAAAATAGGCTATATCCTTTATCCATAGGAAGCCGTGTCTGCCGCCCTATCGATCGCAATGCACTGAACACAGCATTCGGGAAGATTGACTGCCGTACCGTAAAAAGTATTCTACAGTTTTGTGATTGGTTTGGTAATCCCTCTGTCTAGATTTCCATAGTAGTCTCTTTCGTTCCTTTTCAGAATCCTTAAAGGAAAAGGTCCATCTGAGCACTTGTCACTTCAGGCTCATTAAAAATCGAAGGTGACTAGAGTCATCTTTTGTTTTTTCTCGACTCTTAAAAATTGAAAAAACAAGTTGTGTCAAAGCTTCTAAAATTCAATTAATTCAGAAACATATTTCCCCTTTGATTTTTAGTTGATCGAGTAATCCGCAATCGTGGAAGAAAGTCAATTGAAAACCCTTCGTTTGCAGAGGCTTACAAGTCAACCGTCTTTATCTCCAAAACCAAAACTGTTACAGACAAAGCGAACTCGTTTAACCGATTCCAAATCCCCTGGTAAAGTTATAACAAGTGTTTCGACACCATCGAAGACTCCGGTTACTCCAAACATTTCTGGTATCCTTGCCTTTACAGAAGAAGTTCCGCAGCCACCAAAGGACAGTAGAGCTGATCCTAGTGTAAAGGTAAACACTTTTATTACTGAACCAGCTCCATCTACAGCTGATTTGGAAGGTGTTATTCCCCAAACATCTGTTGTTGTAGATTCTATACCTTCTTCAGCACCAGAAATATTTTATGGACCTGACGGTCTAGCTCTTCCACCTGGTTCGATTGCTATAGAAGAGATCACCCGGAGGATCCTCCATCTAGTACTCCATCGCAATTTGGAGTCAGGATCACCCTATATCCTTCTTCATCATAAATTAGTCTACCGTTATCGGAAGCTCCTGTAGAATCGCTGGGAAATCTTTTGGATAGACTAGAAATTTCTGAACAACCGTCGACATCTAGGACTGTGTCATCTGACACAGCGGCGGCAGAACCTCCTGCTGTCACTCCAACAATGTTCGCCAGTATACCATCTGTCCCAACTAGCTCTCAATCGCTAGATGGGTCCCACTCAGGGGCTATTTCGACAGTATGGTCCGTTCCTGTTTGTTCAACCAGAATAATATCCAGGAACTCTTATGTTGAGTCTCAGCAAATTGATCCTTCACGGTGTCAATTTGGGCAGTCGAACACTCAAGGACAAACCATTCCTTTGAATATCGGAATACCGCCGTATGGAGGGCAATATACCCTTTCATTGTCTCCTTCGGCAGGACAACCATACGAGAGTTCACAACAAAATTCAGGTTATGCTGGAATTACATCTAGCGGTTGGGTGCCAATACTGCCTCAACAACCAAGAGTTGTATACTCGATGCAACAATGTTTACCTATGTCAAATATACCAACTACGCCGGCTATTGTGACGGTGTCGCAAGTACAAGTGTTGCCTGTTGTATGCCAACCTCAGGTTTCTCAGGTTGTAATGCAACAACCTCTTATCCCTGCGACTCAACCACAATCGCCAACTAGTGGAATGACACAGGCCCAAACGGGTATAATTACCCCTCATCTTGGTCAAACAACCAGTATTGGAAAACAGCACATGGCTTCACAACCATGGCTGGTGCAATATCAACAACTGCAATTCCAACAAGTTTACCAAGGATCTGAGCAACAAATCTTTGCAAATAATGGGCAGCCTTATATTCAAAACGGTAAAAATCAACCATTCCATAATGGTTATTCCCATCAACCTTACCAAAGTTACCAGCACCAAATGCATTATGCCAGTATGCAAAGACCAACTGCTCAGGAAATTCCATCCTATCCTGGGTATGCTTCGCCGAACTTGAATCAACAGTTACCCTTCGTGGCGACTTTAGAGTTACCGGATCTAAATCGACTAACAAACGATCCAATTGCTTACGCCCCTTGGTGGCCAACGATTCCGCATGAACTTCTGTCAGATATTCCTAAATTTAATGGAAATCCAGGTCAAGACCCGTCGAATCATGTGATGACCTTTCATCTATGGTGTTCATCAAACACCCTAAATGATGATTCAACTAGGCTTCGCCTTTTTCAAAGAACGTTAACTGGTCCGGCAGCAAAATGGTATATCGAATTACCTAGAGCTTCGTTTGATAACTTCAGTACCCTAGCCACAACCTTTTTAACCCATTTTCAGTTACCTATAAGGTACGAAACGGGAACAAAACGTTTTACCAACTTCAAGCAAACGACGGCCACTCGCATATCGGATCATATTCATGAGTGGCGACATCGTCGTAGAATGGTAAAAACGTACGTTCCTGATCAGCTTTTAGCTGAATGGTTTTGTTAACACCCAGGTTGTTCCCTATGACTCCCAAGGGAATACGGCCGGGGTAACCACTAACCAATCTTTGGATCACTGTTTCTAGCCAAACTGTGATCAGAGAGGGCTCTCTCTTTATGATTTGTAACTGTTTATGATAGGGTTTTAGGCTAGCTATTAAGCACGGGTTTTGTTTATGTTTTGGTTGAAGAATTTCTTTCAGATCTCTTGTGATGTATTATTCAGAGAGTCAAGTATCATTGGGCAATGGAGTCTATGGCTGTAGGTGTCTAGAAACTTTGAGATGAACTGGTGAAACTTACAGGGCCATTTGGGTGCTTTATAGAACAAACTTTTGATTAATAACATGAACAGGCTAAACAAGCAGTGAAAGCATTTAAGGATTTTCACTAAATGTTTAAGTATTTTCACCTAACTGGTTTATGAGAAATGGAAAGATGTCCAAGGGGCAAACTTGAATCCCTGGGAATATCTATCACTGTAAAAGATATAGTTTTAAAGTGCAGCAATTAAGAATTACACTTCTTTTACTGTATCTGAAGAAAACATGGATAATAGCTCAGTTTGAGTTCAGGGTAATCATAGATTAAATCCTGGAACTATTCTTCTACTTTGCTATTAAGTGGAAAATATTTGGACAACAAAAGAGAACAAAAGACTCGAAAAACATGTAATACAGAGATTTAAGAAAACTTATTGTTTTATGAAACACTCTGGAATCCTGCAACATTCACCATTCATCACAACGCATCAAATACACCAAGCTTTGGAAATTCCATTCTCCCTTTGTATTACTTCTCTGAGGATCTTACAGCAAATGAGACTTCCGAAAGGAAAATAACAACAACCCCCTGAGCTTCTGCCAGGGGTGAATATATACTTGCGATTTTTACAAAAATATCTGAGTCCTGAGTTATCTCAGACTTAATATTCTCACCAACTTTGAGATATTATTATCAGAAATTTATTACAGCATTGAATACAAAATAAAGGCGCTTTAATGTTCTGTCAGAAGATATTTTGGCCTTTGGGATCTGCTGAGTCGGTTGAGATACTTTGATTAAATGCTGGAGAACCCGACTTTATGGCTTGTGCGCTGTATGCTGCGTTTGTCACCTGTGATTGTGACTGCTGCTGTGGTGAGAGAATAGCTCTGCTGAGTTGGCTCAGCCTCTGCCTCTTCCTTGTAGATTTTATTCATCAAAATTGTGCCTGCGTATGACTGCTCATGTACTGGAGAAAATTAGCGCTACAGGTTCTGGCCTGACAAAATTATCTGTGTCAAATTCCTCCATACTTCCTGTGTGGGCAATTGATGATTTATGATTGCCCCCATAGTCTCATCTGCCTCAGTATACTTAAAGAAATTCGGTGGTGTATCAAACAGATGATCAATTTCATTCATAATAAAAAACAGATTATCCACCCTATCATACAGATTCTGCCCCGATGCTGGCCCTGTGTCTGCTGAGGTACTGGGCTGTTTTGCAATTTGTGATACTGCATGGGCATCAATCCTTTTGTTGTAATTTTCTAGGGTGAGCAGTCTTCCTACACTGCTTAAAATGCTGGGGAGGCCTCTGTTCTGTAATGCCAGGAATCTGTCCAGGAATTTGTTGATTTCAGTCTGCATGTCCTGTGTTCTCCTCTCCAGTGTTCCAACTAGGCTTCTTAGTGTCAGGACTCGTTTAACTACTGAGATTGTTTCAGTCCTGTTAGTAATTCCCATGGCAGCTAGTTGAGAGCTAGTTTTGTTATTTAAAACATTGACCATTCTGCTGGCAGCATCTGGCATGTGGCCAAGGCTTGCTCTTGCTCTGTGTATTTCCTTGTTTTCCTTTGTGCTGAGTACTATTTGCTCATCCATAGTCTCAATGTACTGCCACTGATTGGTAATGGATCGACCGATGTTACTCCAGAGGACTGCTTTTAGTTCTGTTGTTACCTTCTCTAGTGCAAGCTCCTTTTCTAGTTCAGCTATTCTCTTTTTTAGAGCTTTTATCTCTCTCTCCTTTGTTGCTTCATTCTGCTTGCTTTTGTCAAATTTTTCATTCACCTTGGCCAAAGTCTTCTTGACTTCATCAAGCTCTTTCATTTGGGATTCAAGAACTTGGATCTCAGCTTGTAGCTTCTGCATATCCAGACTGGGAGTCTGTCCTGGTGTTGGTGTAGTTGTTGCTGTAGATGGTGCTGTAGTTCCCGTTTGCTGAGGAGGAGGAGTAGTTGTTGGAGGGACTTCCTCAAGATTAATTATCACAGGAGGAGGCTGGGAGGGTTGGCCCTCTTCTCTTTGCTTCAGTGTTGTTTGTAGTGCTGCCTTTGCAGCTTCAGATTGTCCTAGCTGGTCTTGAGTCCTAACCAGCTCCTTGTACAGGGATACCAGCAGGTCTGTAGCATCCTTTTCCTGCCTTTGCTGGGCAACCTCGTCTGTTTGTGGGTGGATGGTGGCTGGGAGCTTGATTTTCTTTCTTAAAGCCGCCATGTCTGCATCCCTTATCTTCAGGAGTTCTTGGATACCTTTGACATCTTTAGGATCATGTCCTATTTCTATAATTACCTCTTCCAAGGACTTGATCCTATTGTCCTTGGCTTGTGATGATGCTCTCTCCAATTCCAGCTGAGATGCTGTGTTATCAAGGCTGCTCTTCAATTTGTAGTTCTCCAATGTCTCACCTGCCAAGGAGGCATACACCATTTCACCAGTTTGTTTATGTAATTCAATCTTATCCATAGGGTGTATGTCTTTGGCCAGAACCTCCATGTTGGTTCTTAGGTAATCCGAGGTAGATTGAGGATGCAGTGTTGTGGGCATGAAGTGACTCATGATCATCTTGCCTTCACTTACATCAAAGGCAGACATGAGTCTTTGCTGATTGGTAGGAGCCAGGTTCAGCAAATGATCGTACAGCTGTATTTTAATAGGATCACTCCTCCTCTTAATGTCAATAAATTGCTGTTTGATGTTTGACTGTCCTTCTCTGTGCTGGCTGGAGGAGCTGACCTCTCCTCCTATAGTTCTATCATGTTCATGCTGAAATGAACTAGCTGAAACTTCTCCACTGGGTGGGCCCATGCCCATTGCTTGCCTCACTGCTATATCCTCCTCTTGGGAGTCATTTAGTCTTTGTCTTTTCTCTCCCCGATTGATGGATGAAGTCAGGGGAGTCTCTCTATCCCTTTTCCTGGTTAAGTCCTCCTTTTGTGGGGTTTGGAGGACCGAGGTATCAACAGTAGTTTCTGCCCTGGGAGGCACTATTGTCTGAGCCTGTTGCTCAGTGGAGCTTGGAGGATCAGTCACTTTTTCTTGCTGCAAGGGCTGCTGTTCACTAAACTGTTCCTCTTCCTGTTGCTGCCCAAGTTCCTGCTGCTCCATCTCTTCTTGCTGCTGTAGCAATGTGTCCACTTGTTCTTCTGTCAATGGAGGTGGCTGCTCCACCTGCTTCCCTTTATCCTTGCTTGCTGTCTGTGGTGTTTTCTCGGCAGTTTGCTGCTGTGCTGTAGATGATGTACCAGCTGCTCCAAGTTGCTTTTTGTAGGAGAGGGGCACCTGTCCACAAGTTTCCAAGTCAGCTTCCTTTTGCATATTTCTAGCCTCTCTCTCAAGTAACTCTTCATTAGTAATTTCCTCCTCTAGGGTACCCTCTTCCCAATTTGATGCATTGGCATACTGTTCAATCTCGGGTTGTCTCTTGTGTGCATAGCTACCCAATTTGTATCTAATCCTCCTGAGGGAGATAGCATGATTGGGGTCATAGGGTATCCATTCAAAGCTGGTTTGCAGTCTGAGGCCTTCCAGGATAGTGTTTGCCTCTTTCCATCCCTCTTCTTTTCTGTTATATAGGAAAGGACCCAGCTGGTTCCTTACCTTCAACTGTGACTTCTTGTTGTTGCTCTGAAAATGAAGATAGTCTGAGTTCCCAAACTGTCTGAAATATTCCAAGGCAAAAAGCCTCATGGGGACATACCTTGGCAACCTAAATGGGTTCAACTCACAGCCATATATCCTGATGACTGTGTGGTTTTGGTAGAAGTACCAATTACCAATGCTGTAGGACTTATTCAAATGGAGAATTCTCCTCATGTCATCAGTTAGTCTAGGAGGAGGAGTACCATGCAATACTGTCATGACTGGATGGATGAATAAGTCAATGAACTCAGTGTATGTGTAAGGTGATACAGAGGTATGATGAAAAACAGAAGTCCAGAACACAATTGACCTTGGAATTCCCTGGGCATTGAGTGGCTTCAAAGGAACAGAGAAGGTGGCTGGCTGATAGAACAAGAATAGATGGTATATATATGAAGTATACCTGAATAGTCTTTCCCTCTTCAAGTTCATAAACTGCTCATGGATTTTATCTGCAATGTAGGTTGCATAGTCATAATGTACAGCTGGGGGTTTACCAGGAGAGAATATAGACAGCATTGCCATTAGGCTATCATCCACATCCTCTATCCCCCTGAATCCTAGGACATAACTGATTAAATCCACTAACATCCTGCCCAATTCATTCAAATAGTGATACCCAATAGGAGGGGTTCTGACTGATTCAGAGCCTGGTCTTACAAACAACTGATTGATTTTAATGATTTGGTCATTTGACGGCTTGGTCCCTTTGTTTATCAAATTCTGCATAAAGAGGGGAGTCAATTGCTTGGCAGTTTGGAAGTGCAGCATTCCATTTATACTCTCTGGGGTAATCTGGAACAGGATTGAGCCTGTGGGGCTGATGACAGCTCTTTGGCTTGGGTCATAGCATTCCTGGCAGCTGTAGATCAGTTCTGGCATAGGATTTACTTGGGGAAGGTTGTAGATGGGCAAATTTGAGTCCCAAATTCCCAAGATGTCTGCCCCACTCAGGTGCTGGGCTTTTAACTCATTCATCATCTGGATATTGTATTTGGTTCCCATAGGGAACCAGTCCAGCATTTGGTAATCCATGTCTCCCAGGGCTTTCCATGCTAATTCCTGGTGAGGAGCATTGAGGGGCTTGATATTTAGAGCAATAGGAGTCTCCATAGTTCTTCAAAGTGCAACAATTGTAGGTGAATAGTCAAAATGAAAGCAACACAGAATAGAGGTGATTCTCTGTAAAGACAGTTTGTATTTTGGATACCAGAGGGGAATTTACTCAACAGCAATTGAAATACTGTTTGTTTTTAGGAGCAGAGCTTCTCTAAGGTCTAACTGTCCCCTTCCAGCGCGCGAATTGTATTTATTAAGAAATCCGCCGGGAAATGCAGAGGGACAGTGGCTTTGAGCGAAGTTACAAGTATTAAGGCTCGGCCGGTGCTTTTTGGACTTCACAGTTACAATGGTGGACGTGCAGAGGGAAATGGGCAGTGTAAATGTAGTTTCAAGGTGTCTTAAGCCTTCTGAACAACTTTAAATTTCAATAACAGTCGTATGGAGGGCAGAACAATGGTAAATACCTGTTGATTGACGAACAGAGGTTGCGCAGGTGTGCACGGTTGCTGCTGAGGAGGTCGCCCGGGTTAAATCAATAGGTTGGCGGAAATTCGAACGTAAACGGTCATGCAGAGAGAACAACAGCGACAGGAGTGAAAAGTGGAAAAAACACGGTTTTTTTGGGTAAATATAGACTTTTTTACCCTTTTGGCGCTTTTTAGTGATGACGTCAGCATGACGTCATTGGTGGGTCAAGGTGAGGTGACGTCAGCTGACGTCATCGGGTGACGTGGCGGTAGACTATTGGTCAAAGGGGGCGATGAGGTGGCAGCCATGTCAGCGGCCAGGTGGACGAATAGCGGGAGCGAGTACAGGTGGATGTGACGTGGCGATTCGTTGGCGGAAAATAGTTGGCGGTTAGGACCGTAGCGGTTACGGTTAAGGTTAACCGCTACGGTTTCTCGGGGCGGTTTAGGTACGGCGCCGAATGTGTCAGGCCTGGCTCCGAGATACCTTAGCGCTTGACGCGTGGAGAGGCCCTGACGTGACGCAACGTCACCTTCTCGGGCGGTAAAGGACAGCAGTGGGGGCCGCTCCGATATTAACGTGGATCGTCGGATCTTCGAGACTTGATCCGACGGTGGGCGGAGTGCGAAGATGCTCGGGTTATATGCAGGCGGAAAACTTTGGGTAGAGGGTTTTTTATTGGTTTTTTCATTGGTTTTTCATTTAAAACAAACAATGCGCTAACCTTTGGAAATGCGCCAGAGGCGGGTTTTTTGGCTTTGGTAACTTTTGCAAAGGATTTGAAGGCGGAAGAGGGTTTTATAAGGGTTTTCCAATGCAAATGGTGGTTTGAGGAGCAGTTTGACTTGCAGCAAGGGGGAATGGGATGGGACAGGTTCACCAAAGTGACCAGGGGTCATTTTGGTCCCTTTTGAAGAACATATGGCTATAATGCCAAGGGGAGAGAGTACTTATAAGATTTGGGGCTTTATACACCATAGTGTTAATATTATTAGGGGAAAGGGTAAAATAGGGGAGCTATATAGTAAAATTAGAGGTTAATATGAATGAAGGGAGCAAATGAAGGGGATTTTACTGAGTTTATCTGAAATTGACTTGGTTTTGAGAGTAGATCAAAATGAAAAGATCTTAGACAAGAAATGTGGATTCTGAATGAACTAGAACCACCATAAACCATGATCTCTCTTCATAAATCTCAGCTAAAAGAAAGGAATGTTAGTAATGAAATGAAGGGGGAGAGGGAGGTTAGTCATGCTCCTTGCTGTAATATGATGGAGTTAACCACTTTGTCCATTGATAGATTTTTCCTTGGCAAAACACCTCTTGACATATGTGTAATGGTGAAAATACCCTTTCTGCAACCACAACTGCCTACCCAGCTATTTTCCTAGCATTTTTTGTTTCTCCATAGAGGGTGCATTTGGACTTGCAAACCCTTACTTGCCTTTTCTTTTCTTTGGCTTTTTCTTTTTCCTTTCTATCTACTTCTACCCTTATCTCTTCCAAGGTCCCAGATTAAGCTGTTGGGAACCTTTGCTTCTCTACCTAAACTAGTTGTCTGCCAAGATTAAGCAGTTTGGACAGACTTCTTTCTCTATTCTATAACTCAAAATTGAAAGATGGCATGATCCAGATTAGACTGTTGAATCATCCACAAAATTGAAATAAGGTCCTCAATACTTGAAACACTTTACCCACCTCTTGCTTTCTAGGAAATATGGGATCTTTGTGAACTCAAAGCAGAGCATATTTGGCCTTTCTCTTGCCAATCATGAAATATGAAACCTATTGGTATAGGTATCCAACAGTGGCTCCACATGGGGATGGTTTTTCTTCTGAAAGACCAAGAACAGCAGGTCAGATTGCCTTGTTCTTTGACTGCCCATCTCAATCTTTGAAATCTGCTGCATAAATGTGTCAAACTTGTGTGTTTCTCTTTTGGAAGACCTCTGATTCTATCAGCCTCTTGCTGCTTGGTGAATCACTTGGGAAAACTACTTTTTACAATCTAAAACAGAAAACAATATGTACATCTGCATATATACAATGAATCCTTGGATTCCACTCATAATGAACAGTCAAAGTAGTGCTTCAGCATCCTGCCATTGACAGGACCTTCATCCAAGTCAGTTTCAGTAAGACTTTTGAGGAAATAGGTGTTGTTACCTTGTACTGCTTGGACAGCAAATGGTCCTTTCCATAAAGAATCAAACTTTCCATGTTTCCCTTTCTCTTCTCTTCTTGCATCCCACTTTAAAACTTTGTCCCCTACATTGAAATCTTCTGCTTTGGTTCTTCTATCAAAGGCCTTTTTCAGTTTCTCTTGTAGTATCTGCACTCTGCTGAAAACTTGTTCTCTGGTCTGTTGTAAACAAATTATCTGGTTAATCCTTCTTTGCATGTCATTTGGCTCTGCTTGGCTCTCTTGCAGAAGTTTCATAACCGGCACTCCTAGTGATGAAGGAAATCTGGCCTCTAATCCATAGACTAACTCATATGGGCTGGTCCCAATTGATCTTTTAGTTGTCAGTCTGTCTGCCCATAAAGCATTTACTAGTTTCTTATGCCAGTTCTTTTTGTTCTCTTCCAGTACTTTCTTTATGATATTTATTAAACTTTTGTTTGATGATTCAGCAAGGCCATTTCCTTGAGGATAGTAAGCTGTAGAATGGCCCAAAGTAATGTGAAATTTATGGCAGAAGTTCACCATCTTCTTGGATCTGAAGGCAGCAGCATTGTCTGTTATTATCTTCTCTGGGCAGCCAAATCTAGCCAGTATATTATTTTCCAAAAATTGAATGATTACTGAATCATTTGCTTGTCTGCATGGGGCAGCTTCAATCCACTTGGTGAAGTAGTCTGTCGCTGTTAAAATCCATCTGTGTTGCCCTGAAGATGAGGGATGAATTTCCCCAATGAAATCCAAGCCCCATTGTTGGAAAGGTCTCTCTGTTGCAATGGGCTTCAAAGGAAGTGGCAGCAACTGTCTTTTGCCTTCAAACAGTTGGCATTTGTGGCATGAGGCTGTGAATTTCTTAACATCAGAGAACATAGTAGGCCAGTAATAACCAGCCCTCAATATCTTGTCCACAGTGGACTTCCAGTACAAATGTCCACCACAGTCTCCAGCATGGAAATCTTGCATGATGTTGTTAGTTTCATTCTCTATTAGACAGTGCAGCAAAATACCTTCATGGTTTTTCCAAAGTAAATTTCCATCCATCACACAAAATTTAGATGTTTTCATTTTTAGGAACCTACTTTTAGTTCTGGACAGTCCTGGGGGAGCACACAGGTTTTGTAACACATAGCAGATGTCAGAGTACCAAGGAGATTGTTCAAAGGCTACATTGATCTTTGGAGTCGCCAGCTCTGTTTCACTGTCCAGTTGGTTGATGTCTAAGGCTTGGAAATTTGCTTCTGTCATTAATTTGGCCAAACCTTGCCCTTTTATTAGCTTTGTGGGTTTTATTTCAATGTCAAATTCTAGTATATTGGCAATCCATTTTCCTCTCCTGCCCTCTAAGTTTTCTTGGGTGAGAATGTCTTTGACAATAGGACTTGGTACATAAGCCACAACATGGGAGTAAAGGATGTAAATCCTAAAGTCTTTAATAGCTTTGATCAAAGCATAGGCTTGTTTTTCCATTATTTGATACTTTAGGGGGGCATCTCTAAGAGCTCTGCTGAAGAAGGCAATAGGTTTCTCATTGCCTTGGTCATCTTTCTGTAATAATACAGCAGCAATAGTATGTTGGGAGGCAAAGGAGAAAATGATAAAGTCTCTGTCAAACTGAGGATTGGTTAACACTGGGGTTTGAGTCAAGGCCAACTTTATACTTTCAAAGGCTTGTTTTGCTTCAACAGTCCATTTGACCTTTGAATCTTTCTTTAGCATATTGTTTAGTAATCTGATTAATTCTGCCAAATTCGGGATAAACCTTCTTAAAAAGTTGATTTTCCCTAAAAATCCTTGCAACTCCTTGACATTCCTGGGATGAGGCATTTGTAGGATAGCTTGTATCCTATCTGGATCAATTCTTATGCCATCTTTTGAAATAATATGTCCTAGAAGTTTCCCTTCTTCTAAACCAAATAATGACTTCTTGGGGTTTAAGGAAATGCCATATTTTCTGCATGTTATGAAAATCTGTCTTAAATGTTTCAAGTGTTCTTGGTCAGATTTTGAAAAGGGTGTAAGATCATCTAAGTAAATAACCAAGAAGTCATGAATCTCTTTTGCAAAAGCAATGTCCATTGCTCTTTGAAACGTTGCCCCTGCATTTTTCAATCCAAAGGGCATTTTGACATATTTGAAAGTGCCCCATGGGGTAGTAAATGCAGTTTTGTCTTGATCATCAGGGTGTACCAGGATTTGATTGAAACCTGAGAAACCATCCAGCAATGATATCCTTGAAGCCCCTACTACTCTTTGAAGAATGTGATCCATTTTGGGTAAGGGGTAGTTGTCTTTGAGTGACACTTGGTTCAAATTCCTTAAGTCTACACAAAGTCTAATCTCACCAGTTTTCTTTCTTGTAGGGACCAAATTTGAAATCCACTCAGAGAACCTGATTGGTGCTATGATACCAGCTTTGAACATTTTCTGTAATTCTTTTTCAATGGAAGGAAGGAGCATAGGATTGATCCTTCTCAATTTCTGTTTGAATGGTTTTTGATTAGATTTGAGGGGAATAGTATGCTGGATAACAGAGGTATCATAGGACTTTAGATCCTCATAACCCCAAGCAAAGACATCTTGAAACTCTTTAAAGAGATCAATATATTTGGGTTTTTGATCAGGGGGCAAAGCAGCAGATAGCTTTATTATTTTAGGCTTGTCAGTGGTACCAATGTTGCATTCTTCAATTGCTGCATCTAATGGCTGCATCTTTGGTTTTCTGGGGACATCATTTGAGTCAAAAATGTCCTCTAGTGGGGTAAGGCCTGCTGGAAGGAAATTGTCTTTGAGTTGTATGATTTCATCTCCTGCGCTGCTCACCTCTTCACAGTCAATTTGGTGAATTTGCTGAATGTTTTCATTGTCGAAAATGGTTGGAGTCAGTAATTGTTTTGCTGTCCTAGGTGACATTGGGTGAGCAGACTGTTGAAACTGTATTTGTGATGGACTTGCTCCCTCAAATATTTGTGATTGACATGCTGACTCAAGCATTTGTGATTGGCATGCTCCATCAATATCAATATTTAATCCTGTGAACTCTTGTTGCAAGGTCAAAAAATTGTTTATTTGCATGTCATCCTCAAATACTTGCCACTCTTTGACATTGTTTGGAATAGAGGGTCTGTATTTGACCTCTGCTGTGAAACAATTGTTGGGTTCCAATGGGAATTTGAAGGTGCTGGCAAATGTTGCCAGGCTGTGTGCATGGAGATTGTGGCCCCTTGAAATTTTTGTGATAACAAACTCAGAGAAGGTTTCTAATATTTCAATTACAGCAGACCTGTAGGACCTCAATCTTTTGTCATTGGTGACAAAATTCCCTTTCACTTGTTGGATTACTAGATCAGAGTCCCCCATGATGGAGAGGCTAGGTGCTTGTAATGATTTTGCAATCTTGAGGCCTAGTAACAGAGCTTCATATTCTGCCATGTTGTTAGTGCATCTAAAATTCAATCTGTAAGCCCTACCTTCTGCATAACCTTTCTCTTTGTTATGTATCCATACTCCAGCTCCTGCCCCTAACTTGTTAACTGAGCCATCAAATTCTAGGGCCCACAGGATGTCTTGCTGAACAGGAGATTTAAAATTCTGTTCATGGGATGGCAATGTGAGCATGAGTTGAGGTTTCTTTTCCCATTTATTTTCTAGGACAGTTTCATCACTTTTTTGACAATCTTTGACAACTAGAGGAGGGATACTGTGTATTGTTGGGCTGATCAATGTTTGGCAGGTGCTACTTGTCTGATCAATGTTTTGTTTTTGTATGAGTGCTTCGGTCCTAATGTCATTGTTTGAGAGGCTTGTGCTGTCATTGAAGAGGATGAAGGAGTCTATGTCCGAATGGACAGCATATATTGGAAAATTTTGAGGCTTTTCTTCACTGCTGACCATATACTTCATGAGTGTTTCCCTGTATAGTCTTTTTGGTTGCCCAAAGACAGAGATAGTTGCATATGACATGTCTAATTGCAGGGATCCTTGGAGCTTGGCTCCCCATGATCTTGATAACAGCATCCCATATTTGGGTGGGATATCAGCGACTACAACATCCATTAGAATAGTTTTGTTGGGAAATTGAACCAGGGACACACATAAATCTTTTATTAGGCCCAAACATTTGACTTGGCTAGAATCAAAAGAAAACAGGTCTTTGTATGGTCTTGTTATATCCAAGTTTAATCTTTCCATGACTGCTTTTGGCATCAGGTTATGAGAGGCACCTGAGTCAAACATTGCATTGTGCAGTATTTTATCATGAACATGCAGGCTGACATAAAAAGGTAAAACCCCTGTGACTACTGTTTTTCCATCTACCTCTGGGCCAAACAGTAATTCTGGAGTGTCATCTAGCACATTTACATCATCTTTGCTGTTGGTGAGCTGAAGGGATTTTTTGATCTGTTGCTTATATATGTCATGCTTGGCTAGCTCTGAAAGGGGAATTGCTACCTTTAACTTGCCAATCTCTGCTCCTAGGTCAAAGGGTTTGTCAACTTGGGTTTTGGAGTCACGGGTAGCAGTCCTTTCTCTGTTCATTAAATCCTCTTGTTGGATTTCATCTTGATTTTGAAACCTGCCCCTCATACTCATGTCTTGAGGGGTAATGTTTGGATTAGGGTGAGAGGAAGAGGTTGCCATGGGCTGTTGTAGTGGGGACAGTAGTTCAGTAACCTCCTCAACCACTACTTCTTTTGTAGGCAAGTTTGTTTTGTCATTAAGTTCTGTGACTGAGGTTTCTCTAGACTGCTGTTTCTCTTTTGTCTTTTCAGGCTGATTTACATTCACAGTCCTACTCCTTAGTTTGTATTGTTTATGGACTTCATAGACAGCAGTATCATATCCTTGTTTAAAGTCAAAGGATTCTCCTGATTTAGTTTGGAATGTTTTGCTTTCATCCTCCTCATGGTCTTCTTGTGTTAAGAAAACATGGCTTTTACCATCCAGACCCATTAAGTTGATTTCAGGATCTTCATTGAGCTGATTGGCTGAGGAAGTTTCTACATAGTTTTCTTGAAAAGGGGGTCTGATATCTTGGTCAGCACTTGTTTTTCCTATGTTTGGGTTCTGAGTTCTCCTAAAATTTGGGTTTCTAGGAGGGTTGCTTTGTGATGCCTCCCATGATGATTTTCTTTCAACTGATTCCACTCTCTCACCCAGTCTCTTCATGCTGTTTAGTATTGCATCCAACTTTTGATCAAAACCTGAGGGCTCTTCTCTGAAGCCAGCCTTCTTTTCCAGCTTTGCCCTGTTTCTCTTGGCAATTAGGTTGGCCTCTACAGTGACTGCAACTCTTTGAGCTTCTGCAAGGGTTGGGGGATCTCTTTCTTTCAGCTGATAGGCCATATCAGAGTCAAAACCGTCAGGGAAGTTATACAGGGCCAAATCAGGAGGGGGTCTTAAGTTCTGGGGGATAGCATTATATACATTGTTAAACCTAGCACAATATTCCAAAACTGTTTCTTGGGGACCTCTTTTAATAGTGTTATATTCACCGAGTATGTGTAGAGGATCTTTCTTCTTCTCCCATCTGTTGGTAAACTCTTGGTACAGGACCTGAGGGGTTGCAATGGAATTTGCATTCAGGGATCTAAACCAAGTTCTGACATCCCCGGTTAAGCTTTGAACAAAAATTCTCATCCTAACACTGTCATCATCTATTTCATAGGTCTCAAAGTGGTCTTGCATCTTCTTAGCATGCTGGACAGCTGTCAAAGGGCCATGGGAGTCAAAAAATGAGATTTTGGTTTGGTAGTCTTGGGGTAGAGCTGGAGCATTGGCTGGTATCTGCAGAGGTGCATATCTGTTAGCCATGTTTATGGGGTTTATGGGGTTAATAGGAACAAATGGGACAGCTGGGATTACAGGTGTAACAGGGTTAATAGGATGGGTAATAAGCGGGGAACTGTTTGAGGGAGTATGTGCAGATGGCGAAGATGGGAGAGGAGGGCTTTGAGGTGTTGATGATGAACTAGGGGAACTAGGGGTGGACCGGAACAGAACTTTGCAGGGTGTGGGAATGCAGATAGGCTGTTATGAAATTATATCTGAATCGGCAGGCTTCTCCTGCTTTTGCTGTCCCCTAATGTTCTTTGGAATGATATTTGGATTATCAACAATGATAGGTTGATTAGGGTCAGGGTTTGCCCTAGTGTGCCTTGGGTTTCTTTTGGGAGCCAGCTTCTAAGTATTCTTTTAGAACTTTATACAAGAAGTTTATATATGCAAGGACTGGATGAAAATTTTGGAATGGCTATATATGTTTCAAAGCTAGGATGAAGATTCCCTAATCAGCTCTTCCCTAAAGCTGTTCCTGTGGCACAGAAACAGTCCTAAGGCCTCTTGGCTAGTTCAGGCTTGATGGTAGCTTTGGAAGATAGATAGTAATTGAAAAATCTTTAAGAAGTCCCCGGCGGAGTCGCCAATTATGTTAACACCCAGGTTGTTCCCTATGACTCCCAAGGGAATACGGCCGGGGTAACCACTAACCAATCTTTGGATCACTGTTTCTAGCCAAACTGTGATCAGAGAGGGCTCTCTCTTTATGATTTGTAACTGTTTACGATAGGGTTTTAGGCTAGCTATTAAGCACGGGTTTTGTTTATGTTTTGGTTGAAGAATTTCTTTCAGATCTTTGTGATGTATTATTCAGAGAGTCAAGTATCATTGGGCAATGGAGTCTATGGCTGTAGGTGTCTAGAAACTCTGAGATGAACTGGTGAAACTTACAGGGCCATTTGGGTGCTTTATAGAACAAACTTTTGATTAATAACATGAACAGGCTAAACAAGCAGTGAAAGCATTTAAGGATTTTCACTAAATGTTTAAGTATTTTCACCTAACTGGTTTATGAGAAATGGAAAGATGTCCAAGGGGCAACTTGAATCCCTGGGAATATCTATCACTGTAAAGATATAGTTTTAAAGTGCAGCAATTAAGAATTACACTTCTTTTACTGTATCTGAAGAAAACATGGATAATAGCTCAGTTTGAGTTCAGGGTAATCATAGATTAAATCCTGGAACTATTCTTCTACTTTGCTATTAAGTGGAAAATATTTGGACAACAAAAGAGAACAAAAGACTCGAAAAACATGTAATACAGAGATTTAAGAAAACTTATTGTTTTATGAAACACTCTGGAATCCTGCACCATTCACCATTCATCACAACGCATCAAATACACCAAGCTTTGGAAATTCCATTCTCCCTTTGTATTACTTCTCTGAGGATCTTACAGCAAATGAGACTTCCGAAAGGAAAATAACAACAACCCCCTGAGCTTCTGCCAGGGGTGAATATATACTTGCGATTTTTACAAAAATATCTGAGTCCTGAGTTATCTCAGACTTAATATTCTCACCAACTTTGAGATATTATTATCAGAAATTTATTACAGCATTGAATACAAAATAAAGGCGCTTTAATGTTCTGTCAGAAGATATTTTGGCCTTTGGGATCTGCTGAGTCGGTTGAGATACTTTGATTAAATGCTGGAGAACCCGACTTTATGGCTTGTGCGCTGTATGCTGCGTTTGTCACCTGTGATTGTGACTGCTGCTGTGGTGAGAGAATAGCTCTGCTGAGTTGGCTCAGCCTCTGCCTCTTCCTTGTAGATTTTATTCATCAAAATTGTGCCTGCGTATGACTGCTCATGTACTGGAGAAAATTAGCGCTACAGGTTCTGGCCTGACAAAATTATCTGTGTCAAATTCCTCCATACTTCCTGTGTGGGCAATTGATGATTTATGATTGCCCCCATAGTCTCATCTGCCTCAGTATACTTAAAGAAATTCGGTGGTGTATCAAACAGATGATCAATTTCATTCATAATAAAAAACAGATTATCCACCCTATCATACAGATTCTGCCCCGATGCTGGCCCTGTGTCTGCTGAGGTACTGGGCTGTTTTGCAATTTGTGATACTGCATGGGCATCAATCCTTTTGTTGTAATTTTCTAGGGTGAGCAGTCTTCCTACACTGCTTAAAATGCTGGGGAGGCCTCTGTTCTGTAATGCCAGGAATCTGTCCAGGAATTTGTTGATTTCAGTCTGCATGTCCTGTGTTCTCCTCTCCAGTGTTCCAACTAGGCTTCTTAGTGTCAGGACTCGTTTAACTACTGAGATTGTTTCAGTCCTGTTAGTAATTCCCATGGCAGCTAGTTGAGAGCTAGTTTTGTTATTTAAAACATTGACCATTCTGCTGGCAGCATCTGGCATGTGGCCAAGGCTTGCTCTTGCTCTGTGTATTTCCTTGTTTGCCTTTGTGCTGAGTACTATTTGCTCATCCATAGTCTCAATGTACTGCCACTGATTGGTAATGGATCGACCGATGTTACTCCAGAGGACTGCTTTTAGTTCTGCTGTTACCTTCTCTAGTGCAAGCTCCTTTTCTAGTTCAGCTATTCTCTTTTTTAGAGCTTTTATCTCTCTCTCCTTTGTTGCTTCATTCTGCTTGCTTTTGTCAAATTTTTCATTCACCTTGGCCAAAGTCTTCTTGACTTCATCAAGCTCTTTCATTTGGGATTCAAGAACTTGGATCTCAGCTTGTAGCTTCTGCATATCCAGACTGGGAGTCTGTCCTGGTGTTGGTGTAGTTGTTGCTGTAGATGGTGCTGTAGTTCCCGTTTGCTGAGGAGGAGGAGTAGTTGTTGGAGGGACTTCCTCAAGATTAATTATCACAGGAGGAGGCTGGGAGGGTTGGCCCTCTTCTCTTTGCTTCAGTGCTGTTTGTAGTGCTGCCTTTGCAGCTTCAGATTGTCCTAGCTGGTCTTGAGTCCTAACCAGCTCCTTGTACAGGGATACCAGCAGGTCTGTAGCATCCTTTTCCTGCCTTTGCTGGGCAACCTCGTCTGTTTGTGGGTGGATGGTGGCTGGGAGCTTGATTTTCTTTCTTAAAGCCGCCATGTCTGCATCCCTTATCTTCAGGAGTTCTTGGATACCTTTGACATCTTTAGGATCATGTCCTATTTCTATAATTACCTCTTCCAAGGACTTGATCCTATTGTCCTTGGCTTGTGATGATGCTCTCTCCAATTCCAGCTGAGATGCTGTGTTATCAAGGCTGCTCTTCAATTTGTAGTTCTCCAATGTCTCACCTGCCAAGGAGGCATACACCATTTCACCAGTTTGTTTATGTAATTCAATCTTATCCATAGGGTGTATGTCTTTGGCCAGAACCTCCATGTTGGTTCTTAGGTAATCCGAGGTAGATTGAGGATGCAGTGTTGTGGGCATGAAGTGACTCATGATCATCTTGCCTTCACTTACATCAAAGGCAGACATGAGTCTTTGCTGATTGGTAGGAGCCAGGTTCAGCAAATGATCGTACAGCTGTATTTTAATAGGATCACTCCTCCTCTTAATGTCAATAAATTGCTGTTTGATGTTTGACTGTCCTTCTCTGTGCTGGCTGGAGGAGCTGACCTCTCCTCCTATAGTTCTATCATGTTCATGCTGAAATGAACTAGCTGAAACTTCTCCACTGGGTGGGCCCATGCCCATTGCTTGCCTCACTGCTATATCCTCCTCTTGGGAGTCATTTAGTCTTTGTCTTTTCTCTCCCCGATTGATGGATGAAGTCAGGGGAGTCTCTCTATCCCTTTTCCTGGTTAAGTCCTCCTTTTGTGGGGTTTGGAGGACCGAGGTATCAACAGTAGTTTCTGCCCTGGGAGGCACTATTGTCTGAGCCTGTTGCTCAGTGGAGCTTGGAGGATCAGTCACTTTTTCTTGCTGCAAGGGCTGCTGTTCACTAAACTGTTCCTCTTCCTGTTGCTGCCCAAGTTCCTGCTGCTCCATCTCTTCTTGCTGCTGTAGCAATGTGTCCACTTGTTCTTCTGTCAATGGAGGTGGCTGCTCCACCTGCTTCCCTTTATCCTTGCTTGTTGTCTGTGGTGTTTTCTCGGCAGTTTGCTGCTGTGCTGTAGATGATGTACCAGCTACTCCAAGTTGCTTTTTGTAGGAGAGGGGCACCTGTCCACAAGTTTCCAAGTCAGCTTCCTTTTGCATATTTCTAGCCTCTCTCTCAAGTAACTCTTCATTAGTAATTTCCTCCTCTAGGGTACCCTCTTCCCAATTTGATGCATTGGCATACTGTTCAATCTCGGGTTGTCTCTTGTGTGCATAGCTACCCAATTTGTATCTAATCCTCCTGAGGGAGATAGCATGATTGGGGTCATAGGGTATCCATTCAAAGCTGGTTTGCAGTCTGAGGCCTTCCAGGATAGTGTTTGCCTCTTTCCATCCCTCTTCTTTTCTGTTATATAGGAAAGGACCCAGCTGGTTCCTTACCTTCAACTGTGACTTCTTGTTGTTGCTCTGAAAATGAAGATAGTCTGAGTTCCCAAACTGTCTGAAATATTCCAAGGCAAAAAGCCTCATGGGGACATACCTTGGCAACCTAAATGGGTTCAACTCACAGCCATATATCCTGATGACTGTGTGGTTTTGGTAGAAGTACCAATTACCAATGCTGTAGGACTTATTCAAATGGAGAATTCTCCTCATGTCATCAGTTAGTCTAGGAGGAGGAGTACCATGCAATACTGTCATGACTGGATGGATGAATAAGTCAATGAACTCAGTGTATGTGTAAGGTGATACAGAGGTATGATGAAAAACAGAAGTCCAGAACACAATTGACCTTGGAATTCCCTGGGCATTGAGTGGCTTCAAAGGAACAGAGAAGGTGGCTGGCTGATAGAACAAGAATAGATGGTATATATATGAAGTATACCTGAATAGTCTTTCCCTCTTCAAGTTCATAAACTGCTCATGGATTTTATCTGCAATGTAGGTTGCATAGTCATAATGTACAGCTGGGGGTTTACCAGGAGAGAATATAGACAGCATTGCCATTAGGCTATCATCCACATCCTCTATCCCCCTGAATCCTAGGACATAACTGATTAAATCCACTAACATCCTGCCCAATTCATTCAAATAGTGATACCCAATAGGAGGGGTTCTGACTGATTCAGAGCCTGGTCTTACAAACAACTGATTGATTTTAATGATTTGGTCATTTGACAGCTTGGTCCCTTTGTTTATCAAATTCTGCATAAAGAGGGGAGTCAATTGCTTGGCAGTTTGGAAGTGCAGCATTCCATTTATACTCTCTGGGGTAATCTGGAACAGGATTGAGCCTGTGGGGCTGATGACAGCTCTTTGGCTTGGGTCATAGCATTCCTGGCAGCTGTAGATCAGTTCTGGCAAAGGATTTACTTGGGGAAGGTTGTAGATGGGCAAATTTGAGTCCCAAATTCCCAAGATGTCTGCCCCACTCAGGTGCTGGGCTTTTAACTCATTCATCATCTGGATATTGTATTTGGTTCCCATAGGGAACCAGTCCAGCATTTGGTAATCCATGTCTCCCAGGGCTTTCCATGCTAATTCCTGGTGAGGAGCATTGAGGGGCTTGATATTTAGAGCAATAGGAGTCTCCATAGTTCTTCAAAGTGCAACAATTGTAGGTGAATAGTCAAAATGAAAGCAACACAGAATAGAGGTGATTCTCTATAAAGACAGTTTGTATTTTGGATACCAGAGGGGAATTTACTCAACAGCAATTGAAATACTGTTTGTTTTTAGGAGCAGAGCTTCTCTAAGGTCTAACTGTCCCCTTCCAGCGCGCGAATTGTATTTATTAAGAAATCCGCCGGGAAATGCAGAGGGACAGTGGCTTTGAGCGAAGTTACAAGTATTAAGGCTCGGCCGGTGCTTTTTGGACTTCACAGTTACAATGGTGGACGTGCAGAGGGAAATGGGCAGTGTAAATGTAGTTTCAAGGTGTCTTAAGCCTTCTGAGCAACTTTAAATTTCAATAACAGTCGTATTGGAGGGCAGAACAATGGTAAATACCTGTTGATTGACGAACAGAGGTTGCGCAGGTGTGCACGGTTGTTGCTGAGGAGGTCGCCCGGGTTAAATCAACAGGTTGGCGGAAATTCGAACGTAAACGGACATGCAGAGAGAACAACAGTGACAGGAGTGAAAAGTGGGAAAAAAACACGGTTTTTTGGGTAAATATAGACTTTTTTACCATTTTGGCGCTTTTTAGTGATGACGTCAGCATGACGTCATTGGTGGGTCAAGGTGAGGTGACGTCAGCTGACGTCATCGGGTGACGTGGCGGTAGACTATTGGTCAAAGGGGGCGATGAGGTGGCAGCCATGTCAGCGGCCAGGTGGACGAATAGCGGGAGCGAGTACAGGTGGATGTGACGTGGCGATTCGTTGGCGGAAAACAGTTGGCGGTTAGGACCGTAGCGGTTACGGTTAAGGTTAACCGCTACGGTTTCTCGGGGCGGTTTAGGTACGGCGCCGAATGTGTCAGGCCTGGCTCCGAGATACCTTAGCGCTTGACGCGTGGAGAGGCCCTGACGTGACGCAACGTCACCTTCTCGGGCGGTAAAGGACAGCAGTGGGAGCCGCTCCGATATTACCGTAGATCGTCGGATCTTCGAGACTTGATCCGACGGTGGGCGGAGTGCGAAGATGCTCGGGTTATATGCAGGCGGAAAACTTTGGGTAGAGGGTTTTTTATTGGTTTTTTCATTGGTTTTTCATTTAAAACAAACAATGCGCTAACCTTTGGAAATGCGCCAGAGGCGGGTTTTTTGGCTTTGGTAACTTTTGCAAAGGATTTGAAGGCGGAAGAGGGTTTTATAAGGGTTTTCCAATGCAAATGGTGGTTTGAGGAGCAGTTTGACTTGCAGCAAGGGGGAATGGGATGGGACAGGTTCACCAAAGTGACCAGGGGTCATTTTGGTCCCTTTTGAAGAACATATGGCTATAATGCCAAGGGGAGAGAGTACTTATAAGATTTGGGGCTTTATACACCATAGTGTTAATATTATTAGGGGAAAGGGTAAAATAGGGGAGCTATATAGTAAAATTAGAGGTTAATATGAATGAAGGGAACAAATGAAGGGGATTTTACTGAGTTTATCTGAAATTGACTTGGTTTTGAGAGTAGATCAAAATGAAAAGATCTTAGACAAGAAATGTGGATTCTGAATGAACTAGAACCACCATAAACCATGATCTCTCTTCATAAATCTCAGCTAAAAGAAAGGAATGTTAGTAATGAAATGAAGGGGGAGAGGGAGGTTAGTCATGCTCCTTGCTGTAATATGATGGAATTAACCACTTTGTCCATTGATAGATTTTGCCTTGGCAAAACACCTCTTGACATATGTGTAATGGTGAAAATACCCTTTCTGCAACCACAACTGCCTACCCAGCTATTTTCCTAGCATTTTTTGTTTCTCCATAGAGGGTGCATTTGGACTTGCAAACCCTTACTTGCCTTTTCTTTTCTTTGGCTTTTTCTTTTTCCTTTCTATCTACTTCTACCCTTATCTCTTCCAAGGTCCCAGATTAAGCTGTTGGGAACCTTTGCTTCTCTACCTAAACTAGTTGTCTGCCAAGATTAAGCAGTTTGGATAGACTTCTTTCTCTATTCTATAACTCAAAATTGAAAGATGGCATGATCCAGATTAGACTGTTGAATCATCCACAAAATTGAAATAAGGTCCTCAATACTTGAAACACTTTACCCACCTCTTGCTTTCTAGGAAATATGGGATCTTCGTGAACTCAAAGCAGAGCATATTTGGCCTTTCTCTTGCCAATCATGAAATATGAAACCTATTGGTATAGGTATCCAACAGGTTTATCAAGTCATTGTTACCTTCCATTACAGAAGATGTGGCAAAGGGAGGAGTCGTCACTCAAGAGCAAGTTAGTGCTCGTGCGCAATATTTAGACTTGATTTATACTTAGTCTGGCACACTCTACGATAAAATTCCTGACGATCCCAGACCAGAATTTTCCGTTCCTCCTCCTCCTAAATCGAACAATGACTCTCATGCCGGCGATGGTGTGATTGGTACAACAGACACAAAATCAACAAAGGCTACATCCAAAAAGGCCCGTAAGATTTCTAGTCAAAATGCAAAAGAAGAACTTCTCGCCTCGGAAGTAAACGCTGTGTCGACTGACAAAGGCAAAGAAACCAAGCAACCAGGAGGCAAGAAGAAAAAGAAAGGGAAGAAGAATAAACAGGAAGAGTTGTCCCCTGAAAAATCTTTTGCAAACCCTTCTGGAGACAGGAAACCAAAAAGTCCATGCCTAATATGTGATGAGGATCATTGGACAAGAGAGTGTCCGTATAAAGTTGAGCTTAGAAAATTCTTCAAGAATTCAAAAACCTCGACAGTATTAACTGATCCGTTTCCAAATCCAGGAACAAATCTAGTTGTTAGTGACAATGCTTCCTCGTCCCAAGTGCTGATGTTGTCGATTTCGAAGCAACAAAGTGATGCTTTGATAACAACAAGGAATAAAGATTACGGGAATCCACAGCTGTCAAACAAAAAGGATAAAGATCAACCTAGTAGTTTGACAACAACTTCGACAGAAGTTGCGCCGCCCATCATTCCAGAGCTAACAATAAAACCACCAAAGGGAGTAGTACACAAGTCGACATTTAATCCTCGTGCCAGAGCAGCACAACATTATAATATAGTGGAAGATTTGGCCTAATCGCCATCCGCTATGTCGACACTTGAGGTACTTCAAAATTTCCCCTCCTAGAAGCAGGCTTTATTATCAGAAATAGGTGGGATTGACCCAACGGATTCTAATCTTGTATCCTTTAATCACAAAGGATATGATCCTCAGTTACCAGCTCAACTAGCTTTCCTCATTCAAGTGAAAGCCCTCAACAAAATTGTTCATCGAACAATTATTGATGAGGGGGCATCTACATGTATTATGTCGATGAGTTGCTGGAAAAATTTAGGATCTCCAACCTTGTTGCAATCTTCAACGACATTAAAAGAATCTGATGGATGAACATATACCCCATATGGGATTCTAAGTAACTTGCAAGTTGAACTGGGGGGGAAAACAGTAGAAATAGATGTTGAAGTAATCGAGGAAAACCTCGATTACAACATCCTACTAGGAAGGCCCTGGATATATGCTATGGCTGCGGTTGTGTCGACCTACTTCAGGAAGATTGCATTTCCCTTTCAGGGGGAATTACAATCGTCGACCAACAAACATTTCTCCCCAATAGTTCCCAAGTTACGGAAAGCATTTCAATGATCCATGGAAGCCCCCATTCGCTTCAAAATATCGGAGTAGGCCTACTAAAAGACTCTATATTAATGGGGACTTTTTCCCTCGCACCTCCAATCAATTGGCGGAAGTGGTGACGGTAGGAACCTGCAATATGATATCTTCTATTCAAAAGATCTCAGAAAACGATATTAGCATGGATCATCTGTAGGTATTGCCTCCAAGATCAATAGAAATATTGTAGCAATCAATGTTTTTGCCATGGGAGGCAAACCCAAATCAACGCTCATCAAGTGTTTGGATAGATAGGTCTAAGGAATATGGCACCCGTTCAGATCCTTGGTCGCAAGTACATTACACAGACGAAGGAATTGTTAAGTCAATGATAATTGACGGGGCGCTATGGGAATATTACCACCATCGTTCCCATATTCCAGATTGTCAAGAAGATACTCCTGACGACATTCATCATCCTTCATTTTTTGATTTCCTATCAAATACTGTAAAAATGGTGGATTCCGAGCGAAACTTGTCCAATATCGAAGAGACTATCGCCATAAATATCTCGACCAAAACAGATGTTGTAGAGAATATTTATGTCGGCAAATGTTGTTCTCCTTCAGAACTGGAAATGTACGAAACTCTTTTTCGTGAATTCGGAGATGTCTTTGCTTGGTCGTATGATGAAATGCCAGGCATTGAATCAAGTATAGTTGAACATGAAATAAAGATGTATCCAGATGTCAAACTAGTATGACAAAGGCTACGGTAGGTGCACCCCAAGAAAGCCGCTGCCATCAAGGCAGAAGTTGAAAAACTTCTCCATGCTGGTTTTATTTACCCGGTTCCTCTAACCGATTGGGTATCGAACATTGTTCCTGTGATGAAAAAGCAAGGAATGATCAGAGTGTGCATCGATTACAGGGATGTAAATCAAGCTTGTCCAAAAGACAACTACCCTACACCCTTTATTGACTAGATAATTGATGAATGTGCTGGATGTTAAATCTTTTCATTTATGGATGGATTCTCTAGGTATAATCGAATAAATATCCGCCCACAGGACCAGTCAAAGACTGCATTTGTTTGTCCGTGTGGCACATTCGCATATCGCAAGTTACCCTTTGGTTTAAAGAACGCAGGGGAAACACTTCAAAGGGCAATGAATTATGCCTTCCATGACATCAAAAACATCGTTCAACCATATCTCAACGATCTTCTGGCTCATTCGCGAAAGCGGACCGATCATCTGCAGCATTTAAGAGCGATGTTTCTATGTTGCCGACACTACAAGATATGACTCAATCCACACAAATGTGTGTTCTGTGTCAGTTCTGGTCGTTTGCTTGGCTTTGTAGTCTCAAAGGATGGGATTCGTCTCAACCCATGTAAGGTTCAGGCAATCATAAATTTTCCTCCACCTTCCAATTTGCTTCACATTCAGAAACTCCAAGGGAAAGCAAACTTTCTAACGAGGTTCATTCGATATTACACCGAACTTGCTAAAGGTTATAATAAATACCCTTCATCTGGGATCAGGTTGCGCAAGCTTCCTTTGATGCTTTAAAGGAATCCCTAATGACAGCATCATTAATGTACGCTCCTGATTATCAAAAATACTTTAACCTGTATCTGGCTGCAGCAGATACAACCATCGCAATGGTTTTAGTTCAAGAAGACAAAGGAATTGAACATCCCATGTATTATTTGAGTAGAAACTTAAATGATATAGAAAGCAAGTATTTCTATGTTGAAAAGCTGGCTCTCACAGTTGTTCAAGCAATACAGAGATTTCGACACTATGTCCTCTTTCGAGAAACTACCATTTTGTCAGATTGCAACCCCATGACTTATATCTTGTCGCGACAGTTGCTAGGGGGGAAATATTCAAAATGGATAGCAATTCTTCAAGAGTTTGATCTGGAATTTGTAAAATCCAAATCAAAGAAATCCCTGGTTTTCGCGGAATTACTATGCGATCTCCCATCGTCGTCCAACGATGAAACATCCGAAGAAAACATCGTGAATGAATCTTTATTTCTGATATCTTCAAGCAACTCGTGGTATGGAGATATAATCATCTACGTCCAAACCCAAAAATATAGGTCTGATACCTCTCGCTCGGAACAAAAACGTATTCGATACCAATCAAAAGACTACATGATCGTCGATGATACGCTTTACCGTCGTGGTGTCGATACAGTTCTGAGGAGGTGCCTCACCCATGAGGAGGCCGAAAAAGTCCTGAATGATTTCCATTCAGGCGCGTGTGGGGGGCATCAATTTGGTTACGCTATGGCGCAAAAATTTTTACGAGCAGGATACTTCTGGCCAACAATGTTCAAAGATTACATAACCGCAGTCAGAAGTTGCCATGCATGTCAAATTTTCGATAACAAAACCAGAAGACCACCCGCACCCCTGCAAAAAATAGTTGTTGTTGGGCCATTCGCCAAATGGGGTATAGATTTCATGACATGTAACCCCACCTCGACCAGGGGGCATGGGTATATTATAATCGCGGTAGACTATTTTACCAAATGGGCTGAGGCAATGCCTACATTAAACAACACGGGCGAAACAACTGCCCTTTTCTTTTTCAATCATGTAGTCGCCAGATTCGGTGTTCCACAGGCCATAGTCACAGATCATGGATCACATTTTCGCAATCACATGATGGTTGAATTGGCTGCCAAATTGGGGTTGTCCCACGACAACTCTACTCCATATTACCCACAGGCCAACGGACAAGTTGAAGCAATCAACAAGGTCCTAAAGCGGATGCTGCAAAGGATGATTCGAGTCCATAAAAGGAGTTGGCACCTGATCCTGTACTCAGCCTTGTCGGCATACCGAACATCGGTAAGGAATGAAACCGGGTTTGCACCCTTTCAACTGGTGTATGGCCTAGAAGCAATCTTATCATTTTAGTGTGAAATCTCGTCCCTCAAACTCACAGTCGACCTTCTCCCCGGAACTTCAGAAGAGGGGGCTCGTTTCTTGGAACTAATCCGATTGGATGAAACCCATCGTGAAGCCGCTTTGGCTAACGAAGCCCATAACAAACGAGTTAAGGCGCAGTTCGACAAGAATGTCAAACCCCATGTCTTCTCAGAAGGTGACTTGGTCTTACTTTACGACCAGGAATCTGATAAATTGGGAGCAGGTAAATTCAAGTCTTTGTGGATGGGCCCCTATATTGTTAAATGTGTATTAGAAAAAGGGGCCTACAAGTAAATGGATTATGACGAGATTCCACTGGCGCAACTCCGTAACGAGTTGTACCTTAAGCATTACTACGCATGATTCAATGTAGTAACCCCTATGCTTTTGTTACATTTTTTTTTCTCTAAGGGTAATTTTTTTGGTGAAGTAATCCACTTTTTACATTTGTTACAGATGTCGAACCTATTGGAATCATTTTTTGGATATGCCGACAGAGCGAGTCGTAGTTCGCGGAACCTATCTTCTGCGGCCTGGGCCATTTTTGATCCAAGCGGCGAGTTAGTAAGTTTCAGAGGGGTATGTAGTGGTCAGTCAACAAATAACATAGTTGAATACATCGCGTTGATAGGACTTCTGTCTGATTCCATCACACATGGCATACGTCGACTTTTCGTCAGGCTAGACTCACAACTCGTCATCCTACAACTCACTGGTATCTGCTCCGTCCGAAATCCAGCTATATATCGCATGTTCCTAAGGGTCAAGATTTTGGAAAGGCACTTTGATTCTATTCAATATTAGCATATTTCCAGAAATTTAAACACATTAACAAACTCATTGGCAAATTATGTGTTAGATAGATATTTGGAACATTTATAAAAAGAAGCATTTCATCAATATTTGCATCACGATAGTGTAACTTAACCAAAATAAAACCCCGAAAATCAAAAATATATATATAACTATTTATGGTTTACACATAATGTTCTGTAACCAAGACAAAATTGGTCAGATGACCCAAAACTCAAAATTCTAGGGGGCACCCTAGTCTAATGATGCTGGTGATAGCAAGTCACCGCCTGTGAAACCATGCGTAAAAGCCTAGTCCATCGACTCGGCACGCCGGTAGTATGTCACTATAACCTCAGGGGCAGCTCGTCAGTCCTCACGTCCAGAATAACAAGAGTGAGGCCCTCGACCTGATCCTGCAATGCTGAAAGAGTCTCAGCCACATCTAGGTCGCGAAGGATATCGCTTCCCATAGCCTCTCCCGCTTGAGCGGCAGCTGGCACTCTCAGGCGTACTACTAGTTGAACTGGTCCAACATCTACATGAGCACATGAGTTTTGATTAGTCCTGATAGAAGAAATCACAAGAACATTATAAAAAGAAACAATAAACAGAGATATGGTCAGAGAATTTACCGATAGCACCCCACTGCTCGCCAGCCGGTAGCACCAAATCCAGGTCACCCCAGAAATCCATACCAGCATATGGATACTCAGAAAGAACCATCTCCTGACGGTTGAACCACTCGAAGAAGGTATCAGAAAAGGAAACCTGGGACTGACCAGCATGTCAGGCCATAAGGTCGACCCATCTCCGCATCCGTGGCTCAGTAGGTGGAGGTAAGAAGTGAGACATATTGCGGCTGCATCAGTGGGATCTTTTCCAAGGCAAAGGCGGTCAAAATAGAACCATAGCCGAAGTTCTTCAATCTTCCGTTCTTTACCTTGGTCAGTTGTTCTTTCATCACAGAGAGTACTGCATCACACCAGTTGAACACCTTTGGTTCAAGGCATTCCAAGGCATACTGCATATAAGACCTATTGGCCACATGAAGAGCCTCACTACTAGCCAGTCTGGCAAAAGTAAACCGAATGGTCCTCAAGGATCTTTCAATGACATCTCAGATATTGATCTTGCCATCCTTACTCGGCTGAGATCCCTCTCTGCAGTACCGGCGAATATAATCTCTCACGGATTCGCCCCCACGAGCAGAACCTACTAATGAGATAGGGGCACCATGCCTCGATAAGCCAGTCAAAAAATAGATGTCCACGATAGTCAAGGGTATAGATTTTCCCCTAATTTGGAACACATGGTTGGTAGGATCCCATGCATCGAGAAAATACTGTAACAAGTTGATTTGTTGCCTCATGCTAGAGATGCGGAAAAATTTGAAGAGGCCACAGTTCCGCAGTGCATTTACCGTAACCGGATCATGTAAAGCAAGCATGTCCTCTTCTTCATGCTCATGTTCTCGCCATGTAACAGGCATTTTGCTCCAATAAATCTCTGAAAACAAACAAGAGAAGGGTCAGGATCCTGATTTGGTGAAAAACAGGCAAAAATTTCCATGAAAAACTGTGTACAAGTTTCGCTCCTTGCGCCCATCACACCCCCAGTAGTGTACTGGGTGGGATGCATCCCTACTGGCCAATGGGCAAGCTGGGATGCATTGCACCTTTAGATATAGAAAGGGTGCGATGGAGCCAGGGTGAATTTTTCAAAACCCAGGGGCTCAGAAAAACCTGGAAACATGCTAAGAATTCAAAAAGGAAAGAATGAAACTGAAGAGCTCAGGTTTAGCTCCTACCTGGTCTAGACGGCGCCAAGAATCATCCATAGAATCTCCCGAAATCAACTGGTGAAAATCAAGGGGGGAAAGCACCTCTAGATGTCCAACAAGCCAAAGTTCAAATGAAATGGTAAAATGAGGGGTAAAAACCATTTTTAAATTATTTTTCACGTTGTTGAAGTAAAATATTAGTGTTTTAACTCATTTTTGAAACATATATTGTTCATTTCTAATCGGTTTGATGAATCAATTGAATAGTCAGTACAATCTTTGAAGGAACAAAGTAGTTAACGATGAAATTGAATCAATGACCATTATCATCGAGCAGTTTTAACGCGAAATTCAAGCTCGTTAAAAAATAAACATAAGCAATGAGCAAACGTTCCCCCAGAGTTTATCCTCATTAAAAAATGAACCAATTTCCGGTAAATAACCATCGTGAATGCACTATTATCAGCTTTTGAGCCTTGGTCATGTTCTCATCATCACCTCCACTCTGTTTTGGCCGATCATTCACCTCCATTTGATTGTTTACCCTTTTTTAGGAACAGTTGTGAAGAGTGATCCTGTTAGCCATCCTTGTGACACTGCGATGATTGGAAAATTCCAAACCTTACCTGGAATCATCTGCTACCAAAATTTATCACTCGTTCCCTGAAAAACGAGTCTCCTTTAAGCTCTTTTCATTTGACTCGTAAAACATGAAAAGATTGTTGAGCAATTGGCCTCTCCAGCTCGTTAAAGTGACCGGAAGTGCTATCCCTCCTCTAGATTTTAATCTTTTTGGACCTGAGGGATTATTACACAAAAAGATCAAGCGCTTGTTTTGTTCGGCTTGTTAAAATTACCGAAAATTCATCCCTTTTGTATTATTTTATACTTTTTCGGACTTAAGGGATTATATGACGAAAAAGGGTTGTTGGAGTTTCCTTTACGTCCCTTTCAGACTCTCTAAAATTGAAAAGGACCGAGTTATCTTTGTCGTTAAACTCGTTAAAACCTAATAGCGACAAACTTGTCCATACAGACAAGAACGAGTTTCACTATCGCTAGGCTCATTAAAACATAGCGATGGGTTTTCCCGAAGGGAAAATTATAGAACAAGCATATGTTATCCTCCTCAAGCTTGACAAAAATAAAGAGGTACTGGTCAGCAATGACTGGGGAAAAATTTGGAAGAAAACTTGAAGAAACTTTATTGGTAGCAAGTCGCTCTTGAACATGACACTTTCACTCCGCATCCAAGTCGGGTTGGGTTGTTCCGTTCACTGGTCATATCACCATTGGTCCATCACACCATCCACATTTGGGGTTAATGCTACCAATCCATCATGCCAGTGTCGCCGGTATGTTCAAGAGAAGTCGCTCAGAGAATTCACCTGTGTCTCATCCGCTGCAATACGTTCACGCTCCATTCTTTCATGACCGCCACCCTGAAACTTATATCATCAGATCGTTTTCACCTCCATTAAAATCATTTGCTCTGTTTCGTGTCGTAGATGTGGGATTCATTAAGGCCCTCCTACGACGGATCGCTTCTTGTCGACATCAGCTCATTATCCAAGAAGTCGATCTAGGAACACCCCTTTCAGTACTTTGAAGCTTGCATGCCTCAATGGTAAGTTTCTCACTTCTTGTGACAGGTTTACATTTTTGGCCTTTGACCAAAAGATTTTGCATGGTGTTCGACGCCAACTCCCTTTTCACACCATGCGAATTGTACTGTAGTACCTTGAGGGTCATCATCATTATTGGTGATTCCTCTCGCGCCTGTTAACAGCTTACATCATTGGCTGGTAATCAGGCGATGTCTTTCCATGTTCGACTCCAGAACATCTCTCACATGGATCGACTTGTACTTTGAGTGAAGATCGAACGAGATTGAAGACCCTGGATCTAGTTTCATCCATCCGAGCTGCGATATATATTCAGGAAAATAAAGACATCAAATGTACATCATTGTTGCACAGATAATCATCCAAGCTAAGGGATGATGGCTCTACCAGAATCATCAGTCTGCACACAGACGATTTTCTGTCCTATGTACATGAAAATGAATTTATAAAACTGGGCATGGGAAATGCCTGACTCAGCCAGATTATGAAAATATTATGAAGATAATGTATTGTATTGTATCTTATTACAGGTCGCCTTCCCGCTCGAAAAACTTCAGATCCTCATGATAAAGCATTTCACCCGACATCAAAAGATTAACGATCTCATGCTTTAGGGGGCAACTGTTATAGACATTTTTGGGCACTGCGACCCAAATCCTAAATGTCCATAAACCAAGGGCTCCTAAGTCCTTAAAAGTGTTGTTCAAACCCCTAAAAGAACAAGGTCAGTTGATTACATCATCTCCCAGAAGTTCTCCATGAAAAACTACTCAGAACCGGTCAAAACTGGACCATCTCACCTACTCCATGGACAAAGTGTGATGCATCCCACCTAAATGCACACGGGAGCTGCGATGCATACTGAAAAGCCCTTCTATGGGGTGCGATGGGCGAGACTGGACAAATGGCAGAGGCAGTATGCAAGGTGGAGGATCATAGAATCTTCAAGAAACTTCTCCTGTGACACTTGCCTCCCTGAATTCGCCTAGGGATGAGTAAGAGATCATCATTCTCCAAGTTGAATCAAGAACTATCAGAGAGAGGACACTAGTCAAATCCCAGAAGCTGACTCACCCCCCTTGCAAACATCTATATATGGATCCCTCATCCCAGAGATCCAGAGGCTGGAATTTTGTATCTTGTAAGGAAGTGTTGTTGGTTTCTTGTTGTAACATCATAGTGTTGGGTGATCTAAGATTTTCATGAGGTGAAGAAGGGCTTCTTGCTAAGAGGATGACGCTGGGTCAGAACAGTTGGTTGTAATCCTCTTAGCTTTTCTTGATATTAATAAAGCTATTCAAGTTTTCCTCCACATTCTTGTATGTTTGATGATATATGCTTTTGTGTGGTCAATATATATCTGGTCCTATATTGTTTATGATTGTAGATCTCTGTTCTTCGATAGTGTTATGCTGCTTTCATTCCACATGTGATCTTTGAAGCTGTGTTGATGAGAGAGGAGTGGAAAGGATCTGTCAGAAGAAGAGATAGGAATCGAGCAAGGAACCAAGCACAAGATAGAGGTTGTTGTCCTTCATTCCCCTCTTATCTTCTTGTCATAAAGGAAAATGAAAGTAGTTTTAGTTTTTTTGTTTCTAAGATAGCTACCCGTCTTAGTGGGACTAGCAGCTCTGCATAGACACTAGATTTCCTGATAACACAAATTTAATTCGGCAACCATAACCCTCATCTTAGACATAGTACTAGATAATCTTCACAAAATATGTTTGGTATCTCCTTCCAATAGTAATTATTAACTAAAAGAATCCATCAAACCATATCTTAATTTTCACATTTTTATTCTCAATTAATCTAAATGTACAACTACCTGAAGAAGGGTGATGCTAGAAAAGGGATCAAAATTATAAGAAACACTAGTGGCTAAATCATTATCTTACTTTATTTTCATTTCCCATACCTAGGTAATGAGAGCATAAGAACACCTACTTCTCTAGAGGCACCTATAATACTTTTGTGGGTTTGACTAATCCCCCTTTGGTTAGTGTGTACACACTAGCCTAGATTCTAAAGTGATGTCCTTACAATCATAATCCACCAGGTGTATTTTCTCTTAAAACTATTCAAAGATATATGTTCGTTTTATGGCCAAGTTACACCAAAATTATTCTTCCTACCTAGCTAGTACCTCCATTTATTTCATGACAAGACTACCTTACAAGCCACCAAATTTCTATCATATCCATGAGGTCAAGAAAAATTTTTGGTTCAAACTATAGCTAAGTTGGAACAAACATAGCTATAGAGCCTATGTTATTTTTCAAACCCTAATGTTTATGGACAAAAAGATATCAATATTCTAAAGCATGTGGAAGCCAAATTATCACCTTTCCCAAATTGACTCCCTACATCATGGAAAATCTCTTAAAATTACTTATCTTTAATAAACCAAACATTTCATTAAAATTAATTATTACCATAATATTACTACATTAATACACGTTTTAACTACATAAAGCTTATTTTGATTTCACCTTAATTCACATTTTTTATATCAATCAATCAAAATCCCCTCAAATAATGATTGGTGACATAAAGACCCAACATGTTTTCTACGATTAATAAAACCTTATTAACCAAAAGAAAATACTTTCACATTTAATTTAAATTTAATTCCACTTGAAAAACACGTGCATTTAATTTAAGGTTTCAAGGTATTTTTGTCTTTCAAATATCAATTTCTTTCTCTCATTTATTTCTGTCAAGTTGCAAGGTTTATCAGATAAGGATGAGAAGGGTGCGCGCAACCATGTGATCGTAGGTATGTTGAATTCATTCAAGATATTGGATTCTTGGTTTCTCCAGTCATGATGTTTCCCTTCTGTAAAGAGTCCATTCAGAGTGAAACGCGAGTCTCTTCAACCATTTAGGTCCTTCCATCAACCATCTGGTTTTTTCCGAAATAGCTCGAAGCCTTGTAAGATGGGTATTTTCTACAATCAATTGACTCGGAACTACCCAAGATTATCGAATTTGAGGCTCACGAATTTCGAGAAAGCACCGCGAATGGAATTTAGGTGATTTCCCATTGTGGAAAATTTTCTGCGGGTCAATTTTAGTGAGAAATTGGGAGAATACGAAAAGAATTAGGATGTGGACCTCAGAATTCAGACAAACTAGGTGTCTTTATACTTTAATCAGGTAAACGATTTGGTTAATGTTTTCATTGAAATACAGTTCTTTAAGAGAAGATCCTTGGTGGGTGGCCTATTTTTATATTGAATGAGTTGTTGTGGTATGTGTGCACACGATATAAGGTAGAATTTCTCTACCTACAATTGGGCTTGAGAGTAATTTTTTAATGTTGAATGAGTTGTGGCGATATGTGGGTACACGATATAAAATAGAATTTCACCACTCAAATTCAAGCTTGCGAACAGTTTTATATTTGGAATTGGAAAATTTTAAGGCTCAAACATAACTACATTGAGTACCCCATTCTTGGTCTGCACAGGCTATTTAGGAACTCATAGTTTTTTGGTGATGCAGCGCAATTTCCAAATCACTTTACCAAAAAGGCTCTAATAAACTTGTAAGAAAAAACTTGGTTTTTGTTTTTAATTGAGTTGTAAAAAATGTAAGGTTCATACATGGAACATGGTATAGATTTTGATATTTAGACCTTTGTGACCTCTTCAACTAGTTATTAATTGGGAGAAGGCATGTGACTTCACCCCTTTTGGTTAGCTTATGCCTTGTGACCCTTCCATTAAGTTGGGTCATCTTGTCTCTACCAGCGTCTCTTCCACAACACTACTTTGATTTGGGGGGATCTCCAATGTTCAACTCGTTCCATGTTCATCCACCCTTATCGGTCCAACCACACCAACTTCACCTTGCATTAGATCCATTGGCACTCTGGTCAACTCATTTGGACTAGTTGTTGTCGCGCCTTTGTGGCGCCCGTGCCACCCGCGAGCTCATGTGCACTCTCACCCACCTTGGTTCTTCCTCGCTTGGGCAAGTTGGGATGGTTGGTCATGTCACACCCTTCATGGCACCTGTTCACCAAGCCATCCTTGTGCAAAGCCAACGCGCCCAAGTGGAAAATCCAAATCTTGGTTTTTTTTTCCATTGTCTTAGCTTCGTTGAAGCCTTGGCCAACTGCTCAACCCTCTACCAAATCCTCCATAAAATTGGGTTATTTTGTATACAAACATAAAAAAAAATGGTGCAATGAAGATGTCACCTTACCTGAATTAAATACACACCCAACTTAGGCCCTAACAACAACCTTCAATGAATTTAAACATTACTCAATGATGAAAATTTCCTCAACATTTTATCATTAAATCAATTTTTTCTATAATAATAAACTTCTCGCTTTTCCTTTTAAATCTATTCCTTTATTTAAATTTACATTATCATTAATCTACTATTAAACATTTATAAAAAAAATATCATCTAAATTTCCACATAAATTTATATATCTATATTATTATTTGATTTTATTGAAATATTTTCGGAAAGAATCACATCATAAAATCTTTGTCAACGCGAACGAGTGTGGTTCATCGTCAGGACAAGTTGAAAAAATCAAATCATGGCTCCATGTTAAATAGGGATGCCAGATCTTCCAACGGTTAGGTTTGACTGGAAGAATGGCTATATAGGACTTAATTGGACCAAGGTCATAATTGATAAAGAAACGGTTAGATTGGTCAAAATCATTAGTTATAATATTATTATCAAAAAACATTAATATTTTATAATTCCATTTAATAATTTTTCGGTTTAAAAAACTTTTTTGAGTTAAAAGTTATAAATTAAAAGTGTGGATATAATAGTATCATTAAAATTAATAATACTAAATATTATTAAATTGTTATCATTATATTGTAGTGGTAATATTTTTATCATTATAAATTTAAATAATAATCTTATAAGGGTAATATTAATCCATTTAGTTAGTTAATTGTAATACTATTAATATTGACTCGGATTAATAAATATAATAGTATTATACATTGATAATACTATTAAGATTACCATTGGCTTAACTAACTAAAATGAATTAATATTACATATTATAAGATTGTGATTTAAATAGAAAGTTTATTACTACTATAATATCATGATATATTAATAATATTTAAGCTTAATATAATATTAATATTATTTCGTATTACAGAATACTATAAAACGTTAGTGATATACCTTAATAATATTATTATAATTCAAATTGCCTTTGTTAATTGTAATACTATTAATATTGACTCGGATTAATAAATATAATAGTATTATACATTGATAATACTATTAAAATTACCATTGGTTTAACTAACTAAAATGAATTAATATTACATATTATAAAATTGTGATTTAAATAGAAAGTTTATTACTACTATAATATCATGATATTTTAATAATATTTAGGATTAATATAATATTAATATTATTTCATATTAAAGCATACTATAAAACATTAATGATATAACATAATAATATTATTATAATTCAAATTGCCTTTGTTATAACTAACTAAATGGGTTAATATTACCCATTATAAGATTATTATTTAAATTTATAATGATAAAAATATTACCACTTATTATATAATGATAACAATTTAGTAATATTTAGTATTATTAATTTTAATGATAGTATTATATCCACACTTTTAATTTATAATTTTTAACTTATTTTAAACCGATAAATTATTAAATGGAATTATAAACTATTAATGTTTTTATGATAATAATATTATAACTAATAATTTTGATCAATCTAACCATTTATTTATCAATTATGACCTTGGTCCAATTAAGTCCTATATAACCATTTTTCAGTGAAACCTAACCATGATCTGATTTTTTCAACTTGTCCTGACAATGAACCACACTCGTTGGTTCGAAAGGCGTCAAAAAAGATTTTATGATGTGATTCTTTCCAAAAATATTTCTATAAACTCAAATTATTGATCACAAAAACTTAAATTCAAGTATATTATTATTGTATAAAGATAATTTACATTTAAAAAATAAAAATGTTCTAAATGTGTCTCATTCTTAATGAAAGAATCTAAATAACTAAAATACAAATCAAATAAAGTTTCATGTGAGGGAGACTTTTCTGGACGAGACGAGATATCGTTCGAGATACTTTTATTAAATTTATAATTTAATGAAAAAGTTAAATAAACATTGACATTATTTTTAAATATTTAAATTTAACCTAAAATAATATTAAATTAAATTATTCGCTCAATTTAAATTCCATGGAATAATCATAATCATATATACAACTCCGATACCTTTTCTCATTATTCTTCGGTGATAGTGTTGAGTGATTATATGAAAGAATTTAAATAACTAAAATACAAATCAAATAAAGCTTCATCCCACCAAAATCTCCCCTGACATAATTTTTCACTCCCCAAAACTGTCAAATCAGTTCCAATTTTGAAAGATTATATGTCGGTTTGACACTGATGTCATAATCGTAGGTGGCTTGTATGCCATGGTGGGAACCGGAGTAGCGCAGGCTTCCAAATTTTGGGACAGTTCCTTTAGATCTTGAGCGGCGTTGGGCGTGGACCCTGCAATTCCTGCTTATTTTCCTTCCATGCACCCTAATTTTTCATCCTGCCTTACTCCAATAACTGTATTTGCTAACAAGGGCTTTTGTCGACTGGAGAGTGAGCAACCGAATATGCAGCAAATGCTACCTATTGGCAGATCTTCCAATGGTTAGGTTTCAAATTGGAGCATCGACAAAACGCAAGCCTCTCATTGGCATGCTCCTCTTGCCCTTGGCAAAACAAGCTTAAAACAACTCGTGTATTCCAGAGAGTGATGCGCCATGTATTCATAGACCAGCGAGTGGTGGGATTTTCGAGGGCAGAATCGTTGAAGTCCGATGAGGTTGACATGGTTCAGGCTTCCCAGCATCGTTATCATTCATTGTAGCGCTACAAAGTGTTCTCCAATTGCTTCATAGCTTCCATAGTTCCAACCCTAAGTACTCCCTCATACACAAAGCCGAAGCCACCAAAACCGAGCTTCCGACTGAAATCTTGAGTGATTTCCTTTAGTTCGTCAAAGGTGAATCTGGGTAGCAGAATCGACAGCGTCTTCAAGAATCCTTCTTCCCCTTTGAGGGCCGCCATCTTTCTCAACTGATGCTTCTTTCATAGAAGGGGAAAGAGAAAATACATAATTATTATAAACAACTGACCACCCCCCAAACTGATGCAGGAGCATCTAGCTCAAGTAGGGCATAGCGGTTAATTGTCTCATCATGCAAGCGGTTGACCTTTTTTTGTTGGTTTTGTTTAGTGGCTCTCTTATCCAGTTTTTAGGGTTTATTAATCACTTGCTTTTATTTTTGTTTTATTTTATACTTAAGCTTGTTTTTAGTTTTTACATAAAAAAAAAGTACAGTTACTTAAAACTACGAAATGTAACTACTAGGCAGTTTGCTAACTGTCTGCAACATGTAAAAGAAAAAACACATCAATGTAATGGGAAGAATCATCATAGATTGAAAAGGAAAATAATAGAAAAAGAACAGAATTTTTAACAGAGAAATATATCTTCTTTCCTACAGTTAAAGAATCTCCTACAGAACCACTAAAAATTGTTCATTCTCTTTACAAGTAAATAACCACTAAAGATTGTTCATTCTCTTTACAAATGAATAATTACGCAAGTAGAGCATTTGAGTGCATAACCAGGCAAGTCCACAAAGACGAAGTAAAACTTGACCAAGATAAGCTACAGGTAATAAATTGTTCCATTGTCAATTAATAAGTTGCATTGTGAACAAACAGAAAAGGAGTTTTTTTTTATAAATATACATATATGCAAATAACAGTAAAAACCCTCTGTTCAAGAAGTAGAATAGAACCAAAAGTCCGACAGTCGATATACATGCACGAAGGCCACAATAGTTATAGGCACACACACATTTAGTTACAAAAGCCGCTACAGGCTCAGAGCCATAATCAGGCAGACCATAACCCTCCAGAAAAACAATAAACTATAATCACATAGCCACAAAGAGCCAGGGAATGGCACTACCCGATTTTCGATACAGGAGGCCAAATTTGGGCACAAGAATCTCTACAACGGGATTGCGAGCAGCCACATACACAGCCACATACAATCACCCGCAGGCAAATGTCAACAACAAAAAACCATAAAGAAGCATTGATCAAATAGACAAGCAACGAAAGGGGTGACTTACCAAAGGAGCGAACCAACCAAAACCGACCGAGGGTTTGCATTGCAAAGGTCACAGATAAGGAGTTACCACTGAGGCAAGGAGAAAAAATGTCAATGCTTGCAGCAAAATGACAGAGAAATAGCTAGCATGGAGAGAGAACCTACCTATCAAACCAATGTAGCCGCTCCATAGCCGCAACTTGCAAACAGGATGAAAGATGACTGCGTAAAACAAACAACCAAAGGACTAACGCAACAACTGAAACATCAACAAAAATTACAGAGAGTGGAATGTGAAAGCCTTCCAAGTATTGAACCAGGGTTTCATAAAACCCATAGGGATTTCCGCCGACATCAAACCTAGAGGAGTCGAGACGCTGAGCCAGAAGCAAAGCAAATGTTCCATTTGCATACCTAGAACCCACCATACAATACCAGAATGAGTATGGGGAAACGAAACTGACAGAGCCAACCTTCAACACTCAACAGCCAGCAGAAAATATACAAACCCTTAGCCAAGATGGAGTAGAGAACCAGAGCGGCAAAGCAAAACCTTGAAATGAGGCAAGTTAGGGTTTCGACCGATTGAAAGAGCAGGAGGGGAACAGAGAATGAGGATAGGACACTTGTCCTCATCACCATGGCAATCATACCATATAGCAACCGTATATTAAAATCATATGATCAAAAACTCAATCAATTAAGGTTGTACTTATAAGGTGCCACTTTATTTCAGATTTGGTCAATTATTAATTACAACGTACCAACACTTTATCCGAGGGCTAGAGGCTGGGCCCGTCAAATTTGGTATCAGAGTAGGTTAGTTAATTTAGTTTTCTTATAAAATGGAAGTCAGAAGAAGAGGTCATGGCAGAGGCAATCGACGAGCAGTAGATGAAGGATTGAGGGAAGAGATTCAGATTTTGAATGCTCGCCTAGAAGCAGTGGAAGCAGGAAGGAGAAGAGAGAAGGACGTAGGAGATGACAGCGAAGAGAAAACTGCCATTGTGCAGGAGGGAGCAGATGGAGAAGGACCTGAAATCAGACTATTGAGGTCAGTTTTAATGGCTAGCATTAAGCCAAAGCCAAAGATTTCAAACTATGATGGAAGCTTGTCCAGAGAAACACTATTGGACTAGATCAATGAATTGGATAAATATATTGAGTGTGAGGAGGTCAGCGAAGATAAAAGAGTTAAATTCACTGCCACCAAGTTGAAAGGACATGCAGCCTTATGGTGGGACAATGTCTAGGCAGAGAGAAGAAGGTTGAATAAGCAGCCTATCATGCAATGGTTCAGAATGATCGCTAAACTGAAGGGTAAGTTTTTATCCAAATATTACCAGATTTCTCTGCATCAAAAAGTAAAAAATTTGAGGCAGAGAGGAATGACGGTGAAGGAATACACGGAGGAATTCTATCGGGTGAATTCAAGAGTTGGTTACACTGAAGACACCCTAAAAAAATAGCAAGGTTTGTAAATGGATTGAGGTTGGAGATACTGGATGAGATAAATATTCTTTCCCCGAAGACCATAGAGGAAGAATCTCAGAGTGACTTAAAGGCAGAGGAAAAGATCACAAGGAAACAGAATGCCAGGAGAGGATGAGGAACTGGCAGGGGAAAAGGACAATCATTTGGCAGAAGAAGAACTGCCAAGAACAATGAAGAGGGCAACAACTCAAAACCTCAAGGATAGTAGAAAAGGAGGGTAGTACTAAAGGAGGAAGGCCATACCAGAGAGGAAGGGGAAATGGCAGAGGTAGAGAAGTTGCCTACCAATGCTACAAGTGCCACAAGTGGGGGCATAGATCCTTTGAATGCCCGGAGGGTGAACAGGCTGGAGCGAGAGGAGCGTATGTTGCCCAAATAGAGGAAGTAGAGGCACCACCCCAGGAGGTAGAGAATGTGCCGGAGACAGGGGAGGCCTTAGTTTTAAATAAGGTACTACTGAAACTAGCAAAGGAGACAGCTGAGCAAACCCAAAGGAAGGCATTGTTCCGGACTGTTTGTAAGTCACACGGAAAATGCTGCAAGTTGATTATCGACAGTGGGAGCACTGATAATCTAGTGGCCACAGAGATGGTGGATAAGTTGGGTTTGAAAAGATTGAAGCACCCTACTCCTTACAAGGTGTCGTGGCTACAGAAAGGGCATCAACTGTTAGTGGATGAATAGTGTGAGGTTGAGTTCCATATTGGTAAATATCGGGACAAGGTTATTTGTGATGTTATGCCTATGGACGTGTGCCATATACTGCTAGGAAGACCATGGCAGTATGATAGAAAGGTAGTTCATGATGGAAAGACAAACTGTTACAAGTTTGTCAAGGATGGGATTAAGCACACACTTGTACCCATCAAGGAGGAAGAAACAATGGAAACTAGTGGAGTCAAAGCATTACTGGTGGGAGGTAAGGAATTTTTGAAACAGATCAAAGATAGCGAGATAAAATATGCTATTGTGAGGAGGCCAAAAATAGTGTTGTTACACACTGAAATTGCAGATTTTCCTGAAGAAATTCAGGATATGTTACAGGAGTTCAGTGACATTGTGGTGGATGATTTTCCGGATAAACTGCCTCCTAAGAGAAGTATCAGTCATCACATAGATTTTATACCCGAAGCTAGTTTACCGAACAAGGCTGTGTACCGAATGAGTCCTAAGGATAATGAGGAGATCAGAAACAGGTATAGGAATTGCTGGATAAGGAGTTGATAAGGGAAAGTTTAAGTCCCTGTGCAGTTCCGACAGTTTTAGCTCCCAAGAAAGGAGGAGAGTGGCGAATGTGCACAGATTCGAGAGCCATCAATAAGATTACCATTAGGTATAGGTTCCCATTGCCACGAATGCATGACATGATGGACTGCTTAAGTGGAGCAACGTATTTTTCAAAAATCGATCTGAAGAGTGGATACCACTAGATCAGAATCAGAGAAGGGGATGAGTGGAAAACAACTTTCAAAACAAATGAAGGTCTGTATGAGTGGCTGGTGATGCCATTCGGGTTAAGTAACGCCCCTAGTACCTTTATGCGACTGATGAATGAGATGTTGAAAGAATTTATTGGGAAGTTCGTGATTGTATATCTTGATGATATACTGATTTTCAGTAAAACCAAAGAAGAACATTTTTGACATGTTTGAAGTGTGCTAGAGAAATTGCAACAAAACAAGTTGTTGATAAACTTGAAAAAATGTTCTTTTCTTCAGAGGGAATTAGTTTATTTGGGTTTTGTGATTGCAGAGAATGATCTTAAAATGGACCCAGAGAAAGTTGCATCTATCATTAATTGGCCATCCCCAAAAAGTTTATTCGAAGTTCATAGTTTTCATGGGTTGGCAAGTTTCTATCATAACTTCATAAGGAATTTTAATGAGATTTGCGCACCTATGTTGGACAGAATAAAAAAGACAAGTCAGAATTTCTGTTGCACTGAAGCAGCAGAGAAAAGCTTCCATGTATTGAAGAAGAAGATCACTAAAAGGCCAATCTTGAGATTGCCTGATTTTAACAAACTTTTTCAAGTTTGTTGTTATGCGAATGCTACAGTCATTGGGGCCATACTCAGCCAGGAAGACAAACCTGTTTCTTATTTCAGTGAAAAATTGAATGAAAGCAGGTGGAAGTACTCATCTTATGATAAGGAGTTCTATGTTGTCGTCCAAGCATTGAAGCATTGGAGACACTATTTGCTAGGTAATGAATTTGTTTTGTTTTCTGATAATTTTGCATTGCAATACGTGATGTAGCAACATAAACTAAACCACAAGCATGCAAAGTGGGTTTAGTACTTGCAGAGCTTCACATTTGTATTGAAGCATATTAGTGGATAGGCCAACAATGTAGCAGATGCGTTGAGCAGGAGGGCTTTGCTCCTATAGGAGAGCACGATACAAGTGCTTGGTTTTGAACACCTGGAAGACTTGTATCAGACAAATGCGGATTTCAAGGAGGCTTATGAAGCCTGCCAGAACCCTTTGTTGAGGAATAATAGTCCATGGCTAGACTATAACTTACAGGAGAAGTTGTTATTTAAAGGAGGATAGCTATGTATTCTCGACTGTTCGATGAGGGAGAACATCATCCGGGAGAAGCACAATGGAGGTCTAGCTGGACATTTCGGCATTGACAAAACCTTAGATCAGCTTAGTCACTTTTATTACTGGCCAAAGATGAGAAGAGATGTGCAGCGATTTGTAACCAGGTGTAAAGTGTGTCAGTTGGCAAAAGGACACAACCAGAATACAGGGCTCTACACACCACTGCCTATTCCAAGTAGACCATGGGACTCAGTCAGCTTGGACTTTGTCTTGGGTCTACCGAGAATGCAGCGAGGTTATGATTCCATTATGGTAGTAGTGGATCGGTTTTCTAAAATGGCACATTTCATTCCATGTAAAAAAACCAGTGATGCCACTCACGTAGCACACTTGTTTTTCATAGAGATTGTCAGGCTGCACGGTTTGCCTAAGTCTATTGTTTCTGACCGGGATGTGAAATTCACAGGACATTTCTGGTGCACCCTGTGGAAGAAGCTGGACACACGGTTAAATTTCAGTTCCGCTTATCACCCACAGACTAATGGACAGACTGAAGTGGTAAACAGGAGCTTGGGAAATCTGCTACGAAGCTTGATTGGAGAAAATTCACGGATGTGGGATCGTGTACTTGCCCAGGCGGAGTTCGCTTACAACGATTCACCGAATCAAAGTATAGGGCATAGTCCTTTTTAGATCTTGTATGGCATGCATCCTCACGGAGTGCACGAGCTACGAGATCTTGGACACCTAGAGAGAAGGAGTGCTGACGGGGAGGACTTCGCCAAAGCAATGACTGACTTACATGAGCAGGTAAAGTTGAAATTGTAGGACAACAGTCACAAGTATAAATAGCAGGCAGATCTAAAACGACGAGAGGTACAATTTAATGTGGGGGATGAAGTCCTTGCACATTTACACAGAGAAAGGTTCCCAAAAGGTGAGTATAATAAGTTGAAGTTTAAAAAAATTGGTCCTTGTAAAATCTTACGCAAATTCTCTGCAAATGCCTATGAACTACAGCTACCTCCAGGAATAGGCATATCGCCTATTTTTAACGTGGCAGATCTGTTTCCATACACTACCAGCCCTGAAGACGACAGTTCGACACGGCCAGATCGGGATACCCAGATAGGAGGAGGTACTTGGATGAGACAAATGCCTTCAGCTCAACCCCTTGAGATCGAGAGAATCCTCGATACATAGGTAGCCAGGCAAACTCGCAGGAAAGAATACCTACAGTACTTGGTCAAATGGAAAAATTGCCCTATTGAGGACAATACATGGCTTGATGCAGATCAGATACAGCGCGCAGGGTATTCAGTTGAGGAGCTTATGGATAGGACATGATTTTCAGTTGAGGAGCTCATGGATGGGAGCCATGATTTTTCACCTACCCCGGGAGCCTGATGCAGGAGCATCTAGCTCAAGTAGGGCATGGCTGTTAATTGTCTCATGCCAGCAGTTGACCTTTTTTTATTGGTTTCGTTTAGTGGTTGTCTCAGCCAGTGTTTAGGGTTTATTAATCACTTGTTTTTATTTTCGTTTTATTTTATACTTAAGCTTGTTTTTAGTTTTTACATCAAGAAAAGGACAGTTACTTAAAACTACGAAATGTAACTACCGGGCAGTTTGCTAACTGTCCGCAACATGTAAAAGAAAAAACACATCAATGTAATGGGAAGAATCATCATAGATTGAGAAGAAAAATAATAGAAAGAGAACAGTATTTTTAACAGAGAAATATATATATATATATATATATGCTTTCCTACAGTTAAAGAATCTCCTACAGAACCACTGAAAATTGTTCATTTTCTTTACAAGTAAATAACCACTAAAGATTGTTCATTCTCTTTATAAGTGAATAATTACAGATACACGATTGAAGTTACATAGCAAGCAGAGTGTTCGAGTGCATAACCAGGCAAGTCCACAAAGACGAAGTAAAACTTGACCAAGATAAGCTACAGGTAATAAATTGTTCCATTGTCATTTAATAACTTGCACTGTGAACAAACAGAAAAGGAGTTTTTTTTTATAGATATACATATATGAAAATAGAGAAGCCAAACAGTAAAATTCCTATGTTCAAGAAGTAGAATAGAACCAAAAGTCCGACTGTCAATATACATGCACGAAGGCCACAATAGTTACAGGCACACATACATTTAGTTACAAAAGCCACTACAGGCTCAGAGCCATAATCAGGCAGACCATAACCTTCCTAAGTATAGAAAAACAATAAACTATAATCACATATCCACAAAGAGCCAGGGAACGGCACTACCCGATTTTGGGTGCAGGAGGCCGAATTTGGGCACAAGAAACTCCACAACGGGACTGCGAGCAGCCACATACAATCACCCACAGGCGAATGTCAGCAACAACAAACCATAAAGAAGCATCGATCAAATGGACAAGCAACAGAAGGGGTGACTTACCAGAGGAGCCAACCAACCAAAACCAACCGAGGGTTTGCATTGCAAAGGTCGCAGCTAAGGAGTTTCCGCTGAGGCAAGGAGAAAAAATGTCAATGTTTGCAGCAAAATGAGAGAGAAATAGCTAGCATGGAGAGAGAACCTACCTGTCAAACCAGTGTCGAGAACCAGTCAGAGAGCCGAGCCGCTCCATAGCCGCAACCTGCAAACAGGACAAACAGGGATTCAGCTGAAAGATGACTGCGTAAAACAAGCAACCAAAGGACTAACGCAACAACTGAAACATCAACAAAAATTACAAAGAGTGGACTGTGAAAGCCTTCCAAGTCTCGAACCAGGGTTTCATAAAACCCATAAGATTTTCCACCGACAGAACAGAGCAAACCTAGAGGAGCCGAGGCGCCGAGCCAGAAGCAGAGAAAATGTTCCATTTGCATGCCCAGAACCCACCATACAATACCAGAACGAGTATGGGGAAACAAAACTGACAGAGCCAACCTTCAACGCTCAACAGCCAACAACAAGTTTACAAACCCTCAGCCAGGACAGAGCAGAGACCCAAAGCGACAGAGCGAAACCTCGAAATGAGACAAGTTAGGGTTTTGACCAATTGAAAGAGCGGGAGGGGAACAAAGAATGAGGATAGGACACTTGTCCTCATCACACAAGATCATGGAAATCATACCATACAACAACCATAGATTAAAATCATATGATCAAAAACTCAATCAATTAAGGTTGTACTTATAAGGTGTCACTTTATTTCAAGCCCTGTCGATTTAGACAATAATTAATTACAGCGCACCAACACTTTATCCGAGGGTTGCAGGCTAGGCCTATCATAATCTGATGTCGACGATGTTCCCCATCTGCTTCTAGAAACGAGATCTGCGGGTTTTTTCTGTTGTCTAGGCTAAATCGGCCACGACCTTCATGAACAATACCTGTGTTCGATCTGATATGGTTCTCATAGACAAATCTGAGATGGTTATCATAGGAAAAATATCTTCATAATGGAAATAGAATTCATAGGATTTCTAGTTAAACGTAGCTATGCAAGAGCAGTTGGACAAGAATAGACTCTTTCATTGGTCCAGGCTTGCTTGAAGCGAACCCAGACAAGTCCCTGCTAGGAAAATAATTGATTCCTTGCAGCTGCGCCAATATATGACGCTAATTACATCTAAATCCACCTTCACCTTGTAGCAGAGGAGTGCATAAATAGGGGGAAAGAGGAGAATTCCAAGGAGAGGCTTGCTTTTGTCCATGCACAGGCTGGTTTTCTATTGCTATTGATCTATAGTTTGAGAAAGTAGTAGACCATTTCTTTCAATTAGAATTGATGCAACCTACGTGGATCGATCCCTTGACCGGCTATGGAGGTGCTTACCTTGATGTCGTTTCTTTGTTTTTCTCCCGTCACGAGGTAACTTATTATCCTTGACATTTATTGCCATTATGCACATTTTTTCTTAGAAAAAAAGTATCTAGAAATTTCTCTATTAATAAAAAGCATCTCATAAAAAACTAATAAACAAATAATTGACTATAACACCGGGAAGGAATGAAGAAAATACAGGGAAAAATGACAAATAACTAAAAAATAATTTGTATGCCTTTTGAAAATCCTATGAAGGGACACCAATTTTTTCTCTTTTTTAGTTTTTAAAAACCCGATGTTAGACATTCTACTTCTGAACTTGGCTATTACGAGAACAAATGTACCTAGTGGTTGATATGTAGATATGGTAAGCTTAGATTTTCTCTAGATGGAAACAAGGCAAGGTGAGTTCGATTAAATCCTTCCTTCATCAGAAAAAAGTTGGAGAGGAATGGTTCTCACGGATGCGAAGATCTATGTGACAAGGATGCAAGGAAGTAGATCCAAATCGTTGGTCACTTTTGGTATGTGTGCTTTCTCTTAGGATTTTTCCTTCGTGAAAAAGTTTCCTTACCATTACAGAAAGTTTTTTAATTTGTCTTAGGTTTCTCCATGTTTATGAATATTTCAATTTTAACTTTCAATAACATTTTAGAGGGGGAAACTTTTAACTCATCATCAATCGAAGAATTCTGATCCTTCTTCATGCCCTAGCGATGGACCTATGGTGGAGAGAACAATCCAACGAGGGATCAAACTCTCGATAGAATCGGGTAGCATACTAATTAATCATTGACATATGTATGTAGGACATCAAGTAGGTTCTATCTCATTCCCAGCCCAGATACGGTCTGTGCGCTTGCGTAGAGTAATTTTGGGTGGGAAATAGAGATATGTATATTAATCTTCCATTGGGAGCCGGGCCTAAACCTCGAATGTCACCAGAGCTCTATGTTCCTTATCTATAAGTGTAAAACCAATGGTACCGAGGTATGCCCATTTCACTCGGTAAATGAAATTGTGGCAAGGAGAATGGGGGAATGGCTCAATGAATGTGGAGATAATAGAGGTGATAGATAGGTCTAATTCATTGATACATGGTCCTGAGGATAATTTGATTTTGAGAAATGGTTGTTGATACAATGATATGACACCATTCTTGTCAAACAACTCCATTCATTATTTTTCCCTTTACTGTTCCTACCGCATTGTAGTTGTTATTTGGCAGTGCTATCCCGTGGCTTATGCTAAATTTGTTGCAACTAGGCCATTCACACAGTGTGTGAGACCATGTTTCCAAGTTCTTCAAGTAGAAGTATGTTACTGGAGTTGGTGATTCAAAATATTATCAGGTCCCATTCTTTTTCTTCTTGTCTCGACACAATATTGTTGATATATCCCGAAGCGCTCAAGGCTAGTTGGCAATGGACTTATTTTTCAAGTTGTTGAAATATATCAATGAAATTGATAGAGACTTAGAAAAATGTGAAACACTTGTCTATTAATTTGTTGTGTATTAATTTGTCAGCAATAGTCCCTCTTGCTTTTAACCTAGAATTTGTAGTAGCATGGGAATATATTCTTGTTCTCTATGCCTACCAAACACAATAATTTGAGTTTTTGATTTTCTTCCCCCCAAAGCTAAGCATTTTTCTCACACAATTTCTTTTTATATGCAGTATTGTGTTTTTTATACAACTCCAAGTATCTCAGGTCTTCCCAACACTTGTGAACCTAACCTCTAGCCTATGCTACCTTGGAATAAAATTCATAATCCTATAAACCAAATTTGAATTCTTGTTAAGATGGCTTACTATTTTCCTGCATTTTTTTAAGCATGCAATCTATTTATTGGCATGCATGATATATAGAGTACAAAATTGTTTACATTAATGCACACAAAGGGAGCTACAATACCAGTTTTACATTACATTAGGAAGCAATATTTTACTTGTCTAGAAATTTCATGCCGAGAAATTTCATGCATTGTTACTCACTTAACAAAAGCATATGGCTATGGCTCAAAGACACCTTTGCTCATCATGGCTAAGCTCCTTTATTATGTCCACCAATATTCAACTAGGCTCCACTCTTTGAGCTCTCATCTCTACAAACTTCCCAACTTCTCCTTGCAACCCCCTTTCTGGTTTTCTCACTACAACCTTCATTGTTTTAATGGGCTGGCTTTGGAAGGCCAACTATCACAATGGTTCATTACCACTTCCAATTCTATAATCAAGACAAAGTAAAATAAAAGAGGACATGTTTAAAAAATATACAAAAGTAAAACAACTAGGTGCATATTACAGAGTTTGGTGAGGATCCAGTTTGGACCAAAGTAACAATAAAATGGATATTAGACTTTGTCAAAGGTGATTAATGAGGTCAAAGTAAAGATGTAATAGGAACAAAATCAGCTTAATCTGAGGAAACTGCATCTCTGACAAGGATATTGCTAGACCCTGGGATGTGAAGCTATGGTTATGTGCAGCAACAGTGAGCTATTGGATCAATGAGGACACAAAGACAAGATACAATGTCATCCTTGGGCTAAAGTGCACATTGGTACTGATTTCTATATTATGCATTTAAATGTTGTGAAAAGTTTGCAGAGTTGAGTGTTTGAATTTTAGGTTCAATAGATACTTTAGCTAGTTTAATGAGGTTTATGTTACTTATAAACTTCTTCAACGAAAATGGTTGAGAAAATTATGTTTGATTCGTAAATACGAACATCTATGCCCATGTTTAAGGAATTTCCTTTCTCCCATCAATCTATTTAAAAGAATAATGCCAAATTTGAATGGTCAAGTCACAATCGAAGAAATATCTCTGATTCTCTTCCAACTTTTTATACAAGACAAATTTGGAGGGGTCTTTGACATCATGTTTCATAAATTCTCTACCACTGGTAGTCAGTTATGAACTATGGTCCAATTAAAAATATTCAACTTTGGCAAACCATGATTTTTCTATATGTAATTTTGTATCTTGGTACAACGAGGCGACAACATCTCTGAAATTAGAGCAATGTAACCCAGTTTTACTGTGTATTCAGTACATTTTACCCCATCCATGGTTGTCAATAGTGAGTTTGTCTACATGAGCTATACCATTCAATTTCATTTGGAAAACAACTAGTTGAGGGAGAAGTTTATCTAGAGGAGACATAGTTATCCATCCAACCATATGCCTTCATCTTCTTCATCGCATATTGAGAGATCAAAAATAGTTTTGATTCCCTAAGCTATCATCTAATTTCTTAATTCCATTAACTCATGTTTGTTCTTAAGCAGTGGTTCTCCCCATTACACCATCCTCCCATATTTTTATCATTTTTCTATTACCTGGAATCCATTTCAGATCAGACTGTAATAGGGGGCCTGCTGCTTTACAGTCACAAGATTGGAGACCCTTGCTCCTCTAGGAGAGGCTTATCAAGATTCCAGGACCTTTTTCTGCTGGGGAAAACATATTTTTATGACTAATGTTTCTTTCCACCATTTTTGGGTCCCAAAGATAAGCCACAAGAGGATGTTTGCACCAAGGGAAATATTCATGAGAGTAAGGGTCCTTAATTTCTAGACTGACATTGTCCTTCAGAGCTTGGATCATGTTCGAGGTTAAATTATGAAACTTTTTATTGTTATATTTTATGCTTTGAGACTGAAATTTTTTTATCTCTTTGTAAAAGAGTTGAGAATTGATATAGAGGAAGAGAGGATATGACATATTTTATGAGCACTACTCTACTAGTCAGGTTTAACCACTTAGAACTACAGGTAGTCATTTTATTTTTAATCTTGCTCAATAAACAATAAATGATGGGTGGCCTAATGTTATTATCATTCCCAGATACTTGAAGGGGCTCTAGTTTGAAAAGCCTGGAAATTGAAAAATTCTAGAAATAAGCTATATTTTCTAAGCATTGATGTTCCATCTATGTATTGGGCATTTCCGTTTTTTCACTTTGCCACCATATGTGTTTAAAATTGGAATCAATAAAATATGGGGAAGGTTTGGAATCTTTGTGGGACAAGATGTCATAGTGATCAACTAAGCTTGTAGTTTTTCTTTCTTGAGCAATTGATGTAGAGGTTTGGCCTTGATTTGTTCTCTCCCTCTAAGAGGATTGATTTTGGAAGGTGCATGTCCTTGATGTTGACTGATATTCTTCTGAACAATTTGCCCTCGAACTTACTCTTCAATTGGAGTTTTCATTGGGTCTGTTTTTTTCGTCATTGATGAAACCACAATATTTTTGGTAAGAATTGTACATGAATGACAACAATTCATTATTAGATTATTTAGTGCACTCTCCTTTAGTTATTATATTAACATCAACCCCTAATAATGTTGTTCATGCAAGCTATCTGAAAGGCCTTGAAAACTGTACAAATATTCTATAGAAATACTTTTTCAAAACGTATGGTCTATTGATAATGATATTGGGGGGAGGCTCAGAATGGAAGCAAACCATGAAAATAGTAAAATTGTCCACATTTTTACTTTTTATAGCTTCATCAATAAGATATTTGCAACATGTTTTCATATAATTGTGTTCTTGTTGTTTATGCCTGGCAAACTCAACTGAAACTTCCCAGATACATGAAAATAAATTCATCATCTTTTGAAAATTTTGTTTTCTTTACCTCAGGCTCTACACTCAAATTCCTACCACAAACAGTAAGGTCTTTCATACCTTGTATGCCAATCACCCATAACCCTTGTGACATTTAACTGACAGCTCAAATAAACATCATGCACATGTCCTCCTAATCCTTGAATATGTTTTCTCTATCTTGTGCAACAAGTCTTATGATCCCTTGACATTTCTACAACCCGTCCATGCCTAGTCAACACAACTTGATAGTCTCTAGCATTTAAAACCACTAGATTTTGCCCAGAAACCATTGCAGTTAGGGTTGTTATACTTGATGAGAGAACAATGTGAAGTAAACAAGCCTTAGTGTTAATTTTAGGTATTTTATATGCTGAGAGCAAATTTACTTCAATTTTCCATGTTAGCTCAATATCAATTCCATATTAGCAATCACATTTCGCATGATAGTAAAATGTAGATATAACATAAACATAAATCCCAGAAAACAAGCCAAGACAAGAAGACACAAGATGTGGCTCCAGCTAGGGATAAAACCCAGTGTGGGGAAGCCCTTGATCAATTATTCTTATATGTTCTTCAATAGTTCAGCAGAGAGAGAGATAGTCGTCAACATTTTGACCTATCTAAATAAGAGTGAATATCTTCCCTAAGAAGATGGAACATGAGGCAGCTGATATGAACTCAGGTGAAGGCATACTGCTTCAACTGATCCTCCATGGTGACTCCATCACCATGCATCATCCATCACTGTGCTGCACCCCATCATCATGTTGTACCCCCCACTATGTTGCACCCAATCACTGAGCTGGTCTTCATTACTATGTTGCTCCCCATCACTAAGCAGTACCACATTGTCATGTTGTACTTCATCATCAACTAGCTGTTGCAATGCATTGTGCTGCTGCTATGTCTAAAAGCTTATCATTAACATGTTGTACCGTTGTACAACATAGTACTGCATCCATGTTTCCCACACCAGTCACTTCATTTATCATGTTGTACCCATCCAAGTATGTTAAACATATTGGCAATACAACCATGTTGATACAACCAAGATGTATCTTATTACATCAAGTGTTGCGCCATACTCTGTTGCACCATGCTATCCATTGTGTTGCACCTAAACATATTGTCCATTGTACTGCATCTAAATATTCCGACCATTGTGCTGCACAAGAATATGTTGACATGTCAAACTATAGTCCTCTATGTTGTTGGCTATGGCCTACGGCCTATCCCAGCAATAAGAAAAACCAACTATCTTTACCCAATGACTTCCTATCAACCTTATTACTACACATCCTTACAATTTCTAATGGCTAATAGGATCCTCTCCATGGACTGTTTTTAGGCAGTGTTTGGTCTTCTCTTTGACAACTAGGGCCTACTCTTCTCATTCTCTATGGTTGGGTTAAGATGTGAGACAATAGATTAGGACAATAGTTTAGGGCACATGCAAACCCTCCTCAAACTACGGCCCAGAACAATGTTAAGGTCTTGGCCATGTCAACATATCGGTCTCTGTTTAGGACTTCATCTTGACTATGTTTAGGGTAGCTTCTTGACTGCGTTTAGGGTAGCTTCAATATGACCACGTCCTAGACCCATGACAGCGTAGAGGGCAGCTTCAACATGACTACGTCTTAGGTAACTTCATCATGACAATGTCCTAGATCTAGGGCATTTCTTCTCCACATGACTGCATCCAACATGACTACGTTCAACATGACTGCGTCCTAGATCTAGGGCATCCATAGAGCTAGGGCATCATCTTCTAGGAGTTGCGTAGATCCTTCTTCCCCATGGCAACTCCTCTTAGGGCAGTGTATCTCTTAGTATTTGTCCTCCCACCAAAAACCCAAAGACAAGTGGAGAGGAAGAGATCAGAAGAAGAGTGTGTCCAAATGACTAGCAAGCTACTTCTTTTTATACTAAAACGTTGAGCAGATGTGGGGGAAATTTGGTTGCTAGCCAACTTTGACGAATTGTCCCATAACACAAATAAATTCATATCTCCATGAATACATGTCAGAATCAGATGATCTTTAGATCAATCCTACACCTCTCAACGAGCGGAATCCAAGAAAAATATCAGCTGCCATAAATAAGATGACCCACATGGAGTTTTTCCCTAGTTTCCAATTTTAAAACTTAGCAAATGTTTGTCTGTCTCTATAAAAAAAAATCTAATTGCTTTCTCCACTGCTAAAGGAAAATCAAGATTCTCTACAATGAACCTGGATAGATTGAATTAACAAAATGGGTAGCATCTTCTCCTCCATGTCCATCAAACAACCTATAGAAGACAACATGACATTGATTAAAGGATCTCTGGTGATATATTTTTGGAAAAATCAACAATGCCTAAATTTGCAACTTCCATGTTTTCATGACCTCCTATATCATACCAGAATTGAGAGTGGAGGACTGGCATAAAGTCTGTTGCCAAACATTCTCTATTTTTATTTCAAACAGTGTTGTAAATCATCATGCAATATCTGTATTACCCCTCTGTGACACTGATAAAACCCTTCAAATCTTAGTAGCAATATACTACTATAGCATTCGCCTTATTAGAGCATGGCCAAGGTGGAAGTTTTGAAACCTTTTCGAGGTTGAAGTAGTTGTACACAATACCATTTTACTAGTTGAAATGATGTTGCTTGATGACCTGTAATATTGAAACTACCTACAAAAGGCCCTCTTGCAATAGTATTTTTGTGCAACTGTTGTCATGTTAACAATTATTTTCCCACTACACAAGAATAACTCTAACCATTTGTTCCTTATGTCTGTTGCTTGCATTTGCCTCCTTTAATGCTGATTAATAATATAAAATACTAACCAATATTTTTCAGATTAACACAACCATGGAAAACCATCTTGAACTTCCCTTAGATAAGGAGGATATCTATAAGTTGTTCTTGGAAATAAGACTTGTTTTAGGACTACCATTTCTAATCCATCAGTGAATACTCTTTGGAATAATTTGAAATCTAAAGTTCAACAAAATAAAATAGCAGGAAATGACATCACCCAATGTTTTATTCATCCAATGAGCCTTGGAGAAAAAAAAAAGGTGAAGGCCAATTCTATCTTCAACAAGCAATGATACAAAAACAATCTTTTTCTAGCCTAGTGCTTTTCTTTGTTCCAAATTGAGAAACAACAATTTGCTTTAGGCCCTCTAATTTTGTGTATGGACAGGATAAAGGCCTTTTTCCCACTTTTAAATCTGACTTTGATTTCAAGTTGTTAACCTGGTAAATCAAGTTCCTTCTCATTTGGTTTCAAACTTTAGATTTCACTTACTCAACTGTGATCAAAATGACTAGGGTATGAACTTTGAACATGTTAGGACTTGTCAACCTATTACTCATTGATCTAAAATTAGTGCTAAAGGTTCATGTTAAAAATCATCATTTAATGACTAAAATTTAAAAGAACTAAAATGACATAGGTAATACCCAACCAATTGATAACAAAGTTCACTCATATGGGCTACATATTTGGGTTCGTTTTAATTAAAAAATTGATCCATTCATAAATATGCAAAGTACATCACAATTCCTATTTACATAAAATTAATGGCCTCAATCCATAGAAACTATCTATGATGTTCTCTAGGAAGATGACATGGCTTCTTCCTGCAATCCATGAACTTAGGATTTCCTTATTCTCCCGATCAAGGGGCACTCTTTTTTCGATTGAATCCCATAACCCGAATCTATTTCCTTTTATTCTTCCTAAGGCATTATTGAACCCGGAGCCCTTTTAGATGCAAACATAGGCTGCTAACTCATACATGTCTTCATACTTAGGAAAACCCTTCCTCTTGCTCATTTATCTAACCACAAAAATAGATTACTTAGCATTCTAGTGCATAGACTATGGTATGTGTGGTAGATTTGTTTACAAAGGTGTTGGCTTCAATTTCTTCAACTCTTGATTTGTAGATCCCCTTTTTTATCTTATTAAGCAATGTGCTCCCACTCGCTTTCTTGTGCTTTTGAGTGCTCTGATCGCCTTCTCCTTTGCATCCATCATGGGAGTCCTGATTAAGGTACACTGTGGCACCGTTAGCAAGTTCACGAACTTTCAGTTAACTTATGGTTTTTCTATTTCACTTGGAATTTACCAGTACTGTGGTATAATGCCTTTCATGATTTGGGACAAACAACATCAAGTTTTGTTGTTGGATTGGTTTTTGATTTGGTAAACCACATAAAAGGATTTTCATATCATGTATTTGGTATCATTTTTATAGTAGAACCCTTTAAACTAGCCCTTGGACTAGTTTGATGACCTTTCCCATACTGAAACGACTAGTTTGGAAACCAATCTTGTCAGATTGACTAGTTTTGGTTTTGCACCAAACCGCGGAACCCCTCAGCCCCCTGAAACCCTAAAACATTGTTATGTAGTAACTTGTAGCATGTTGTGTTTTGGACTCTAGAGGACACTCAAAGCATCATTGTTTATGTATATTATTTCATATTTGTGTTGCACTTGGTGCCATTTATCTATATTCACCTTTACATGGCATATAGATGAGTAACATGTTTTTTCTTGGACTCTAGAGGCCATCTAGAGCCTCTTATGTATTTTGTTTTGGATATGCATTGTTATTAGTGCCATTTTGTTATATTCACCCTTAAATTGTATATACATGAACAAACTTTGCATATTTGGTCTCTAATGATTTGAATTTACATTGAATGATTGATGTGTGTGTGTGTGTCTATTTCTTTATTGATTAAAATTTTCATATTTTATGGAAATTTTTAGTGAAATGGTTTATAAGCACAATCATCAACTGACTCTGATCTAAGTACAGTTTGACCCAAAGTTAATTCTGAGTTTTAAAGCATTGGTCATGTTATGGGGGTTGAGAGCATTTGGAAACCAAACATAGACCAAAAAGTTGAGATTGTGCTCTTATTAAAGAAGGATCTATGCGGATTGTAATTGGTATCAATTTGGAGGAAGCATGTATCTCATTTTGCAAGTAGTGTCAAGGTAAAAGTTCAATCCTTGAAGTGGATATCCTTTGATTTTAAACTTCGCTCAAAGATTTCTAGTATATAATCCCTTCAAGGGCCATGCAACTAATGTATATAGAGATTGTATTAAACGTCCTTTCCAAGAATGGATTGTAGTTTCTAATTTAATTTTGAAGAAAGGTTGATATATGATGACTATTCCTCCTCTATAGTTCAAAATATTGTCATTGCACTATAAAAATACTCCTTGTATTGTTGACTAGAATTGTCTATACTTATGCATAACCTAAATTTATTGTTTCTATAGCTTAATAACAAAAATCAGATCAAATTTTATTATTGAACCAAAACACTCTTGTTTGATGCTCATTCCATGCAAGGAAGTATAACTATCAAAATTTGAATGCATGCATTCATTGAAATTGGCACATGAATGTCAGTAAACAATACATGTTTTGCAGTGTTCTTGTATATCCTTGGGTTAAAGTTGAAACATTTTTGACCATCTAGCATTGTTAGTGCCTAATGAAATGATAAGTACATGCTTTGTAATTAGTAGTGTATTAAGACTTAGGCAGACATATTAGGATAGGAATTACTTGTCACTTAATAGAGAACAATTTTGAATGTTGATTCTTGAAAATTTATATGGATTCCTCTTTCAGATGAGAAAAAAATAGCATCACATGTGGAGACAAGGAATAGTTTTGATTCATACTATCCCATATATTTTAGCTAAAGCCACCAATTCAACCTGTTCAAGTATTTTGAAAGACATAATGTTAACATTGTAGTCTATGGTCCAATAAGGGTTGTTCAAGTATTTAAAACAACTAAGTGTTATAGCTTTTATTTTCATCTGCCAAATAGTTGTATGTCATTACAAGTACCCAAAAAAAACATCAAACTATTTGGAGTTAAGTTGCAGAAAACAGGGCCTTTAGTTTAGTGATTCCATTTCCCCAAATTGTGTTGACATGCTTTCTATGCATAAGTTATCCTTACATCTTTATTTGATACACCTTTGACCTTGATCTGACTAAAACTAATGTTATGAACTTTACTATTAATTGAATTAAGGAGATTCCTCCAATCTTTCTGTCATCGTTGCATGGTGGAGGCTTATTCAAACTTTAATCATAATAATCTTAATTGCATATTTGAATAGTGGACCTTTAAGCATAACAATCTTAATCTTGTGCTTGAATAGTGTAGGTGTAGTGAACCTTTAAGCATAATTGTTACCTATAGGTTGAAAAATTTTCAAGCCTGTTATCAATTTATATTTGAAGGGCATGGACAATGATGAGAAGAACATTTCTATTGTCCAAAAAGGTTCCTAGGATTTTGTTATTTTTTGAAAATCAATTATGTTTGTACTTTTCTCTTTGTATTCTTGATGACATCAATAGATCCATTATATTCATTTTCATTTGTATCAACTAATTACATATTTGAAGATTTTTTATTTTTTATGTATTTTTCTTTTCTTAGTGCATCTAATGACTCTTTTCTTATTCCTTAGATGAGTTTAATGTTGTATGCATTCTAGACAATGGCCTTTGATCCATAGTGTTTGGAAAATGTTACAATTTTGTTTTTAAGAAAAAATTTAGAACTCATCTCAATCTGTTTTAAAACTATGCTTGGTTTTACAGGATAAGTCTTGGCGAGTTCGTTATATGGTGGCAAACTAGTTATATGAACTTTGTGAGGTAGTTGGCCCACAACCTAGGAGGTATTTTTCCATTGAATTAATGAGTGCATACTTGTGCATGCTATCATTGGCATAGATACTTGACAAATAATATCATGGATGTAACCCTGCAATTTTGACCCTTAGAATATAATCAATCATATTATACCTATATTGTAATAACTTGGGTATTTTGAGGTGATTCAAGCCAAGTTGTTGATGTTGAGGTATATGTCGTATAAATTTTTTATAGTCTACATTAGTTTAAATTCCAGTATTTATCGTCTTTGATGTCTTATACTATGCATTGTATCTTCTTTCATCTTCACGAGATGAACTCAGTATTGATGGTAAGAAGCAGGAATTGAAGAAAGGAGAATAATAACACAGTATCGACAAATGAAAAAAGAGAGAGAGAAGAGAACTGGTCTAGTGATACCCTTAAAGCCAATATCTCGCATAAGAGACACACATAGAGACGGATGGCCAAATATTCAGAGTTGGTGAATTCACTTGCAATGCCTACGCAACACAGTGATAATGTTTTGAAGTGATGAAACAATATTTCATGTGTAAATTGTAGTCCAATCAATATGAAGTTGGAAACTCATATTGTAATACTTGACATTTTATATAATATAATTTGTGGTTGAAATTATTTATAGTCGCATTTGATATTATTTAGTATTGTAATTAACATATGTAACTTTGCATTTTCATATTAGATGAACATGCACATTGTATGACATTTTTTTTTAATTTAGTTGCAAAATCATACTAATTTATGTTGATTAATAATGAACACATAAAACCAATCTAAAACTATTAAATTAGTAGCTTACATTGATTAATGATGAACACAAATAAATTGAATACATGACTAAATTATTCATTTATAATAATTATTAATGAAAGTAAATGAAATGAATATAAAATACTAAATAAGTCGTTTATATAATGAATATGAAATTACCAAAAAAAAAAATTACTACTGCAAATTAGATATTTGTGATTACAAATGATGACTAAATTTTGCATATATATGACTATTAGTAGCTAATTTACAATATCTTATAATACGACCAAAATTTAGTCATATTTCTTTGGTTATTAATTGATTTCAAAGGATGACTAAAATTTGCATATATATGACTATTAGTAGCTAATTTAAAGTGTCTTATAACACGACCAAAATTTGGTCATATTTTTTTGGTCATTAATTGGTTTCAAACGATGACTAAAATTTGCATATATATGACTATGAGTAGTTAATTTATAGTATCTTATAATACAAGAAACATTTTGGTCATTAATGAGTTTTCTTGAGTAATCATATAATAATATATTGTGTTGCATATTTGGTCATTAATTGTGCCAATTGATGACTAAATCGATGACTAACTTAATGACTAAATATACTACTAGACAATAAAATTGAGACAACCAATTAATGACTAAGTTAAAAACAACTAAAAGTTGGTCACATTATAAAATACTGTAAATTAGCTACTATTGGTCACCGAATAAAAAAAGTCATTTATATGCAAATTTCAGTCATTTTTTTAATAACTAATTAGCCATTTTGTACGAGTGGTATTTTTTCGTTTGGTGGGATTGAACTGGAAATTCAAATGGTGAGATTCCATTTTTTCCATATTTTTAACCAAGTTAAAACACTAATGATCCGGATTTAAACAGGAACGCAACAAATTACAGAGATAACCATATACACAAAGATGCAGTGGAAATAATACTTCATTTCATTAATGGAAAATACTGAAATATGCTTACAAACAGAAATGGAAATAAACTAGCTAGGGCGATGGTAGCTTATCTCTGAGAAGAGATGTGATGGCTACATGCCTCTGAACTGTGTTAAAATGAGGCTCGAAGGCCTATTTATTGTTGAGAAACAATGGAAAAACCCTTAACATTCCAAAACCTAACCCTAGGAGATGAAACGCCAAACTGTGGGCCCCGTTTGGGGGTAAGTTGGAACATCAACTTCCCGGGGTCGTAACTTTGGCATATGATCTCCGTTTGACGCGTACAATAGCTCATTAGAAAGATCTATCCGAGCACTATCATTGTTGGAACGGGCAACACCAGTCCATTCCATGGACTCGTGTTGCCCCCGAATTCCCCAAAAAACGTCGTTTAGGGCCTCAAAACGGCTCCGGAAGTTCAGGACCCGAAAAACGGCTAAAAATAGTAAGTTGTGCTACAATTAAGGAAACTGAAAATGCTGAGAAAGACAATGGTGGGGGTCCAGGTGGACTTGCCAGGTGGCCACCAATATCCACCTGGATCATTCCTCCCCCCTTAGGAAGCAATGGTCCCCATTGCGTTGAGCTCCTCCATGAGATGAGGAAACTTCTGCTGAGCTTGTTCCCTGGTGAGCCACTTGCCCTGCTGAAGGAGTTGGCCCGCTTTGACAACTCGATACAGTTGGATATTCTGTTGGCGAGTGTTCTTGATCTGTGTGTCCATAATCCGATCAGTTGCAGCTTGTTCCATGCAATCTGGATTTAATTCTGTGGGTTTGAGTTGTTCTGCAATGTCGGATGTGTCTAGCAATGGTGGAAAGTATGGCCGAAGGCGGTCCACATTGAATACTGGGTGCAGGCCAAGGAATGGGGGAATGCTGAGCTCAAATGCATTGTCTCCCATAGCCTTAGTAATGGTGTAAGGACCATATCGGAGTGGTCTCAATTTCCGATAGGCTCCAGTAAGACGTTCCTTTTGCAAATACAACCAGACTTTGTCGCCCACCTGAAACTTGTGTGGCACCCGATGTTGATCATGTCGCTGCTTGTACTTGGCATTTGATTTCTCAAGAATGTCATGGACCTGCTGGCGAATATGTTGGATGCGCTCAATGAAGCTGGTGGCCTTATCTGTTTCGGACTAGACATGAGACGAATTCATGTGAGTAGCTGCAAGTGGCATGGCCACATCAATGGGGCATAGTGGCTGGAATCCCAAACCCACCTGAAAAGGGCTATGGCCAGTGGAGCTGTGAAGAGCTCGGTTGTAGCTGTGCTGAACGTAGGGGAGGCTCTCGTCCCATGTGCGTGGATGCTTTGAGTTATACATGCGCAGAATGTGCACAATCATCCTATTGACAACCTCTGTCTGGCCATCAGTTTGAGGATGGAAGGCTGTGGACTTCATGAGTTTGGTGTCCAGCATTGACCAGAGACTGGACCAAAAGGTGCTGAGAAACCGACTGTCCCGATCTGAGATGATAGACTGTGGGATCCCAAAGTGCACCCACACTCGTTCAAAGAAGAGTTTAGCAGTGGCTTCTGCTGTGATATTCTTCTTGCAGGCCATCATAATGGCCATCTTTGGGAACCTGTCGATGACCACAAAAACACAGTCATTTCCATGCTTAGTGGAAGGAAGGCCTGACATGTAATCCATGGAGATGGATTCCCAAGGTCGACTAGGTGTAGGCAACGGGGTATAGAGGCCTTGCTTCTTAATGGTTGGTTTGGCAATGGCACAGGCAGTACATGATCGGATGTACTTCCCGACATCCTGTCGAAGATTCGGCCAATAGAAATAGTTTTGCAGTATTGCCAATGTTTTCTCGACCCCGAAATGCCCAGCAGCCCGACTGTAGTGTGCTTCCCAAATCATCTTGGCACGCTCGCTTGAAGGAACACAAAGGTGACCGAGGTGGCATAATAGGGCATCCTAGAGGTGAAAATCTGCAACCTGCCGACCCTCCAAGAGTGTCTAGTATGTGTGGCCGAATTCTGGGTCGCTTTTGTAGAGAAGTGGCCAATCAGAAGTCTCGTGCCCGCAAGAGTTGAGCATGGTGGTTAGCGCCATGATCGGTGGTCGACTGAGGCAATCTGCAACATTATTGGTGCTGCCCTTTTTATACTTGATATTCAAGTGAAACTGTTGCAGGTATGTAGACCACTTCTGATGGCGATCATTTTGCAATTTCCCTTGGGTCTGTATGAACTGCAGAGGTCGGTGGTCTGTGTGGATGACCGTTTCCTTCCCCAAAATGTAATGCTTCCATTGTCGACAGGCCTGTACAATGGAATACATCTCTTTATCATAAGTGGGGTACTTCCGGACTGTGTCTGAAAGTGTTTCACTATGATATGCCACTGGATGTCCATGTTGAGTAAGGACTGCCCCAATAGCATAGTCAGAGGCATATGTCTCGACCTCAAATGGTTGTTGTAAATCTGGTAACGCGAGCACTAGTGCCGTGCAGAGGCGATCCTTCAATGCCCTGAATGCCTTCTATTGAGATTCAGACCAAAAGAATTTTGCTTTCACCCCGCCCTTGGTGACTTGACTCAAGGGCCAAGAAATATGAGAAAATCCCAACACAAACCTGCGGTAGAAGTTGGCAAGACCTAGAAAGCTACGGAGCTCTGTTAGAGTGGTTGGAGAGGGCCAATCCCGAATGACTTGGACCTTGGCTGGATCGACATGCACCCCCTGTTCATCAATGATGTATCCTAGATACTGAACCTCGGTCATGCCAAAACTGCATTTCTCCAAATTGGCACATAGCTTGTGTTGCCGCAGTGTTTGGAGAATCTGTCGGATGTGGTGGAGGTGCTCTTCCCAACTCTGGCTGAAGATCAGAATGTCATCCAAGTATACTACTACAAAGGAGTTGGTGAATGGCCGCAAGATGTCATCCATTAGCCTCATAAAGGTTGCAGGAGCATTCGTCAATCCGAAAGGCATGACCAACCATTCGAAGAGGCCCTCCTTGGATTTGAAGGCAGTCTTCCACACATCTGAGGGTTCAATTGGTACCTGGTCATATCCTGACTTCATATCGATCTTACTGAAATATTTCGCCCCCTTTAGTTGGTCTAGGAGGTCATCAATCCGCGGGATCGGGTACCTATTACGAACAGTGATCTTGTTCAGCGCCCGATAGTCAATACAGAGTCTCCACGTCCCATCCTTCTTCTGTACCAACACTATCGGGCTCCCACAGGGCGAAGAACTCGGACGGATGTGACCTTTCTGCAGGAGCTCCTGAATCTGCCTCTTGATTTCATTGTTCTCCAGAACGGAGCGCCGATAAATTGGTCCATTGGGTAGCGGCGCACCTGGGGTCAGATCGATGGAGTGCTTGACTTGACAGTGCAGAGGAACCCCTGCCGGGGAGGTGAAGATGTCTTCGTACTCCTCCACAATCTTGTCCATCTGTAGCTGCCGTGCAGAGGGACCCCGTTTGGAGGCCGCAGCCACTGTCTTCTTCTTCCCTTGAGGGCGTATCATCAGGAAAACAAATTTCCTGGTTTTGGAAATGATCTTACTGCATTGTTTTGCAGTAATCAAAGAGATGGCGGCAGGTGGTGTTACCTCTGGTATCCTGAACAACTTATTTCCCAATGTAATAATAACAACACGGGGCCTTGATTCATACACAGCATGTCGCTTCCACAAGTATGGTTGTCCTAGTAATACATCACAAACTTCAAGGGGAGCAATGTCACACAATACCTCATCCGTGAAGGGCTTGATGTTGTATGGAAGGCGACACTGCTGGCTCACGCGAAGATCTCGCCCTTGGTGAAGCCACCCAATGGTGTATGGTTGTGGATGTGCTATGGTCGGTAAGCCCAACCGCTTCACGACCTCTGCCGAAATGAGGTTCTTTTGACTCCCGCTATCAACAATGAACTATATCAGGGAGCCCTTTACCCACATCTGGGAGTGGAAGAGACGCTCCTCCTACTCTAGATCTTCGGGTTCATTTTTCTGGATATTTGCGGTAGCAACAGTGGTGCTGGGATCCGCATCAATGATCTGCTTCCATTTTTCATACCCCTTATCGGGTTCTGACTCAGAGTCGGAACATGCATCTGATTCTGAAACCTTTAGCTCAGCCACCAGTGACTGCTTGGCCCGACACTCACTTGTGTTGTGAGTGGAGCTCTTATGGAACTCGCACCATTTTCCAGTGTCCTTTCTCGGCTTCGCGGCGTTGCTCTTTGCTTGCAGCTTCGGCTGGTTGTCTTGGGCTGTCCCGCCTTGGCTTTGTCCTTTGTTCTGTGGTTTAGAGGCACCTTTCCCCTGCTTTGGATTCGCAGATCCAAAGTCTCGCTTCTTTTGTTTAAACTTCTGCTCGACCTTGACGGCATACCGGCATGCTGCGCCGAGCGAGGGGATGTTTAGGAACTGTATTTCTTCCTGGATGTACTTGTGCAGGCAGCCACAGTATTTGAGTATCAAATGTTGCTCCGAATCCTTGATACCCAACTTTGTGCGAAGGGTATGGAAAATATTGGTGAACTCCGGCACGTCTTGGTCCCTTCCCTGCCGCAGCGTGCTCCACTTTATGTATTCATCCTCATAGCTTCCGACAGGGTAGTACTGCTCCTTGATGGCATCCCGGAACGAATCCCAGGTGGGTGCGGCTGAAAATAGTGAGCCAGTACTTTCATCGTTCTGCTCGCAGTAGGTTTCCCACCAGTCCTTGACGTGGGGGGCTGCTTTGAGAAGAGCAAAAACAATCTTTTCCCGACTCGAAAATTCATGAACAGAAAAATAACCCTCTAGCAGATTTAACCATTTATCTACGACATCGACATCTATCTGACCCTCGAATATGGGGATTTCAAAATTAACTTGTACCTTAAAGGGTGTGGCGTTTCCAGAGGAGTTGCTGGAAGCCGATGCACTGCTTCTGGGTAGCCGCTGAAGGATCTGCGCAAAGCTGTCCATCATCGCGTTCCGTTGTCACTCGAGCGCTTCTTCGAGCAAGATTTTGATGGGATCTCCTGCCCCCTCGTCTTTCTTCTCGTCCGCCATGGGAGGCCGTCGGGATTTGCGAGGCTGGTCTTGCAAATGTTCAACCAGTTCAAGCCCTAACTCCTTATATCCCGACCTTGTTGGGGACATGCAAAGAAAAACAGAGAAAAAGCAGACCGCTCTGATACCACTGATCCAGATTTAAACAGGAACGCAACAAATTACATAGATAACCATATACACAAAGATGCAGTGGAAATAATACTTCATTTCATTAATGGAAAATACTGAAATATGCTTACAAACAGAAATGGAAATAAACTAGCTAGGGCGATGGTAGCTTATCTCTGAGAAGAGATGTGATGGCTACATGCCTCTGAACTGTGTTACAATGAGGCTCAAAGGCCTATTTATTGTTGAGAAACAATGGAAAAACCCTTAACACTCCAAAACCTAACCCTAGGAGATGAAACGCCAAACTGTGGGCCCCGTTTGGGGGTAAGTTGGTACATCAACTTCCCAGGGTCGTAACTTTGGCATATGATCTCCGTTTGACGCGTACAATAGCTCATTAGAAAGATCTATCCGAGCACTATCATTGTTGGAACGGGCAACACCAGTGCATTCCATGGACTCGTGTTGCCCCCGAATTCCCCAAAAAACGTTGTTTAGGGCCTCAAAACGGCTCCGGAAGTTCAGGACCCGAAAAACTGCTAAAAATAGTAAGTTGTGCTACAATTAAGGAAACTGAAACTGCTGAGAAAGACAATGGTGGGGGTCCAGGTGGACTTGGCAGGTGGCCACCAATATCCACCTGGATCAACTAAATCCTTGAAAAATAGAAGTTATTCTTCCTTTAGAAACTTCAGATGATTCAGACTTTTATGCTGAAATAGAGACATCTTCCAATTTCTTTATCAAAGCTGTAATTTCTGGTGACTCTTGAGTATAATCCACTATGATTACCTCAGGTATTATTCTAGGAGATTTGGGAGGTGATTGTACAACTCCTAATCTAAAAGCAGGAGATTCTGGAAGGGATCTAGAAGTTGTAGGAGATTTGGAGGGAGAATGACTCTTGGAATGGCCTTTTGTTTTTGAATTGGACTTACCTTCCATTCATAGTCTGTAGGTCCTCCTTCTAGCACCAAAAAGTGTTGAGGCCTTGAAAATCGTTGCTTCAACACAGGGGGAAAATCACCTGGTCCGGACCTTAAGACAACTCCTTTTCCGTTTAGGCAGTGGCTCCGACTAGGGATAATGGGACCAGTTTCCCAATGAAAGGTTATTGAATGGATGTGTAATTCTTAGAGTGAAGTGAAATAGGTGCATTTTTGTTAATAAATTAAATGGCAAAACATATGCATTAATCTACTCTATAACTCGGGATTGTTTAACATTTATCTGGATGCGATCTATAATGATTTTCCTTAGTAAATGACAATATAGATTGCTCAAACACCAATGGAAATGAAAATATTTCAAGATGATTACTTTGATTAAATAGTTAATCAAAATAATGTGTATAACTCATACCACATTTAGAATATCAAGACAAATTACTTAACATGTATTTAAAATATCAATGACAGCATGATCAGAAATGAATACATTTAACATTGTTCTTTAAATACCATGTAACAAGCAATCTAAAAAGATAATTTCATTATTTATTTACAAAGAAAACATTGGTACAGCGATAGAAATACCAGATGTGCATTGCTCAGCTCATAAAATAAATAGCAGCAGTTTATTCCTTCTCACAAATATGATTCCAGGAGTACAGTAATGCAACTTCAAAATTCTTTATGAAAATTCCTAAATAATGTTTCGGTCATTCTATTGAGAAAAGTATGAAAGTACAATAGTGTGATCTTTTGTAAGCCTTTATTCATAAAATTTAGGGCCTTTATTTCATATAAGTAATCTTAAATAACATAAAACAACTTAATCTATTGTGCTGAGCATTGAGGGCATTTAAACAGATCCCTTCAACAACGCTTAAATGAAAAAAAATTGGTAAAAGTTTATGAAAGTGATTTGCTATCTTCATCATCTTCGTTTGTTCCATTGAATTCTCTGGATGTTTGATCCAGGTGGATATTGGTGGCCACCTGCCAAGTCCACCTAGACCCCCACCATTGTTTCTCTTAGCATTTTCAGTTCCTTAATTGTAGCACAACTTACTATTTTTAGCAGTTTTTCGGGTCCTGAACTTCTGGAGCCGTTTTGAGGCCCTAAACGACATTTTTTGGGAAATCTGGGATAACATGGGTCCACGGACCGATGTTTCCATCCCAAAGTGGTAGTGTTCAGATATATCTTTCTAACAAGCTATTGTACACGTCAAACGGAGATTGTATGCCAAAGTTACGACCCCGAGAAGTTGATGTACCAATTTACCCAAACGGGTCCCACAGTTTGGCGTTTCATCTTCTAGGGTTAGGTTTTGGAATGTTAAGGGTTTTCCATTGTTTCTCAACAATAAATAGGCCTTTGAGCCTCATTGTAACACAACTCAGAGGCATGTAGCCACCACATTTCTTCTCAGAGATAAGCTACCATCGCCCTAGCTGGTTTAGTTCCATTACTGTTTGTAAGCATATTTCAGTATTTTACATGAATGAAATGAAGTATTATTTCCACTGCATATTTTTTTTTATGGTTATCTCTGTAATTTGTTGCGTTATTGTTTAAATCCAGATCAGTGGTATCAGAGCGGGTATGCTTTTTCTTTGTTTTTCTTTGCATATCCCCAACGAGGTCGGGATATAAGGAGTTAGGGCTTGAACTGGTTGAACCTTTGCGAGACCAGACTCGCAAATCCCGACGGCCTCCCATGGCAGATGAGAAGAAAGAAGAGGGGGTAGGAGATTCTATCAAAATCTTGCTCGAAGAAGCCCTCAAGTGACAACGGAACGCGATGATGGACAGTTTTTCCCAAATCCTTCAGCAGCTACCTAGAAGCGACACATCGGCTTCCAGTGGCTCCTCTGGAAATGCCACGCCCTTTAAGGTACAAGTTAATTTTTAAATCCCCATATTCGAGGGTCAGATAGACGTAGATTTTCTAGATAAATGGTTAAATCTGCTAGAGGGTTATCTTTCTGTTCATGAATTTTCAAGTCGGGAAAATATTTTTTTGCTCTTCTCAATGCAGCCCCCCACGTTAAGGACTGGTGGGAAACCTACTGCGAGCAGAAGGATGAAAATACCAGCTCACTATTTTCATCCCCGCCCACCTCGAATTCATTCTGGGACGCAATCAAGGAGCAGTACTACCCTGTCGGAAGCTATGAGGATGAATACATAAAGTGGACCACACTGTGGCAGGGAAGGGACCAAGACGTGCCAGAGTTCACCAATCTTTCCCATACCCTTCGCACAAAGTTAGGTATCAAGGATACGGAGCAGCATTTGATACTCAAATATCGCAGCTGCCTGCATAAGTACATCCAAGAAGAAATAGAATTCCTGAACATCTCCTCGCTCGGCACAACATATTGATATGCCGTCAAGGTCGAGCAGAAGTTTAAACAAAAGAAGTGAGACTTTGGATCTGCAAATCAGAAGCAAGGGAAAGGTGACCCTAAACCACAGAACAAAGGACAAAGCCAAGGCGGGGCAGCCCAAGACAACCCGCCAAAGCTGCAAGCAAAGAACAGCATCGCAAAGCCGAAAAAGGACACGGGAAAATGGTGTGAGTTCCATAAGAGCTCCACTCACAACACAAGTGAGTGTTAGGCCAAGCAGTCATTGGTGGCTGAGCTAAAGGTTTCAGAATCAGATGCATGTTTCGACTCTGAGTCAGAACCCAACAAGGGGAATGACAAAGGGAAGTAGGTCATTGATGCAGATACCAGTGCCACTGTTGCTACCGCCAAGATCCAGAAAAATGAACCCGAAGATTCAGAGGAGGAGGAGCATCGCTTCGACTCCCAGATGTGGGTAAAGGGCTCCCCGGTAAAGTTCATTGTCGATAGCGGGAGCCAAAAGAACCTCATTTCGGTAGAGGTCATGAAGCGGTTGGGCTTACCGACCACAGCACATCCACAGCCGTACACCATCGGGTGGCTTCACCAAGGATGAGATCTTCGTGTGAGCCAACAGTGTCGCCTTCCATACAACATCAAGCCTTTCACGGATGAGGTATTGTGTGACATTGCTCCCGTTGAAGTTTGTGATGTATTATTAGGGCAACCATACTTGTGGAAGTGACATACTGTGTATGAATCTAAGCCCCGTGTTGTTATTATTACATTGGGAAATAAGTTGTACAGGATACCAGAGGTAGCACCGCCTACTGCCATCTCTTTGATTACTGCAAAACAATGTAGTAAGCTCATTTCCAAAATCGGGAAATTTGTTTTCTTGATGATATTCCCTCAAGGAAAGAAGAAGACGGTGGCCACGACCTCCAGACAGGGCCCCTCTACATGACAACTACAGATGGACAAGGTCATGGAGGAGTACGAGGACATCTTCACCTCCCCCGTAGGGGTTCCTCTACACTCTCACGTCAATCACTCCATCGATCTGACCCCAGGTGCACCGCTACCGAATGGACCAATTTATCGGCACTTTGTTCTAGAGAACGATGAAATCAAGAGGCAGATTTAGGAGCTGCTGCAGAAAGGTCACATCCGTTCGAGTTCATCGCCTTGTGGGAGCCCGATCGTGTTGGTATAGAAGAAGGATGGGACTTAGAGACTCTGTATTGACTATCGGGCGCTGAACAATATCAATGTCCGTAATAGGTACCCGATCCCGCAGATTGATGACCTCCTGGACCAACTAAAGGGGGCAAAATACTTTAGCAAGATCGATCTAAAGTCAGGATATCACTAGGTACCAATCAAACCCTATGATGTGTGGAACACTGCCTTCAAAGCCAAGGAGGGCCTTTTCGAATGGTTGGTTATGCCTTTTGGATTGACGAATGCTCCTGCAACCTTCATGAGGGTAATGGATGACATCTTGCAGCCATTCACCAAGTCAATTGTAGTTGTATACTTGGATGACATTCTAATCTTCAGCCAAAGTTGGGAAGAGCACCTCCACCACATCCAACAGGTTCTCCAAACACTACGGCAACACAAGCTATGTGCCAATTTGGAGAAATGCACTTTTGGCATGACCCAGGTTTAGTATCTGGGATACATTATTGATGAACAGGGGTGCATGTGGATCCAACCAAGATCCAAGTCATTCAGGATTGGCCATCTCCAACCACTCTGACAGAGCTCCGCAGCTTTCTAGGTCTTGCCAACTTCTACCACAGATTCATGTTGGGGTTCTCTCATATCACTTGGCCCTTGAGTCAAATCACCAAGGGAGGAGCAAAAGAAAAATTCTTTTGGTCTGAATCTCAATAGAAGGCATTCATAGAGTTGAAAGATCACCTCTGCACGGCACCAGTGCTCACCTTACCAGATTTACAACAACCATTTGAGGTTGAGACAGATGCCTCTGACTATGCTATTGGGGCAGTCCTGACTCAACATGGGCATCCATTAGCATATCACAATGAAACACTTTCAGTCACAGTCTGGAAGTATCCCACTTATGATAAAGAGATGTATTCCATTGTGCAGGTCTACCGAAAATGGAAGCATTACATTTTGGGGAAGGAAATGGTCATCCACACAGACCACTGACCCCTCCATTTCATACATACCCAAGGGAAATTGCAGAATGATTGCCATCAGAAGTGGTCTACATACCTGTAGTAGTTCCATTTGAATATCAAGTATAAGAAAGGCAGCACCAATAATGTTGCAGATTGCCTCAATCGACCACCAATCATGGCGTTAACCATTGTTTTCAACTCTTGTGGGCACGAGACTTCTGATTGGCCACTTCTCTACAAAAGCGACACAGAATTTGGCCACACATACTAGACACTCTTGGAGGGTCGGCATGTTCCAGATTTTCAGCTCCACGATGCCCTATTATGCCACCTGGGTCACCTTTATGTTCCTTCAAGCGAGCGTGCCAAGATGATTTTGGAAGCACACTATAGTCGGGCTGCTGGGCATTTCAGGGTCGAGAAAATGGTGGCAATACTGTAAACGTATTTCTATTGGCCGAATATTTGACAAGATGTCAGGAAGTACATCAGATCATGTACTACCTGTGTCATTGCCAAACTGACCATCAAGAAGCAAGGCCTCTATAACCCACTGCCTACCCCCAGTCGACCTTGGGAATCCATCTCCCTAGATTACATGTCAGGCCTTCCTTCCACTAAGCATGGAAATGAATGTGTTTTTGTGGTCAACGACAGGTTCTCGAAGATGGACATTATGGCAGCCTGCAAGAAGAATATCACAGCAAAAGCCACTGCTAAACTCTTCTTTGAACGAGTGTGGGTGCACTTTGGGATCCCACAGTCTATCATCTCAGATCGGGACAGTCGGTTCCTCAGTACATTTTGGTCCAGTCTCTGGTCCATGCTAGACACCAAACTCGCTAAGTCCATAGCCTTCCATCCTCAAACTGATGGCTAGACAGAGGTTGTCAATAGGATGATTGTACACATTCTGTGCATGTACAACTCAAAGCATCCACGCACATGGGACGAGAGCCTCCCTTATGTTCAGCACAGCTACAACTGAGTTCTTCACAGCTTGACTAGCCAAAACCCTTTTCAGGTGGGCTTGGGATTCCAGCCACTATGCCCCATTGATGTGGCCATGCCACTTGTATCTACTCACACAGATTCGGCTCATGTCCAGTCTGAAATAGGCAAGGCAACCAACTTCATTAAGCACATCCAACATATTCGCCAGCAGGTCCATGACATTCTGGAGAAATCAAATGCCAAGTACAAGCAGCCACATGATCAACATCAGGTGCCACACAAGTTTCAAGTGGGCCACAATGTCTGGTTGCATTTGCAAAAGGAACGCCTTACTGGAGCCTATCGGAAACTGAGACCACTCCGATATGGTCCTTACACCATTAATAAGGTTGTGGGAGACAATGCATTTGAGCTCAGCATTCCCCCATTCCTTGGCCTGCACCGAGTGTTCAATGTGGACCACTTTCGGCCATACTTTCCACCATTGCTAGACACATTTGACATTGCAGAATAGCTCACACCCATAGAATTAAATCCAGATTGCATGGAACAAGCTGCAACTGATCAGATCATGGACACACAGATCAAGAACACTCACTAATAGAATATCCAATTGTATCGAGTTGTCAAAGCAGGCCAACTCCTTCACCAGGGCAAGTGGCTTACCAGGGACCAAGTTCAACAAAAGTTTCCTCATCTTATGGAGGAATTCAACACAATGGGGACCATTGCTTCCTAAGGGGGGGAGGAATGATCCAGGTGGATATTGGTGGCCACCTGCAAAGTCCACCTGGACCCCCACCATTGTTTCTCTCAGCATTTTTAGTTCCTTAACTGTAGCACAACTTACTATTTTTAGCTGTTTTTCAGGTCCTGAACTTCCGGAGCCGTTTTGAAGCCATAAATGACATTTTTTGGGAAATTTGGGGCAACATAGCCCATGGATCAATGTTACCATCCCAAAGTGGTAGTGCTCGGATAGATATTTCTAACGAGCTATTGTACGCGTCAAACGGAGATCGTATGCCAAAGTTACGACCTCGGGAAGTTGATGTACCAATTTACCCAAATGGGGCCCACAGTTTGGCGTTTCATCTTCTAGGGTTAGGTTTTGGAATGTTAAGGGTTTTCCATTATTTCTCAACAATAAATATGCCTTCGAGCCTCATTGTAACACAGTTCAGAGGCATGTAGCCACCACATCTCTTCTTAGAGATAAGCTACCATCGCCCTAGCTATTTTAGTTCCATTACTGTTTGTAAGCATATTTCAGTGTTTTACATGAATGAAATGAAGTATTATTTCCACTGCATATCTTTGTTTATGGTTATCTTTATAATTTGTTGTGTTCTTGTTTAAATCCGGATCAATGTTTTTCTGCTTGTTTGAACTGATCTGCCACTTATCAATAGAGTTGTCTTCCTTTTTCATGAACCTAGACAAGAAAAACAGGAATTGGAAATTTGGAAATAAATAAAACTGATAAGAGAGTTTTATTTGAAACAAATCACTTTTGTAGAAAATCAGGAAAAACATAGAGTTGCAATAAATTCTAAATACAACCATCATGGAGAGGAATGTGGAGTAATTCCTGTGATAAGACAAGTTGTAGCTTTACTATTTTAACGCAATTCACAATCACTTTTAGATCGGGGTAGAACTTAGAATAATCGCAATAGTTTTAAAGCCTAGAGTATTCTAAACAAAATCCAAAAGGGGGCTTTCTTAAGACATATCACAATCAGCGTTGGGAAGGTGGATGGCTTGTTTATAAATCGTACGTAGTGTGGGATGACATCATGGTGACGTGGCAGATGATGTGGCAGATCCACGTGGAGGATGATGTGGCAAATGATGTGTTATTGCAGATCACAAAACAAGTGGGAGGCTTAGTGGTTTTTCGGAGGGGTTCGAAGTGGTAAGTGGTTTGTGAAGGGGGGAGTCTGAAAGAACGAAGGAGTGGCATGTAGAGATAGGGTTTAGATGAGAAGACCACTTTTCAGACCCCCCCTATGAGAAACTTAAAATTGAGCGCAGGGGGGTCTGAAACCATTATCTGTCATTGATTTGGGTAGATCTGAGTCATTTATTAAATCAAGGCAAGTCAGGTTTTTATATCACAATTGGTGTTCGGAGCAGAGGAAAAGGTATGGGCAGGGTTATGAAAGTTGTGATAAGCCTAGATGTGAAATCATTCATGTCCATTTAAATATCGTGTCAGGTCCAGGTGGCTTAATCGAAATCACAAATCGGCTGGGGTGAAAAATTTGTTATAAGTCGTGTCCCTTTGAAACTTGTGATTGCGGGGTCCCGGGGTGATGTGGCAGTGATGCCATGAATGACATCATGATGTGACATGGCGATGACATGGAGGATGACATGGAGGATGATGTCACATTGCAATCGGCATGAGGAATAATATCGCAATCGCAATTCAAACGAGGCATGACTCTTGGAGCTTTGCAATTGAACGGATGTGATATTTAATTTAATTGCATTGTATAATCTCGTCGAGTATATCTATATCACATATCGCAATAACGAAGCGGTACAACACCAATAGTCTTGAAATATTTGCAATCTATGGGATGATGTCATGGTGAAGTCACTATGATGTGGCATCTGATGTAAGGGATGAGGATAGGGATGACGTGGAAAATGGCTTCAGCCTGATCGCATATTGCAATGACATTTTGCAGGAGTCTTTGGAAGAAGCGGCATGGCTACAATAATTGTGATAGCCGCAGATGCGATATTTTTATGAATTGACATATAATTTTTATCGGGTCTGGGGCTTATCGCAAATCGCAATCGGCATGCGAAAAGTTTAATACTGTGATTCTTGTGATTGCGCAGATGCTAGGGATTTATGAATTGGAGTGAATAATCCTATCGGGTCTGGGGCTTTATTACAATTGCAATCGGTTAAGGTAGGACCATTTGGTAACTGCGATAGCTCTGGACGCGGAATTTTTATGGAATGAATTTTATAATCCTGTCGGGTCTGGGGTGTTATCGCAATCATAGTCGGTTAAGGCTAAGACTTATGTTCTTTGGAACCTTTTGCAATTTCCATGGATGCGGGGAATTATGAATTGAGATGTATATTTTCCTGTCGGGTCCGGTCTAATCACAATCACAATGGAGTTTAGCAGAGGGGTCTTGAGACTTTGGAACTTTGTTTACTTGTGATGCGGGGGAGCGGGATGAGTCGGAGTTTGTTAAGATTTGACCTTTGGGAATTAAGAACTCTGATTCAAACTAAATAACCCATATTATTTAATACTTAAGGTTTTTTAAAGCCTTAATATAGTTTTGGTCTCAGGGGCTATTTAAAATTTGGTTTTTTGATAATCAAGGTTTAATACTTGGGTTTTAATTAAAAATCCTAAGTATTAAACTTTGATTATAGGATTTTATTAACATTTTTTTATGTGGATTTTTAATTTTTAATTTTATTTTTTGTTTTTTAAGAAATAAAATCAAAGGCTTTTTAAAACTAAAGGGTCCCTATTTTAATATAATAAATTTCATAGGAAATTTATAATATATTAAAATGGGGGTTGTTGAATAGTACAACAAGACCCTACTACTATAAACCATATTTAGAAGAAAAATAGCGTAATGTATAATATCTTGTTCAATGTATATTTATTGAGTGTTTTACTTGTTTATAGTTGTTCAAAATTCATTGGTGGAAATGGGATTTGGGTGTTAAATTAATGTTAATAATAACATAATAACATGACAAGAATAATAATAAGGATGAAAAGTAGAACACGAAGTCACGGTTAAAATAAGGAGGACTAAGTAACAAGGCAGATAACAAATCCTATTTCAGAGTGTCAAAATATCTTTGGGCTTGGTCATCCCATATGAAAGGTACTCCCTTTTTCAACAAACACGTAAAACATTTAGTTATATTAACATAATTATTAATAAACCTATGCAAGAAATTAGTATTTCCTTGAAGTGCTTGAAGTTGGTGAATATTTGCATGGAGGAGGAAAAGCGATGATGGCCTCAAACTTAGAAGGATCGACATGAATCCCTTCCTTACATACGATACAACCTAGCAACCACCTGGACCTTACGTAAAAGACACATTGTGAGAGTTTAGCCAAGTTTTGTGATAATGACAATGAAGAAAAACACTTCCCTAATATGGACGGGATGATCCTCACTAAGGCTGAGTGGAAAGGTCATCAAGATAAACTTCAACGATGTGTTAAATATCATGAAAGGCATCAGACATGGCCCACTGAAAAGTAGAACAACATTTTTTAAACCAAAAGGAATTCAATGATAAGTGAATGTTCCCCATGGGTAGATAAAGGTGATTTTGTGCTAGTTCTATGATCTGATTTGGATTTTATTATAGCCTAAGAAACCATCCATAAAAGTGAAGATAGAATTTCTGACACGTTCATTGAAAATTTGATCAATATATGGTGTGGGGGAATTATCTTTCAGACAAGTCAAATTCAAATCTCTATAACCCACACAAACCCTAATTGTCCCTCTTCTTATTGTAGGATTTAACCTTGTATAGAAATTACTTGCAAATAAATTCTTAAAACATAAAAAATAAACAATGGCAAAAACATAAAATATATACAAATATTTTCTCCTTGAACCAAAACCAGGAAAACTAGATTGATTTTTCATTATATTCATTTAAATGTTACAATAGTAAAAAATGACCAATTAGTTACCAAAAAAACGACTAAATTTTACATATAAATGGTCATTTTTCAGTCGATGACCAATAGTAGCTAATTTACAGTATCTTATAAAGCGACCAACTTTTAGTCATTTTTAGCTTAGTCATTAATTGGTTTCCTCAATTTTACCATCTAGTAGTATATTTAATCATTAATTTGGTTAGTAATTTTCATTGGTTTACTCATTAATTGTCGAATTAATTACCAAATATGCAACAAAATATATTACTATATGAATCCTCGAGAAAACAAATTAATGACCAAATAAATATGACCAAAATGTTGGCCGTGTTATAAGATACTGTAAATTAGCTACTAATAGTCATATATATGAAAATTTTAGTCATCATTTCAAACAAATTAATGACCAAAGAAATATGACTAAATTTTAGTCGTGTTATAAGATACTATAAATTAGCTATTAATAGTAGTATATATGAAAAATTTAGTCATCATTTTAATAAAAAAATATCATTTGCAGTAATCATTTATCTTTTTATGGTATTTTCATATTCATTATATAAACGAATTTATTAGTAATTTCTATTTATGTCATTTAATTTCATTCATAATCATTATAAACGACTAATTCAATCATATATTCATTTTATTCATATTCATCATTAATTAATATAAACTACTAATTTAGTAGTTTTAGATTTATTTTATGTGTTTATTATTAATCAACATAAATTAATTAGTATGATTTTGCGACTAAATTTTAAAAAAATGTCATACAATGTGCATGTTTATCTAATATGATAACGCAAAGTTACATATGTTAATTATAAGACTAAATAATATCAAGTGCAAATAAAAATAATTTCAAACATATAAATTTTATTATATAAAAAATCAAGTACTACAATATGAGTTTCCAACTTAATATCATTTGGACTACGATTTACACATGAAATATTGTTTTATCATTCCAAAACATTATCACTGTGTTGCCAAATCATTGCAAGTGAATTCACCAACTCTGAAGGCTTGACCATTAGTCTCTATGAGTGTGCCTTATGCAAGATATTGGCTCTAAGGGTATCACTAGATAGATTCTCTTCTCTCTCTCAGTTTGCATTTGTCGCTCCAGTGTTATTGTTCTCCTCTTTCTTCAATTGTTGCTTCTTACCATCAATATTGAGTTCCTCTCCTTAAAATGAAAGAATATACAATGCAGAGTATAAGACATGAAAGATGATGAATACTTGAATATAAAATAAAGTAGACTATAAAATATTTATACAACATATACCTCAACATTCGATAGTGGCCACTACGCAGCTAGATGACTTGTATAAACAAAACAAATAAAACGTCACCATAGAAAATAACACCTTAGGAACTTAGTATTCAACCTTCAACAAAACCTTAGGAACAATCATACCAACTAAGTTACATGTTAAAAATATCATGCAATAGATAACTTGTGAAAACAAATGGAAAAAAAAAATTAGTGTAAAAAATATCCTTATTGCTTGTTCTAAAAGAGTCATGTTCCTAAAATTTGGATATTCTTTTGCCCACAGTAAAATTTCCTCGCTATTTTGACCTATGTTTTTAGGATCATGAGATTGATCCAACATCATATTGGATTGTGGAGACAAAATGATTCAACTTTCCAAGATGAGTAGCTCACTTGGTTGAATGAAGGTGCTAGTTGTGAGTAGTGTCAAAACCTTAGGGAAGCATAACACTAAGGCCTAAGAAAATATATCACCCCTTTTCTACTGAAAGAAAAAATTTCAATCCCACAATGGCCTCTTGGAGTACATTTTTTTGGATGGATATCACACTCTCAGAGATGATTGTCTAATACAATGAGAAGTGTACATATATTGTCACAATGCCCCTCATAGTCGAACCCTATAGTTGTGTCCAATAATATTAATCATATTATACTATTTAATTATAAATTATGACTATCAAATAATTATTAGTTTTAATAATTAGTCTGAAATTGTCTTTTTAGTATTTATGTATACATGAAATTATTCGGAAAAAAGGTACTTTTATCACTAGTTAATTTCAAGTGAATCTAAATACACAAGAAATTATGGTGCCTCGGTGTTTCCCTAGCATTATCCACTCATTGTACTAATTGCTCCCATGTCCTCTACTGATTTTGGTGAATTCCTCTTTGATGATGTCCAATGCCAATTCAGTGGACATTTATCCTCGATGTTTTTCTGAGCCAAAGGGAATCTCCACAAGTAACAACCAAAACATAGCCTCAAACATATTACTGGGGGCCAAAATGCAATAATTATATGACAAGCCAAGAAACATGCACGTTAATCACCTTCCATTTAATATTTATTAATAATTTCTTTGCATGATCATGTAATACTAAAGTGTCAAGTAGGGTCATTTAAAATCAGTCATCCATCAATATCACCTTTGAGAGTGTTTAGTATTTAATAATTCCTATTACACACATAGTAGATCACCAACTTCAAGGATAGCAATATAAACACAACAAAAATGAAATTAAAAGAAATGCTAGGAAGTCAAATTCGACTAATCTTGAGTCAAGAAAATAGCAATCCCTTCACATTCGCAAGGCATTCTTAAGCACTCAAACAAAAAATCCTTCCATTGCATCATTTTTACCTTTTCTTTAATTTATTTAATTGAGAACATAACATTCAAAAGAAAAAATTTCATTGATTGTCAAGTGATTGAGGGTCTCAAAATCCTAAAAGATTGTCAAGTGATTGTCGTATCAATTAAATAGAAAGGCGATCGTTCTATATGTTTTTAACTTGCGGAATATATTGAAGAATATGAAGGTTTCTCATCCCTTGATCCTATTCAAATTGTAATATGTGGGTTCCAATCAAGTAACTAATTTTCCCCCAAGATATTTAAGAGATCACTTTGGAGAAGGACTTCTAGAAGCATTGGGATAGTAGAAATGGAATTAACTAGGATGACATTAAAGCACTTTAGTGGGTGCTCCAAAATCAGTGAACACAACTGAAAATGATTTTATAATCCCTCTGCACATTTTAAAACATAAATCATTCAGTTGCATCTCATTTATTTTCCACCTTTCTATAATATGTAACTCTTTGACCAAGAATAGAGCATTCATAAATATGGTCATGAAAGAGGACTCTTCATAATCCTAATAAGTTGGGCTCTAACAAATAAACAATTTCATGTAGTCATTAAATTTCACATGGTATATTTTAGTGATTAAAATGAGAACTTTATTCTTAATCTTATTACAACAAAAATAAATTCAGCCCTAACTAGTTGGGATCTAACAAATCAATAATTCCATGTAGTAAAGTAAACTTACATGGTAGATCCCAATTATTTGCAATGACAACGTTATTCTTGATCTTATTACAACATAGATAAATTCAATAGTACATACATATTTTTTTATTTAACACATTTCGAGATTTCATAGAAATATAATGATATGATTTACTTATAGGATTTGTCTCCATCACACAAACCTCTTTTCGTAATAAAATTATAAATCCCACGTCTGCATTCCTCGTCCTCGACATACCAATTATTTATAGTAGAATACTTTATTGTTTCTCCCTCAGTGCAATAGAGATCCACTACTATGGCATGGAGATTATTGGTGTCATAAAATGGTGCAGTGCATCCTTCAATATATGTCACAGAACTCCTCTCACCTCACTGAACTCCTCTCATCTACAAAAATAAGAGTCCTCTCAAACTGCCTGGTCTCCATCTCATTCATCCTGAAATAAGCAGATATTTTCATGGGTGGCAAAGTGTGCTTGGGGATTTAATAGAAGGAACTATCACTAAGAAAAAAAATACAATGTAGCATAATAGATATCAACAGGAGGAACAACCCTACCAAGCTACTTCCTCAGTACATAAAGGTACTCTCAAATTACCTCTTATAACAAACAAAAGATAACATCAACAGCCTATAGAGTCTACCTATGATTGGTAGCAATGAAAACACTGTCAAAAACAACATCTATAACAATGTTGGTCAATCTCTTCTTCTAGTCAAGGGCATGCCCAACTTTTGAAAAGTATCAAGCAGGTCAAGGTCCACCTCATCCAAGATCCTCTTCTTCTTCTACTCTCTCTGTTTAGGTTCAGAATAATAGGAAAGGTCTTGGAAATTGATGGGTGGGTAAAAGTTATCATACCATTTGGGTTCTTCCATTTTTAATAATTGTCTGTAAGCATTGAATCTAAATTGCAAAAGCCATTCGGGTTCATTCTTTTTAGCTGAAATTAACCTAAGATTTGAAGAGTTGTAAGGTTTAATGGATCTAAGTATATTCTACTTAAAATATAGTAACATGGCCTAAAAAATTTATGCATTGAGATAATAATCTAAGGATGAAACATAAAATATTGTATGTTCATGATTACAAGAAATTTTAATTTCAAGAAACAAAGTTTAAGGAAGGTCTAGCATTTGCATCCTACTAGAAAATTTTCTTGCATCACTCCAGCCCTTGGAATTTGGGCATGGTAGATTCAATTACACAAAAAATCAAACACTAAAAAAAGGTGAAAAGAAAAAATAAAATTCCGTGCATTATGACCCTAGAAAATTTAGGGAGGAGCGAACTGATCTGTACAATAAGGAGATGCAAAATGCTTACTTGTCCATTGTCCTTTGATAAATTGTTGGCCGCAATCAAGATCTGCATTATCATAATTGTTAAACCCTTTGTACAATAAGGACATGCAAAATTCTTACTTGTGTATTGTATTTTGATGGATTATTGGCCGCAATCAAGATCTGCATTATCATAATCATTAAACCTTCAACTCTAGATAAAATTTATTATTTGATCATATAAAACCTCGAAATTGTTTACCCATAAGAACAAAAATCATCTTTAGTAAAAAGTAAAAACTCTCCATATCCCAAATTCATACCCATGTAAAAATTACCAAAGTCTGAATCAGGGCATGCAAAATGCTTTCTTGTGCATTTTCTTTTCATGAATTGTTGGCTACAATCAAGATCTGCATTATCATAATCGTTAAACCCTCAACTCTAGATAAAATTTATGTTTTGATCATACAAACCCTCAAAATTTTTTACCCATAAGAACAAAAATCATCTTTAGTAAAAAGGAATAACTCTCTAGAGTCCAAACTCATACCCATGTAAAAATTACCAAAATCTTCAAGATCTGCATTATCATAATCATTAAACCCTCAACTCTAGATAAAATTTATGCTTTGATCATATAAACCCTCGAAATTGTTTACCCATAAGAACAAAAATCATCTTTAGTAAAAAGGAATAACTCTCTAGAGTCCAAATTCAAACCCATGCAAAAATTACCAAAATCTCCATGTCGAATGACCATGCCCTTCCTCCATCAAATCATTGATGCTCTCCTCAGGTGTTTCCCATGCAAACTCCATTTGGGGTTCGAATCCCATGAAATCCATAGATCGCGTTGATGGTCTTCCTTCTTCTGGCATTTCCACGGAGATATAGACAAGGCAGAGAAAAATGTAGTGCTACAATGTGATGTTGTAATGTGTGAATATTTTATTTGAACCCAACGCTAAACTAGAAATGAAAAATAAAAGAAATATTTATAATGGAAAAAATAAAAGAAATATTTATAATATGAAATAAAATATATAAATTGAAATTGGGTTAAATGATTTATTTTTAATAAGAATTTGTTATTTTTGCCTAAAACCCTAAGTTAAAAACAAGAGGAAGAAGTTAAAAATGACATTGGGATAAGTGTAAACATTTAAATATGACCTTAATTAATAATAAAAAGTTAAATTAATAAAAATAATAAAATTCAATTTGTTATATTTTGATTTTGTGATTAACTTGTGAATAGGCTTTGTTACAATACCATGGGCCAATACCATGACTTATCAATACTACAAGTCCAAAAACCATAACTTATTTCACAACCAAAATATTTTATAACAATATGACAAGATTCTTAATCGTGGATATTCACCCCCACATTACGGTAGTCCAAAAACCATAACTCATTTCATAACCAAAATATTTTATAACAATATGACAAGATTCTTAACGTGGATATTCACCCCCACATTCACCCCCACATTATGTTAGATATTATTAACTTGTAAAAAATAGCATTTGTTAGAATACCGTGGGTCAATACCATGGATTATAAATACCACATGCCCAAAAAACAAATTATTTCGCAATCAAAATATTTTATAAGAATATGACAAGATTGTTAACCATTGATATCTCACTTTACCATAAATATTAACTTGTAAATAGGCTTTGTTACAATACCATGGGCCAATACCATTACTTATTAATACCACATGCCAAAAAACCATAATTTATTTCATAGTAAAAATATTTTATTTTAATTTAATTTTACAATATTTTTTTAATTGAGTTTAAAAGGGAAAATGTTACAATTTGAGATATATCTAAACACTCTATACTCTATCCTCACGACTACTAAAAAATTTCCCATGGAAATTAAATTAAGGTTTTAATAAAATTAAGCTAAGACGGATCTATGTCAGTTCTTTATATATATATATATATATATATATATATATATGTATATATATATATGTATATATATATGTATATATATATATATATATATATATATATATATATATATATATATATATATATATATATATATATATATATATATATAGATATATATATAACCATAGAACCATCTTAGCTAAGGATCCAAGGGATGAGAGAAAGCAAATTGACTAATTATAATAGATTAAATATAGTGCATGACTTTTTAAAGTTTTTCATTATTTCATTTTCTTTTACATGATTGATCCAAAATATAAGTTTAATATTTTACAACCAATTAAGTTTTTTTAATTTAGATAATTTCTTAAACACGATACACTGTGATCAAATTTAAGATAGGGTTGGGGAGGGGGCGGAGAGAGGGAGGTAGATAGTGAAAAAGTTGGAGGACAGAGAGAGAGAAAGAGAGGGTGATGGGGAGGAGAGAGAGGGAGATGGGAGAGAGGGAGTGAGAGGAAGGAAGAGAGATGAGAGAGAGAAAAAAATGGAGTTGGAGTGGGGGAGAGAGGGAGGAAAGAAAAAAGAAATAGAGAGATATAGGTGGAGAGAGAGAGAGGAGTGAGAAGGGAGAGATGGAGAGAGAGTGAGGGAGAGAGTAGAGGATAGAGATATGGAGAGAAGGGGAAGGAAGAGAGATGGAGACATAGATATGGAGAAGGACAAGGAGGGGGGAGATAGTGATAGAGTTGGAAGGAAGAGAGAGAGAGAGGGGGAGAGTGATTTAGGGGGAGAGATAGAGGGAGGTGGGAGATAAGGGATAGAGAGGAAGGAAGATAGAGATGAGGAGAGAGAGATGGAATTGGATGGGATAGGAGAGGGAGGGAACAAAAAAAACATAGAAGGAGAAAGGTGGAGAGAGAGAGGGGGTGAAAAGGGAGTCATGGAGAGAGATTTAGGGAGAGAGGAGAGAAGGAGGGAATAGAGAGAAGGATATAGATAGAGAGGGAGAGAAGGGGAAGAGAGAGCTAGATAGAGAAGGGGAAGAGTGGGAGAGAGAGTGTGTGTATGTTTGGGTGGTGAGATAAAGAGAGGGAATAACAAAGACACACAAATAAAAATATAGATATTATATAGTATTATATAACCAACCTAGATCCATATTAACCCTATAACTATCAAGTGTCGAGAGAGAACCAATCTCTCAAGGTGAAAACAATTCCACAAGTTTTTCACTAGAAAAAAAAGTAAAAAAAAGTTTTCACCTCAAGAGATTGGACCCCTCTCGGCACTTGATAGATATAGGGTTAATATGGATTTAGGTCAGTTAATATGAAATTAAAGTAGTGTTTATTTGATATTATAGTCTTAAAAAATAAAATTTCCCTTCAAATTAATTTCAAATTGGAACTAGATCCAATTAGATTCAATGAATAGATTTTTAAAAAAGACATAAAATAACTTTTTTTATTAAAAAATATATTTTTAAAATTACAAATTATTAGAGATAAATAATGCCAAGTTGTCTCACTATACACCATGTGAGGATGAATAAGTGAAAAAGGAAGGATAACCTTTCAACCAATCTTTAACAACCTTTCAATCCCTTATCACTTGTAAGTTTAGATTGCTTGACACAATTAAGATTACTAACATAGAAAACTAATTCATATTATTGTAGTACTTGTTAGGTAGTTGTATTTTTGTTGTTAGACTAAATTAGTCATTCATGTTAGTCATTTTTAGTTGTATTACTTATTAATTGTTCACATATTTTTATTTTTTTTTGTAAGTGTAGGTAGTGCCTTTCTTTTCTATTTATAATAACCAAAGAGACCAAATACATTGTGTTGGTGGCCTCAACCTGCCCTGAAGGGAAACCAAGTCTATTGGCCACCTTAGTTTGCTATATGCATTCCAAAAACAAAATTTAACAAGTCTTTCCATCCTGCTATATGCACTATACAACTAAAACTACTTAGTAAGCTACTAGCATGCATAAAACGGTAAAAACAAAAAGGTTCACTGAAGCACATAAGAGACTCGAAAGGATCATTCCTTTCTGTCACCAGTATTTAGGTCCATATCCATGGGAGTATCCATTGGTTCAACCTAACTTGGAGTTGTATGAGCCATCTGAGACAGCTGCTGATGCATCTCCTCCAGCTTGTTATTCTGCCTTATCATGATAACCTGGAAATTTTTCATTTCTTTTTGCAGGTTTGGCATGCCATTTGCAATTTCGGCCATTTCCTTCGCCACCTACTCCAGAGCCTTTGCAAGAAGGCGTTTTAACACCCATTAGATGTGAAGATTCTACCTATAAAGCGTCAACCTTCCTCGTGTATTCCCCGGATCTCTGATCACTTCTGCCCACTCTTCTATCTCGGAATTAGACTGTTCCTCCATCACACTGGCTTCCATATCTTGAATGATTTGACGAATATCTTCACCCGTGCCTTCCCTATAAGCTCTGGCAGCATCCTGGACTGTTGTCAAAGTAGATCTTCTCCCTCTGCCTTGGCTACTTGGAGCATTTGTTGGCCGATCCTCTTGATTCCCCTGTCTCGGACGTCCTCTGCTTCCACGCCCTCTGCCACGACTCGAGTGCACCATCCTGCTTTTTACCTTATCCTGTTGACAATTTTCATTCACAGAGGTCAGTTTTTGAAGTTTAGCATAATTGTCTTCCTCCTCAATTTTCTTGGTGGTTATTCCTCTTCTCCTGCTACAGTCACCGCCATTTGTTTGGGTGTTACAATGCTTGTCGTTTTTGGGATGCAAGAATTTAAGAAGGCCTTCAGTCATTCGGATCAATTGTTGGGCTAGGGACAAGATTTTCGTATCACTTCCTTCAGTCTCCCACTTTACCTTTGCAGTGGGTTGGTTGATATGACCCCCCAAGTTTCTTCCCGAACTATTCTCATGGCAACAATTCCTCCACTCATCAAGAATCCTTCCCTGATTCTGACCCAATTCACCCTCACAATGCATTGCTGAGTGAAGAGCGAACTCACACCAACCCTTTTCTTCCTTAGAGGCTTCAAATGTATTAAATTTATCCATTATACCAATCATGACAGAGAAAAGGATTGAAGGGGTCTCAGAGTTAACATACCCGAAATCGCTAACCTCCTTGGAAGCTCCTTCTGTTTGTGTTGCGCCCTGCTCCTCTTCCTCCCAGCTTAATTTACCCTTCCTTCTAAACTTCACCACCTTCATATAATACAACTCATCTGTCCCTCTCCCTCTTCCACTACCACTGCCACTACTGATAATCCCCTTCATTCCACCTCCCCCACTCCAGTTTTTTGAGAAGTGCGCTGACATGCAGTTCATTGCTCTGGTTGGAAGGATGGCGTCATACGTATGGGTTAGTCCCTCTGTCATGCCATGATCATAATCCCCCCTGCCACCCTTTCCTACTTTTTTCCACATCCTGATCGGGGGAATTGTTCACATATCTTAACTCGTGCGTAAATTAGTGATATATGTTAGTCATTTTTAGTTCGGTCACTTAAGATTGCTCACTTTTGGTAGTATTTCACTTGGAACTCTGTGATGACTAACTTGCTTAGTCACCTAGTCACTAATTTCCCATTTTCTACTAGTGTTGCAATATATAAATATGCATGCCAAAGAATTCATAAACCTCAATCCATTAACATTGGATTAGAACATAACCATAGTTCCATTGACCGGATCTACAAAATATCATGGGAAAAAATCATCATGCCCAAAACCATTCATGAAAACTATCCGTAAAACCATGGGTAGGTCTACCACAATCCTTAGGTGTGCCCCCCATCCTTGGGTCTGCCTAGCTATTATTGGGTCCACATAAAAAGAAAAAATTATGGGGGCATTGCCCCAAACACCTTACAGGGGGGTTGCGCCTAGTGCAACGTAACAACACATGGGACTAGTCCTGGAAAGAATATAACACATACGTACACTTATCAATCAAAACAGTGTTTGAAACCCATTCTATCAAGGGTACTATTAATGTTTCGGAATGAAAGTCTCGCTTCAACACTACATCCACATCAACATCTTGGACTTCTCCGCAGTAGACGAGAAGTAACAGGAATGTTATCCCGTAGTTTAAAGTCACTTGAGTTGGAGTTGAGTCCATGCCAATAATAGCACAAGTTAACCCTCTCTCTTGTCAAGGGGTTGTAGTTGTCTAGGAAGTCCTGCAACTCGCAACCCTGACAGTCAAAAGGAAAGAAAATAAAAACCTAAGTACTCTAATCCTAAATACCAAGTTATTTACAAAGCAACAAACTAATCAATTCTCTAAGATTTTGGCCTTAGAGTACTATCGAGCTTCAACTGCAGCTAAGTTATAAATAAATAAAAATATGAAAATGGATTGACTATGATATTCTTTACATAAGAAAAACTAAGTAAATGATAGCCTTCTTTTTAATGAATCAAATATTTTAACACAAAAATATTTATTTACATGAGTGAAGGAACCTTTAAATATTAGTTGTCTTTATATAGTTTAATAGTTGTAGGTTTTAACCCTGTACAGAAATTACCTGCATACGAATTCTTAAACAAAGAAAAGAAACAATGTGAGAGCATAACCCATAAAACACATATGCACAGAGATTTTTCCCTGGATCCCAAAACCAGGACTACCAGCTTGATTTTTCATTATGTTCCTTTCAATGTTACAATACATATTTATACATGCTAAAGCATCCAATACCATGGACCGAAAACCATCGCGTCCAATACCATGGACCGAAAACCATCGCGTCCAAAAAACATGTGCGAAAATCATGCACAAAACCATAGGTGGGTCCGCCCAACCTAACATATGGTCCAAAACCAAAATTTTCCGGGGCGCTGCCCCGGAACCCATAAAGTGGGGTTACGGGTGCCCTTCGAACCCCCTATTAACTACGTGGAAAGAATATAACACAACCCAACAATCTCCCACTTGTTGTTTTCTTTCCACAAGGGGCCACAGTAGAGCTTAGTCATTTTTTCAGCCCTGAGATTCCCATTGCTTCTCTACACCAAGAGAACTTTTCAGAGCTCACAGATTTTGTCAATGCATTTGCAGTATTCTTCAAAGTGTCCACCTTTACCAGCAACACCTTTCTGTCTTCTATCATATCCCTCACAAAGTGATATTGAACATCAATGTGCTTTGTCTTTGAATGATAAGTAGGGTTCTTTGCCAAGAAAATTGCACTTTGGTTGTCACTGTCTATTCTTATAGCTCCCTGTACTAACCCCATACTTGAACACAATCTCTGCAACCAAACTGCTTCCTTGCTTGCATGAGTGGCTGCCATGTATTCTGCCTCTGTAGTTGATAGTGCCACTACAGATTGTTTCTTACTCATCCAACTGACTGCACCTCCAAATAGGTTAAACACATACCCACTTGTAGATCTTCTCTGATCCAGATCTCCAGCCCAGTCTGCATTAACAAAGCCATGAATATCCAACACTCTGTCCAATCCTGGTCTTCCTTGGTAGCACAAACCATAATCACTAGTGCCACGCAAATACCTGAAAACCCACTTCACTGATGTCCAGTGCTCCTTCCCAGGTTTTTACATAAACCTGCTCAATACTCCCACTGCATGTGCAATGTCTGGTCTAGTACAGACCATTGCATACATTAGGCTACCCACTACACTTGCATATGGAACACGGGACATGTCCTCTTCCTCTTCTTGTGTCTTGGGACACTATTCAGCAGATAACCTCACACCTACAGGAATAGGAACCTTCACCGGTTTACTATCCTGCATATTAAACCTCTGGAGTATTGTCTCGACATACTTCCTCTGGTTTAACCAGAGCTTCCTCTTTGACTGATCTCTTTTAATTTCCATGCCCAAAATATAGTTTGCAGCACCAAGATCTTTCATGTCGAATTTGGAGGACAATTGGGTCTTCAAATCCTGGATAATTTATTTGTCATTTCCAACCAGCAACATATCATCCACATACAAGACCAGATAAATAATACGGTCACCAATTAATTTAAAATACACACAATGATCTGCTTTGCTTCTGGTGAAGCCAAGTCCCCGTATAAATGTATCAAATTTCTGATACCACATCCTTGGTGACTGTTTTAACCCATACAGAGACTTCTTTAACTTGCATACCAGTTCTTCTTACCCTTCACCGCAAAGCCTTCAGGTTGCTTCATGTATATTTCCTCTTCCAAATCCCCGTGAAGAAATGTTGTCTTCACATCCATCTATTCTACCTCAAAATCAAAAGCAGTAGCAACAGATAAAAGTAATCTAATAGAAGTTACCTTGGCAACAGGAGAAAAAATATCACCAAAATCAATTCCCGACACCTGGGAATAACCTTTTGCTACCAACCGAGCTTTGTATTTCTCCACCTTTCCTTCTGCATTTGTCTTCTTCTTGAACACCCATTTGCTGCCAATGGGTTTCCTTCCAGCCGGCAACTCCACCAGATCCCAAGCCTTATTTTTGTGCAAAGATGCCATTTCATCGACCATGGCCTCTTTCCAGAGTTTTCCATCCTCTGAATCCACTGCTTCCTTCACAGTTCTGGGATCATTATCAGTAACAGACAAAGTAAAATTTGAACTGAAAGTAGATGGACTATACCTTTCTGGTTGCCTTCTTTCTCAAACTGATCTTCTCACAGCCGGAGTTTGTGGCTCTTCATCTTCTGATTCCTCCTCTGCTGCAGAGTCTGATTCTTCCTCCTTTGGCTCAAACTCTATCTTCTCAGGTTCCTTTGGTTGGCTTCATGTTGAATAACATATTTTACCTCTCTAAACAACACATCTCGGCTGTACACAATCTTCCGTGTGACTGGGTTCCAAAGCTTATAACCCTTTAAACCATCCTTATACCCAATAAAGATGCACTTTTCAGATTTACTATCCAACTTGGTTCATTTCTCCTTTGGAACATGTACATATGCATCACATCCAAATACCCTTAGATGTGAAAGAGAGGGTTTCTTACCAGTCCATACTTCTTGTGGAGTCTTATCCTCCAACGTTGATGAAGGTGATCTGTTGATCAGGTAACATGCAGTATCCACCGCCTCTGCCCAGAATTCCTGTCCTAACCCGACACCACTGAGCATGCTTCTTGCCCTTTCCATCAACGTCTTGTTCATTCTTTCTGCGACTCCATTTTGCTGAGGTGTATATGGAGTAGTCTTCTGTCGTGTTATACCACACTTCTTACAAAATTCTTCAAATTCCTTGCTGCAAAATTCTCCACCATTATCTGTCCTCAGCACCTTTATCTTCTTCTCTGTCTGATTTTCCACCAGAGCCTTAAATTCTTTAAGCCTGTCAAAGACTTCAGATTTCTTCTTAAGAAAATATATCCATGTATTCCTTGAGAAGTCATCTATGAATGATACATAGTACACAGACTTACCCAGTGATGGAACCTTCACAAGTCCAAACACATCACTGTGCACAAGCTCTAATATCTGTTTCGTCCTCTTACCACCAGAGGGGAAACTCGCCCGATTCTGTTTCCCATATACACAATTTTCACAGAAATCAAAATCCAGAGAGCTATTATTCATACCTTCTACAATACCTTTACCATGAAGTATTCGAAGGCCCTTCTCTCCAATATGTCCAAGCCTTTGATGCCACAACATGGACTTCTCTCCAGAGACCACTAGATTCTCTATTCCATTTTCAGGAACCATAGAACTATTGCACCTATCAACAACAGTGCTACCTTGCAGCTTGTACAGAGTTCCAATCCGAACTCCCCGCATTAATATCAGTGCTCCTCGAACCATTTTGCAGGTATCTTTCTCGAACACCGTCTTTACACCTGCATCATCCAACTTGCTTACAGAAATCAGATTTCTGGCCAATGCAGGAATATGTAGAACACCCGGAAGTGTTCTAACCCTTCCACCTTGCAACTTCAACTTTACTTTTCCCCGACCAATGATTCTAGCCTTCCTATCATCTCCTAAGAAGACATCACCACCATCGTATTTCTCATACTCGCAGAACCACTCTCTATCGGGAGTGAAGTGAAAGGATGCACCTGAGTCAATCAACCATGCCTCATGATCTACATGTGTACTTGAAGAAGCCAAGTACACATCCCCACCTTCATCTGAGGTGGTTTTCGCCTCTGCAGAAGGAGCATCATCATATCCCTTTCCTTTATCAGGAGCTTTAGATTTACAATCCCTTCTGAAGTGCCCTTCCTTTCCGCATTTTCAGCACACCACCTTTGTAGGTTTTCCTGGAGATTTAGATCTCCCTCTAGATTTAGATCTCCCACTCGATGACTTATTTTTGTTTCTGTTCTGGGACCATCCTCGTACAGACAAGGCATCACCATTCTGGTTGTCCATATTTTTCTGTCTCATCTCCTCCGTCAGCAAGGCTGATACTATTTCATCAAACTGCAAAGTAGTTGCATTGCTACCTATTGCAATAACCAAACTATCCCACGAATCTGGTAGAGAACACAACAGACTGATGCACTTATCTTCATCTGAAATTTTAATATCAACAGATAATAACTGACTTACCACAGTATTAAACGCATTCAGATGCTCTGTCACCGAGTCTCCATCTTTCATCCTCAGGTTATACAGCTTTTTCCGCAGGAACAGTTTATTCACCAGAGACTTAGATTGGTACAAAGTCCCTAACTTGACCCACAAAGCCTTTGCCGTAGCTTCCCCTGACACATTCAGCAATACTGAATCCGAGACACACAATCATATTGTGCTCTTTTCCTTCCAATCCAACTTCTTCCATTCTTCATCGGTCACTCCCGATGGTTTAGTACCCGAATCTACCGCGAGCCACTGATCTTTATGCACCAACAGATCCTCCATCTTGAGTTTCCACAACTCAAAATTCTGACCATTGAACTTCTCAATCTCTATCTTTCCACTGCTCGCCATCTTCTTTCACCACCAAAATCGATCTCGCAGATCTCCCACTGAACAGGGTCTACCACAGGCCCGAGCGAAACCCCTCAGCAACAAAGGCGTCCCCTTGAAGCCAAAATAGCTCCGATACCAAATGTAGGTTTTAACCCTATACAGAAATTACCTGCATACGAATTCTTAAACAAAGAAAATAAACAATGCGAGAGCATAACCCATAAAACACATATGCACAGAGATTTTTCCCTGGATCCCAAAACTGGGACTACCAGCTTGATTTTTTATTATGTTCCTTTCAATGTTACAATACATATTTATACATGCCGAAGCATCCAATACCATGGACCAAAAACCATTACGTCCAATACCATGGACCGAAAACCATCGCGTCCAAAAAACATGTGTGAAAATCATGCACAAAACCATAGGTGGGTCCGCCCAACCTAACATATGGGGTTACGGGTGCCCTTCAAACCCCCTATTAACTACGTGGAAAGAATATAACACAACCCAACAATAGTTGCATGGAATATATATATTATGGAATAGAAACCTTAATCAATCACAAACAAATAGGTAATTAGACTATGAATAATGTGAACTTTGAAATGGGAATTGTAAAATCAAAATGAGAAATGTAGCTGAAAACCCAAAAAAAAAATTTGAAAAACAACCTGAAAGCGAAAAGTGTTGATGCTGAAATAACGTTTTTTTTTTTTTTTTTTTTTCCAATGTAATTTTTCAACATTTTTTTAAAATGGCAATAAAAGCTCATTTTTTTTACTAAAAACATCCTGAAAATAAAAAGTGTTAATACTGGAATAACGTCAATTTTTAGGTAAATTTTCAACATTTTTTAGTAATGGCATTAAGGATAAAATATCACGGCTCTGAAAAACCTTAAAATTCCAACAATTTTTAGGCATGACATTAAAGATATAATATCACATCTCTGAAAGCCTTATAATTCCAACAATTTTCAGCGATGGTGTTAAACATAAAATACTTATAACTATTTTCAACCATAGCATTAAAGAAAAAATATCATGACTCAGAAAAACCTTAAAAATTTGACAATTTTTCAACCATGGAATTAAAACCAAAGATTGTTACAGAAAACCTTACGTTTTGAACATATTTCAACCATGGCATTATGGAAAAAATTTATGACTAAAAGAACTTTAAATAAACACCTGAATCAAAGAGTTATTATACGAAGAGTAATTTCTTTTTTAAATGCTAAAAGTAAAACGACTTTAAAATCTTAGTCTAAGACAACTTGACACATTGCAACAAAAAATTAAAAATCAACCATCAAATTGAGATGTAGTGTAGGTGAATTCGACGCATTGTATTGAAAACTTAGAGTCTGATCATGAAATTGACACATTTTTTGAGATAGACTCAATCCATTATAGCGAAAACTTTAAAATAAACTATCAAATTGAGACAAATTGAAAATGGGTTGCTAGTTGAGGATCGTCACGGAGCCTGCAAAAAAAAAAAAATTGAAAAATACAAAAGAAAACAAAAATTTAAATATTGAAAAAAACAAACAAACAAACAAAACTACAAAAAGCTAAAAGAATAATAACAAGTAAATAAAAATATATGTTAAAAAATGAAAAATAATCACAACTAAGTAAAAAAAATTATTAAAACATTTAAAATTTTAAAAATTATGGAAAAAGTAAAACAAAATATTAAAAATAAAAAATAAAACAAATTTAACCTTTCAGGTAATTTCATAAGAAAACTCATACGGGACAATATGTTCATGCTAATTCTCATCAGTTCCCAGCTCAAAATCTTGGTGTTCTCAACACCTTAGTGACTAGAGATCAAAGAGTTTTTGATGAGAACCATCTCAATGACGAGAAAGCACATCTCCTAAGTGTTTTCTTTAATAATGGGTATAGTAGACACCAATGTACTAGGACTTTTCTCAGAGCTGAAAAAGGTCCTAGTGCTAAGAAAGATACCAAGGATCGATTTTCTAGTGTTCATCTTCCTTTTATCCAAGGGACCACTGACAAGATTGTGAGGATCCTAAGGAAGCATAAGGTGGCTTCAACCTTTAGGCCTTTAAATACCATCTGGAGCTCCCTTAGATCTATAAAAGACCCGTTGGACCCAAAGAATATGAAGCGTGTTTACGTTATCTCATGCTCTTGTGGGACTCCCTACATTGGTGAGACTGGTCGCTCGATTAATCAAAGGATTTGTGAGCATGCTGCTGACATCAAGCATGGCACGACCCGCTCCTCTGCTTTGGCGAAGCATGTGGATAAATCTAATCATCACATCTACATTGAGAAGGCCCAAGTCGTTGCTAGGGTTAGTCATTTCCATCATCATAAATTAAGGGAGGCCTTAGAAATTGAAAAAAGACCCAATAATTTGAATAGAGATGATGATTGGAATATTAGTAGAAGTTGAGTCCAGGTCCTATCCTCCTAGATTTTTAGGCTTCTTTTTGGGATTTATTTTGTTTGTTTGTTTATCTATGTAGGTATTGGCATCCTTTTTATAATATTTGTTATTGATTTATTCTTCATTAGATTTTATCTTCTTGACCCTTCGTGTTTTTTTAGGTATTTATCATCTTATTCGTTCTTAACTCCTTTTATTATTTCTGTTATTTGTTTAATGGGCCTCAGCGCCATATTTTATTGTTGACCCTTTTTTATTTATTGATTTTTTTTTTTTTTGATATATATATATATATGATGATGATGATGATGATGATGATGGTTAACGTCCGTTGAGACCAAATAATGGTCTATCAGACCTAAAGAAACAAATTATCTATTTTTATTTAAGATTTTATTCCTATGCTCAAAAAGTTTGGAGAGAAGCCTCCCGAGCTCACTATAATTTTGACATTGTAAAAGGCTAGGAAGGTTAGTATTGTAACAAAGATTGTGAAACTGAGATCTAATGTGGTTATATGCAGGGCACTCTAAGAGGAAGTGGTTTTCATCCTCGATGTTCCTATTTTCACATATATGGCAGATCCTTTCCATCCATGGCGTTTTAGGAACTGCCCAACGACCTGTTTCACTATGGAGCTCATGAGAATTCGTTCTAATCTTTGCTATATTAATTTTCTTCTTTGAGCTAGTTAAAATAGAGAGATACTTTTGATCTTCTAGGGTGGGGTTGATGACCTTCTTATAATAACTTAATTTTCTTTTAGCTGCTAAATCTTTCTCACACCACATTTTTTCTTTGAACTTAGAAGTAACAATATCTTTAATGTTATTTATGTTTTGCAAAGCATCATTTTCGTTGATCTCCCAATAGTTTAACCAGGCCCTTGTGTCTTTATGCCACCCTCGATTGAGCCTTAGGTGGTTTTGGCTAGAATTTAAAGCTAGCTTAGGAAGTCTATGATGGTCTATGTTACTAATTTTGTGCTTGTACAATAGAAACCTAAGCATAGCTAGGCTCTCAATAGGGGAAAGACTTGCTTCTATAAGGAGAATAGGATAGGGTGTATTACTTCTAATTTTCAGGTTATAAGTTATAAAACGCTTCTGGATTTGCTCAATCTTTCTCCATGATTCTCTGGAGACGCTGCAACCCCAAACCTCACAGTCATATAAGATAACAGGAGTGACTAAAGGTTTATTTTAATGTTTTTTTAAGTTTTCTTGTTTTAATTATTTTTTAAATTATATATGTGTGTTAATTTAAAAAAAAAATCATAAATCAAGTTTTTTTGGATACATCATTAAGGCTGAAGATTATCTATTGTCGATATATTTCTTTTCACTTGTGTATATTTTTGTTTTATTTTATTTATTTTTCCATTAATTATTTTATTTATCAAATGATCTTGTCTTTTTGACTTCCCTCCTTTACAGTTTGACTTTGATTTTTTTTAATAAATTAATTTAAATATTATTTCTTAAAACCTAGTTGTTTAGTATAACAGTCACTTAATAATATTTGTTTTTAATAAATTAATAAACTAATATCATAATTTAAATATTAATTTTCAAAAATAGTAATATTTGGTTTTAATAAATTCATTTAAATATTATTTTCAAAAACTAGCCATTTAATATAGTCGTTACCTATTAATATTTGTAATAAATTAATAAAATAATATCATTATTTAACTTTTTTTCTTTTTTTTCAAAAACTAGCTGTTTAATATAGCTTTTACTTAATAATGTTTGCTTTTAATATATTAATAAATTAATATCATAATTTAAATATTATTGTTCAAATATAGCCGTTAACTTAATAATATTTGTTTTTAATATATTAATAAATTAATATCATAATTTAAATATTATTGTTCAAATATAGTCGTTATTTGAAATTACGTCTTTACATTGCTCTTATTTAAGCCTTTGTCATGGTGTGTCTCTTCATCTGGTCCTCATGATAAACCACACTTGTTGGTTTGAAATGCGTTGGCCAAAAATTTATCTTATATAATTTCTATTGAAAGACTTTGCTTAATTCATTATGGATCATAAGAACTTGAATACAAAAATTAACTTAAAAACAAATAAAAATAAAAATTAAAAAATTAAAAAAATTAAAAACTAAAAAAATATATCTAAAAAACTTACTTTATGATTTTTTTTTAAATTAACACATATAATTTAAAAAAATTAAAACAAGCGAACTAAAAAAACATTAAAATAAACAAAATATATTATAATAAAATTAAAAACATAATTAAAAAAAATAATAGAAATAATAATAACTTATCCAAAAAAACTAAAAAAAAAACACTATTAAACTAAAAAAAATCAAAATTAAATACCAAAACGACATAAAAAAGCACATATAGATCAATAAAAGATAATTAAATTTAAAAAATAAATTACACTAAAAAATATTTAATAAATGCTTTTGGAAAAGTTTGGAATGTTTAAATACTTCGTTAATAAAAAGTCAACGCCAAAAATAAAATAAAAAATGAATACCTACATAAGCCCCTATGTCTATAGGGATCTCTATAATATATTTTTAATATAAAATGGTTATATAATATGTTTTGAATAAATAATTAAAACAAATAATCATTTGAGTTTTTTTATTATTTCGATACACCATCATCACTTCAAAGTAATACATCGCTGGATAAAATTTCGCTGCCTTTTTCAAGTAAACATACCAAATCATGATTATATATTCCTTTTATATAAAAGATTTTAAGTTCTGAATTGGGAGAAGCAAGTGGTGATCATCGCTTATCGAGGAGAGAAAAACGCACTCTTACAGTTATTGATCAATGTGCGTCAAAATACGCATTAAAATTTACAAATAAATAATAATAAATAAATTTACAATAAATAAAAAGTAAATTATAATGTTTTATTTTATGAAATTAAAAAATATTTAACAAACCAAATAAAGGATTCCCTATTATTATAATTATTCCATAACGTTTATAACATTTTTTTATATTGCGTACCATCATCGTTGTTCTGCTGGTGATTTGATAAGTATTCATGATTGATTGGCTTAAGATGCACAATCCCATCCTATTTTCTAAATTATTACGAATATTAATATTAATATTAAAATAATCACGATACTCGTTGTGAAATTGTCAACTTCTTGGATTCCTCATCAGATCAACGATGAACTTCTTGGAATAATTGAGATACATCATCGAGATAAAATTGTAATTTATATATATTTTCATTTTTCCAACTACCAAAGCCCGATTCGGTCCGTGATGAATTCCAACGATTTTGTTTTAATTGGAATGGATTTAAAACTTTCATATATATATTCAATATGAGTTTGATGTATATTAGTGTAATATTTCAAATTATTATTTTTATTATTTGGAAGTTTAGTTTGTAAAATTTCCATTATGCATTAACAGCCCAAGATTATCAATACCAAATATTTCACAAACAGAGCTTAATATGATAGATGACATACCTTGATTAACAGCGGAAGATGTAATGGCTGCCATCTCTCTGATCTGACTCCTGACTGTTCCTCTTCTTCAGAATTCGGTTTCTCTCCTCTTGCCCTCACTTCCTTCATGTGCTTCTTGATGGAGAAGAATGCAACTCTTGTGTGTGGGAGAGAGAGGACCCAATCCTTTATATATTATTTAACTCTAATCTTGTGCGTCCATCATATACCAATTCAACGCTTAAGATCTAATGCTTTAATGCTTTAATGCTTAGATCGGGTCACATTAAGATTAGAAATTGCTTTAACGTTAAAAGCATTTGCTGTTTCCAATAGAAGATTTCTAACATTCTCCCACTTGACCCGACTATTCATAATATTAAGCGTTGAACATCATACTATGATAAATTGCTGAGAGTTATGGCGGTTGTGCACTATTAATTCAATGCATTCCCTTCCATATACTACAATACCAGCAATCCATCAATTCATACTCATAATTTATATAAAACAACATAATGGTCCACATAATGTCTTATATCATAATGATTAAACATAATATCTTTATAAGACTTTCTCTTGTTTAAAATTACATAAAATACGTACTACTTCATTAAAACAAGAGACACATAATTGTATATCAGAAACACATAAAAGAGCTCAGAATGTCACACATCAATTATCATTAATACAGCCAAAACCCATTCTTTGAACATGTTCCTTAAATTGTCTTGGTTGTAACCCTTTCGTCAAAGGGTCTACAATCATAAGTTCTGTCCTGATGTGCATGATTGACACTCTTTGTTTCTGAACCTCATCTTTCACAACAAGATACTTCAGATCTATGTGTTTGGCACCTTTAGAGTACTTGTCGTTCTTTGAGAAAAATACTGCTGCAGAGTTATCACAATAAATTTTCAGCGGCTTGCTAATGGTGTCGACAACCGCAAGTCCTGAAATAAAGTTCCGCAACCATAATGCATGAATTGTGGCTTCAAAACATGCCACAAATTCTGCCTCCATAGTGGATGAAGCAACGATAGTCTGTTTCGCACTTTTCCATGATATGGCACCTTGATCAAACATAAACAGGTAACCAAAAGTCGATTTTCTAGTATCGATGCATCCAGCAAAATCTGAATCACGATATCCAATCACTTCCGATTCATTGGATGAGCATGTAATCTTTCGTTGAGAGAAATTCCTTAGTCTCATGCAATATACTTAAATTATTTGCAGCAAGCAAGATGTCATCAACATAAAGGACCAGATAAATAAACTTGCTCCCACTCATCTTTTGGTATATACAGTGATCAACTATATTTTCCTTAAAACCAAAAGATGTAATAATGGTATTGAACTTAATATACCATTGTCGGGATGCTTGTTTAAGCCCATATATTGACTTCTTAAGTTTACACACCAATTGTTCTTTACCTTCTACAGAAAAACCCTCAGGTTGATCCATATAAACATCCTCATCAAGATCTCCATTCAGAAAGGCTGTTTTCACATCCATTTGATGCAACTCCAAATCATAATGAGCTACTAATGCCATTATTATTCTTAGTGAGTCCTTTTTCGAAACAGGAGAAAATGTCTCCTTGTAATCAACACCATCTTTCTGAGTGTAACCCTTAGCAACAAGTCTAGCTTTATACCGTTCGATATTACCACTAGAGTCGTGTTTGGTTTTAAAAACCCATTTGCATCCGACTCTTTTATAGCCATGTGGTAACTCAACGAGATCCCAAACTTCCTTATGTTGCATGGATTTCATTTCTTCTTTCATGGCATTAATCCATTCCTTTGACTCTTTACTTTCTACAGCATGTGAAAACGAAACTGGATCCTTATTGATTCCAATATCATAATCTGATTCTTGCATATAAACCACATAATCATCAGAAATAGCTGACCTGTGATTTCTTTGAGGTCTTCTTAATGCTACTTGTTGTGGTTCATGCATATCAGTATTATGTAAGTCATTTCCTTCAGGAAGTACTTCTTCATTTATATGTTGTTCATTATCATCATGCTGTTCTACAACAGCTGGAACAACATTTGGAGTAATAGTAGATGGAGGAACTATTCTAGGCAATGTAACATTTCCCCTTGTTTCCTTTATTTCTACTATTTCTCTTCTAGTACTCCCACTGACTTCACCATTCTCAATGAATCTTGCATTACCAGTTTCTACAATTCTTGGACTATGATTAGGACAGTAAAACACATACCCTTTAGATTTCTCAGGGTATCCTAAAAATACCCACTGATCGTTCGAGAATCTAATTTCTTTTCATGTGGATTATAAATTCTCGCTTCCGCTGGACAACCCCAAACATGCAGGTGTCTTAAGCTAGGTTTCCTGTTAGTCCATAACTCAAAAGGAGTCTTTTGAACAGCTTTACTAGGAACCCTATTCAATAAATAGTTAGCGGTTTTGAGAGCATATGACCACAAATTCTTAGGTAGTGTAGAATCTGACATCATACTCCTAATCATATCCATTAACGTCCTATTGCGCCTTTCTGCTACACCATTTTGCTGTGGTGTACCTGGCATTGTGTATTGTACACATATGCCATGACTTTCGAGGAATTTTTCAAATGGACCTGGACACTGGCCTGACTCATTATATTTACCATAATATTCACCACCTCTATCAGACCTTATGATTTTCACCTTTTTATCTAATTGCCTCTCAACTTCCTTTACAAATGTCTCAAGGACATTCACAGATTGAGATTTTTCATGAAGCAAATAGACATAACCATACCGGGAAAAATCGTCAATGAAAGTGATGAAATACTTTCCTCCATTAAAGGCTGGAGTGTCCATAGGTCCGCAAATATCAGTGTGTATTATTTCAAGAAGCTGGCTGCTTCTAGTGGCTCCTTTCTTATTATGTTTGGTTTGTTTACCTTTAATACAATCCACACATAATTCTAGATCACTAAAGTCCAAATTTGACAAAATTTCATTACTTACTAATCTCATCATTCTTTCTTTGGATATATGACCTAGTCGTTTATGCCACAAGAAAGCAGAATTTTCATTCAACCTGCTACGTTTACATCCAACATTATTTACTACATTCAACAAGGAATTCGCATAAGTGTCATTCAGTTTCAGTTTATATAAACCATCAATTAGAATACCAGAACCAACATTATCAGTATTCTTATATAAATCAAAACAACCAGATCCAAACATACATCTAAAACCAGAATTATCCAACTTACTTACGGAAATAAGGTTTCTAGATAATGAAGGTACATAAAGGGTAATACATATTCACTTTCTAGAATTAGACGATACGTCCCAATGCCTTCAATTGAAGATTTCATTCCGTTTCCCATAAAGAGAAAACGATCTTCATTTGGATTTATGGTTCGGATCGTAAGAAATCCCTGCATATTGTTGGAAACATGAGTTGTAGCACCAGTATCAAGCCACCATGTATTAATAGGAACTTCAACTAAATTTGATTCAGATGTAGACATAATAGTATAATATAGTACTCCTTTGGGTAGATACTATCTTATACTTAACATAATTAAATACCAAACCATAAGTAGGTAATAAATATATTCAATTAAATAGAACTGACATCTTTGGATGATCAATATTTATTTAATCAAAATATCTATCAAACCTCATCATGTCAACTAGTTATAGAACAAGACTTTCCTTTGGGTAAGTTCTCAGGTTCTATCATTAGTGACGCCAGTTCTTAATTGGTATTATTATAACTGGCAATTTCTATCAATAATCATTATGTCACTTATGCACTAAATGATTATTCTGATTTTGACCACTTTGGTGATTAACAAAATCATAAATCTCATGTGCATAAATGATTTGTAACACATACCTTATGCAAAACAACATTCTGATTTTGACCACTTTGGTGATTAACAAAATCATAAATTTCATGTGCATAAACAATCATTAATGTATGCAAAACAATCATTCATAGAGCAATTACTTTTATGCCCAAATTTCAAACAAGGTCGAAAACTTTATATCCGACGGTAATATCTACCATGGTTGACATGCAACCTCAAAATTTTCAGGATCCGGATCATCATATAAAACATGAACTCTACGCATGATAAGGCCCAACAATAAAAAGCCTACGCATGATAAGGCCCAACAATAAAAGCCATACGAAATTTCAATTTTGTTTCGAAAATACAAAGAGCATCGAAACCCAAGGATCACCGCGGAGCATAATTCAGAGTTCTAGTCCAAGCAAGAATTTGTGCAATGTATGGAAGCTAAAGGCTCTGACGGTATGGTTATGTGACATGCAATAGTCAGTGAATACGAAGCACTACCGTCTGCGATGGTGGCAAAGAAATTTGGCAAGCATGCTTGACACTTTCCAATGAACATTCTGCCACGATTTCATTCATTAGTTTAATGGGGAGTTAATAAATCTTTAAAGTCGGTGTCTCATCTCCAAACCCGAGGAATTTTCAACACTTTTATGGAGTACTTCGAAGGTCGCACTTCCCCTTAACGAGTAGAAGACTCAATGTTGGCCCAATTTCACACAGCAGTGGTGCATGCTGCCATGAACTACATTTGCGAGTTTTCCTTCGAGGCGATGATTGTCGAATTAAATTCAGATTTTACTTGCAAATTATTGCCATCCTTTCAAAGAAACTACGACGGCGTTATCTAATGGCACGAAGCAACAGTTACAGTTTTATCTGTTATATTAATGCAAAGCAAAATAAGGGGTGACTACGCCGACGCGAAATTTTGTCCTGCAATATATTAGAGGTGGAGCAAATGGAGCGGAAGAAAAAGATTTCCGATTCCACCCCATTTGAGATATTGACGTAAGTCAGGAGCATACGAAAAGACCATGAAGTCCGACTCAAATTGCCCCAAGTACACAAAAAACTCAGGAAGCAATGATCACTTAAAAAAATACCCATTATTCCCAGAACTCATTTATGAAAATGGCAATGTTAAACCTCCAGGATTTCCCAAAACACGGTTATAAGAAATTCCAAAGACATTTCGCGACAACTATGGATCAATATCAAAAACTTAATGGATGATCGCAGGGCATATAAAACGCTAGATTAAACGATGAAACTTAGGGATATTGCGTTTAAACTAGTAAAAATCTTAAGGAAAAGCACAGTAATATTTCGGTTTGCACGCTTCTGCCGAAAGTAAAATTAAAGAAAAACACAGAGGTCCAGAATCCCCTTCGGCATCGACATGCACAGCTTGATTAATCAAATTTCCATTATATTCATTCGCAGGGCAATCATAGGAAATATTCAGTTATTGAAATGGCTCTGATACCACATGTAAAATTTCCATTATGCATTAACAGCCCAAGATTATCAATACCGAATATTTCACAAACAGAGCTTAATATGATAGATGACATACCTTGATTAACAGCGGAAGATGTAATGGCTGCCATCTCTCTGATCTGACTCCTGACTGTTCCTCTTCTTCAGAATTCGGTTTCTCTCCTCTTGCCCTCACTTCCTTCATTTGCTTCTTGATGGAGAAGAATGCAACTCTTGTGTGTGGGAGAGAGAGGACCCAATCCTTTATATATTATTTAACTCTAATCTGGTACGTCCATCATATACCAATTCAACGCTTAAGATCTAATGCTTTAATGCTTTAATTCTTTAATGCTTTAATGCTTAGATCGGGTCACATTAAGATTAGAAACTGCTTTAACGTTAAAAGCATTTGTTGTTTCCAATAGAAGATTTCTAACATAGTTGTGAGACATGAGGGAGGGGATTGAATTTTACATCATTTTAGATCATTGGAATATATTAGCTTAAAAGAATAATATTTAAGTTAAATATATATATATAAAATACGTAACAAAATTTATAATTATGAAGATTTTCTTTAATTTTAATATGAAGATTTTAATTTGTAAATAGGTTATCATGGATATTTTGTTAAATTTCCATAAGGAAATTTGTATTTCACTAATCAAATATGATATTACATATATACAGGAAGCGATGTCTTCAAAATAGGAAAACTATCTTAGACACACAATCAGTTGGTTGAGAGAATATCTCAACCACACACCAAACTAGAGAAACCACTCGGATAGAATAGGAATAGACTCTTTACATAGAAAGTCACCACTGAGACAAGTGGAATTACATTTTTCAACACTCCCCCTTAATGACTACTTGTCTCGATATCAATATGTGATATCTACATCTGGTCCAGTCTCGTAATTACACCTTGTACCTTGTTCATGCAATTGTCGATGTCCATATAAAGGAACAACCATCTACCGGAATGCATCGGTTCCCAACCACTGCAACCACTAGTCTACTAGGAAGTCCTTCACGTACATGGTTCATCTAACCTCTCGATGAACTCCCCCTAAATATAAAATCTCACCACATGGAGTCTAAAACCAATATGGTCGCCCTAGTGTATCCATCCCGCATGACGCACTCTTTTAGGGTGTTAAAACTCTCTTACAAAGGGAAAACATAAAAAAAGGTATGCATACCTCTATGGGTCTTACAGCAGGTACATAAAACATTTCAAGCCCACAACTAACCATTACAAAAGAGTATATGACATGTATATTTGTTCTAATTACAATATGTGTCTCATACTACACCATGAGTCTGTTCCACAAACTCAATTGTCCATCATCTTCCAATCTCTGATGCAGCTCCTCTAATGCCGTCTTCACTGTCATGTCTTCATTATATCTTGTCGTTAAGAATTCTTGCAAATAAATTTGTCTATTGTTGGAATGGCGAGTTCCAACATAGACACAAATGTGTGACATTAGTGGCCAAACTAAATGCCACAATAATCTTTTAACCAGAATTACATCACCAATATATACTTTCTAAAAAATAAAATTTAAACAATGACTCTCAAAATGAGAGCTCCTCTGGGATGAGTCAACAGATGTTATGCTCTTGACTTGCGAGAACATACCTAGATACCAAATATGCGAAGAAATATACCTAGAACACAAAACAATAAGAAATAACAACATGTATTTTATTATTTAGAAAGAAAAACAATGTTCACTTGCCTCTTCGATGGGGAAACCTCCAATTGAGCTGGGCTCGATGACAAAATAAAACACGACGCTCCTCAAGGGGAGTCTCTATCATTTATATAGGATTCATACATGCAATACCATGGGTCAGTACCATGGTTCTTATTAATACCATCTATCTAATACCATGGCCCATTTGCAACTAATTGTGGTCCCTTTTTTAAATGCGGGTCAACCACTTACAATTATTAATATGGGCTTTATTGACTCATTAACTAACTTTAACTATGACTCGATGATCTAAAAATGGAATGTACTTGAAAAAAGGGTGCAAGGTATCCATTTTCATTTATGTCAATGAGAACTTCTTATTTCTAATACAGAGATAGATTGTAGGGGCATTTACCGGATATGTCACCTCTAAAGAGAGGATGAGATCCAGAAGCTACCTGGCCCTTTACAAACTCTGCCTAAAGAAATAATAGAAGTAAAGACTCATATATAATTAAAATGATCTTGCTTGAAACTCCATGCCTTATGGAAATAAACAAAGATTTTTGAACAACTATATAGGTGTTTATGCATGCATGAGGATTATTTCATTTTGTTGTTTATCATATTAAATCAGATTTGTTCAGTAAGATATCATCAGCAAATAATGACACAAATATTTGAAGATTAGTTCACCCCTCCTAGGCTACGTCTATTGCACCAAGCCTCCCAAAATGAGACTTGTCCTCTTGTGTTAAAATGTTGAAATGGCTAATACAAGCGTGTAAATGCCTCAAAAGGAAAAACTGAATCCAAAAATAGATTCAAAAGACAGGGAATAGCTAAGAATACCTTTCCCCAATCACCACACGGTGAAAATATATTGTACACAGTACCTTCTTCAAATGGCCCTAGTGGCTCTTGGAACTTCTCTGAAGAAATTCGAGTTGAAGAAGTCCTTCAATAGTTTTTAAACCTCTGCGAGTGGACTCAGAAGGTCGAATACAATAGAAATAGGCTTTTGTTTCACCTCAAACAGATGAACCTAGCCCAACACGGCTCAATCACTGAAATGTCCCTCGTGGCCCTGAAAGCTCCCTTGAAGCTAAATAGTGATCAGAAAGCCTAAACAGGTGAAATGAGCTATGGAAATGGACTCAGAGCATAGAAAACAGTCAGAATAGACCTTCGTTTCACCTTCAATGGCTGCACACAACCCAATGCAGCTCCAACACTGAACAGGCCCTAGTGGCTCCTGGAACTTCCCTGAAGCAAAAACACCTGAAGATGACCTCTATTAGCTATGAAACCTATGCCAATGGCTTTAGAATGATATGAATAGCCAAAATAAAAAAAAAAAAACATTCGCCTCAAAAGGCCTCTCCTAGCCAAAGTTATGGCTCATTCAATTTTTCTCTAGTTTGCCCCTGAAAATCTCCACTAAAACTGGCTAACTTCCAGTTAACCCGACTAAAATTGGCCTTACTGTCAATTTTGGCGCTGACTGCTAGTTAAACGCTCATTTGACCATAACTGTCGAGCAGGTCCACATCAGGGAAAATTTTAAGAACCACCCTAAATTTATATGTATAATAAATGGGTGAATCCCCATGATACATAGGAAAATGGAAGGCGATTTTATTACTAATATAATATGTATATATATATATATATATATATATATATATATATATATATATATATATTTTTGGGTGAATCTCTCACCAGATTATATTATCTTGTAAAGTCATGGCGAATCTTTCACTGAATTATAAAATCTTGTAAGATCTTGGAAAATCTTTCATTGAATAATAAAACATTGTGAAGTCTTCGCGAATGTTTTGTTAAAGTATGAAACCATATAGGATAATAATAAATCATATTCATTAAATTGTAATATACTAACATACATGTTTGGAAAAAAGAAACATAATTTTCACTTCCTACAAACAATGTTGCAAGTTTTAGTGGCCATGTTTGTCATGGCATGAGAGATTAATGTTTTCTCTACCACTTTTGTCAAGCTACCACTTTTGCCAAGCTATCAAATTTCTTTCTTATTCTATAGACTCCAACTGCGAGATAGGTAAAAAAAAAAAAAAATCAAGTTTGTTTACCCCAACACGCCAACAAGTAGCAAGCCACAACTATATAATATAATGAAGTAGTAGGTATCCCAAAGGCCTGAAGGGGATCTAATGGAAAGAAGTGTCTATTGTCAAAAGCCTTCCAATCAATATATAAATATATAAATGTAGATTTATTATTATTTTAATTGACAATCTTCAATTAAATAATAAAATTTAATTATGTCTCTCCCAATCTAAATTTCTTATTAACATAATTCACTACCTTCATACCATTTTTAATAGCATTGTAACATGTGGATTAATTTCCTTTTTGGTGCACAATCTCTGCCTTTTAGGACAATATGGTGCAGTGACCCAACCCCTACAGATCATTACAACAAACTAAGAATAGCAGAGAAGATGAAAGGTTGTACAAACCAGCATATTTTTCAAACAACTAATCCAAGATCAGTACCTTAACATTTTCATGAAAATATCATATTGAGAATGTTTGAAAAATGGTGGGAAACCTGGGCAGCAACTATCTCTCTTCTCCTAGGGTGATGCGGAAAGAGTTAAGATTTCATTGTTTTGAATTTTTTTTGTTGTTAAATCAGAAAACCCAATATTAATGGAGATATTGGTATTTTTTACTAAATTTTGTGAAGTGACTAAATGTAGCTTTAACCATTCACCTTAAGAATTTTTTTACAATATAATTTCCTAAGTCTATTTAATATCTTCATTATCATAAAAACCAACCTATATCCATCTTAACTACACATCTACCACTCTTAGAGTGATGAAATCTATTTATCCCTCCGAGCACTTGGTAGACACGGAATTAAGATGGATCTAAGCTAATAGAATTTCCCCTTTAAATATTCTATGCTCACATGAATACCATGGTATTAGCATGGGTCAATACCATGGGTTATCATAAACCTAGAGCTTAAAAATTACTATTAGTAATTTATAACAATTAATAAAATTAATATTTTATTTTTATTTTAATTTTTTAATTTTGACCAAGTTAAAATGTTTAAGTGATATTAAATTACAAGATCCATTTTTACTCTTGAGCTACCAAGCCCCGAGAGGGATCAAATATTTTTTCACTCTATGTTAGTTTGCATATCACGATATTTTATCTAGAGTAAAGATGGATCTAAGCTAGTTTAATTCCCCCCTTTAAATAGGTTGCATTCCATGTGAATACCATGGGTCAATACCATGTACCGTCTTTATTTTTATTAATACTAATATTAGGGTTAATAATTTTTTTTGCATGGTATTAATAATAATTTGGGTCATAGGCTTCACCTAAATATAACATATTTTTTGAGTGTTCATAAATATAAGGTGGCTTATGGAGTAAACATAAAAAATGTTTTATTTATTTACCATACTTCTCGTTTATTTATGTTTTTATTAATTTACCATACCTCTTTTATAAATATGGTATTTGGCCCATAGGATTTAGTTAAATAAAACCTCTTTTTTGAGCCTTCTTAAACAGAAAGAGGGTTATGGACTAAATATAGAAAGAGGTTTTATTTATTTACCATACCTATAGTTTATTTATATTTTTATTTATTTATCATACTTTTGAAGTATAAAAAGAGGTTTTATTTATTTACTATACATCCACATTATTTATATTTTTGTTTATTTATAGGCTTGCACGTTCATAAATATAAGGTGACATATGGAATAAATATAAAAAAATGTTTTATTTATTTACCATACCTCTCTTTTATTTATATTTTTATTAATTTACCATACTTCTTTTATAAATATTATATTTGGTCCATAGGATTCACTTAAATGAAACCTCGTTTTTTAGCCTTCTTAAATAGAAAGAGTGTTATGGACTAAATATAAAAAGAGGTTTTATTTATTTACCATACCTCTAGTTTATTTGTATTTTTATTTATTTACCATACCTTTGGAGCAAGTATAAAAAGAGCTTTTATTTATTTACCATACCTCCACTGTATTTATATTTTTATTTATAACCATCATAAATACATTTTCTTGAAAATGAGGGTTAATGGAAGATTATAACTCCTAATTTCATGGGCTAAATTTACTTTTTTTACCCTCTCCCTTAAAATTAGGTGGGCTAACCTCCATACTTAATTATTTTATAAAATAAATTTGAGGCGATTTGTAACAATGTACTATGATACAAAATATTCGCCCAATAAAAATGTAAAACCCCTTAATTTAGCCCAAGGGCGAAAATTCACCCTTCAAATTTTCCATGGTCCACATGCATGTGACCGGAATGTCAGAACCGTTTGGTGTCGTGGTTTTCCGCTGGTAAGCCTGTGGTTTGGAGCTCAGGGTTATATGATATGGGGGCTGCCACCTGCACCTTAATGAAACTTCAAATTTGATTTCAAACCATAAGAGGTTATGAATTGTGTTGTAGGTGGGTTGGTTAGGCCCGTGGGCTGGTGGCCACTCGACTCGGGGTTGAATCACGTGGACTCCATAAAATTTTGCGCCAAAACTCATTACATTCCAGGGGCCATGTGGCAGTGCCCGATTGGGCCTCTCAAATAGAATATTCCCCAAATATTCCATGGAATATTCCAACGGGTCGAGTTTGCTTACACGGTGTGTAAATTTGATGGTTAACTTTTAAATTTTTGTTGCAATGTGTCAAGTTGTCTTAGGCTAAGATTTTAAAGTCATCATATTTTTATAATTTAGAAAAGAAAATACTCCTCGTATAATCACTCTTTCAATCAAGTGTTCATTTTAAAAGTTTTTTTAGTCATAAAATTTTTCCATAATGTTATGGTTGAAAAATTGTCAAAATTGTAAGGTTTTCTCGCATTCCAACATCAACAATTTTCGTTTTTAGGATTTTCCTTAGGTTTTTTTTGGGTTTTTTTTGCTATAGTTCTCATTTTGAGTTTACATTTCTCGTTTCTGTTAGCTACCTATACCAATAGGTTTCATATTTCATGATTGGCTATGAAAGGTCCAAATATGCTCTGCTTTGATGATTCAAAGATCACATATTTCCAAGAGAACCCAATCTGTGCTTATAGCTTGGTATGGACTTAAAATTTTGATGGATGGTCCAACAGTCTAATCTGGATCATTCCATGGTTTAAATTTGCAGTTGTAGATTAGAGAAGGAATTCTATCCAAACTGTTTAATCTTGGCAGACAAGTAGTTCAGGTAGAGAAGAAAAGGCTCCCAACAGCTTAATCTGGGACCTTGGAAGAAATAAGGGTAGAAGTAGATAGAAAAAACAAAAGAAAAAGCCAAATAAAAGAAAAGGCAAGTAAGGGTCTGCAAGTCCAAGTGCACCCTCCAAGAAGAAATAAAAAATGCTAGGCACAGTAGCTGGGTAAGTAGATGGGGTTGCAGAAGTGGTATTCATTGCAGATTGAATCTTGCTGGTTAAATAAGAAAAGCAAGGCAAAGGAGCATGTCTAATTCCCCAATTTCCCCTTCCACTCTTATTACTAACATCCCTTCATCCATGGAGATTGATGAGAAATTTCTGAGGTTTATGATGGTTCTTGTTCATCTTAAAAGCCACATTTCCTGTGTAAAATTCTTTTCATTTTGATCTACTCCCTAAACTAAGTAAATTTCAAATAACTTAGTGGTTTCCCCTTCATTTACCCTCTCATACATCTTAACCACTAACTCTACTATCTAAATCCCCTATGTCCCCCTTTCCCTACTATAAATAACACTAAGGTGTATAAATCCCAGCACTATGTACATATCCTCCTCTTGGCACTAAAGCCAAATAAATGGTCAAGGGAGACTTTAGTCCATATGGCACTGTGGTCAACCCTGTCTTGGAGCTGCTCTAACCTCTGGTTATGAGCAGCAACCTCTTCCCTCAGCCATCACCATCCCTCTGCTCAAAAAACAAAAACCCCTGTTTCCCTTGCTAAAATCACCCTTATAAACCCCTTTCTCTCGAAAAAGCCCTTGAAAACCCGAAAAAATCCCAAAATACATGAAAAACCCACTTTCCTATAGTTCTCCGCCCAAATATTTAATTGAATATTTTAATGGGCCAGCGGGACCCCCCCAACTTGCACGATCCGTCGGAGGACCCGCCAGCCGTCCGATCTCCGCCGCCCAGATCTAACGGTGGGCGGTCATTTTCGTCCCCCGACCTGCCGAACTTTAGCGTCCGGGGAAAGTGGTTTCCCGCTCCGTACCCTGGACACGTGTCAACCGCCGGGGTTGTTCAGAGCCCCCCTCCCCAATACCACTCGCCAGCAAAAGTGGTGCGGGGAACCCGCTTACCACTATTCCAAACCGCCGTCCTCTATGTCATCATTGCGTCATCCTGACGTAGTACCTGTCGCCCACCCCGCGCCATGTGATCCTCCACGTACCCCTGCCACCTTATTCACCCGCCACCGTGTCCTGCCACCCTGGCTCACACCTCAGCAGCCACGTCACCTCTGTACCCGGGCCTCGCCAATGACGGCATGCTGACGTCATCGGCGGAAAAGCGCCAAATGCATACTTTTTCCAAGTTTAACGTTATAAACGACCAAATGAGCCGTTTTCGGTCATTTTCACGCACAAAAGAAGGAGCCGTTTACAAGCAGTTGCCGCTCTGTCCATACAGGCTCCCAAAATATGTACCAATGAGGTTATTTGCCTTCGAATATTACAGGCAGTCGATCCAGTCAGACCTCACCCATTTCCATAGCGCCAAAAAGAAGGCCCACCTCAAGTTCAAACACGAGTTAGGCCCCTTCATCATGAACAAAAAAGAAGGGTGCAAAGAGGCAGACCTAATCCTCAAGGATAAATACAAGTTATCCTATAGTTTTCGGTGGGTCCACTATGACCCTCAAGGTTTCATCACTGCCAGAAGAAACAAGTATAGGCTGATAGGCATTAAACATTGCCAGTACTCTCACATTGAAAAATATGCCAACCTACAAGAATGGCAGATGGACACTCTAGTAGAAAATCTAACTGAGGAAGAAAGAATGCTAAAGAGTAGGAGGGAGCTTGAAAAGACTATTGACCTAGACTATGCGCAGCAGGTACCTTTCAGACCGCCTTATTCAATAGGAGAAGGGACCTCGGCTACAAAGACTGCACCACAGGCACCTTCTACATCATCACCAGTGCTAGATAAAGGCAAGGGTATAATGGGCACAGAAGGGGAGGTAACAAAAGAAAAGTCTGGTCCTAAAGGAGATCAGCAAACAGGGCAGCAACAAGAACAACAGCAAGGGAAAAATGTCCCTCCACAGACTCAGCTACCAGCAACTCCAACACTGCAAATTCCACCTCCACAAAAGGAGCCAGTGACTGCCCCAATATTACAGACCCCAGCACATGAGGACAGGGGAACTAAAAGAGATAGAGAAGAGTACACTCCTCTCAGTGGATCCTCCCACCAGCCAGAAGCCAAAAGGCAAAGAGCAGACTCCCCAGAGGTAGAGGACATTACTGATGATGTCTTGGAGAGTGAAAGAAAAGACAAGGAGGGCAGCCAACATACAGGTACAAGCTCCTTTCAGCAGGAGCAAACTTTACAACATGGCTTAGACGTGTCCTCCTCTTCCCATCTGACCAAGAAGCCCAAAAGCACCAAGGTTTCTTTCAAACAGATAAAAGCTCAGAATGAGCTGCTAAGGGCCAAGGTCTACAAGCAATTCGTTGATGCAACACCAGCCCAGCAAGAGAGACTATTGTCGGTATTTGACATTCAGGAGGAGAGACTGCTCCTGAGCCACTTCAAACCAATGGGGCCAGAGCCTAAGACACCGACAGATTTCATAAAAACAAGGGTGGAGGTCCTAGCCAGGGATATACATCCCATGGACCAGATTGAACTCCACAGGCAAACTAGAGAGATGGTCTATACGACCCTAATAGAGAAGGCCACCTTGGCCCATGAGCTGAAGGAGTCCCTCAAAAACACCAACACCCAATTGGATTTTGAGAGATTATCATCCCAAGCCAAGGACAACAGGATAAAGTCCTTGAAGGAGATCATCATCGATCTAGGACATGATCCTTGTGATCCAACGGGTGTAAAGGCCCTCCTGAAGAAAAAAGATGATGACTTGAATGCAATGAAGAAGAGGTTTAAGCTGCAGCCCACAGAGCACCCTCAAACAGTAGAACTCCAAAAGCAAAAACGGGCTGAGGACCAGCTAGACCTCCTAATGCAGCAAGACCAAAGGATTAGGGAACTGGAGAAAGAGCTGGAAGGAGTATTACAGGAAAAACAAGCAGATTCCACTTCCCAAGCTCCTCCAACTACATCAACAACAGCAGCAACTTCAGGGGCAGCAGTACCCCCTACAGCAGAAGCAGCAGGTACAACAGCAGCCCCAGATGCCAGTCCAAGTGTAGAAGAATTGACCAAGGTCGTCAAAGCAATGGAGCTCCAAGCAGATGAAATAAAGAAGGCCAAGGAAAAATTGGCAGAACTGGACTCCAAGTATACCAATTCCAAAATGACTGTAGCAGAACAAGGCAGAGAAATAAAGGCCCAAAGAGACAAGATAAAGGCCTTAGAAAAGGAGCTGAATCTAGAGACAGCTATGGCCGATATAAAGAGAATCCTGTGGGCCAAAATTGGCCAATCCATCAAACAGCAGTGGAGGTCAATAAAAATAATACACAAGCAGATGGATTTGATGGGCCAAGCACAAGCTGAAATTCAGAAGGCCAAGACAGTACTGGGTAACAAAACAGAACAGGCCAACAGGATGATAGATTTCCTGAATAGACAGGAAAGGGAAGAATTAGCAGCCATAGGCATTCCCAACAGAACAGAAGCTGTCCTCTCTGCCAAGAAGGCACTAACACTAAGAAACTACATACAAACAGTAGAGAGGAAATTTTTTGAAATGCAAGCAGATGTGGAGGAATACAAGGCCAAAATGGGAGTGCTGCAAACAAAAGGCCTGCCCAGCTTGCTAAGTGGTGCAGGAAAGCTGATCTCCCTAGATCAAATGGCCAACAGAATGGCAACCACTATTGAAAATCAGATTATTGCATCTGGCAGTACATCTGAACCAGCAGGGCCTCCTACAGGACAGAGTCTATATGAAAAACTTGAAGGCATGTTCTACATTGAGAATGAGGTGAATCACCTATTCGAGACTCCTCCCAATCTTTACAAACATACAGAGGCAGAGGAAACATTGATTAAAATACGAAGGCATCAAATGCCTAAGGAGGATTGGTGGCAGTTTATGCTTCAGATTTTGCCACGGTAAGTCCAGCTGTTTGGTCACTGCCAGCTCCAGGTCACTAGAAGACAAACAGCAGAAAAGGGTTAGCATTTAAAAACAGCTGAGTAATGACTCATCACATAAGACTATGACAGCTAGCCAAATTTTGAACAGCGCATCTCCAACCGACTCTAACAGCCATAAAGACCAAATATCTTCTGACTATTTGACAGCTGAAGCATAAAGGAATTTCGGCTGCATTCACTCCTTCAGCTACTGCACTTCGGAGATTAGCATATCATAAATGAGATAATAACTCATTTCGTTGATATTTTGATGTAAATTTTTGTATATAAACTCCCCTGAGCAACTCATAAGGGGTTGGTAATTTTCTCTATGAGAACACTTGTATTGTACACTTTCAATTATCTAATACAAAGGGCTGGATGAGCTCAGTGATTTCCTGAAATTATTTGATGTCTGGAGGATGCTCCATGTGTTGATGCAGAATTCCTGTGCTGTCTGACGAAATAGCAAGTTTTCTTCGAAACTCTGTTCTTGTTTTCTCATGTTTATCAAATCATACTTACCTCACACTAAGCTAGCAGTAAAAAAGAAAGAATAGTACAAGATTTGTTTTATTACACCTTGTCCTCAATTTTTTCTGCTATAAATGTTTGTCTTCAGGGTTAAATATGTACATGAATTCTTAATTGCTCATGTGTCTGTTAATCCTATATGTATGAATATCACCTAGAAATTCTTAAGTGCTTTTGAGTCAATATTCTCACTGTCTTACTCCAACAGTTAAACTGTAAGACTCTTAATTGCCTTGCAATAACTGGATACACTCCATTCCATCACTATTACAAATTTTATTTCACAGACACTAATCTGGCTCAGCACCATCACTACAGTATCACAGCAGCACATCAAGCATTTAAAGGACCACTGACTCCATAGCCCAATGGACTAGAACTCTTTAAAAAATACACAAGTACCTTGATTAAGATTATCATCCAAGCAAAAAACTCAAAACAGACCTGAACTTATATCTAGCCTAAAATCATTACAAACGGAGACAAATCATAAAGAGAGAGCCCTCTCTGATTGCAGTTTCGCTAGAAACTGTAATCCAAAGATTGGTTAGTGGTTACCCCGGCCGTATTCCCTTGGGAGTCATAGGGAACAACCTCGGTGATAACATAATTGGCGACTCCACTGGGGAGTGCTTGAGGTTTTTCAATTACTATATATCTTCCATAGCTACTATCAAGCTTGAAATAAGTCAAGAGGCCTTTAATCTGTTTCTGTATCACATTAACAGCCTTAGGGAGGAGCTTGTTTAGGGAATCTTCATCTTAGCTCTGAGAATATATAGCCATTCCAAAATCTTCATCCAGTCCTTTCAGGTATAAAAATTTCCTACAAAATCCTAAAAAACAGTCAGAAACTGGCTCCTAAGAAAAATCCACGGCATACTAGGGCAAATCCTGACCCTAATCCACCTATCATTGTTGATAATCCAAATACCATCCCAAGAAACATTAGGAGGCAGCAAAAGCAGGAGTAGCCTGCTGATTTAACCTCAGATTCAGATCATCCTAGCCTTATATCTACCCCATGCAAGGTCCTTTTCCGGTCTACCCCTAGTTCCCCTAGTTCACCATCCACGTCTCAAAGTCCTCCTCTCACATCTTCATCCACTCCACATATCCCCTTGACCAACATTCTAGGTTCACCCCTACTTGCTACCCCTGTGATACCCATTGTTCCTATTATCCCAGCTGCCCCTGTTAATCCTCTAAATCCTATAAATATGGCTAACAAATATGCACCATTGCAGATACCAGCTAATGCTGCAGCTCTACCCCAAGATTACCAAACCAAAATTTCATATTTTGACTCCAATGGCCCTCCGACAGCTGCCCAGCATGCAAAGAGGATGCAAGACCATTTTGAGACCTATGAAATAGATGATGACAGTGTCAGAATGAGGATGTTTGTTCAAAGCCTAACTGGGGATGTAAGGACTTGGTTTAGATCCCTGAATGCAAACTCCATTACAACTCCTGTTGAACTGTATCAAGCCTTTACTAGTAGATGGGACAAGAAGAAAGATCCTCTGCACATACTTGGGGAATATGACACTATCAAAAGAGGTCCCCAGGAGACTGTTTTGGAGTATTGTGCAAGATTTAACAATGTATATAACTCAATTCCACAAAATTTAAGGCCTCCTCCTGATTTAGCCTTGTACAAATTCCCTAATGGTTTTGACCCTGACATGGCTTATCAGTTGAAGGAAAGAGACTGTCAATCCCTTGAAGAGGCCCAAAGGGTTGTTGTCACAGTAGAAGCCAACCTAATTGCCAAAAGAAACAGGGCAAGGTTGGAAAAGAGGACTGTTTTCAAAGAGGAACCCTCTGCCTTTGATCAAAAGCTTGATGCCATACTAAATGGAATGAAGAGATTAGGTGATAGAGTGGAATCGGTTGAAAGAAAATCATCATGGGAAGCACCACAAAACAACCCTCCTAGGAATCCAAATTTTAGGAGAACTCAAAACCCAGGCATTGGCAAAACCAGTGTTGATCAAGATATAAGACCCCCTTTCCAAGAAAATTATGTAGAAACTTCCACATCAGCTGAGCCCAATGAAGATCCTGAGATTAATTTAATGGGTCTAGATGGTGAAAGTCAAGTTTTCTTAACACAAGAAGATCATGAGGATGATGAAATCAAACTGTTCCAAACCAAGTCAGGTGAATCCTTTGACTTCAAACAAGGCTATGACACTGTTGTTTATGAAGTCCATAAACAATACAAGCTGAGGAGCAGAACTGTGAATGTTAACCAGCCTGAAAAGAAAAAGGATAATCAGCAGCCTGAAAGATTTATAGTCATAGAACCTAATGACAAAATGACTTCACATACAAAAGAAGTGATTGTTGAAGAGATCACTGAACCACTGTCTTCAAAACAGCAGCCTATGGTCACTCCCCCTGCTCATCCTTATTCAACTCTTTCTCCTCAAGAGATGAGTAAAAAGGATAAGCCCCTAAGTCAAGACAAAAATCAAGAAGAAGATGTAATGAACAAGGAAAGAACTGTCACCTATAACCCCAAGACGCAATCTGAAAAACCTTTTGATCTAGAAACAGAAATTGGCAAATTAAAGATAACAATTCCTCTCTTAGAACTTGCCAAGCATGACATCTATAAACTACAGATCAAAAGGTCCCTTCAACTCACTAGTAACAAAGATGATGTCAATGTGATGGATGACACCCCAGAACTCCTGTTTGGCCCAGAAGTGGATGGAAAAACAGTAGTCACAGGGGTACTGCCTTTCTATGTTAGTTTACATATTCATGATAAAATATTACATAATGCAATGTTTGACTCAGGTGCCTCTCACAATCTCATGCCAAAAGCAGTCATGGAGAGATTGAATTTAGACATAACAAGACCATATAAGGATCTGTTTTCCTTTGACTCCAGCCAAGTCAAGTGTTTAGGTCTCATAAAAGACTTATGTGTGTCTCTGGTTCAATACCCAAACAAGACAATCCTAATGGATGTGGTAGTTGCTGATATCCCACCTAAGTATGGGATGTTGTTATCAAGATCATGGGGAGCTAAACTCCAAGGTTCCCTACAATTAGACATGTCATATGCCACCATCTCTGTTTTTGGGCAACCAAAAAGACTGTACAGAGAAACACTTATGAAATACATGGTCAGCAGTGAAGAAAAGCCTCAAAACTTTCCCATATATGTTGTCCATTCAGACATAGACTCATACATTCTCTTCAATGACACCACAACTCCCCTAAAAGGTGAGGTTGAAACCAAGATACTCATACAAGAGGAAGATTCAAATGAAAGTATTATCACCCATGAAACAACTGCCAATCAAACACTAGATGTTACTGCTGCCCTAGTTGTCATGAACATCCAATCAAACGATGAGACTGTCCCAGAAGACAAGCTAGGGAAAAAACCACAACTGCTACTCTCATTGCCAGCCCATGAACAGATCATCAAATCTCCTTTCCAACAGGATATTCTATGGTTCCTTGAATTTGATGGCTCAGTTAACAAATTAGGGGTAGGAGCTGGATTTTGGGTACACAATAGAGAAAATAGTCATGCAGAAGGCAGAGCTTATAGATTGAATTTCAGATGTACTAACAACATGGCAGAATATGAAGCTCTTTTACTAGGCCTCAAGTTAGTAAAGTTCTTACAAGCTGCCAGGGTTTCAATCATGGGTGATTCAGATTTAGTTATCCAACAAGTGAAGGGAAACTTTGCCACCAATGACAAAAGACTAAGGACTTATAGGTCTGTTGTTGCTGAAGTACTAAACTTTTTCTCTGAATTTCAAATCACCAAAATTCCTAGAACCCACAATCTACATGCTCATAGTTTAGCCACCTTTGTAAGTACCTGCAAGTTGCCCTTTGAGTCCCACCATTGTTTTACAGCTGAGGTAAAACACAGACCCTCCATTCCAAATAATATCAATGATTGGCAAGTATTTGAGGATGACAAGCAAATAAATCATTTTTTAACTATGCAGCAAGAATTTGCAGGACTAAATATTGACACTGATACAGCAAGTCAATCACAAATACTCGAGACAGCAAGTCAATCACAAATATTTGATGGAGCTAGTCCATCACCAATACAGTTTCAACAGATTGCTCACCCAATATCACCTAGAACTGCAAAACTAATGCTGAGTCCAACCATTTTCAACAAGGAAAACATTCAGCAAATTCAACAACTTAACTATGAAGAGGTGGCCAATGCTGAAACTGAAATCATTGAGCTAAAAGACAATTTTCTACCAACGGGCCTAACTCCACTAGAAGACATCTTTGACTCAAATGACATCCCTAGAAAACCAAAAATGCAGCCCTTAAATGCAGCCATTGAAGAGTGCAACATAGGTACAAGTGAGAAGCCCAAGATAATTAAATTATCTGCTTCCTTACCTCCTGACCAAAAGCCCAAATACATTGACCTCTTCAAAGAGTTCCAGGATGTTTTTGCATGGAGCTATGAGGACCTAAAGTCCTATGACACCTCTGTAATCCAGCACACTATCCCTCTCAAACCTGATCAAAAGCCCTTTAAACAAAAACTGAGGAGAATCAATCCTATGCTTATCCCAGCAATGGAACAAGAGGTACAAAAAATGTTCAAGGCAGGCATCATAGCACCAATCAGATTCTCTGAATGGATCTCCAACCTAGTCCTGACTAGAAAGAAGACTGGTGAAATTAGGTTGTGTGTGGATTTGAGGAATCTGAACCAAGTGTCCCTCAAAGACAATTACCCCTTACCCAAGATGGATCACATTTTAAAAAGAGTAGCGGGGGCTTCCAAAATTTCTCTACTTGATGGATTCTCAGGTTTTAACCAGATCTTAGTTCACCCTGATGATCAGGACAAAAAAACGTTTACAACCCCGTGGGGAACTTTCGAATATGTAAAGATGCCTTTTGGATTGAAAAACGCAGGAGCAACTTTTCAAAGAGCCATGGATATTGCCTTTGCCAAGGAGATTCATGACTTTTTAGTCATTTACCTAGATGACCTTACACCTTTCTCAAAACCAGACCAAGAACATATAAAACATTTGAGACAGATCTTCCTAAAATGCAGAAAATATGGAATTTCCTTGAATCCCAAGAAATCCCTATTTGGTTTAGAGGAAGGTAAGCTATTGGGCCACATCATTTCTAAAGATGGCATTAGAATTGACCCAGATAGAATACAGGCTATCCTACAAATGCCCCACCCAAGAAATGTCAAAGAGTTGCAAGGATTCTTGGGAAAAATCAATTTCTTAAGAAGGTTTATCCCAAATTTAGCAGAACTAATCAGATTATTAAATAACATGCTAAAGAAAGATTCAAAAGTGAAATGGACTTTTGAAGCCAATCAAGCCTTTGAAAGTATAAAATTGGCCCTTACTCAAACCCCAGTGTTGACCAATCCTCAGTTTGACAGAGAATTTATCATTTTCTCTTTTGCCTCCCAGCATACTATTGCTGCTGTTTTATTGCAAAAAGATGACCAAGGAAATGAGAAGCCAATTGCTTTCTTTAGCAAAGCTCTTAGAGATGCACCTTTAAAGTATCAAATCATGGAAAAGCAAGCTTATGCTTTAGTCAAAGCCATTAAAGACTTTAGGATTTATATCCTTTATTCCCATGTTAAAGCATATGTGCCAAGTCCTATTGTCAAAGACATTCTCACCCAAGAGAATTTAGAGGGAAGAAGAGGAAAATGGATTGCCAGCATCTTGGAATTTGACATTGAGATAAAACCTACCAAACTAATAAAAGGGCAAGGCTTGGCCAAATTAATGACAGATACAAATTTTCAAGCCTTAGACATCAATCAGCTGGATAGTGAACCAGAGCTGGCGACTCCAAAGATCAGTGTAGCCTTTGAACAATCCCCCTGGTATTCTGATATCTGTTATGTGTTACAAAACCTGTGTGCTCCCCCAGGACTGTCCAGAACTAAGTGTAGATTCTTAAAAATGAAAACCTCAAGATTTTGTGTGATGGATGGCAATCTTCTTTGGAAAAACCATGAAGGTATATTGTTGCACTGTTTAATTGAAAATGAAACTGACAATATCATAAAAGAATTTCATGCAGGTGACTGTGGTGGACACTTGTACTGGAAGTCCACTGTGGACAAGATACTAAGGGTTGGATACTACTGGCCCACCATGTTCTCTGATGTCAAGAAATTCATCACCTCATGTCATAAATGTCAAGTATTTGAGGGAAAGAGACAGTTGCTGCCACTTCCTTTAAGGCCTATTGCAACAGAGAGACCTTTTCAACAATGGGGATTGGACTTCATTGGGGAAATTCATCCCTCATCTTCAGGCCAACACAGATGGATCTTAACAGCCACAGACTACTTCACTAAGTGGATTGAAGCTGCCCCATGCAGACAAGCAAATGATTCAATAATTATTCAGTTCTTGGAGAACAACATATTGGCTAGATTTGGCTGTCCTGACAAAATAATCACAGACAATGCTGCAGCTTTCAGATCAAAGAAGATGGTGAACTTCTGCCACAAATTTCACATTACTTTGGGCCATTCTACTGCATACTATCCCCAAGGAAATGGCCTCGCTGAGTCATCAAATAAAAGTCTGGTAAACATCATAAAGAAAATGCTAGAAGAGAACAAAAAGAATTGGCATAAGAAGCTTGTGAATGCCCTATGGGCAGATAGACTAACAACCAAAAGATCAATTGGGACCAGCCCATATGAGTTGGTTTACGGATTAGAGGCCAAATTCCCATCATCACTAGGAGTGCCTGTTATGAAGCTTCTTCAAGAAAGCCAAGCTGAACCAAATGATATGCAAAGAAGAATCAATCAAATCATATGTCTGCAGCAAACTAGAGACCAAGTTTTCAGCAGAGTTCAAGTTCTACAAGAGAAATTAAAGAAGGCCTTTGATAGAAGAACTAAGGCAGAAGATTTCAGTGTGGGAGACAAAGTCCTCAAGTGGGATGCAAGAAGAGAATACAAAGGAAAACATGGAAAATTTGATTCCTTATGGAGAGGACCATTTGCTGTCCAAGCAGTGCAAGGTAACAACACTTACTTCCTAAAAAGTCTCAATGAAACTGACTTGGATGAAGGTCCTATCAATGGCAGGATGCTGAAGCATTATTTTGACTATTACCCATGAGTACAGCCTAAGGTCCCCTTGTATATATGCAGATGTATATATTATTTTCTGTTTAGATTGTAAAAATGCAGTTTTCCTAGTTTATTGACTGCCAGCAAAAGGTAAATAGAATCAGAGGTCTACCAAGAAGAGAAGCACACAATTTTGGCACCTCAAAGCAGCAAACTTCAAGATTGGCAAGAGCAGTCAAGGAGCAAGGCAATCTGACCTGCTGTTCTTGGTCTTTCAAATAAAACACCATCCCCATGTGGAGCCACTGTTAGCTACCTATACCAATAGGTTTCATATTTCATGATTGGCTATGAAAGGTCCAAATATGCTCTGCTTTGATGATTCAAAGATCACATATTTCCAAGAGAATCCAATCTGTGCTTATAGCTTGGTATGGACTTAAAATTTTGATGGATGGTCCAACAGTCTAATCTGGATCATTCCATGGTTTAAATTTGCAGTTGTAGATTAGAGAAGGAAGTCTGTCCAAACTGTTTAATCTTGGCAGACAAGTAGTTCAGGTAGAGAAGAAAAGGCTCCCAACAGCTTAATCTGGGACCTTGGAAGAAATAAGGGTAGAAGTAGATAGAAAAAACAAAAGAAAAAGCCAAATAAAAGAAAAGGCAAGTAAGGGTCTGCAAGTCCAAGTGCACCCTCCAAGAAGAAATAAAAAATGCTAGGCACAGTAGCTGGGTAAGTAGATGGGGTTGCAGAAGTGGTATTCATTGCAGATTGAATCTTGCTGGTTAAATAAGAAAAGCAAGGCAAAGGAGCATGTCTAATTCCCCAATTTCCCCTTCCACTCTTATTACTAACATCCCTTCATCCATGGAGATTGATGAGAAATTTCTGAGGTTTATGATGGTTCTTGTTCATTTAAAAGCCACATTTCCTGTGTAAAATTCTTTTCATTTTGATCTACTCCCTAAACTAAGTAAATTTCAAATAAACTTAGTGGTTTCCCCTTCATTTACCCTCTCATACATCTTAACCACTAACTCTACTATCTAAATCCCCTATGTCCCCCTTTCCCTACTATAAATAACACTAAGGTGTATAAATCCCAGCACTATGTACATATCCTCCTCTTGGCACTATAGCCAAATAAATGGTCAAGGGAGACTTTAGTCCATCTGGGACTGTGGTCAACCCTATCTTGGAGCTGCTCTAACCTCTGGTTATGAGCAGCAACCTCTTCCCTCAGCCATCACCATCCCTCTGCTCAAAAAACAAAAACCCCTGTTTCCCTTGCTAAAATCACCCCTATAAACCCCTTTCTCTTGAAAAAACCCTTGAAAACCCGAAAAAATCCCAAAATACATGAAAAACCCACTTTCCTATAGTTCTCCGCCCAAATATTTAATTGAATATTTTAATGGGCCGGCGGGACCCCCCCAACTTGCACGATCCGTCGGAGGACCCGCCAGCCGTCCGATCTCCGCCGCCCAGATCTAACGGTGGGCGGTCATTTTCGTCCCCCGACCTGCCGAACTTTAGCGTCCGAGGAAAGTGGTTTCCCGCTCCGTACCCTGGACGCGTGTCAACTGCCGGGGTTGTTCGGAGCCCCCCTCCCCAATACCACTCGCCAGCAAAAGCGGTGTGGGGAACCCGCTTACCACTATTCCAAACCGCCGTCCTCTATGTCATCATTGCGTCATCCTGACGTAGTACCTGTCGCCCACCCCGCGCCATGTGATCCTCCACGTACCCCTGCCACCTTATTCACCCGCCACCGTGTCCTGCCACCCTGGCTCACACCTCAGCAGCCACGTCACCTCCGTACCCGGGCCCCGCCAATGACGTCATGCTGACGTCATCGGCGGAAAAGCGCCAAATGCATACTTTTTCCAAATTTAACGTTATAAACGACCAAATGAGCCGTTTTCGGTCATTTTCACGCGCAAAAGAAGGAGCCGTTGACAAGCAGCTGCCGCGAAATTTGTCCCCAGCCATCAAATTTGACATTTCAACCGCTACAAGTCCAGAATTCGACGGCATTAAACCCCCACAGCTCGGCCCGCAGGCTTCCAGGCTAGCTTTTCCAGGTATTTCGCCAGTTTTCCCCGCTTTGCCCATGCATTCCAATTCTCTGTAAATTCACCATTAAAAGACTGGTAAAAATCCTAAATTCAACTCTGCTTAGTAAGCCCAAGCAACCTGCACCACCCCTGAACTATAATTCAACATTAGAGCGGTCATTCCACGGGCTGAAACCGTAAAATTGTCCTCGAGCTGCTCGGCATTGTTCCCTTTTGCCGAGTACAGGCCACCTGCATTCTTACCAAAAGAAACCTCATTACCTCTGCAACTTACCCCTGGCAGTTCACATCCCTGAGAGGTTGCAGCAAACTGCACAGACCAGCTTGCATTTTCACTGAGAAAAACACTTCAGACTTGGTCTATCAATTGCCATCACCTCATTCCAAATCAAGTTTTACAATGGCTGCTTCTGCATCCTCATCCCTCAGTGTAGCTCCACTGAATCCAACAAATAGAGAGCTGGAGGCCTTGCCATTGGTTGACAAGGACTGTCTTATTGAAGACTTTGAGGGCAACAGGGACTTCTTACAAACTTTCAGTCAGTTGAGAGAGGACTATAAGGATGGTCATGGCACACATGGGATATGGGAGTCAAACCTACCATATTATTGTCTCCCAGCTGTAAATATCTTCCCTGAGATCATTCACCTATGTGCTGAAAACTATAATGTGCAGCACAGAACTGTTAGCACTCCATCTGGAAGAATCCTTTTCTACATAAATGCTGAGTCTATCAACAAGATGTTACATTTTGATCAGACAGAATTGCTAATCCCATTTTCCTTGAGCTATTTGATAGAGACTGGTGAAAGGATGACCAGTGAGGAAATTCAAAGGGTCACCAGAGATTTCATGAGACCTGAGTGCCAGCCTACAGAGCCACCTCCCTACCTGGGTATCCATTTCAATGATATAGGCAGGCTTTTACTGGACATGATTGCCTATGTGTTGGGATACAAAAACAGTGAGCATGTGGACAAAACGATGCTGGTGTTGCTATCTGCATATGGCCCACGCCAACCCCCTGCCAGGAAATATAACTTTGCTAAATTCATTGCCAATAAGATTCATGATCAGCTGAGTAAGGTGGACAGGCAGGGGGTCTTCAGGTACTCAGCATATATTTACCACTTATTCATGTTCTACCACTCTGAAGCCTTCCCATGCTACATTAGAAGGCTGGATCACAAAGGGGACAGAAGATCTGTTATCTTCTGGACCTCTGTCTTTCATAAAGTCACAAACTCACCCTATACTTACTGTGAATTTGTTGACCAATTTCTTTACCCAGTCTCTTGCCTGTTGATGAAGTCCCCTCCTCCCAGGGTATCAAATGAGATAAAGAAAGCCCTGCAGCTTTCTAGAAAATATAAAATAGGTGACTGGTACCTATATGAGAACCATACTGTCATTAGGATCTATGGCTGTGAGCTCTGTCCATACAGGCTCCCAAAATATGTACCAATGAGGCTATTTGCCTTAGAATATTACAGGCAGTTGATCTAGTCTGACCTCACCCATTTCCACAGTGCCAAAAAGAAGGCCCACCTCAAGTTCAAACACGAGTTAGGCCCCTTCATCATGAACAAAAAAGAAGGGTGGGAAGAGGCAGACCTAATCCTCAAGGATAAATACAAGTTATCCTATAGTTTTCGGTGGGTCCATTATGACCCTCAAGGTTTCATCACTGCCAGAAGAAACAAGTATAGGCTGATAGGCATTAAACATTGCCAGTACTCTCACATTGAAAAATATGCCAACCTACAAGAATGGCAGATGGACACTCTAGTTGAAAATCTAACTGAGGAAGAAAGAATGCTAAAGAGTAGGAGGGAGCTTGAAAAGACTATTGACCTAGACTATGTGCAGCAGGTACCTTTCAGACCGCCTTATTCAATAGGAGAAGGGACCTCGGCTACAAAGACTACACCACAGGCACCTTCTACATCAGCACCAGTGCTAGATAAAGGCAAGGGTACAATGGGCACAGAAGGGGAGCTAACAAAAGAAAAGTCTGCTCCTGAAGCAGAGCAGCAAACAGGGCAGCAACAAGAACAACAGCAAGGGCAAAATGTCCCTCCACAGACTCAGCTACCAGCAGCTCCAACACTGCAAATTCCACCTCCACAAAAGGAGCCAGTGACTGCCCCAATCTTACAGACCCCAGCACATGAGGACAGGGGAACTAAAAGAGATAGAGAAGAGTCCACTCCTCTCAGTGGATCCTCCCACCAGCCAGAAGCCAAAAGGCAAAGAGCAGACTCCCCAGAGGTAGAAGACATTACTGATGATGTCTTGGAGAGTGAAAGAAAAGACAAGGAGGGCAGCCAACATACAGGTACAAGCTCCTTTCAGCAGGAGCAAACTTTACAACATGGCTTAGAGGTGTCCTCCTCTTCCCAGCTGACCAAGAAGCCCAAAAGCACCAAGGCTTCTTTCAAACAGATAAAAGCTCAGAATGAGCTGCTAAGGGCCGAAGTCTACAAGCAATTCGTTGATGCAACACCAGCCCAGCAAGAGAGACTATTGTCGGTATTTGACATTCAGGAGGAGAGACTGCTCCTGAGCCACTTCAAGCCAATGGGGCCGGAGCCTAAGACACCGGCAGATTTCATAAAAACAAGGGTGGAGGTCCTAGCCAGGGATATACATCCCATGGACCAGATTGAACTCCACAGGCAAACTGGAGAGATGGTCTATACGACCCTAATAGAGAAGGCCACCTTGGCCCATGAGCTGAAGGAGTCCCTCAAAAACACCAACACCCAGTTGGATTTTGAGAGATTATCATCCCAAGCCAAGGACAACAGGATAAAGTCCCTGGAGGAGATCATCATCGATCTAGGACATGATCCTAGTGATCCAACGGGTGTAAAGGCCCTCCTGAAGAAAAAAGATGATGACTTGAATGCAATGAAGAAGAGGTTTAAGCTGCAGCCCACAGAGCACCCTCAAACAGCAGAACTCCAAAAGCAAAAACGGGCTGAGGACTAGCTAGACCTCCTAATGCAGCAAGACCAAAGGATTAGGGAACTGGAGAAAGAGCTGGAAGGAATATTACAGGAAAAACAAGCAGATTCCACTTCCCAAGCTCCTCCAACTACATCAACAACAGCAGCAACTTCAGGGGCAGCAGTACCCCCTACAGCAGAAGCAGCAGGAACAGCAGCAGCCCCAGATGCCAGTCCAAGTGTAGAAGAATTGACCAAGGCCGTCAAAGCAATGGAGCTCCAAGCAGATGAAATAAAGAAGGCCAAGGAAAAATTGGCAGAACTGGACTCCAAGTATACCAATTCCAAAATGACTGTAGCAGAACAGGGCAGAGAAATAAAGGCCCAAAGAGACAAGATAAAGGCCTTAGAAAAGGAGTTGAATCTAGAGACAGCTATGGCCGACATAAAGAGAATCCTGTGGGCTAAAATTGGCCAATCCATCAAACAGCAGTGGAGGTCAATAAAAATAATACATGAGCAGATGGATTTGATGGGCCAAGCACAAGCTGAAATTCAGAAGGCCAAGACAGTACTGGGTAACAAAACAGAACAGGCCAACAGGATGATAGATTTCCTGAATAGACAGGAAAGGGAAGAATTAGCAGCCATAGGCATTCCCAACAGAACAGAAGCTGTCCTCTCTGCCAAGAAGGCACTAACACTAAGAAACTACATACAAACAGTAGAGAGGAAACTTTTTGAAATGCAAGCTGATGTGGAGGAATACAAGGCCAAAATGGGAGTGCTGCAAACAAAAGGCCTGCCCAGCTTGCTAAGTGGTGCAGGAAAGCTGATCTCCCTAGATCAAATGGCCAACAGAATGGCAACCACTATTGAAAATCAGATTATTGCATCTGGCAGTACATCTGAACCAGCAGGGCCTCCTACAGGACAGAGTCTATATGAAAAACTTGAAGGCATGTTCTACATTGAGAATGAGGTGAATCACCTATTCGAGACTCCTCCCAATATTTACAAACATACAGAGGCAGAGGAAACATTGATTAAAATACGAAGGCATCAAATGCCTAAGGAGGATTGGTGGCAGTTTATGCTTCAGATTTTTCCACGGTAAGTCCAGCTGTTTGGTCACTGCCAGCTCCAGGACACTAGAAGACAAACAACAGAAAAGGGTTAGCATTTAAAAACAGCTGAGTAATGACTCATCACATAAGGCTATGACGGCTAGCCAAATTTTGAACAGCGCATCTCCAACCGACTCCAACAGCCATAAAGACCAAATATCTTCTGACTATTTGATAGCTGAAGCATAAAGGAATTTCGGCTGCATTCACTCCTTCAGCTACTACATTTCGGAGATTAGCATATCATAAATGAGATAATAACTCATTTCGTTGATATTTTGATGTAAATTTTTGTATATAAACTCCCCTGAGCAACTCATAAGGGGTTGGTAATTTTCTCTATGAGAAAACTTGTATTGTACACTTTCAATTATCTAATACAAAGGGCTGGAAGAGATCAGTGATTTCCTGAAATTATTTGATGTCTGGAGGATGCTCCATGTGTTGATGCAAAATTCCTGTGCTGTCTGACGAAATAGCAAGTTTTCTTCGAAACTCTGTTCTTGTTTTCTCATGTTTATCAAATCATACTTACCTCACACTAAGCTAGCAGTAAAAAAGAAAGAATAGTACAAGATTTGTTTTATTACACCTTGTCCTCAATTTTTTCTGCTATAAATGTTTGTCTTCAGGGTTAAATATGTACATGAATTCTTAATTGCTCATGTGTCTGTTAATCCTATATGTATGAATATCACCTAGAAATTCTTAAGTGCTTCTGGGTCAATATTCTCACTGTCTTACTCCAACAGTTAAACTGTAAGATTCTTAATTGCCTTGCAATAACTGGATACACTCCATTCCATCACTATTACAAACGTTATTTCACAGACACTAATCTGGCTCTGCACCATCACTACAGTATCACAGCAGCACATCAAGCATTTAAAGGACCACTGACTCCATAGCCCAATGGACTAGAACTCTTTGAAAAATACACAAGCACCTTGATTAAGATTATCATCCAAGCAAAAAACTCAAAACAGACCTGAACTTATATCTAGCCTAAAATCATTACAAACAGAGACAAATCATAAAGAGAGAGCCCTCTCTGATTGCAGTTTGGCTAGAAACTGTAATCCAAAGATTGGTTAGTGGTTACCCCAGCCGTATTCCCTTGGGAGTCATAGGGAACAACCTGGGTGATAACAGTTTCAAAGTTTACATTGTTTTTACCTATGTTAAAAGACTATCACACCTTTAATGAAGATGACATGCATTAGCATCGCAACACGTTTACTATGCAACATGTGATTTCACAGGTTGAAATACTTGACATCTACGACTTTCACTAAAAATAGGCCTTTTTGAGATATATAATCTAGGATTCTTATACTTAATGAGAGGTACCTTTCCATCTTTCTTGGGGATTAATGACAATAGTTCTTCAGATGGAGAAAGATTTGTATTTGGCATAATTTTCCTGAATACGACAAAATGATGTGTAACATAAGTTATCTTTTTGATGGTGCCAACATTGATTAGGTTTGACTTCATCAAGTATATATCTATCAAGTTTTCTTTCACATAAAAATATGATTTTATGGCTTATCAATCCAAACTTGGACTATAAGACTACCCAAGATTTGGATCAATAAATGAAATGGATAAAACTTATTAAAATATAGAATATAAAGAAATACAAAAACACCATTCACATATACAAAATATTTTCCCTCGGAAACCCTTGTGAGAGAAAACCCAACTGAGGTGAGGTTTCTCTACTCTCTTTTCTCTGGTATGGAATATGCAAGTACAAGGGAAAAGACACTTTCTATGGAGTTAACTAAAACCTATGGCATATAATGTTTCTATAAATATTTAAGCCATATTTACTTTTTTCTTTAACTACCAAATCCCAGTTTTCCTACTCAAGTATGGAAGAAAATACAATAACATAGAATGGAACCCCTACTCCTCCTAGGCCTAGCATTTAACATATCCTGGTATCCAACTAGGGGTGTGATCCAGACTTAAACAGGAACGCAACAAATTACATAGATAACCATAAACACAGATGTGCAGCGCAAACAATACTTCATTTCATTAATGTAAAATATTGAAATATGCTTACAAACAGTAATGGAAATAAACTAGCTAGGGCGATGGTAGCTTATCTCTAAGAAGAGATGTGGTGGCTACATGCCTCTGAACTATGTTACAATGAGGCTTGAAGGCCTATTTATTGTTGAGAAACAATGGAAAACCCTTAACATTCCAAAACCTAACCCTAGAAGATGAAACGCCAAACTGTGGGCCCCGTTTGGGTAAACTGGTACACCAACTTCCCGGGGTAGTAACTTTGGCATACGATCTCCATTTGACGCGTACAATAGCTCGTTAGAAAGATCTATCCGAGCACTACCACTTTGGGAGGAAACATCTGTCCATGGACCCATGTTGCCCCAAATTTTCCAAAAAACGTCATTTACGGCCTCAAAACGGCTCCGGAAGTTCAGGACCCGAAAAAACTACTAAAAATAGTAAGTTGTGCTACAATTAAGGAAACTGAAAATGCTGAGAGAAACAATGGTGGGGGTCTAGGTGGACTTGGCAGGTGGCCACCGATATCCACCTGGATCATTCCTCCCCTCTTAGGAAGCAATGGTACCCATTGCGTTGAGTTCCTTCATGAGATGAGGAAACTTTTGCTGAACTTGTTCCCTGGTGAGCCACTTGCCCTGGTGAAGGAGTTGGCCTGCTTTGACAACTCAATACAGTTGGATATTCTGTTGGCGAGTGTTCTTGATCTGTGTGTCCATGATCCGATCAGTTGCAGCTTGTTCCATGCAATCTGGATTTAATTCTGTGGGTGTGAGATGTTCTGCAATGTCGGATGTGTCTAGCAATGGTGGAAAGTATGGCCGAAGGCGGTCCACATTGAACATTGGGTGCAGGCCAAGGAATGGGGGAATGTTGAGCTCAAATGCATTGTCTCCCATAGCCTTAGTAATGGTGTAAGGACCATATTGGAGTGGTCTCAGTTTCCGATAGGCTCCAGTAAGGCGTTCCTTTTGCAAATGCAACCAGACTTTGTCGCCCACCTGAAACTTGTGTGGCACCCGATGTTGATCATGTCGCTGCTTGTACTTGGCATTTGATTTCTCCAGAATTTCATGGACCTGCTGGCGAATATGTTGGATATGCTCAATGAAGCTGGTGGCCTTATCTGTTTCGGACTAGACATGAGCTGAATTTATGTGAGTAACTGCAAGTGGCATGGCCACATCAATGGGGCATAGTGGTTGGAATCCCAAACCCACATGAAAAGGGCTATGGCTAGTGGAGCTGTGAAGAGCTCGGTTGTAGCTGTGTTGAGCATAGGGGAGGCTCTCGTCCCATGTGCGTGGATGCTTTGAGTTATACATGCGCAGAATGTGCACAATCATCCTATTGACAACCTCTGTCTGGCCATCAGTTTGAGGATGGAAGGCTGTGGACTTCGTGAGTTTGGTGTCCAGCATTGACCAGAGACTCAACCAAAATGTGCTGAGGAACTGACTGTCCCGATCTGAGATGATAGACTATGGGATCCCAAAGTGCACCCACACTCGTTCAAAGAAGAGTCTAGCAGTGGCTTCTGCTACGATATTCTTCTTGCATGCAGCCATAATGGCTATCTTGGAGAACCTTTCGACGACCACAAAAACACAGTCATTTCCATTCTTAGTGGAAGGAAGGCCTGACATGTAATCCATGGAGATGGATTCCCAAGGTCGACTAGGGGTAGGCAACGGGGTATAGAGGCCGTGCTTCTTGATGGTCGGTTTGGAAATTTTCCAGGCAGTACATCATCTGATGTACTTCCCAACATCCTGTCGAAGATTCAGCCAATAGAAATAATTTTGTAGTACTGCCACTGTTTTCTCGACCCCGAAATGCCCAGCAGCCCGACTGTAGTGTGCTTCCCAAATCATCTTGGCACGCTCGCTTGAAGGAACACAAAGGTGACCTAGGTGGCATAACAGGGCATCCTGGAGGTGAAAATCTCGAACATGCCGACCCTCCAAGAGTGTCTGGTATGTGTGGCCGAATTCTGGGTCACTTTTGTAGAGAAGTGGCCAATCAAAAGTATCGTGCCCACAAGAGTTGAGCATGGTGGTTAATGCCATGATCGGTGGTCGACTGAGGCAATATGCAACATTGTTGGTGCTTCCCTTCTTATACTTACTATTCAAGTGGAACTGTTGGAGGTATGTAGACCACTTCTGATGGCGATCATTCTGCAATTTCCCTTGGGTCTATATGAACTGCAGGGGTCGGTGGTCTATGTGGATGACCGTTTCCTTCCCCAAAATGTAATGCTTCCATTGTCGGCAGGCCTGCACAACGGAATACATCTCTTTATCATAAGTGGGGTACTTCCGGACTGTGTCTGAAAGTGTTTCACTGTGATATGCCACTGGATGTCCATGTTGAGTAAGGACTGCCCCAATAGCATAGTCAGAGGCATTTGTCTCGACCTCAAATGGTTGTTGTAAATCTGGTAACGCGAGCACTGGTGTTGTGCAGAGGCGATCCTTCAACTCTATGAATGCCTTCTGTTGAGATCCAGACCAAAAGAATTTTGCTTTCGCCCTTCCCTTCGTGACTTGACTCAAGGGCCAAGTAATATGAGAAAACCCCAACATGAACCTGCGGTAGAAGTTGGCAAGACCTAGAAAGCTGCGGAACTCTATTAGAGTGGTTGGAGATGGCCAATCCCGAATGACTTGGATCTTGGTTGGATCCACATGCACCCCCTATTCATCAATGATGTATCCCAGATACTGAACCTGGGTCATGCCAAAAGTGCATTTCTCCAAATTGGCACATAGCTTGTGTTGCCGCAGTGTTTGGAGAACCTGTCGGATGTGGTGGAGGTGCTCTTCCCAACTCTGGCTGAAGATCAGAATGCCATCCAAGTATACTACTACAAATGAGTTGGTGAATGGCCACAAGATGTCATCCATTATCCTCATGAAGGTTGCAGGAGCATCCGTCAATCCGAAGGGCATAACCAACCATTCGAAAAGGCCCTCCTTGGATTTGAAGGCAGCCTTCCACACATCAGAGGGTTCGATTGGTACCTAGTGATATCTTGACTTCAGATCGATCTTGCTGAAATATTTTCCCCCTCTAGTTGGTCCAGGAGGTCATCAATCTGTGGGATTGGGTACATATTACGGACAGTGATCTTGTTCAGCGCCCGATAGTCAATACAGAGTCTCCACATCCCATCCTTCTTCTGTACCAACACGATCGGGCTCCCACAAGGTGATGAAATCGGACAGATGTGACCTTTCTGTAGGAGCTCCTGAATCTGCCTCTTGATTTCATCATTCTCCAGAATGGAGCGTCGATAAATTGGTCCGTTGGGTAGCGGCGCACCTGGAGTCAGATCGATGGAGTGCTTAACCTGACAGTGCAGAGGAACCCCTGCGGGGGAGGTGAAGATGTCCTCGTACTCCTCCACGACCTTGTCCATCTGTAGTTGTCGTGCAGAGGGGCCTTGTCTGGAGGCCACGGCCACCGTCTTCTTCTTTCCTTGAGGGCGTATCATCAGGAAAACAAATTTCCTGGTTTTGGAAATGATCTTACTGCATTGTTTTGCAGTAATCAAAGAGATGGTGGTAGGTGGTGCTACCTTTGGTATCCTGTACCACTTATTTCCCAGTGTAATAATAACAGCATGGGGCCTTGATTCATACACAGCATGTCGCTTCCATAGGTATGGCTGTCCTAATAATACATCACAAACTTCAAGGGGGGCAATGTCACACAATACCTCATCCGTGAAGGGCTTGATCTTGTATGGAAGGCGACACTGCTGGCTCACGCGAAGATCTCGTCCTTGGTGAAGCCACCCAATGGTGTACGGTTGTGGATGTGCTATGGTCGGTAAGCCCAGCCAGTTCATGACCTTTGCCGAAATGAGGTTCTTTTGGCTCTCGCTATCAATAATGAACTTTATTGGGGAGCCCTTTACCCACATCTCGGAGTGGAAGAGATGCTCCTCCTCCTCTGGATCTTCGGGTTCATTTTTCTGGATCTTGGCGGTAGCAACAGTGGCATTGGGATCCGCATCAATGATCTGCTTTCCTTTGTCATTCCCCTTATCGGGTTCTGACTCAAAGTCGGAACATGCATCTAATTCTAAAACCTTTAGCTTAGCCACCAGTGACTGCTTGGCCCGACACTCACTTGTGTTGTGAGTGGAGCTCTTATGGAACTCACACCATTTTCCCGTGTCCGTTTTCGGCTTCGCAGCACTGTTCTTTGCTTGTAGCTTCGGCGGGTTGTCTTGGGCTGCCCCGCCTTGGCTTTGTCCTTTTTTCTGTGGTTTAGGGGCACCTTTCCCCTGCTTTGGATTCGCAGATCCAAAGTCTCGCTTCTTTTGTTTAAACTTTTGCTCAACCTTGACGGCATATCAATATGCTGTGCCAAGCGAGGAGATGCTCAGGAATTGTATTTCTTCCTGGATGTAGTTGTGCAGGAAACCATGGTATTTGAGTATCAAATGATGCTCTGAATCCTTGATACCCAACTTTGTGCGAAGGGTATGGAAAAGATTCGTGAACTCCGGCACGTCTTGGTCTCTTCCTTGCCGCAGCCTGGTCCACTTTATGTATTCATCCTCATAGCTTCCAACAGGGTAGTACTGCTCCTTGATGGCATCCCGGAATGAATTCCAGGTGGGCGCGGCTGAAAATAGCGAGCCAGTACTTTCATCCTTCTGCTCGCAATAGGTTTCCCACCAGTCCTTGACGTGGGGGGCTGCTTTGAGAAGAGCGAAAACAATCTTTTCCCGACTCGAAAATTCATGAACAGAAAAATAACCCTCTAGCAGATTTAACCATTTATCTACGACATCTGCATCTATCTGACCCTCGAATATGGGGATTTCAAAATTAACTTGTACCTTAAAGGGCATGGCGTTTCCAGAGTAGCTGCTAGAAGGCGATGTGTCGCTTCTGGGTAGCCACTAAAGGATCCAGGCAAAGTTGTCCATCATCGCGTTCCGTTGTCGCTCGAGGGCTTCTTCGAGCCAGATTTTGATAGGATCTCCTGCCCCTTCGTCTTTCTTCTCATCTACCATGGGAGGCCATCGGGATTTGCGAGTCTGGTCATGTAAAGGTTCGACCAGTTCAAGCCCTAACTCCTTATATCCCGACCTTGTCGGGGACATGCAAAGAAAAACAGAGAAAAAACAGACCGCTCTGATACCACTGATCCAGACTTAAACAGGAACGCAACAAATTACAGAGATAACCATAAACACAGATATGCAGCGGAAACAATACTTCATTTCATTAATGTAAAATATTGAAATATGCTTACAAACAGTAATGGAAATAAACTAGCTAAGGCGATGGCAGCTTATCTCTGAGAAGAGATGTGGTGGCTACATGCCTCTAAGCTGTGTTACAATGAGGCTCGAAGGCCTATTTATTGTTGAGAAACAATGGAAAACCCTTAACATTCCAAAACCTAACCCTAGAAGATGAAACGCCAAACTGTGGGCCCCGTTTGGGTAAATTGGTACACCAACTTCCCGGGGTCGTAACTTTGGCATACGATCTCCATTTGACGCGTACAATAGCTCGTTAGAAAGATCTATCCGAGCACTACCACTTTGAGAGGCAACATCGGTTCATGGACCAATGTTGCCCCAGATTTCCCAAAAAATGTTGTTTAGGGCCCCAAAACGGCTCCGAAAGTTCAAGACCCGAAAAACTGCTAAAAATAGTAAGTTGTGCTACAATTAAGGAAACTGAAAATGCTGAGAGAAACAATGGTGGGGGTCCAGGCGGACTTGGCAGGTGGCCACCAATATCCACCTGGATCACGGTGAAATTTGAATCCCTAAACCATTAATTAGAGTTATGATCTTAGATATTCTAGAGTATTATTCAAACCTCACATGAGGCTAGCCCCTTATGCATGAGTAATGGGGGTTGATGTGGCATCTTCTCATGCCATGGTGTTAATATAAGTCAACTTGTAGGAGGCATAATGTTTGCATACAAACTATGTTTTATTCAATTCTTACGTTGTCAAAAATTTCTTTGCGTGTAGAATAACACTAAAAATTCTTATGAAATTGTAATTTTCTTCACCCTATAAATCTTCATTTAATGCCTTAAAATGGCTTTGGAAGGTTTTAAACCCAATTCTCCAAATTGGGGCTTGTTGTTAAAATTACCCCAATTTTTTCCAGTTTGAAAGAATTAATATAAATGAAAAATAAAATAATGATCCCATTTAGATCATTCATTCATTAGTGAATGAGTGAGTGTCTCCTAAGTTGTTTCCCAGTTCAAACAACTACAATTATTTATATAAAAATAATGCTAAACATTTGGTTCTTAATTGAATTACAATGGTGTTATGAGACTTGTGCCTTAAAAATGATAAGACGATAATTAATATAGTCTTGTTCGAGGGGGAAACATCCTTTTATAATGAATACAATGTACAAGACAATATTTGATGATTTTAAGACAAGGTATCCTTAGTATATATGTAAGAGAGAAGGTTATAATTATAATAAAATGGGGCCACGATTGGTTCTAGCCTACATAACAATATAACAATAGAAATGACATCACTCAATATATAGGACTTAATAAAGGGTTTTAAGGTTAACATGGGGCTTATATAGGGCTTAACATGATCCTCCCCTTCAAAAAAGTGTTGTCCTTGTTGATTTTTCAAGTGAAATAGATACAAGCACTAATTTTTGAAACTAATAATTACTTCTAATGATATAGATATTATCTTTAGGACTTCTAGTTAGTCATTATGAAATTATGCTTCAGAAATTTAATCATAAAAAGTAGTAGGATAGTATATATCACAATGAAACAATGATGGATAAAGATAATACAATATTTACCCTGGGAAAACCCACTTGGGGGAAAAACCTAGCTACCTTTTCCTTAGAGACATTATACAATTAAACAAGAGATACTTCTAATCCTTCTAGTCAAAAATAAATTCAAATTGACCAACAACAAAGCCTTGGTCAAACCTTGTCAGATTTCCTTCTTATCAAGGCAAACATTTGTCCAAAGAGTTTGGTCAAATCTAATATGCTAGGTATGAATTTCATCTTTCTTCTACACCCAAAAAATCTCGGCTTGTTGGCTATTGGTATTTGTAGAAACTCAATCTTTCTTCCACACATGTGAGATCATCGCTGGGGGAGAGAGAGAATCCACAGATGCGATGTCAAATAGAGAGAGATAAGTTTCTTGGATTACCCAATCAACTTTGTCCTTCTATTCTTGTGTCTCCTTTGCATTGTTTAGCAAAATATATTATGCCTTGAGTAAGATTCAAATTGTGTCAAGAGGAGGAGAACAATTTCCTTACTTATAGTCTTTTGGGAGTCTAAATGGGTGCCTCTACAAGTTGGGTCAACTTGAACACTTGGGGGGTTGACTTGATCTTCTTGGAGCCAAAAATTCAAAATTGTAAATTATAAAATCCCTCTTTTGAATGTAGGTTTTAACCCCATATAGAAATTACCTGCATACTAATTCTAAAAATAGAAAATAAAACATAAAACATATATACACAAAGATTTTCCCCTAGATCCCAAAACAGGGACTACCAAATCGATTTTTCATTATATTAATTTCAATGTTACAATACATATATATACATGTTGAAGCATCCATAAACCCCAATCCATTAACCCTAGATTAGAACATAATCGTAGTTCCCTTGACCAGATCTAGAAAATACCATGGAAAGAAAACCATCATGCCCAAAACCATGTGCAAAATTCATGCACAAAACCATAGGTAGGTCCACCCACCCAATATAAGGTCCAAAAAAAATTATGCCCTGGACCTCGTGTAGGGGGCTACTGCCCCCCTGTTGTGCCTGACGTAATGTACAAGGGGCCTTCTGCAACGTACAAGGGGCTTTCTGCCCCCCCAAGATTGCGATAGTCATACAAAGAATATAACACACACCCAACATTCTCCCACTTGTTGTTTTCTTTCCACAGGGGACCACAGGAGAGAATAGTTCTTGGTCCAACCCTGCAATGCCCATTGTTTCTCTACACCAAGAGAACTTCTCAGTGCTCACAAACTTTGTTAATGCATATGCAGTATTCTTCAAAGTGTCCTTTACCAGAAATGCCTTTTTTTCCTCAACCATATCCCTCACAAAGTGATACTGAGCATCAATTTGATTTGTCTTTGAATGATAAACAGGTTTTTTTTGCCAAGAAAATTTCACTTTGGTTGTCGAAGTCTATCTGTATAGCTCATTGTACTAACCCCATACTTTAAAAAAATCTTTGCAACCAAATTGCTTCATTGCTTGCATGAGTGGCTTCCATGTATTCTACCTCTGTAGTTGAAAGTGCCACTACAGCCTGTCTCTTACTCATCCAACTAACTGTACCTCCAAATAGGTTAAACACATACCCACTTGTAGACATTCTCTGATCCAGATCTCTAACCCAATTTGTATTAACAAAGCTATGGATGTTAAAAACTCTTTCCAATGCTGGTCTTCCTTGGTATCACAAACCATAATCACTAGTGTCATGCAAACACCTGAAAACCCACTTCATTGTTGTCCAATGCTCCTTCCCTAGTTTTTAAATAAACCTACTCAATACTCCCACTGCATGTGATACAGTTATTGTCCTTGATGGCAACTCACTCAGATGAAAGATCAAGGTACAGTAGGTTAATAGCAAATAATTACAGATCAATCTACAAAGCATAAAGAAAGAGAGGTATACATAGGTTCACCTTGACCAAGTTGTGTATACATGCAGGTTCACTGACCACTAGTAGCGTATACGTACACACACACTTTCACAGAAGTAAAAGCGCGTATACTTTGGAAATCTAAGTTTTTGGTCTGAAGTAATTGGTTCATGGTATTTTGATTCATGGTATTGGTCCAAGGTATTTGGTCCGAGGTATTGACCCTAGGTATTTGGTCCAAGGTATTGGTCCTAAGTGGTTTTGGTCCATGGTATTAAGAAAGGCCTAAAACTATAAAACGAGGAGAAGATCATTAGGCCAAATTGTGCAAGTATCAAATATCTTATGTAGTGTGAGATCTAGTATGCAGGTTATCGGCTTATGGTGTTGTGCTTGATCTGAACCAGGGATGAACCTTAGTGATTGATGGTGGATAAGATCTAATGATGGATTGAGATCTTAAGGCGTGAAGTGGATTATCTTTATATGGTTTGATCATGTTTATCCTAGATCTATATACTGATGCATGCGTTGTTCTATAAATATTATGATCTGGGTGTAACTGAAGTCTGGAATAGCTGCAGAATTAATATTTGCAGATGTATACGTTAGTTGGCTTTGAGAAAAGTGTGTATACATGCATTTTCGACACATGGAAGTAGCGTATACCTTATAAAATATGTTTTAGTTGTTTCTGTTTACTGTTGCAGAGTTATGGGTTCCGGTTTGGGTTCTGGTTATTGCATTCTAGTGACAGTATTTTGAATGATCAGATTGATGGGTTGCCAAAGTGATTGATTGATTCGGTTATGGTTGGTTCAGAGAGTGATTGGTTGATGCAGATGTATTTGATGATTGAATTACAGTTATGATTTTGTTTATGGATCCAGCCTGAACATTTATGAAACGTGGTCCTTGGAGGAATAAGGAAGGTCGTAGCCTTCTGTAGGTCGCAGCCTACATACTAGTAAACATATCAGCTAGGACAAGAGTTATGGGGTTGTAGCTCCCTTCCAGGAGAAGCTGGAGAACAAGAGAAGGTTGTAACATTCTGCAGGTAGAAGCCTGCGTACTGGTATAAGTCTGCACCAGTACAAAATTGTAAACATATTTTATTATTAAAAGAAGACATAGACGACAGCAGCAGGTGGTTTTCACCCACATTGGGTTTCCACCTTATATCTTGGTGTTCATGTGTGTTGCTTATGCGTGATGCTTTATTTTGCTTTTACTACACTGTCTAATAAATCTATGATATACTGGCTAAAGTTCAATGCATGATAATTTGGGTAAATCAAAAGTTCTCTGCATATACGTTGGTTGCCTTAAGTACAGTCGCGTATACACACTAGTTCACTTAGCTAAAGTATCATATACAAATCTGTTTGGAAAATTAAATTATTGATCTGATAATACTGATTCACCCCCCCTCTCAGTATTATTTCCAACAATTGGTATCAGAGCAGGTCCTTCAGAAGAAGCTTGATGGCTTGAAGGGAGATCCATCACCATGGGTAATCAAGAAAGCATGGGATCCATCAAACCGCCAATCTTTGATGGGAACAGCTTTGTTTGTTGGAAGATAAGAACCACAACCTATCTACAATCACTTGGAACAGATGTTTGGGAAATCGTGGAAGGAGGATATATATTTCCATCAGCAATACCTACAGATACGACAGGTAAAAGGCAATATGAAACCAATGCTAGGGCTATCAATACATTATTGGGAAGTCTCTCACAATCAGAGTTTGTTAAATTTATGCAGCTCAAAGCAGCCAAAGAAATATGGGACAAAATCATTCTAAGCTACGAAGGAGACTCTCAGGTAAAATGTGCTAAACTGTAAACTCTCAGAATTCAATATGAAGCTCTTAAGATGCACAATGATGAAAGTATAGCTAGTTACTTCTTACGTATAGATGACGTTGTTAGTTGAATGAAGAATCTGGGTGAAGAGATAAAGGAAGCTACCTTAGTTGAGAAAGGTTTAAGCTCCTTGTCTGCTAAATTTGAATCAAAAGTATCTGCCATAAAAGAAAAACAGGATCTACAGACTATCATTATGACACAGCTTCACAAAATCTTAACTTCCTTTGAGATGAGAAAAGGAGGCCCATTAGATATGAGAGAAGCTGCATTTAAAGCTTCAACAAAAGGAAAGGAATAACTCAATGAATTAGGACATATTTCAGAAGAAGAAGATTAAGTAAACTTTGTCAAGAAGCTTCAACGGGGTTCCAGAAGATTTAGAGGTAAACTACCTTTCAAATGGTTTGCTTATGGTAGAGTCACTCATTATGCTGTCAAATGTCCTCATAAAGATAAATATGATAACGGGAAGGAATCTGCAAAATGGAATAGAAAACAAAGTATAAGTAAAAATATTTACTATACTCATGAAGATAGCGATGGTTTATCAAATAGTGATGAAGATGAAAATAGTAATGACTATAGACTTCTAATGGCTTATGAAGATTATTATTTTTGGGATGCTTTAGAAGAAGATGAACTTCATGAAGAAATCTCTAAAATCAAAATCTGTCTAGAAGAGAAGAATATGATTATAGATACCTTGACATACCAACTTGCTAAAAGAGAAAAACACAATGAAAAACTAGAATGTGAAATTGTGGGTCTAAGAAAGGATCTTGAGAAAACAAAATATCTCAATCTTAGATTTGCTAAAGGATCATAAACCTTAAATGAAATTATCAAAGTGCAGCATTCTCCTCTGATAAAGACGGGTCTTGGATATCCTAAAGAAGCATCTCAATCACAGAAGTCGTCAAACTCCACTAAAAGTTATCTTGATGCAGCAAAGAACAGTGAATAGTATGACAATCGTCAGCAAAGGCATAAAGCAGATCACCAAGTAAATCAGGCTCAATTTGCTTCAAGGATGAACAGAAGCCACAACCAACCTCAGGTAAATCATACTCAATTTTCTTCAAAGATGAATATCAATAGAAACTACAATCACTAGGTCAATAGATTCGATAATCGCAGGAACTTCTTTAATGGTCAATGTTTCTCATGTCATAATTTTGGACACAAAGCTACTCAATGTGTTTCTTACAAAACCATCATGAGTAGAGAAGTACAAAATCAAAGGAATGTGACAGGGATCAAGAAAAGTTCCTATAATAACTTTTCTCTTCTTGAAAATGAAATAGAATGCTCAATCTGTAACAACTTTGGCCATGAAGAATTTGAATGCAGGAGTAAATTTTGGCAAATATCTCAAAAGGAGAAAACTCCATTAAATCCCAAACTATGGAGAAAGAAAGAACCACTAACAGAAATATGTGGTATAGCCTTGTATGCAGAAGGACAAGAAAATGAGTGGTACATCGACAGTGGATGCTCAAAACACATCATAGGTGACAAAGAAAAAATTCACTCATATAATGCCTTAGAAAAGGAAAAGAATGTCTCATTTGGAATCGACACTCTTGTTGTCATAAAAGGTAAAGGATCTTTTTTCTTGAAAGAAAAGGTTAAAGCTGGGAATGTTATGTATGTAGACGGTCTAAAGCATAACCTATTGAGTACCAGTCAAATTTGTGATCAAGAAAATGAAGTGGTGTTTCGATCAAACGAATGTGTTGCTCGTGAGCTTGATATAGGAGAAACCGTGATCAAAGGTACAAGAACTCGAAACAACTTATACATACTCAAGGGAGGACAACAACAGTGTTATATAAGAAAAAATGATGAAAAGTGGTTATGGCACAGAAGATTGGGACATCTAAGATTTTCTCAAATAAGAAAAGCATGCAAATTCCAGGTTGTTCGTGATCTTCCAGATATCAGCATTCCTGAAAATACAATATGCAATCCATGTCAATTCGGTAAGCAAACCAGATCTCACTTCATTGAAAAAGAAGGGTCAGCTAGTAAGCCACTTTAACTTGTTCATACTGATTTATGTGGACCATCAAGGAAAAAGTCACCTTCTGGAGAAGAATACTTTATATTGTTCATTGATTATTTTTCCAGAATGTGCTGTATAGGTCTTCTAAAGCATAAATATGAAGCATTTGAAAAGTTCAAAGCCTTCAAAGCTTTGGTTGAAAATGAATCAAATCACAAAATCAAATGCCTCAGATATGATCGAGGAGGGGAATTTACCTTGGATGAATTCTTTGACTTTTGTGAACAACATGGAATAAAAAGGTCTAGTTCTCCACCACAAGGACTGCTCATCAAAATGGAGTGGTGGAAAGAATGAACATAACTGTTCAACAAATGGCTCGAGCTATGCTAAATGAATCTGGAACTCCTACAACTTTCTGGGGTGAAGCTGCATTTGCAGCCGTCACTATTCTCAACCAAACAAATGTTTGAGTAAACAACACTCAAACTCCACATGAACTTTGGTATGGTAGGACTCCCACTGTAAAATACTTTAAAGTTTTTGGAAGCAAATGCTACATCGAAAGGACCAATGAAAAACTTGGTAAGTTTGATCCCAGAGCAGATGAAGGTATTCTTCTTGGTTACTCTTCCTAAAGTAAAGGATATAAATTCTATAATAAAAGACTTGGGAAAATTATCAAAAGTATTGATTTTGTGGTTGATGAAGCATGCAAAAATCCAAAAGAAATAAAAAACAAAGATTATGACAATGAAGAAGATGGGGATTATTTTCCCACATTAAATCACACTGATTCTGAAGAAGAAACCAATGAAGCGCCAGAAGAAGCGATAATGGTAGAAGAAAAGACTCTATCCAGGTATGTTCAGAAAAATCATCCAGAAACTCAAATTTTAGGGGAAAATGAGGTAGGTGTACAGACTAGAATAACTATTACAAAAACCTCAAGCTATCTAGCATTACTATCCTCCACCCGACCTCAGAATCTAAATGAAGCATGCAAAGATGAATTTTGGGTCAAGGCCATGAATGAAGAACTTGAGCAAATTGGAAAGAATAATACTTGGGAATTAATTCCTAGACCTCATGATAAGAATATCATAGGAACTAAATGGATATTCAAAAACAATTTGAATGAAAATGGAGAAGCTATTAGAAACAAGGCTAGACTTGTTTGTAAAGGATATGCTCAACAAGAAGGTATATATTTTGAAGAAATTTTTGCACTTATTGCTATACTTGAAGCCATAAGGATGTTTCTTGCTCTTTCTAGTTTTCAGAAATTCAAAGTATACCAAATGGATGTAAAATCTGCCTTCCTTAATGGAGACTTAGAAGAAGAAGACTGTATTGAACAACCAGAAGGATTCATTCTTGGAAATGATGCAAAACTTGTATGCAGACTCAGAAAGGCTCTCTATGGTCTAAAACAAGCTCTAAGGGCCTGGTATTACAGTCTTGACAAATCTCTCAACCAACAGGGTTTTTCAAAGGGGTCAGCAGATAGAAATCTATATACAAAGATTGACACTGATAAATTGCTAATAATTGTTGTTTATGTTGATGATATAATTTTTGGTAGCAATGAAGAATCTATGAGTCAGAATTCTGCTTTAGTAATGTAGCAAGAATTTGAAATGTCCTTGCTTGGTGAGCTTAACTATTTTCTCGGTCTACAAGTTCAACAAAATAAATATGGTGTTTTTCTTTCACAAACCAAATATCTCAAACAGATATTGAAAAAGTACGCCATGGAAGATTTTAAACTAGTATGTACCCCAATGGTAACAGAATGCAATCTCAGCTCAAATTATGAATCAGCAGCAGTACATCAACCAACTTACAGATCCATGATTGGCAGTCTACTTGATCTAAAAGGTAACCGACCTGATATCATCCATGCAGTAGGAATAGTTGGAAGATTCCAAGCAAATCCAAAGGAATCACGCCTTCAGGTAGTCAAAATGACTTTCAAATATCTTAAAGGAACACAGAACTTTGGTTTATGGTATCTTAGAGATACAGATCTTACTCTTCATGCATATACAGATGCAGATTGGGAAAGAAGTGTTGATGATAGAAAAATCACTAGTGGTGGTGCATTCTATATGGGTTCCAGGTTAGTGTCTTGGTTTAGCAAGAAACAAAGTTCAATTGCATTATCTATAGCTAAAGTAGAATATGTGGCTGCTGCATCTTGTTGCACACAACTACTTTGGATGATGCAAACCTTGCAAGACATTCAGATCACATGTACTCCACCCATCTCCATTATATGTTATAATACAAGTGCCATCAGTATTTCAAAGAATCGAGTCATGCACTCCAAGACCAAGCACATACCCATCAAATATCATTTTCTACGTGAACAAGTGCTTGAAAAAATGGTCAAATTGGAGTATGTTCCCCCCAAAGAACATGTTGTTGATATATTCACTAAACCATTGCCCAGAGAGACATTTGAGTATCTCAGACAAAAGCTGGGAGTAGTTGTTGTATCATCCTACTGTTAAATCCTATTTTTCAGATAAATGTGGTTATACGCGAGTTTCATGAAGCATAGTCATGTACATATGCAGGTTTCTATGGGCACAGTCACGTATATGTTGGTTTGAGGAAAAGAAGTGGGCGAGACTCAGGAAAAAGGGGTCTGATATGGTTCTGTCAATTATTTGCTTTGTTTGATGATGGTTACAATCTACTGATAACATGTGGAAATATATTGGTCCTCATAAAGTTGTTGATAACTTGATGTATATATGATTGATGATGATGCTTTGATATTTCTTATTGATATATACAATAATCAGATCTAACAGTAAACATCTGGCACAGGTTCAGGGGGAGTATATGCTTCTAATAATGCATTGTTGGCATTATCTTAGAAGATCTTGGTACAGATCCACATAATTGTTTTGATTCAGGTGACTCTTTTGATGATGAGGTTGTTGATCCTGATGTTGTTGATGGTGCAGATTATATATGGTGTATGATAGTTATTGAGGACTATCATGGTCTTGTTGATGTCCTATTATAAATTTCATGCATATCATTTAATGTAAAGGTCATGAAAATACCTAATTTGTAACCCCACTATTCATGGGATGGATGATGTAATATTTCTTGTTTTTGTCATGTATAAGCAATTGGTATATCCCAACTTGGTTGGGTGGATGAGTCAAATTTGGTATATCCCCACTTGGTTGGGAGATGGATGTATGTATGAGTCATTAGTGATAGGAAGGTCATTGGTGATTTATATATTGAGTCATGTTATTCTTTTAGAAAATCTTTTTGTAGACTTTGCTTGTGCTCGGGGGAGCATGGACTCAATCATGGGAGCTCAATCAGTACACTTCAGCATATCAGAGAAATCAACATGTACTCAGGGGGAGCATGACCAGCATAATGTATGTTAGAAGGGGAGCATGACCCTTTGCCCTTGATGTCAATGGGGGAGAGTGACTTGGAGTTGTTGTTGCCATCAAGTCCAAAGGGGGATATTGTTGGCATTATGATACAGGTATTTTCCTTGACGGAAAATCATTCAGATGAAAGATCGTAATACAACAGGTTAACAACAAAAAATTATAGATCAGTCTACACAACATAAAGAAAGAGAGGTATACGGGGGTTCACCTTGACCAAGTTGCGTATACACGTAGGTTCACTGACCACAAGTAGCGTATACGTACACACTCACTTTCACATAAGGAAAAGTGCATATACCTTGGAAAACTAATTTTTTGGTCCGAAGTAATTGTCCATGGTATTTTGATCCATGGTATTGGTCCAAGGTGTTTGGTTTGAGGTATTGACCCTAGGTATTTGGTCCAAGGTATTGTTCCTAAGTGGTTTTGGTCCATGGTATTGAGAAAAGCCTAAAACTATAAAAGGAGGAGAAGATCATTAGGCCAAAGTGTGCAAGTATCGAATATCCGATGAAGTGTGAGATCTAGTATGCAGGTTATCGGCTTATGGTGTTGTGCTTGATCTGAACTAAGGATGAACCTTAGCGGTTGATGATGGATAAGATCTAATGATGGATCGAGATCTTAAGGCTTGAAATGAATTATCTTTACATGGTTTGATCATGTTTATTCTAGATCTGTATACTGACGCATGTGTTATTCTATAAATATTATGATCTGGGTGTAACTAAAGTCTGGAATAGCTACAGAATTAATATTTGCAGATGTATAAGGTGGTAGGCTTTGAGAAAAGCACGTATAAATGAAGTTTTGACACATGGAAGTAGTGCATACCTTATAAAATATGTTTCAATCATTTCTATTTACTGTTGTAGAGTTCTGGGTTCTGGTTACTGTATTCTGGTGACAGTATTTTGAATGATCAGATTGATGGGTTGTCAAAGTGATTGATTGATTCGGTTGTGGTTGGTTCAGAAAGTGATTGGTTGATGCAGATGTATTTGATGATTGAATTACAGTTATGATGTTGTTGATGGATCCAGTCTGAAAATTTATGAAACGTGGTCCTTGGAGGAAGAAAGAAGGTTGTAGCCTTCTGTAGGTTGCAGCCTATGTACTAGTAAACATATCAGCTAGTACAAGAGTTAGGGGGTTGTAGCTCCCTTCTAGTAGAAGCTGGAGAATGAGAGAAGGTTGTAACCTTATGTAGGTAGAAGCTTGCGTACTAGTATAATTCTAAACCAGTACAAAAATGTAAACAAATTTTCTTAGTATTAAAAGAAGACAGAGACGATAGCAGCAGGTGGTTTTCACCCACATTGGGTTTCCACCTTATATCTTGGTGTTCATGTGTGTTTCTTATCTGTGATGCTTTATTTTTCTTTTACTGCACTGTCTAATAAATCTCTGATATACTGGTTAAAGTTCAATGCATGATAATTTGGGTAAATCAAAAGTTCTCTACATATATGTTGGTTGTCTTAAGTACAATCGCTTATACATGCTAGTTCACTTAGCTAAAGTATCGTATACAAATATGTTTGGAAAATTAAATTATTGATTTGATAATACTAATTCACCCTCCCCTTAGTATTATTTCCAACAACAATGTCTGGTCTAGTACAAACCATTGCATACATCAGGCTACCGACTACACTTGCATATGCAACATGGGACATGTCCTCTTCTTCTTCTTGTGTCTTGGGACATTGTTCAACAGATAACTTGACACCTACATGAATATGAACCTTCACTACTTTACTATCCTGCATATTAAACCTCTGCAGTATTGTATCGACATACTTCCTTTGGTTTAACCAGAGCTTCCTCTTTGCCTAATCTCATTTAATTTCCATGCCAAAAATATAGTTTGCAAGACCAAGATATTTCTTGTTGAATTTGAAGGAAAATTGGGTCTTCAATTCCTATATAATTCATTTGTTATTTCAAATCAGAAACTTATCATCCACATACAAGACCAAATAAATAACATGGTCCCCAATTAATTTGAAATACATACAGTGATATTACACGCTTCTGGTGAAGCCAAGTCCTCGTATATATGTATCAATTTTTTGATACCACATCCTTGGTGAGTGTTTTAACCCATAGATACACTTTTGTAACCTACATACCAGTTCTTTCTCACCCTTCATCGCAAATCCTTCACGTTGCTTCATGTACATCTCTTCTTCTAGATCCGCATGAAGAAGTTTTGTCTTCACATCCATCTGTTCTACATCAAAATCAAAAGAAGCGACAACATATAAAAGTAATCTAATAGAAGCTACCTTGGCAACATGAGAAAAAATATCGTCAAAATCAATTCCGGGCACCTGGGAATAACCTTTTGCTACCAACCAATCTTTTTATTTCTCCACCTTTCCTTCCACATTCATCTTAAACGCCCATTTGCTCCCAATGGGTTTCCTTCCAGTATGCAACTCAACCAGATCCCAAGTCTCATTTTTGTGCAAAGATGCCATTTTATCAACCATGGCGTCTTTCTAGAGTTTTGCATCCTCTAAATCTATTGCTTCCCTGAAAGTACTGGGATCATCATCACTAATAAATAAAGAAAAATTTGAAATAAAAATAAATGGACTATACCTTTCTAGTTTCCTTCTTTCTCAAATTGATCTTGTCACAACTGTAGTTTGTGGCTCTTCATCTTCTGGTTCCTCTTCTGCTGTAGAGTTAGATTCCTCCTCCTTTAGCTCAAACTCTATCTTCTTAGGTTCCTTTGGTGGGACTTCATGTTTAATAAAAAATTTCACCTCTCTAAACACCACATCGCGACTATAGACAACATTCCTTGTTTCCAGGTTTTAAAGCTTATAAACTTTTAAACCATCCTTATACCCAATAAAGATACACCATTCATATTTACTATCCAACTTGGTTGTTTTTTCCTTTGGAACATGTACATATGCATCACAACCAAATAACCTCAGATGTGAAAGAGAGGGTTTCTTACCAGTCCATACCTCTTGTGGAGTCTTATCCTCCAACGTTGATGAAGGTGATATGTTGACCAAGTAACATGCAGTCTCCACTGCCTCTGCCCAGAATTCTTGTCCTAACCCGCCATCACTGAGCATGCTTCCTTCCTTTTCCATCAACGTCATGTTCATTTTGTCTGCAACTCCATTTTGTTGAGGCATGTATGGAGTATTTTTATGTCATGCTATACCACACTTTTTACAAAATTCTTCAAATTCCTTCTTGTAAAACTCTCCACCATTATCTGTCCTCAACACATTTATCTTATTCTTTGTCTGGTTTTCCACCATAGCCTTAAATTCTTAAAACCTGTCAAAGATTTTAGATTTCTTCCTAAGGAAATATATCCATGTAATCCTTGAGAAATCATCTATAAATGATACATACTACACATAATTACCCAGTGATGGAACCAACACAAGTTCAAACACATCACTATGCGCAAGCTCTAATATATGTTTCACCCTCTTAGCACCAGAGGGGAAGCTCACCCGATTCTTCTTCCCATATACACATTTTTCATAGAAATCAAAATCCATAGAGAAATTAGACATACCTTTTACCATACCATTACCATGAAGTATTCGAAGGGCATTATCTCCAATATGTCCAAGCCTTTGATGGCATAGCATGGTATTTTCTCTAGAGACCAATATATTTTATGCTCTACTTTCAGGAACCACAAAATTTTTGCACTCATCCATAACATTGCTACCCTTAAGCTTGTACAAATTTCCAATCCTAACTCCCTACATCAATACCAGTGCTCCCTGAATCATCTTGCAGGTCTCTTTCTCGAACATTGTTTTTACACCTGCATCATCTAGCTTGCTAATAGAAATTAGATTTTTGGCCAATGCAAGAATATGAAGAACACCTGGAAGTGTTATAATCCTTCCACCTTGCAACTTCAACTTGAATTTTTCACAACTGACGATTCTAGGCTTCCTGTCATCCCCCAAGAAGACATCACCACCATCATATTTATCATACTCGCAGAACCACTCCCTATGAGGAGTGAAGTGGAAGGATGCACCTGATTCAATTAACCATGCCTAATGATATATATGTGTACTTGAAGAAGAAGCCAAGTACACATCTGCACCATCATCTGAGGTGGTTTTTGCCTCTACAAAAGGAGCATCATCAAATCTCTTCCTTTATCAGGAGCTTTAGATCTATAATCCTATTTGAAGTGCCCTTCCTTTCCGCATTTGCATCACACCTTTACAAGTTTTCTAGGAGATTTATATCCCCCACTTGAGGACTTATTTTTTTTTTCTGGCCCTCCATATTTTTCCATCTCATCTCCTCCAAAAATAGTGATGAGACTATTTCATCAAATTGCAAGGAAGTTGCATTGCTACCTATTGTAACAAATAGACTATCCCACGAATTTGGTAGAGAACACAACAAACCGATGCACTTATCTTCATTTGAAATTTTAATATCAATAGATAACAATTGGATTACCACAATATTAAGGGCATTTAGATGCTCCGTCACCAAGTCTCCATCCTTCATCCTCAGGTTATACAACTTTTCCCGTAGGAAAATTTTATATAGAAGAGACTTAGATTGGTACAAAGACCCTAAATTTTTCCACAAATCCTTCGATGAAGCTTCCCTTGATACATTCAACAATACTGAATCTAAGACACACAATTGCATTGTGCTTTTTAACTTCCGATCCAACTTCTTCGAGTCTTCATCGGACATTGTCATTGGTTTAGTACCCAGATCTACCATGATCCAATGATCTTTATCCACTAGTAGATCCTCCATCTTGAGTTTCCACACCTCAAAACTCTGACCATTAAATTTATCAATCTCTATCTTTCCACTACTCGCCATCTTCTTTCACGACAAGAATCGATCCTGCAGATCTCCCACTCAATAGGGTCTACCACAGGCCCGAGAAAAAACCCTCAACATCAAAGGCATCCCCTTGAAGCCGAAACAAATTTGATACCAAATGTAGGTTCTAACCCCATACAAAAATTACCTACATAAGAATTCTAAACATAGAAAATAAACAATAGCGAGAGCATAAAACATAAAACAAATATACACAAAGATTTCCGCGGGATCCCAAAACCAGGATTGCCATATTGATTTTTCATTATATTCCTTTCAATGTTACAATACATATATATACATGCCAAAGCATCCATAAACCCCAATCCATTAATCCTGGATTAGAACATAAAAGTAGTTCCCTTGAAAGGATCTACAAAATACAATTAACAGAAAGCCATCATGCCCAAAACGATGTGCCAAGTCCATGCATAAAACCATAAGCAAGTTCGCCCACCTAATATAGTGTCCAAAAAAAAAATTCCAAGGGCACTGTTGCCCTCCCTGCTGCACCTAACACAATGTACAAGAGGGGCTTCCGCCCCCCTATGACCTCCCCGCATGTGGGGTATTCATGGAAAGAATATAACACACACCCAACTTTGAAACCGACATGAAAAACATACTTTTTATTTATTATTACATATAATTTGGAGGGTTATATCATTAATTATGAATACTGACCATAACTACAAAATTCAACACTCCCTCTCACCGTGAGAGGAATTCTCAACAATCCAAGCTTGTCCCTAAAATATTAAAACTTTGCTATGGATAGAGGCTTTGTGAGAATGTTGCCTATCTACTCATCTATCCTGAAAGTTCCTAAAAATCATTCCTTTCTTTCATGAAGGTTCTAGATTTATCCACTTTTCCTTAGGTACATGAATGTAAATTAGACATCTAAAAATCCTCAAGTTCCCGATCTCTAGTTTCTTGCATGTGAATGCTTCTTTAGGAGTCCTATTTTCCAAGGTTTGTTGAGGACTTCTGTTTTGAACATATATTGCTATTATGGATGCTTCTCCCCATAAGAACATGGGAAAATATTGAACATGAGTCATTTCCTTAACAACTTATTCAATAGACATGTTCTTTCTTTCAACAACTCCATTTTGCTAGGGGTTGTAAGGGACTATCAATTCCCTCTCAATCCCAACTTATTTACAAAAGGCAATGATTTCCTTGGAAGTGTATTCTCTTCCATTATTTGATCTCAGAGTCTTGATTTTTTCTTTGGTATTGAGTGCTCTACATAGGATTTTAACTCTTGAAATTTGTTGAAGAATTCATCCTTGGCCTTGAAGAAGTAGATCCATGTCTTTCATGAGAAATCATCATGAAAATTTCATAGTACAAAAATACACCTAGAGATGATATAGACATTGGACAACTCAAATTAGAATGGATTGTATCTAAGATTTCCTTGGAAATACTATCACTACTTGGAAAATATCCCTTAATGTTCTTACCTACAAAACAACCTTTGCATGCTTCCTCGTGTTCTACCTAGAGCTCTATATACTGGTCACAATGTTCCTCAATGCTAGGAAAGCCTTGTATTGTATGTGAGCATATCTTCTATTCCATAATTCACACAAATCAGTTCTATTATGCACTAATTCTAGAGTTGGCCATCCTATAAGTCTATACAAACACTCGTTCATAGACTCCAATTACTTTAGCATAATCTATACTTGAGCCTTTGGTCCATACAAGGACTTGACCATCAACAAATGTTATTCTATATCCTTTATCTTCCAAATATGAAGTAGAAACCAATTTTTTTTTCAAACCCAGTATAGTATCTCATTTAGATGAATATTTCCACATGGCTCTAGTTTGAAATATGTTAACCCAACACCTTTAGCCACATATTCGTTGTTGTCTCCAAGTTCCATTTTCTGTTTTTATTTCTTCTCCACCAATTTTGTGAGACTATCATGATCTCTTGTCATATTTCTAGATGCACCACTATATATCAACCTCATGTCATTGATGTCAATAATAATACCTGTAGGTGAAGAAAAGAAGAAATAATATGTATCACCTATACTCTCATTCTTGAGTTTATTTTGATGTGGAAATTAATTATCCATTTTTGTTGTTGAAGCATGTTTCTTTCATTTCCTCTTTCTATTATCCATTCCTTCGAGACATTGGTTTTTGTAGTGACCAAATTTGTTACAATGATAACATTGAATTTTAGACATATATTTCTTTTCTTGAGGAGTATGTCTTCTACCTACATTTCTTCTTTGGAAGTGAAACTTCTTCCTTCCTCCAACATTCTTGTGTTGAAAATGCTTGGGAGTCATTATCTTGAGGTATTTGAATATTTCCTTTTTGATATAACTCTAGATTCTTTTTTATTGAATGAGGTCCATAGTTCCTCAAGACTTGTAATTTCTTTGCTACAAAAAATACTAGATGAAAATGAGTCCCATGATTCAAGAAACCCATTAATAGGAGTCACTTATTTTGATCCAAAAATAATTTCTCTAGTGGATTGAAGTTAATCTCTTAAATGATTTGTCCTTGTAAATTAAGAGGCTATAATGTTTTTCCTAGATATTTGAATGTGATGAAGTTTATTCCTTAAGGACATTTTCTCCTAGACATTTAAATGTGATGAAGTTGATTCCTCAAGGAAATTTTCTTTCCAATGTTGTCGATATAATATAATCCTACTAGGACATCATAAACTTGCTTTGAATATTGCAATTCTGAGAGAAATGAAAATAAGTGATCTTTGATGGATTCAATAAGAATCCTTTGTGCCTTTAATTCAACCTTTCTGTACTTAAATTTTCCTTCATCATCCTCTAGTTCAGACACCTTATCTCTTACATATTATAATACATCATTTTATTCAAGAACAAAATTGATTCCTTGAAGATTGATGTACCTTATATCTTGTTTCCTTTGTTACAAGAGGGATCCATGTGCTCAGAACTATTGGACATAGATATAACTTTAGAAAAGGAGAGTCTTCTACTTCAAAGAGAGAGAGAGAGAGAGAGAGAGAGAGAGAGAGAGTCTTTAAGGATTGATCTCAGTTTCCTTTCTTCACCAAAGATTTAATACCATGTTGATTTTTCAAGTGTAATAGATACAAACAGTAATTTTCATAACTAATAATTACTTCCAATGATATATATATATATATATATATATATATATATATATATATATATATATATATATATATATATATATATCTTTATCACTTCCATTTAATCATTAAGAAATTATACTTCGTAAATTCATCCATAAAAAGAAATAGGGTAGTAGATGTCACAATGAAACAGTGATGCATAAAGATAATACAAGATTTACCTTGGGAAAACCCACTTGGGGGGAAAACCCGTAAACCTTTTCCTTAGAGAAATTATTCAATTCAACAAGAGATATATATAATCCTTCTAATAAAAAATAAGTCAAACTGACCAACAACAAATCCCTAGTCAAACTTGGATGAATTGTCTTCTTATCAAGTCAAACTTCTTCCCAAAGAGTTCAGCCAAGTGTGATATGCTAGGGCTGAATTTCGATCTTCTTCTGCACCTACAAATTATCGACCTACTGCCCATTGATATGTCCAGAAACTCATCCTATATTCCACACATGCGAGGTCAACACGAAGAGAAATTTTCCACACATGCAAGGTCAAACAAAGATAAAAATTATGCTTGGATTATTTGATCAATTTCTTCCTTCTTATCTTGTGTCTCCTTCATGTAGAGGAGAAAAATATATTATCTATTGTGTGATACCTAAATTGTGTCTAGAGGAGGAGAATGAGTTCCCTATTTATAGTCTCCTGGGAGGCTGAATGGGTGAATCTACAAGTTGGGATGACTTGAACGCTTGGACGACCGACTTAATCTTCTTGGAGTTGAAAATTCGAATTTCAAAATTCCCTCTTCTGAAATCAACATGCAAAACATGATTTGTATTTATTATTACATATATCTTGGAGTGATAAATCATTAATTATGAAGACTGACCATAGTTAAAAAAAATATACATGAACAAATCATCTTCCAGTGCTATTTCTTCCACTGGTAGGTTTTTCCATTTGATGAGGTGCTCAGTAATTTCTCAATTTCTTGGCTACTTAGTCCTTATTTCTAAGTGTGTTTTTTGTTTTAGTATTATTTTCCCTTATTCATTAATCTTAGTCCTTGTTTCCATGAGTGTTTCTAGTTTTTTTATTATTTTTCCTTCTTCCTTAATCTTTGGTAGAATAGTTTGTACTAGGATCTTGTCACTAATTACATTCCTTCAGCAAGAAACATGAAAAAGAAGATGTACATGTGAAGATGGAGGTGACTCCAATTTGTAAGTCATACTTCCAATCCTTTGCAACACCTTACAGGGGCCATAATACCTCAATGCTAATTTATTATACTTATTTTTTTGCTTAAGGGACATTTGTTTATATGGTTGTAGTATCACAAATACCCAATCCCCAACTTCAAATTCTCATTCATTATGATTTTGATCTACTGCTTGTTTCATCCCACTTTGTGCGATAGCCAAGTTGTCCTTTGATAGTTTAAGAACCTCTTGTTAGTTTTGTATGTAGCCCTTTCCTCATTGATTCTTCATAGTCCTTTTCAAGGGTGATGTGATGTATGGAGGATGATATCCATAAAGTTCCATAAATGGTGAATTTTTTTATGAGGTATGGAAGGATGTGTTGTACCACCATTCTTCCAAAGGAAACCATTTTATTAATTTTGTCTATTTATCATATACAAAGAAATGTAGTTGTCCTTCTAAACATTTACTTATAGTTTCAATTTTCCCATCAAATTGTGGATGGTAAGATGTCAAACTATGAGACAATTGATTACCCAAATAAGAAAATAATTTAGTCCAACATTTTCTAATGAAATTCCATTGAAATTCAAGTCTTTGTCACTTACAATAATCTTTGGTATTCCATGTAGGTTTTGAATTGTTTCCATCCATGTCTCTACCATTCTAGTTGCTTTAAAAGGATGAGAAATAGAGAAAATCATACTTTGTAACTCCATATACTGCTACCACAATGACACTCTTTCCTTCATATTTGCGTAAAACTATAATAAAATCCATTGAAACTTCTTCCCAACATTGTCTTGGTATGACCAATGGATGAAGGAGCCCTAGGGCATTGATTGTCTTTCCCTTAGTTTGTTGGTATACCATACATTTCATCACAAAATTTTGCACATATGCTTTAATACCTTCCCGAGAAAAGTATTTCTTGATCCTATGGTATGTCTTAAAGAACCCTGAATGTCCTCCTACAGGAGAAGTGTGTAATTTCAGAAGGACTTTCTGTTTGAATTGAGAATTCTTACATAAATATAAGCGATCATGATACCATAACGAATCATTTTTCCACATAAAATTTTCTATTGCATCGGGGTCCTCTTGTAGTTGTTGAATGATCTTGCGTGCCTTCTCATCTTGCTCCAATTCTATCCTTGCTTCTTCCACCCTATTAAATTATGGAATGGAAATACCACATAGTAAACCATTTGTGTCTCCTTCTTTCCTTGAGAGTGCATCTACCACAATATTTTGTTTTCCCCTTTTGTAGATAATTTCAAATTCATACCCCTAGTATATTTATGAATCATTTTTGTTTTCTCTTTTGAAGATAGTATTTGCTCCAAGAAGTACTTCAGATTATCATAATTTGTTTTTACCTTAGTGTTTCCTATTAGGTATGTACACCATTTCTTAATTGCATGTAGTATGACCAACACTTTTTTTTCATAGATGGGCAGTGAGTATGTTCTTTCCATTAATGTTAGATCTAAGACTTATGTGATCCATAATGTAGATATCAGTCAAAGGCATCAAAACTACATCAATGCCATGGTCAAAGGCATCACAAACCACATTGGAGGTTTTTGTGAATTCAGGGGTCGCAAAGATGAGAGTTGTACACATAGCCTCATAAAGCTCTTCGAAAACTTTAGTTTCTTATTTACTTGTATAATGTGCCACATACCCAATCCTTCAAATGTAATCCTGAAAGTTTTACCACAGATATTTTTGTATGTCTCCTAAAATCCTTGAATATTTCATAGCCTAAAAGTTCTAGAAAAGAAGATATAGAAAAATAACTAGCTGACTTGTTTAAATTTTATTCCAGTATTATTTACAAACCTTAACTTTCATAAGATATAACTCCAAAAATATAACACACCAAATTTTGAAATTTGAACCAGATGTTCCGAGATATTGCTCCTTAACATAATCCAGGTTTCATAGTTTGAAATCTCCTAAAAAAAAGTTATTCCAAAAAATTCAAACTAACTTATTTGAAGAGCATTCAAAAATCTTAAATTCCATAAAACATATATTCTAAATTATAGTAAACCAATATTTGAAATTTAAAATAAATGTATCGATATTTATAGTTTACATGGTCCAAATTTCACTTGAGATTTTGTTTCATTAAAAGATTCAAAAAACCATTGTTTTTTATATACTAATAATTTGAACTAGTTATGTGAAAACATTACATCCATCATCAATAGTATCACATAACATCCATCATCAATAGATACTATTAGTACTAGATTTTTAGATATTTATATATAAAATATTACACTCAATAATAAAGTGGATAAAATATTTGATAAAGTGGATGAATTATTTCTTTTATTTATAGATATTATGTTTCTAAAATTTAAACTTGTCATTTTAATCATCATTTTATTTTTAACTTCATTTTATATAATTTGTGAAATAAAAAATGTTTTATTTATAAGATTTTTTTTTTTCAAATCAACTTGATTTGGTTTATAAATAGGTCTCAAACCTTTCCTTTTTGTTATTTATTTCATTAATTCTTTGAACTATTTATTTATAATCTTTGTTTTACAGTTATTAACAAATAATCGTAAAAACATACTAATAAATAATTAAATATTTTATAGTTTTTTAATTTCACATATTACTTAAGATTTATTTTGAACTTATTTTTATTATGTGTTGTTGCATAATATTATTTTCTAGAATTTTCTTTCGGTTTTTATAGCTTTTTCTTTTATCTTAATGCACTAACATGTCAATTTCATATTATTTTAAAGATTATTTTTGGTTTTTAACCTCTTTTTTAAATTATTTTTTTTAACTTTTTATGGTTGAATTTAAGTCTCTGTGATCCATATTAAGAAAATATTATAATGTGATTTCGGTGGAAAATTTTTCTCATTAAACTTTTTAAATAATTAATTTTTTCTTTTGTTTAGTCTCCGGGATGATTTTCAATTTGATATTTTTTCCTTTTAACCAAATAAAAGTTTTTTAATTATTATTAGTTATTTTATATAAATGATTTTAAAATATTATTAATTATTGAGAAGTTTTTTAATTATTATTAATTATTTTATATAAATGATTTTAAAATATCATTAATTATTGAGCTAAGAGGCTTATTCTACAACCCATTAAGAGGGGATGTGTAAGTTTGTGAATGTTGGCTATAATGAGAGGCTCATTTTACAACGAGTATGTGGGGATGTGTAAGTTTGTCCATCCGTCCATACCCTTTGAACAAAAAATTATGTTCTAAATAGAAAAATAATGTCAGCTATAGTTAAAAAAATTCGTTGTAAAATAATTAGAAGTAAAAAAAAGTGTGAATCAGAGGCATAATTTTATACTTTTGAAAAATAGCACATTATATTTTACGCTATAAAAAAATTGCACTTATAATATTTTATGCTGTAAAAAAATTACACTTAAAAAAAATTAATCCCTCTTAACTCATTAAATCTATACTTAAAATGAATCTATATCATTTAAAACATATTTTATAATATTGTAATAATACTAACTTTATCATTACATTGCTCATAATTAAATAAATATTCATTACTAATCTCCTATCCTTAGCTAAATATGCACAATCCCATCCTCAATTCAAAGTTACTACAAATATTAGCATTGTTAAAAAATCATGATACTCATTTTGGTATTGTCAACTTCTTGGATCACTCATCAGATCAGATTGGTGATGAATTCCAACAATTTAACTAACTGAAATGACTCAACCTCTGAGATATACAAACCAACATGAGCATGACATATATTATTACAGTGACCTACCTTCATTCTTTTAGTATAGTCAGTATTGCTCCTAGATTAATATATTTGAGGAACAACAAACAAACATGACATCCCATTATTGTTATCATAGATAACTTCTTGCATATAGAATTTGATATCTGCATATGATAACTGCATCATTAACAATTATGTTACTCAGAGTAGCAGCATAAACTAACTGTTTTATTTTCCTATTATATTATATTATGCAAGAAAGGCCTGACATACATACATACATCTACATGCAAGGAAATGATGATATGCAAGAAATGTCTGACATCCATACATACATCTACATGCGAGGAAATGATGATAGTTAGATAGAGGATTGGTTGAGAGAAAGAAGTTTGCTAGTGATGCTGATCGTTAAAGAGATGAGAGGGCAAGCGCAGTGAGGGGATTGCAATTAATGGAGAAGCTCTCTGCAGGGTGATTCCAAACCTCTCACTCATGTCCATGGTATCTGTTGTGATGCCATCCGGGAGAGACCAGTTGAATGAGTGGAGGAGAGAAGCCGTGACCACGTGAACCATCCGATGAGCCAGAGGAAGCCCAGGGCAAATTCTTCTTCCTGCTCCAAACGGAATCAGTTCGAAGTTTTGCCCCCTGTATTCCATCTCAGACTCCACAAATCTCTCAGGCTTGAACTTTGTGGGTTCATCCCAGATGGTTGGGTCTCTTCCTATGGCCCAAGCATTTACCAGCACCTGAGTGTCCTTGGGTATCATGTACCCTGCTACTTCACAACTGCTCTCTGCTCTGTGAGGGATCAGCAGAGGCGCTGGCGGGTGCAAACGAAACGTTTCTTTCACAACTGCATGAAGATAAGGCAGGCGATCGATGTCAGTTTCTTCAACTCTTCTACCTGTCCCGATTACTTCATCCAATTCTGCTTGAGCTTTCTTCATTATGCGAGGATTTCGAATTGCCTCTGCCATTGCCCATTCAATTGTGGCACTGCTCGTTTCACTACCCGCCACGAACATGTCCTGCACATCAAGAATTTCAGCAAATTGAGTCTGACCTGATAAAATTTGAAAATCTCTTTTAAACCATTAGACAAATAGGTTTCAGTATTGAAGAATTAGACTTACATATAGAAAGGGGATAATGTCTTTCTTGGTGAAAGTTTCTCCGCTCTCGCTTCTGTATTCAAGTAAAATGTCCAGAAAGTCTTTTGCCTTGCCACCGCTGTCATCAGTTCTGCCCTCTCTTCTACTCTGGAGGCGAGCCTCTACGGATCGATCCAGCAGCTCAAATACAATGGCAATATTCTTGCTTACATCGCGGCTCACCCCCTGAGGGTCCAAAATTCGGAGAAAGGGAAAGTAGTCAGCCAGGTTCGGCTTTCCCCCAATTACCATCATTTTGGTGACCGTTTCTTTGAATTCTTCAGCGGCCTGAGAGTCCCGTCCGAACATATTTTGAGAAAAAATCAAGTTGCCCAACAGATTCAGACTGGTAAGAAACGCAGTGTGCCCAAGATTCACCCCCTTCGCCTTTATAGAATCCTCAAAAATGGATTGAATGGTGGAAAAGACCTGATCTCTTCTGAGATGCTGCAAGGCCTCCAGTCTCTTCACACTAAACAGCTCGGTGTTGCAGAATTTTCGAAGCATACGCCACCGAGGCCCGCAGTTGTTCCATACCAAAGAAGTGTCGCTGTAGGAGAGGCACTTGGCCGCTTCTATAACAGTGCGTCCAGAAAAGATCTGGTCATGGTTCTTCAATACTTCCTTGGCCATGGCCGGAGATGAAACCACAACTGTGGTTCTCATTCCGAGTTGAAGGGTCATCAGAGGACCGTATTTTGCAGCAAGGCGATACATAGACTCGTTGGGCTTCCCCCCGAGCTGGAGAAGATTCCCAACAATGGGCCATCCGGGAGGCCCTGGAGGCAGCTTGCCTGCGCCCTTTCTTGACATATTAATGACCTTTAAAACCAACCATAATGTCATGAAAATCATGACATAGTACCAGAAACCACTAATTTCCTCCATCGCTCAAGTGCTCTCCAGCAAAACCCAAAAACACAATGGGGTTTAGACTTCGGAGAAATCACGAGACTGTGTTTGACCATATACAAACATATCTATATGGTATATATAACAAGTTTCGGAAACTTACAATTCATGGTGACGTGATCAGCAGGTATGGGATCTCAAAAAGGAGCGTGCTCAGACTTGAAAAGCCACCATTTCTGACTCTTTTTTTTTTGACAGATTTATTTTGAAGTCAAGGGCTGGGATTAATTTCTCTTTGGTTTCCTAAGAATCTGATCACTAACCTATTATTTGGTCATTTTTAGAATGTGTCCTAAACTATTATTGTCATTTTTCCTGTGTGTGGATCACAATTCATAAACTGTTTTTCTTCTTTTTCCTATATGAGGATCACCGTTCCTAAACTATTTTTTCCTTATAAAAATTATAGATTCATTTTGAAGTAGAGGGTTAGATATGGGTGGCAATATTTGTAAATTATTTTATTTATTTTTATAAAAATTATAGATTTATTTTGAAGTCGAGGGTTAGATAGGGGTGGCACTATTGTAAATAAATTCTAACTATTAAAATTTTAGAAGTTAGAATTCGTGATAAGACACTTTCATATTATTTATATTTTTTTTTCTTAAATATTTCAAGTTTAATATGAAGTTAAAATTGGTGATAAGACTTACTTTCATATTATTTAACGATGAACCACACTGATGTAAGGCCTTCGCTACTCGGGCAGGCGTGCACGACGAGCGGGCGGTCAACGCGACTCGGGCAGGCGTGCACGACGAGCGAGCGAACAATATGCGACGGTCCTCCGGATATGCGACGTTAAAGTGCGACATTAGGAGCGCACATAAAAATGACTAAGTGTCATTTTGAGCGAGTTTATACCTTGGCTTGAGAAGCTTTGCACATGGCAAGGCCGACATACATTATGGGAGATTGTATGGGCGTATTGGCATGAGTTTGGGGTCGGCCTTAAAGGCATGCACACCCCATACGTTCACCTTACCTTGTGTATATATGGAAAGGACGCAAGGATCATTTGGACATTCACTCAACAAGCTCGCACTTCCTCTACGCATTGGACAGGGGTAAAACAAGTGCGCAGAAAAGAGGAGTGCGCATATCTCATGCGCTCCTCTTGTGAAAGGTGCAGATTTACCGGAAGTCATTCGTGGGGTGTTCAAGGTGCGGTTTGAGGCAGATTGTGCAGGACTTGAAGGTGGAGTTCTTGGTGTCTCGGGTGAGCACCCTCCTACCGTAAGAAGTTAGTACATGTATTGTAAAGGCTGTCTATGCCTTGATTGTAAATTATCCTAAGTGTTGGCTTGAAGTTGTCAAGCACACTTGTATTGTATTACTGAAGAAAGACTGATTATAATATATTGTTGGGCAGACTTTCCGGGAGTTTCCCCTCCCTTTATACTTGTGTGCAATTGTTATTGTTCTTGGTTAATTGCATTTGGATAATGAATGAGTATGGGTTTCATTAAGTATAAAGGATAAATGCATTTTACTTGGTTGCGAAACACAAACTAAGTAAGGACAAATGAATTAGGCGTAGTCCATGTGCACGAGTATTGTTAAAAAGAAAGTGTTCGGTGGTGCCGCACCTCGCCGGCACGGTGAAAGACCACCGTAGGCTTGGGGGCGTGACAGTTGGTATCGGAGCTCGGCTGATCCGTGTATTGAAGCTGCTACACAACTTCACCAAAGTGAAGTTGGTATCAGAGCAAGGTTTGCTCGTGAAGGTTTGAAGCTGATACACAACTTGACAGTTGGTATCAGAGCTCGGCTAATCCGTGTATTGAAGCTGCTACACAACTTCACCGAAGTGAAGTTGGTATCAGAGCAAGGCTTGCTCGTGTTCAGGTTGATATTTGAACAAGGTTGCTCGTGACAGTAGAAGCAGGTACTTGCAGGTGAAGGAAGTCATTTCACACGAAGTGGAACAAGGGCTGGTTCACGGTTGCAAGGAACTTGGTGAAGCTGGTAAAGTTTGGAACCGGGTGTCGTAGCATTGGGCAGGCGGTACTACGTGCTGATCATATGATTTGGGCACTTGTCAGATGGGCAAGTGGGACTGCGTGTGGGCAGGTATACACGGTTTGGGCATCTGTGGACCAAACGAAGTACGAACCGGGGAAGACGAAGTACAAGGCATGGCAAGTTTGGGAGAAGGTGAAGGGAAGCTCTTGCTTACCTTATACAGGTTGAAAAGGTTGAAGGAAGAGAATCCCCGGATCCGAGATAAGCTTGAAGTCTTGGAAAAGAATGTTGAAGGAGAGCTTCTTCAACTTGGTTGGACAATGGAGCAAGGTAAAATTGCAGATTATGCTATCAAGGAAGAGGAAGTGATGATGATTGAAGATGTTGCAGACATGACCATGATGGAAGTCGAGCTTGAGAATGATCAATTTGGACCAGGATCATACAGTTTGTGGACATGGACAGATGGAGATACTCACATGGAAGAACATCATGATGATGAAGACATGATGGAGGATGGACTTGAGGCTGATCAAGTTGAGCCAGGATCATGCAGTCTGTGAGCATGGAGGGGTGAGGACACTCACATGGAAGAACCTCATGATGATGAAGACATGATGGAGGATGAACTTGAGGCTGATCAACCTGGACCAGGATCGTGCAGTTTGTCAACATTTGTGGATGAGGTCACTCACATGGAGGAGCCTCATGATGATGAACAAGGATTGTTGATTGTTGCAGGACTTGTTGGGGTTGTTTGTGACCTTATGGTAGAAGGTACAAAGGCCCGTGACAAGGGTGGAACTTGATGATCATTGTGGAGGATTGGGTCATGCTTTAGCCATATGGAGAATTGGCTAAGTGCCCGGCATGACTCATGGACAGGTTGAGGAGGGCACACATTTGATGATGCTTGGGTGGACTTCTCATGGCCGAGACAAAGAGATAGTCTTGGTGGAACCTTCAGTGGGGGAGCTATGATGGAAGGGACTTATGATGATGATATGGTTGGGTGACCGAGTTCACTAAACCGAAAATTGCAGACTTGGATGAGGGTGACCGACTGTTGTGATGGGTCTACTTGGTTGGACTACTTGGACAACATAGTCATGGACATCAGGTTGGAGACATGGAGCATGGCCGTCTTATGTAGGGACATTATGTGGGAGCACTTGTAGAGGTGTCATGGACATCCAAGGAGGAGTGCCAAGGCAGGACTGTTGTGCAGATGGATTTGCTAGTGCGACATGGAGATTTATTACTTATGAGCCTATGGAGAGGTTGTACACTCTTGTGCAACAAGACCATGGACTTGGATGGAGTTGTGAGCGGACTATGGAGCATTCCTACTACATGAAGAGCTGAGGCATCTTGCAGGGACCTTTGGACCGAGACTTGTATGCTTGCTAGAGTGTTGGTTAGGGATGACTTATGGAGCTCATGATGACATGAGATTGTTGTGACTTTTGGGGACTTCATACTTGGTGGACTTAGAGGATTTGATGCATTGAGGATCTGAGGCCAGGGACTTTGATGCAGTATGGGATGCATACTTTCAAAGTACATATGTGGGCATGGCTTGAAAGAGTGACTTGATGTGGAGGATCGATATGAGACACTTTGGAGTGGTGGAGTTACGATGATGATGATGCCTTGGTGGCTACACTTTGGGCATGAGTTGAGCCGAGACTCAACTACCTTTTACATGAGAGCTTATTGATCTATGATCATGAGCAGCACATGGATAGATGAGGCAGGTGTATACTTGTTTCTATGGAGACTTGAGGATTGACACATTGCAGATGTGATGGAGGTAGCTTCATGGACTTGGATGTGGCATACCGAGAGTTGGATTTTGATGAGATGGTCTCTTCATATGGAGGAGATACACATATGGATGATGTTGGGATAGATGTGGCTGATTTCATGTAGCACATTGACACCAAACATCATGGACAGCATGTTGCAGATGAGATGAGGACTACTTCATGGACCTGAGCATGGCTTACACTTATATGGAGATGGATTCTTGATCGAGTTCAGGATGTGACAGGATGCTTTGAGGAACGACTGATGGTGACATGAGGATGTGCATTCTCATGGTTTGGGCGTGATAGTTGGATTAGCTACCCAACTAGTTCAGGCATGAGGGCCAGCAGTGTGCAGAGATGTGTTAGCATTGTGTTGGAGTATCATGGCAGCAGTTCACATGAGGACGACACATGATGAGGTCGACACGATATGTTGCAGTGAGCAGGCAGCTTGGATGAAGGGACCAGCCTTCCACGATGGAGCAGCATGTGGAGATTGTAACAGGGTGGTCAATGATCATGGACATCTGATATATGACATACATTAGTATGGAGTATCTTGGTGACAGTTAGTTACTAAGATGAGACATGGTGGAGATGGAGTCCTACATATGTTGCAGGGATGTTTTGCCTTATATGGGGGAGTCGACATCATGGATATTGATCTTGGTGGATGGCTACCGAGATGGTATGTTGTCGAGGACGACAACGATTTCAGGTGGAGGAGGATGTAAGGCCTTCGCGACTCGGGCAGGCGTGCACGACGAGCGGGCGGTCAACGCGACGGGCGGACGCTCCTTACACAACGAGCGAGCGCTCCGTGCACGACGAGCGGGCGAACAATATGCGACGATCCTCCGGATATGCGACGTTAAAGTGCGACGTTAGGAGCGCACATAAAAATGACTAAGTGTCATTTTGAGCGAGTTTATACCTTGGCTTGAGAAGCTTTGCACATGGCAAGGCCGACATACATTATGGGAGATTGTATGGGCGTATTGGCATGAGTTTGGGGTCGGCCTTAAAGGCATGCACACCCCATACATTCACCTTACCTTGTGTATATATGGAAAGGACACAAGGATCATTTGGACATTCACTCAACAAGCTCGCACTTCCTCTACGCATTGGACAGGGGTAAAACAAGTGCGCAGAAAAGAGGAGTGCGCATATCTCATGCGCTCCTCTTGTGAAAGGCGCAGATTTACCGGAAGTCGTTCGTGGGGTGTTCAAGGTGCGGTTTGAGGCAGATTGTGCAGGACTTGAAGGTGGAGTTCTTGGTGTCTCGGGTGAGCACCCTCCTACCGTAAGAAGTTAGTACATGTATTGTAAAGGCTGTCTATGCCTTGATTGTAAATTATTCTAAGTGTTGGCTTGAAGTTGTCAAGCACACTTGTATTGTATTATTGAAGAAAGACTGATTATAATATATTGTTGGGCAGACTTTCCGGGAGTTGCCCCTCCCTTTATACTTGTGTGCAATTGTTATTGTTCTTGGTTAATTGCATTTGGATAATGAATGAGTATGGGCTTCATTAAGTATAAAGGGTAAATGCATTTTACTTGGTTGCGAAACACAAACTAAGTAAGGACAAGTGAATTAGGCGTAGTCCATGTGCACGAGTATTGTTAAAAAGAAAGTGTTCGGTGGTGCCGCACCTCGCCGGCACGGTTGAAAGACCACCGTAGGCTTGGGGGCGTGACAGGTTGGTTCGAAACGCATCGACAAAAATTTCTCCATGTGATTTTCGCCGAAGAATTCTTCAAAAATTTGATATGGATCACAGAAGTCTCAATTCAATATTTGATTTTTTTTAATAAATTAATTTAAATATTATTTCTCAAAACCTAGTTGTTTAATATAGCAGTCACTTAATAATATTTGTTTTTAATAAATTAATAAACTAATATCATAATTTAAGTATTATTTTTCAAAAACTAGTGGTTAGTTATTAATATTTTTAACAAATTAATAAACTAATAATATTATTTAAATATTATTTTTCAAAAAATAGTAATATTTGGTTTTAATAAATTCATTTAAATATTATTTTCAAAAACTAGCCATTTAATATAGTCGTCACCTATTAATATTTGTAATAAATTAATAAAATAATATCATTATTTAATTTTTTTTCTTTTTTTCTTTTTTCAAAAACTAGCCATTTAATATAGCTTTTACTTAATAATATTTGTTTTTAATATATTAGTAAATTAATAACATAATTTAAATATTATTAATATAGCCGTTATTTGAAATTACGTCTTTACATTGCTCTTATTTAAGCCTTTGTCATGGTGTGTCTCTTCATGTGGTCCTCATGATGAACCACACTTGTTGGTTTGAAAGATGTTGACCAAAAATTTATTTTATATAATTTCTATTGAAAGACTTTGCTTAATTTATTATGGAGAGCTTGAATACAAAAAGTAACTAAAAAAAAATTAAAATTAAAAATTAAAAAAATTAAAAGCTAAAAAAATATATCAAAAAAACTTAATTTATGATTTTTTTTTAAAATTAACAAATATATAATTTAAAAAAAAAAAACAAACAAACTTAAAAAAACATTAAAATAAACAAAATGTATTATAATAAAATTAAAAACATAATTAAAAAAAATAATAGAAATAATAATAACTTATCAAAAAAACCTAAAAAAAAAACACTATTAAACTAAAAAAATCAAAATTAAATACCAAAAAGACATTAAAAAACACATATAGATCAATAAAAAATAATTAAATTAAAAAAAAAATTACACTAAAAAAATATTTAATAAATGTTTTTGGAAAAGTTTGGAATGTTTAAATACTTCGTTAATAAAAAGTCAACGCCAAAAATTAATAAAAAATGAATACCTACATAAGCCCCTATGTCTATAGGGATCTCTATAATATATTTTTAATAAATAATGAGCATATAAAATGGTTATATAATATGTTTTTAATAAATAATTACAACAAATAATCATTGAGGAATTTAGACTTCTGTGATCCATAATATTGTAAGATAATCTTCGGCAAAATCACATAGCGAATCTTTTGTCGACGCGTTTCGAACCAACTAGTGTGGTTCATCGTCAGGACAAGTTGAAAAACAGATCCAGCTTCGCCTGTTTAAATAGCTAGAGCAGAGACACCAACGGTTACCTAACTAAGGGAGCAAGGTCCAATTCAGTTATATTAGGTAAAAAAATAGATAAAAATTAAATTAAATATAATAATAAATAAATCAATATATATAAATTTATATATAAATGTATAAAATTAGTTATATTCGGTGTGAGATAAAACTATAAACATATGAAGAATTATAAAATAATAATAAATTATTTATAAATAAATCAATGAAGAAATATAAATTAATAATAAATTATATATTAATGAATATAAAAGTATAAAATATTTTATTTAATGAAAAAATAAAATTAAATGGTATCATTTTTAGTTATATTAGGTGTAAGATAGATAAAGAATTATAGAATAATAATAAATTATTTAATTATAAAATTATAAATAATTATAATATAATAATAAATAAATAAATATTTTACATATAGATATATAAAATTAGTTATATTAGGTGTAAGATAAAATAAACAAATTATTTATTTATTAACTAAATATATAAATATATAAATGAAGAAAAATAATAATAAATAAATTATTAATCTACTAAATAAATAAATGATTAAATGAAAAAATATAAACTAATAATAGTATAAATTATTTATTTAATGAAAAATAAAAATAAATGGTGTCATTAGTAGGTAATAAATATATAGATATCTAAATAAAGAAGAATAAAGACATATCAATACTGATAATTATTGATATTTATAAGGTTTAAATTTTAATTTATTTTATTTATTTATTTATTTATTTATTTAATTATCAGTATTGATATGTCTTTATTCTTCTTTATTTAGATATCTATATATTTATTACCTACTAATGACACCATTTATTTTTATTTTTCATTAAATAAATAATTTATACTATTATTAGTTTATATTTTTTCATTTAATCATTTATTTATTTAGTAGATTAATAATTTATTTATTATTATTTTTCTTCATTTATATATTTATATATTTAGTTAATAAATAAATAATTTGTTTATTTTATCTTACACCTAATATAACTAATTTTATATATCTATATGTAAAATATTTATTTATTTATTATTATATTATAATTATTTATAATTTTATAATTAAATAATTTATTATTATTCTATAATTCTTTATCTATCTTACACCTAATATAACTAAAAATGATACCATTTAATTTTATTTTTTCATTAAATAAAATATTTTATACTTTTATATTCATTAATATATAATTTATTATTAATTTATATTTCTTCATTGATTTATTTATAAATAATTTATTATTATTTTATAATTCTTCATATGTTTATAGTTTTATCTCACACCGAATATAACTAATTTTATACATTTATATATAAATTTATATATATTGATTTATTTATTATTATATTTAATTTAATTTTTATCTATTTTTTTACCTAATATAACTGAATTGGACCTTGCTCCCTTAGTTAGGTAACCGTTGGTGTCTCTGCTCTAGCTATTTAAACAGGCGAAGCTGGATCTGTTTTTCAACTTGTCCTGACGATGAACCACACTAGTTGGTTCGAAACGCGTCGACAAAAGATTCGCTATGTGATTTTGCCGAAGATTATCTTACAACAAATAATCATTTGAGTTTTTTTATTATTTCGATACACCATCATCACTTCAAAGTAATACATCGCTGGATAAAATTTCTATGCCTTTTTCAAGTAAACATACCAAATCACGATTATATATTCCTTTTATATGAAAGATTTTAAGTTCTGAATTGGGAGAAGCAAGTGGTGATCATCGGTTATCAAGGAGAGAAAAACGCACTCTTACAATTATTGATCAATGTGAGTCAGAATACGCATTAAAATTTACAAATAAATAATAATAGATAAAAAAATAAATTATAATGTTTTATTTTATAAAATTAAAAAATATTTAACAAACCAAATAAAAGATTTCCGATTATTATAATTATTCCATAACGTTTATAACATTTTTTTAATATTGCGTACCATCGTCGTTGTTCTGCTGATGATTTGATAGGTATTCATGATTGAGTGGCCTAAGATGCACAATCCCATCCTATTTTCTAAGTCATTGTGAAATTGTCAACTTCTTGGATGCCTCATCAGATCAATGATGAACTAATTGGAATAATTGACATACATCATCCAGATAAACCATTATCTTAAAATTGTGATTTATATATATTTTCATTTTTCCAACTACCAAACAATTTAGTTTTAATTGAAATTGATTCAAACCTTTCGGTTGGTGATGAATTCCACCAATTTAGTTTTAATTTGAATGCATTTAAAACTTTCAGATATATATCCCATATGAGTTTGATGTATATTAGTGTAATATTTCAAATTATTATTTTTATTATTTTGAAGTTTAGTTGTGAGACATGAGGGAGGGGATTGAATTTTACATCATTTTAGATCATTGGAATATATGAGCTTGCTATTATTAAAAAAATAATATCTAAGTTAAACATATACACAAAAAAATATGTAACAAAATTTTTAATTATGAAGATTTACTTTAATTTTAATATGAAGATTTTAATTTGTAAATAGGTTATCATGGATATTTTGTTAAATTTCCATAAGGAAATTTGTATTTCATTAATCAAATATGATATTACATATACACAGGAAGCGTTGTCTTCAAGATAGGGGAACTATCTTAGACACACAATCAGTTGGTTGAGAGAATATCTCAACCACACACCAAACTAGAGAAACCACTCGTATAGAATAGGAATAGACTCTTTACATAGAAAGTCACAACTCAGACAAGTGGAATTACATTTTCCAATACTCACCCCTAATGACTACCTGTCTCAATATCAATCTGCGAGATCTACATCTAGTCCAGTCTCATAATTACACCTTGTACCTTATTCATGCAATTGTCGATGTCCATATAAAGGAACAACCATCTACCGGAATGCATCGGTTCCCAACCGCTGCAACCGCTAGTCTACTAGGAAGTCCTTCACGTACATGGTTCATCTAACCTCTTGATGAACTCCCCCTAAATATAAAATTTCACCTCATGGAGTCTAAAACCAATATGGTCGCCCTAGTGTATCCATCCCGCATGACGCACTCTTCTAAGGTGTTAAAACTCTCTTACAGAGGGAAAACATAAAAAAAGGTATGCATACCTCTCTAGGTCTTACAGCAGGTACATAAAACATTTCAAGCCCACAACTAACCATTACAAAAGAGTATATGACATGTATATTTGTTCTAATTACAATATGTGACTCATACTACACCATGAGTCTGTTCCACAAACTCGATTGTCCATCATCTTCCAATCTCTCATGCAGCTCCTCTAATGCCGTCTTCACTGTCATGTCTTCATTATCTCTGGTCGTTAATCATTCTTGCAAATAAATTTGTCTATTGTTGGAATGGCCAGTTCCAACACAAACACAAATGTGTGACATTAGTGGCCAAACTAAATGCCACAATAATCTTTTAACCAGAATTACATCACCAATATAACACTTTTTAAAAAATAAAATTTAAACAATGACTCTCAAAATGAGAGCTCCTCTGGGATGAGTCAACAGATGTTATGCTCTTGACTTGCGAGAAGATACCTGGATACCAAATATGCGAAGAAATATACCCAGAACAAAAAACAATAAGAAATAACAACGTGTATTTTATTATTTAGAAAGGAAAACAATGTTCACTTGCCTCTTCGATGGGGCAACCTCCAATTGAGCTGGGCTCGATGACAAAATAAAACACGATGCTCCTCAAGGGGAGTCTCTATCATTTATATAGGATTCATACATGCAATACCATGGGTCAGTACCATGGTTCTTATTAATACCAACTATTTAATACCATGGCCCATTTACAACTAATTGTGGTCCCTTCTTTAAATGCGGGTCAATCACTTACAATTATTAATATGGCCTTTATTGACTCATTAACTAACTTTAACTATGACTCGATGATCTGAAAATGGAATGTACTTGAAAAAAGGGTGCAAGGTATCCATTTTCATTTATGTCAATGAGAACTTCTTATTTCTAATATAGAGATAGACTGTAGGGGCATTTACCGGATATGTCACCTCTAAAGAGAGGATGAGATCTAGAAGCTACCTGGCACTTTACAAACTCTGCCTAAAGAAATAATAGAAGTAAAGACTCATATATAATTAAAATGATCTTGCTTGAAACTCCATGTCTTATGGAAATAAACAAAGAATTTTGAACAACTATATAGGTGTTTATGTATGCATGAGGGTTATTTCATTTTGTTGTTTATCATTTTAAATCAGATTTGTTCAGTAAGATATCATCAGCAAATAATGACACAAATATTTGATGAGTAGTTCACCCCTCCTAGGCTATGTGTGTTGCACGAAGCCTCCCAAAATGAGACTTGTCCTCCTGTTAAAATGTTGAAATGGCTAATACAAGCGTGTAAATGCCTCAAAAGGAAAAACTGAATCCAAAAATAGATTCAAAAGACAGGGAATAGCTAAGAATACCTTTCCCCAATCACCACACGGTAAAAATATATTGTACACAGTACCTTCTTCATGTTAGGATATTCCGACACATAGGAAATAGTTAAGTACAACTTGGTCTAGTATAGAGTTAGGTAAAGTGTGTTTCTTTACCTTGTACATTTTGTAACTTACAATCCGACGGTCACGATATGTAGTGATTCGACAGTTCATTCTCTCCTCGGTATTACCGACACTTGATCTGTGGCTTAACACCCGATTGGTCCATGATCTCTATTTAAAGAGCATGGAGGGTCATTTGTAGGGTAATCCGTCTATGAGAGAAACATATGTAAATTTTCATTCTTTTATTAATAAATTTCCTGAAGTGGCCGCGTTGGCTCGGGCCGTGGACTGTTTCCCTCTTTGAGGGTTTTAACCACGTCAAAATACTGGTGTATTGATCTGTGATCTATTTGTGAGTGGTGTCCTTTGGTGTTCTGTCTGAGGAACTTATCCTGTAAATTCCTACATGGTATCAGAGCTATTTGAGGGTCGCGTCCGTTGGTGATCCAAATCTGAAGCCGGTAGAAATGCATCCGACATTCGTTTCCTAGATCTACTATTTTTGACTGCTTTCGGGCCGAGAGGACTGCTTTGTTGTGTTGGGAGCATCTGTTCCAGTGAGGAACCCCTTTCGTTTCACGCGAAAAGGTTTCCGGTAGCCCTAGCTGCGTCATTTTTAAGATCTAGAGGTATACAGTGTTTATTTGCAGTTTACAGTTATTTTCTCTCTATTTATTTCGGTTTCGGTTTATTTAGCCTTTTTTATTACCGGATCTATACCTTTCATTTCTTCATATGCTCTTTGCCGTGCGACTCTGTGCGATCTGGGCAAACCATAAACAAAAAGGAAGGATTTTTTTCATGTGTATGCTCTTTTCCCTGTGCCTTAGTGTGATCTCGGAAAATCAGAAACATTGAGAAAAATATTTAGTTTTTGGCTAAAGCTAACTTTGAGGCGCAAGGTTCATTTTTGAAAATATTTAGTTTTTCGGCTAAAGCTAACTTCGAGCCGTAAGGTTCGTTTTTTTTGTATGTCCGTGTTGGGTTTTGTGTTTTTTGTTTTGTAGGGAAAAAAAGCCTTCTCAAAGCAAACACGCAACCCAAAGCATCAACCCCCCCCCCCCCCCCCCCTCTCTCTCTCTCTCAAACATTTTGTATATCTCACTTGGTGCAAAGCTAATTTATGAGAGTAGAGGTCTTGGGTTCAAGTCTCCATTTTTTGGAGGCGGATTTTTTCATTTCTGCACATTCCCGCACTTCGTCGGCGACTTCATCAATTTTTTTTCAAAAAGCCATAGCTTCTTCATCCGGAAGCTGTTTTTTTAAACCAGCCTAATTTTTCGAGATCTATCCATTGGAACACTTAGTTTCAACATCTTTAGCATGAGTTTCCGTTGAAATGGAAAGTCAATACCAAGTTACCCTTGACAGCACCAACTACTTCCAATGGTTGTCCTACATTGAGGATTTACTTAGAAGTAAACTTCTCTACAGAATAGCCTCAGGCCAAGAAAAGAAACCGAAGGATGAAGATAAGGCTGCTTAATGGGAAAATAGGCAAGATCAAGCACGTGGATTGATAGGGATGTCTATTTCTCCAGATCTTAGATTCCATATTGCAGAACTTGATACTCCTGATGAAGCAATGAAACAAATCAATAAACTTTTTGGTATTAAAAATGAACTTAAAGCCCATCAACTTGAAAATGAGTTGCTTACATTGGACCCTAATAATTTTTCTTGCATTGAAGATTTCTTGTCCAAGTTCAAGACCCTTAGATATCTCTTGGAAGGTGTTTTGGTTAAGAAAGAAGATAGTAACCTTATTTATTCCATTCTTACTAAGTTGGGACAAGCCTACTCTGTGTTTGTTTCCACCTTCCATTCTACAAGAGAAGCCTTCATTTCTCAAGGAACGGACTACAAGTCCCCTTCCTTTGACTCTTTTTGTGATTCTTTAATAAGAGAACAAGAAAAACTCTTACACCTTGGTCTTCTTAATCTTGGAAACTCTTCCAAGAAAGCGTTAGCCGCCCAACAGAAACATAATTCAAAGAATCCTAAGAAGTCATATCCTAAAAAGAATGGTCCTAAACCAAACAAGGGTCCTAAGAAATCTCAGCCTCAAAATGAAAAATCATTTCAACAAAATGATAAGACAAATAAAAACAAATGGAAGAAGACTGATAGACATTGCAACTTTTGTAATCGAGATGGCCACTTAGAATCCAAATGCTTTAAGAAGATGGAAGCCTTGGAAGCAGCGATGAAGAAACATAACATCCATTTGGACCATTCTTCAACTTCAACTTCATCTTCAGGAATGGCACTTTCTGCATTTGGTTGTCAATCATCTCGGCCTGGTTATGCATTAAATGTATCTTCTTCTTCTCATTCTCATGAGTGGCTCATTGATTCTGGAGCTTCTTATCACATGGCCAAAAACAAAGCCATGTTTTCTTCTTTAAATGATTGTAACACCAAAAATATATATGTTGGTGATGATAGATCTCTTAATGTTGTAGGGACTGGAACTGTTCATCTAGACAATGGTTAATTTAATGATGTATTATGCGTTCCAACCTTATCCTGCAACCTTCTATCTGTATATTAGATAACTCATTCAGGTGAAGGTAAAATCGTTGAATTTTCACCTCATGATGTTGTAATGAAGGACCTAAGAGATCCTAAATAGATTTTAGCTACTAGCATTGCTAATGATTCTACAAGGTTGTATAAGTTTCACAACTTTGGGTCATCAAATCTTCCCTCAGTATTTGTTGCTCATAGCGATGAAGTGAGCAAACTTTGGCATGAGCGATTTGGTCACTTAAACTATCGCTCCCTTCAGCATCTATGTAAAGAAAATATGGTGACAGGTCTTCCTATGGTATCTTGCAGAGATGGTGTTTGTTCCGGATGTGTACTCGGAAAACATCATCGGACAGTTTTGAAAAGCATGCCTCTTGGCACGCCTCAGCCCCTTTACAGCTTGTGCATAGTGATTTATGTGGTCCACTTCCAGTTGTTTCATTCTCTGGCTGCAAGTATTTCTTAAATTTCATTGATGATTTCTCCAGACGCACTTGGGTATACTTCTTAAAACTCAAGAGTGAAGTATTTAACACATTTTTGGCCTACAAGGCCTTTGTTGAAAAACAATCTGGACATCAAATTCTTAAGCTAAGATCTGATAATGGCAGAGAATATGTTAAAAACACATTCATCAAATTTTGCACTGAGAATGGAATTCAAATGCAACATACTGTTCCATGTACTCCACAACAAAATGGTGTAGCTGAAAGGAAGAATCGAACCTTAAAGGAAATTGCTAATTGTATGCTACAATCTAAAGGACTTGGTCTTAGTTTTTGGGCAGAAGCAATTAACTGTGCAAATTACATAATAAATCACACTACTACTAAGTGTTGGAAATAATACTGAGAGGGGGGGGGGGGGGGGTGAATCAGTATTATCACATTAATAAAACCTTTTCATTTCCATAATCAGATTCATATATGCTACTTCCACAACTTCTTATGATTAAGTTAAATGATCTTCAATGAGTGCATTAGAACATTATCAACCATATTATCAGATAACAGATGCCGTAATAGAGAATAGATCATCACACATAAGGCACACACATGAACACCATGATATAAGGTGGAAACCCAATGCGAGAGAAAAACCACCTGCTGCAAGTCATCTCAATCTTCTTCTTAATAAGAAAATCCTTTTACAATATTTCTACTGGTGCAGTCTTATACCAGTACGGGACCTACAACCCCCTTTGTTCTTGTACTAGCCGATCCATTTACTAGTACGTAGGCTGCTACCTTCTACCATGCTCCAAAGATCTCCCTTAGCTTTTGTACTAGCTTAGATACTAGTACATAGGCGCTGGCCTACAATCTTCTCTCCTCCAGGTACCACGTTTCATCAATTTTCAGACTAGATACACTGAAGCACAACACATAATCTGAAAGGCCACTTTTCATCCAATTTTCATACTGGACCCAACAACAACATTGAAGCTCATAATCAAACAACCTTCTGAATCACCCAATCACCAGATCCATACATATACAATGATATTATGAGAGTTATCAACCAAATCTAGTACATAAAGATAAGTCATTAATCATGCTGTTATCTGAACTCAATACCAGTAACCAAACATCAATTATGCACCCAAAACCCTGCAGAATAGTCAAAGGCAGTTAAAACAAATTTTAAGCAGGGATCGCAACTTCACTGGTATAGATCTGCGGATATCTGTACTACCTCCACACCTGTGCCTTCTGTGGTGCCGCGACCACCGCACCTACGCCTTCTGTGGCGCCTCCGCACTGCGCCTTCTGTGGCGCCTCTGCACTGCGCCTTCTGTGGCGCCTCCGCACTGCGCCTTCTGTGGCGTCTACGCACTGCGTCTTCTGTGGTGCCTCCGCACTGCGCCTTATGTGGCGCCTCCGCACTGCGCCTTCTGTGGCACCTCTGTGGCGTCTCCGCACTGCGCCTGCTGTGGCGCCTCAGCACTGCGCCTTCTATGTCGCCTCCGCACTGCGCCTTCTGTGGCGCCTCTGTGGCGTCTCCACACTGCACCTTCTGTGGCGCCTCCGCACTGCGCCTTCTGTGGCGTCTCCGCACTGCGCCTTCTGTGGCGCCTCTGTGGCCGCACTGCGCCTTCTGTGGCGCCTCTGCACTGCGCCTCCGCACTGCGCCTTCTGTGGTGCCTCTGCACTGCGCCTTCTGTGGCGCCTCCGCACTGCGCCTTCTATGGCACCTCTGCACTGCGCCTTCTGTGGCGCCTCCGCACTGCGTCTTCTGTGGTGCCTCTGTGGCGTCTCCGCCCTGCGCCTTCTATGGCGCCTCCGCACTGCGCCTTCTGTGGCGCCTCTGTGGCGTCTCCGCACTGCGCCATCTGTGGCGTCTCCGCACTGCGCCTTCTGTGGCGTCTCCGCACTGCGCCTTCTGTGGCGCCTCCGCACTGCGCCTTCTGTGGCGCCTCCGCACTTCCGTAGCTGCAGCGCTCGAGAGATCACCCTTCACAGATTCGCTTTCAACTTCACTTTCATAGATCAAACTTTCAAAACAATAACCCAATATTTCAGATCTTAAGATATTCAATTGCAAGGATGAATTAGCCAAGTGATCTCATTTGCTTTATATAGGCAAGATTCTTCCTAAAATCATGGATCAATACCATAGATAACCAATACAAGGGGCCCAAAAACATGGGGCTCAATAATACCAAGGACTAACCACCATGGACCAAAGGTAAGTTCTCCAACATATACGCGCTTTTCCTTGCATGAAAGTGCGTACCATGGTCCAAAACCATAGGTTCAAATACCAAGGACTAACTACCATGGACCAAAGGTAAGTTCTCCAACATATACGCGCTTTTCCTTGCATGAAAGTGCGTGAACTTTTTCTCTTCATGAAATAAACTTTTCTCTGCATAAAAGTGCGTGAACTTTTCTCTACATGAAATAAACTTTTCTCTGCATAAAAGTGCGTGAACTTTTCTCTACATGAAATAAACTTTTCTCTGCATATAAGTGCGTGAACTTTTCTCTACACTATAATTTATTATCTGAGATGAGTGGGTTGCCATCAAGTACAACATATGTATCATAAAGCCATACCAGAATCATAATGCCAACAATCTCCCCCTTTGGACTTGATGGAAACCTCAAAATCTTCAGCTCATTCTCCCCCTTTGACATCAAGGGCAAAGGGTTATGCTCCCCCTAAGAGCATGCTCCCCCTGAATATGAACGAGATCTGTAAAGAAGAAACATAATCCACCAAACACCATAAATGACCATGAAAGAGATAGATTGCAGCAATAATCAGACTAGCATCCAAGATCTCCTTCTGTACGTCCTCCATAATGCCAACAAAGCATTATAATATCCCCCTGAGTACCTGTTGAAATCTCTGAATGAGCTCCCCCTTTGTATATGTCATGGTGCACCAATCTGATCATGCTCTTTCTGAGAACAAGCTGAAATGTCTGCTCTGCTATATAGTGTTGTTCATGCTCAGGCTCCCCCTGACTGTAAGCAAGGTCTGCAAAAGGATGTTCTACATCACAAATGACCTTCCTAAAAGATTCAATACATACATCCATCACCCAACCAAGTGGGGATATATCAGAAAAATGAAAACCAAATACATTACATCTTCATCCCAGGCATACTGTGGAAACCAACATAGGTCGTTACATGACCTGAAGAGATGACACTATTACATCATGAGTCTTGATATGACATCACCTAAATAAGATGAACATCAGCAACAACACTTTATGATCTGCTCCATAGTATCTGTCAACAACAACTAGACCAGCAACTTGCATTAGTGCATGAATCATCAAGGTATGTCCGCATCAACAGAATTTCACATTCTATGTGAGAAACATCATAGCCATCCAGATTTACATGAATCAAGTATCACCAATTGGGAATATCTGCATTAATCAACATATGTATGAAACAATCCTATCATCATATAGATAAGAGCTCATTATCATCATGTCTCCAACAATGCAACTTTGAATAATCATCCCTATATCCAGCCAACAATCCTCATCCATTTGTGCCAAGAATGAAATGAATCATAACTGTAATATATGATCTTTATGCATATGACGACAACAGCATATGAGTGACTCAACATCAAGAAGATGTGAATTCAAGCTAAGTGCTTCCCATGCAAGCATCATTAGAGAATCAACCATAAATCTGATCGAAGAACCATGTGAACAACTCATAACCATAGCAAGATGAATCATTTATCCATATAAGTATCATCACCAAGGACTATTAACCATAATGCCAATAATGCATTAAGTCCATATGCTCCCTCTAAACCTGTGCCATCTGTCTGATCATGCATATCAATAAGAAGTATCAAGACATCATCAATATCAAGTTAGAACCAAAACACTTCTAACCATCATATCCACACATCATTATTACTAACTAGAGCAAAACTGATCCTTCTCTTGAATCTGTCCCTACTGCCTTTCTTCAAACAATCATATACGCGACCGTGAAGTAACTAAATCGCATATATATGCAACTTTCCTTTATGGAGTTTGCATATGAGATTCAGGACACTGAAGTTTTGTACTTTCAGCTCCCTCTGATTCTGGTATGTCTGTACGTTGTGCGGTGCCGCCTTTTTCTGACTGTACTTCCTTTTTCCTCCATATCTTCAAGCGTGATGATGACATTTTATCCTTTTGATATGGTGCCCACACTTTGTTCCTGCATTCCTTAGCTATATGTCTAAGCTTGTTACATGCATAACATCTTACATGTTTCATATTCCTCCTGTAACAATCAGCAGCTTTGTGACCAAACATATTGCAAGCAAAGGAATATCCATAAAAGTACCTTGAATGTGATGATCTTTCTGCATAATGGTATTGAACCCTTCTTCTACATCTAGCTGCAACATGTCCAAGATTATGACATACATAACATTCAACATTATTCATAGGAGGAGTAAAGGATTTTCTTTGAGGAATCTCTTTTCTTGGTTGATGATGAGATTGATCTTTCATTTCTTCGTTGATCACTTTAGATTTCTCTTTAGAGTTCCTTGCCTCACCTTGTGAACTAGATTCACCTTCAACAATTTCATGGAAACCAAGACCAGTGTTTATAGCAGGAGACCTTTGACTACTAAGAATATCATCTAAGACTTTAGAACTATCTTGAAATCGTAAAAGCTTATCCTTTTCTTCTAGTTTACCTTTCAAGATATTTACCTCAACCTGAAGCTGTTCTTCCTTTTCAAGAGATTGATTTTTCAAATATTATTCAGCTTTCCTTCCTTCTTCCATTTGTTCCCTTAGTTTGAGAATCTCCTTTTCTTGTTCTTCATTCAGATCCTGCTGCATTTGACGAACTCGGAAGGCACATTCTAGTTGAGATTTTAAGCTGGTGACTTCATTTTCTTGTTTTACAATAGCTTGGAGTAGATCTGTATTCTGCTTCTTTGATTCTTCAAGATCTCCTTTTAGTGAGAGGATTGTAGCTTCAAGATTTTCATAGTAGCTGGATCTATCTTTGAGTTTCTTGATGGTTGTGCTTCTTTCGTTGACTTCTTTTCTTAATGATGTCACTTCATGCTCCAATTTTTGACATTGGTCTTCCTTGTCCTTGAATAGCTTTCTTACCTTTTTTCCTTCTTCTAGTTGGGCCTTTAGTTTGGTAGCTTCTTCTTTGAAATCACATTCCCTTTTGTTCAATAGATCTTGTTGATCTCTACTTTTGTCTGTCAGCCTTTTAAATTCTGCCTCTATTTGATATCTTTCTTGTTCACCCATAAGAGAAAATTCAGTAGTTTTGCTATCACTTTCATCTCTTCCAAAAGGAAAGATAGCTGGAACATCAGAGGATAATATATTCATACCTGATAACGATTCTGAATCTAATTCTGAATCTGAAGAGCTTCTTATACCTAATCCCCAATCGATTCTCCCACTGTCATAGTTCTTCTGAGATGACTTCTTTTTCTTAGGTGCTTTCTTCTTAAGCTTCTTTCCCATTTTTCCACGGATCTCCTTCAAGCGATCAAGCTTCTATCAAAGGACCTGCTCTGATACCAATTGTTTGAAATAATACTGAGAGGGGGGGGTGAATCAATATTATCACATTAATAAAACTTTTTCATTTCCATAATCAGATTCATATATGCTACTTCCACAACTTCTTATGATTAAGTTAATTGATCTTCAATGAGTGCATTAGAACATTATCAACCATATTATCAGATAACAGATGTCGTAATAGAGAATAGATCATCACACATAAGGCACACACATGAACACCATGATATAAGGTGGAAACCCAATGCGGGAGAAAAACCACCTGCTGCAAGTCATCTCAATCTTCTTCTTAATAAGAAAATCCTTTTACAATATTTGTACTGGTGTAGTCTTATACCAGTACGGGAGCTACAACCCCCTTTGCTCTTGTACTAGCCGATCCATTTACTAGTACGCAGGCTGCTACCTGCTACAATGCTCCAAAGATCTCCCTTAGCTTTTGTACTAGCTTAGATACTAGTACATAGGCGCTGGCCTACAATCTTCTCTCCTCCAGGTACCACGTTTCATCAATTTTCAGACTGGATACTGTTGTTGGGAAAAGTATCCAATACGGAATGACCCTATCCCACTCTAAGGGTGATAGTACCTCAACAACAATCAAAGCAAAGCTATTCGAGATTACTTCTTTATGAGATGTAAGAGAGGGGAGAAAGAGATCCACTAACCGATGTCTTCCGCTAATGATTGATCCAATCTTCTCTCTTTGTTGCTTGCTCCCAGCTCCTTGCTCTTTCACTGGCCCAGCTACACCAAGATCCTGCAAAATAACAAGAAAGGGAAACTACAAGAAGCATACATTCATAATTGACTCAAGGATTAGAACAAATCAAATATACAAGTATCAATACACCATTGAGACACATGCATATAGAAGAACCTCAAGTGCTTTATTAATGGAAGAAGTAAAGTTCAGGAAGCAATACAACCATAAAAAGCCCAATCCAGCATCACCTCCCAGCAGAAAGAAATCTCCTCTTCACCTCCTTCAAGCAAATCACCCAATAGTTCTATACTCAAACCAACAGCACTTCCTTACATTCACCAGATTCCCACCTGCCTAGACCTCATGAGAGAGCTCTATATATAGGAGATTTGGAGAAAGGATGAGTCAGCTTGAGCTTGGCATGGAGCTGACTAGTTTCCTCTCCCACTTCAGTTATTCTTCAGTTCTTGAGTCCACTTGGAGGTTCTTGCTTCCACTTGGAGATCTAGATCCTCTTACTCATCACAAGGCGAATTCCCTGATCCAAGTGTCATTTTGGAAGCTTCCTGGGCATTGACACCTTGAGGAATGACTGTGCCACTTGGCCAAACTCGCCCAGCGCAGCTAGCCTTCATTACTGTTGACATTCAGCGCAGGTACAGAGTGGAGCAGTTGAAATTCAGCGCAGATGCTCAGTGGAGCAGTTGACATGATCCAGAATTAGCTTGTTTTTGAGTGTTTTCAGGTGGAGAATTGATATTTAGTGCTGTGGTTTGCTGACCTTGTTCCTCTAGGGGCAGGAACAAAATCTTTAGGGACTTTGGATCCCTTAGATTATTGACATTTCATGCTTCATGCTGTAAGGCACAAAAATGTCTATAACAGTTGCCCCCTAAAGTATGAGGTCGTTTATCGGGTGAAATGCTTTATCAGGAGGATCCGAAGTTCATTCAATCGCTGAGAGGTGACCTGTAATAAAATACAATACAATACATTATTTTTCATTCTGCTTTCATGATCTAGCTGAGGCGGGCATTCCCATGCTCAGCTTTATAAATTCATTTTGGTACATATAACAGACGATCGTCTGATGGTAGACTGATAATTCTCTGCTGAAATTATCATCCTTTGAGTAGGATGATCATCTGCTGTAATAATGTACATATCAAATTTCTTTATATTTCCTGAATATATATCGCAGCCCGGATGGATGAAACTAGATCCGGGGTCTTCAAACTCGTTCGATGTTCACTCTAAGTACAAGTCGATCCATGTGAGAATTGCGCTGAAGTCGAACATGGAAAGACATCGCTTGATTACCGGTCGATAATGTAAACCGTTAACAAGCGCGAGAGGAATCACCGATAATGATAATGACCCTCAAGGTACTGCAGTACAATTCACGTGGTGTGAATAAAGGACTTGGTGTCGAACACCATGCAAAATCTTCTGGTCGAAGGTCATTGATGTATACCTGTCGCCGGAAGTGAGAAACTTGCCATTGAGGCATGCAAGCTTCAAAGTACTGAGGGGGGTGTTCCTAGATCAACTTCTTGGATAATGAGCTGAAGTCGACAAGAAGCGATCCATCAAAGGAGGGCCTTAATGAATCCCACATCAGTGACACGGAACAGAGCTAATGATTTTAGTGGAGGTGAAAACAATTTGTGAAATATGATTCAGGGTGGCGATCATGGATGGATGAAGGATAATGTATGAATCCCACATCAGTGACACGGAACAGAGCTAATGATTTTAGTGGAGGTGAAAACAATTTGTGAAATATGATTCAGGGTGGCGATCATGGATGGATGAAGGATAATGTATGGCAGTGGATGGGACACGGTTGACTCTTTCTGAACAACATCTCTTGAACATATAACGACATTGATGTGATGGATCGGTAGCATTACCCCAAATGTGGATGGTTTGGCGAAGACCATGGTGATGAGACCGGTGAATGAAACAACCCAACCCGATGTGATACAGAGGACAAAGTGTCATGTTCAAGAGCGACTTGCTACCATTAAAGCTTTGAGGTTCTCCCAATTTTTCCCCAGTCATTTCTGACCAGTACCTCTTTATTTTTGTCAAGCTTGAGGAGGATAACATATGCTTGTTCTATAACCTGCCCTTCGGGCAAGCCCATCGCTATGTTTTAACGAGCCTAGCGATAGGGAAACTCGTTCTCGTCTAAAGACAAGTTTGTCGCTATTTAATCATTTTAACGAGTCTAACGACAAGGAAAACTCGGTCCTTTTCATTTTTAGAGAGTCTGAAAAGGTACAGAAAGTTAACTCCAAAATTCCTTTTTCGTCATCTAATCCCTTAAGTCCGAAAAAGTATAAAACAATACAGAAGGGATGAGTTTTTGATAATTTTAGCGAGCTGAATAAAACAAGCGCTCGACCTTTTTGTGCAATAATCCCTCAGGTCCAAAAAGATTAAAATCTAGAGGAGGGATAGCTCTTCCGGTCATTTTAACGAGCTGGAAGGCCAAAACTCGGCAAACTTTTCATATTTTACGAGTCAGGAGAAAAGAGCTCAAAGAAGACTCGTCTTTTGAGGAACGAGTGATAAACAGGGATAGCAGTAGATTCCAGGTATAGGTTGGAATTTTCCAATCACGGCAGTGTCACAAGGATGGCTAGGTGAAATCACTCTTCGCAGCTGTTCCTCAAAATAGGTAAACAATCATATGGAGGTGAACGATCGGCCAAATGGAATGGAGGTGGCAGGTGAAAACACGACCAAGGCTTTTTATGGCTAATAATTTTACGATCACGATGGTTATTTACCGGAATAGGTTCATTTTTTAATGAGCTTAAACTCTGGAGGAAACTCTTGCTCACACTTTTCTATTTTTTAACGAGCATAAATTCCACGGTAAAACTGCTCGATCTTATGTTTATTTTTTAACGAGCATGAACTATGTGCTAAAACTGCTCGGATCTCGCTTTTCTATTTTTTAACGAGCATAAATTCCGCGGTAAAACTGCTCGATATCCCAGTCATAAGATAAGAAATGTCTCCTGCAAGATTCCATTTTTTATAGAGCTTGCACCTCACATAAGCTATGCTCCCTCTCCTCCTTTCTTTATGCAAGTTCGGAAACGGCTAATCCCAAAAACAGATAAACAACCGCTCTTAGCTTGCACTCCAAAAGGTTTGCATGCCCCCAGGTATAAAGTACAATTTCAAGGCTGCCCCTCCTCTCCCCCACCTATGTTTTTCTTTGGGTGTTCACAGCTACTTGTCGTCTTGCTAGTCTAATGTTAACGATACTTGTCTTCTCGTTATTTTTAACGGGACTTACGTGGTACTTGTCTTCTCGTCGGCCCAACTTTTGACAGCTCTTTTGCAAGATCGCAAGAGAACAGCTACTTGCGACAAGAGAGCAGCTACTTGCGACAAGAGAAGAACACTACTCAAAGACAAAACATTAATGTTATTGAGGGAGGCTTGCCTCTTTCTAGTTACCCAAAGATTGTTTTGTTAACACCATCAAACGAAAACATCTCCTCGGCACTGTCTACCGAAGTGGACAATGGTGAATGACCTTTGTCAAACAAGTAACCTTAACAAAAGAATCATGTTCCAGAACAACCCCTCTTCCTTCTTTCGGACGGGGTACGGACTAGTCATATTCTCCCGCGGAAATTCTACTTTGTACCCAAGGTTTCCTCTGCCCGAAGCAGACCAGGATGCATGCCCCCTGGGTTCCAGTCCCATCTTTCTGAATCACTCGCACTCATCGGGAAGGAGGACTGGGGGTGGAGACATTTCTTGAGTGAATAGACCATTGAGGGTTGGTATGTGACTATTTGCGATGCGTGATCCCGGAAATGAAAGTTGGTCTACGAGCTTGACCATTCTTCCTTCGTGTGGAAAACATATTACTCTAAAGAGTGAGGAGACTATAGCTCCCATGCAATATATATAGTCTCGTCCAAGGAGTAGGTTATAATCCAAGGGTCCTTGAACGACCATCACGTTCATTTGAACGGTCTTCCCTTTCAATGTAACAGGTACATTGGGGAGGATCCCTAATGGTCGACTGGTTCCTTTATCAAAACCCGAGAGATTTCTTATCTCAGGCAAAAGCTCCGGGGAACCCAGTGCTTTCCAAGCAATAGAGGAAAGGATACTCACAGATTCCCCTTCATCAATGATAGTTCCAGCCATTACCATTCTATAAATTTGGACGATGATTCTAAATGGTATACTGGCTGGTAACCGGGGTCTGCCTAGTTGGTTCCAATCAAAGGACACAACCAGGTTGCTTGGTGGTGGGACCGAATACACGGCCGGGTATGACCCTGACGATGTTCCTTCCTGCGATAAAGGAATGGGCGCATTGCCCTGATGCTCATTAGAGTCGGTGTTGATGAAAAGAATCTGGATGGTGTCATCCTTATTCTCTTCAGTGAGGGTGTCATTTGAAGATGAATCTTCATTGACGGTGTCATTTGAAGATGAAACCTCCGAAGGCGGAACCGGGTCAACTGCCGTATCGACCTTTAGACTTTCGTCTGGTCTGGATTCAGTAGGTTCATTTTCAATGACTGACGCTTCAGCTGACCACTTGAGCGGGCCAGCTGTATTTTCAACCAACGAAGGACTTGGCACAAGTTTTTTGTATCCAGGAGGAAGTCTCAACGGTGAAACCGGGCGATCTTCCAAAACTCTCTTCGCTTCGTCTAAGAAGGGACAACGGTGGATGGCGTGATCGCCTTTACACAGTTTGCAGGGGGATCTTATTCCCCCTCTTTGTCTTGAACCTTCACTTTCGCTGGTTGATGCTCCCGAATTGTGCAACCGAGGGGACCAGTCCCTTAGTATCCGGGGAATACAGGGACAATCTCTATGGAAGTGGTCTCCTCTACATATGACACATGGCAATTTAGGCCCGGTCTGTGCTGTGTGTGGATTTTTGTCAGATGTCTTTTGCTTGCCCCCAGTCGCCTTAGGCTCCTTCTTCTTCTTCTCTTTCTTCTTCTTCTCCTTTTTCTCCATGGGAGCTTGGCTTTTGCCGGCTCTACCTTGCGAAGATGAAGGATTAGAGGAAGAGTTATAGGAAGTAGAAGGCTGGTGGGCAGCTCTAGACTGATCTAACTGTTGACTCGACTGTTCAGGAACCATGGTGTTCTGAACTACATTAGTTGAGAATAGCCAAATAGGCAGGCCAATTGTCAGTCCTGGAAGCGACAATGTGGCCATGTGGGGCGCACCAACTTCTCCCCAAGAGGAGAAAGGACTAGGATTTCCATCATGTGGAATTCCTTGGCTGGGGCATTCCATGTTCTCAACCTACAGATCAACGCAGGAATAGGAGGTGATTATGTTCCGTTTAAAATAAATTTTATGACGACGCTTTAGACACAACTTGCTTTTTCACTTTTTAAGAGTCGAGAAAAAGCTAAAGATGACTCTAGTCTCCTTCGATGTTTTAACGAGCCCGAAGTGACAAATGCTCGGATGGACTTTTTCAGTTATAGAGTTTGAAAAAGGCCAAAAGAAACTGCTTTGGAGTTCTAGGCAGAGGGTGTGCCAAACTTTTCGCAAAACCACAGAATACGTTTTACGGTACGAGTGGTCGATCTTCGTGAATGCTGTGTTCACTGCATTGCGATCAATAGGGCGGCCGACACGGTTTCCTATGGATAAAGGCTTTGTTCCTATAGGGGTCTCCCAATATATACGCGACGGTACGTGGGAGCACAAGTCCGTATTGATACTTATCGCTTCACCGTGGAGGAATCACCCAACCACTCAACGCTAAGATATCACGTTTAACAACGCCGGAACACGTCTCTAGCTTAGACCTCTATGTGTTTGCGTTATGTTTCAATGCGTTGTTATGTAAATTCAATTTATTTTAAGGTTGATCTTGTTTAGCAGTTTGCCTTTATGGATCACCACGAGATGTATAGTAACACTCCTAAATGCAGTCTAAGATGATAAGCAAGCTTTTCAATCTTTCAACTTTGAAAATCTCAACTACTGAGGGAAAAGAAAGACAACATCTTTTCACACAGATCATAGAGCACACACTAATGCACTTTTTCCTAAATCAACATGCAAACTGTCATAATGCACATGCACAATGCAGGTATTTCTTTTCTCTTTCTTAATGTTTGTGCGATACAAAAAGAAAGCTGTTGTATAACTTTGAATTCAATTTCAAGTGAAAGCAAACAAGCTTGTCCAAAATCAAAAGACACCTTAAGATTTACTTGTTTCGACACTAGAAATATATAAACTCAAACCATATGACGAAAGCAAAAGCTCAATCAGCTATGAACAGCAAACAAACTAACTCTTAAGATCAAAACGACACTTTATCACAGGTCTAGATCTAAGAGGCCACAACAAGACTAGTTCACTTTCGTTATGGGAAACTGTAAATGATATAAGAAATACACAAAGAAAAATTACAGTTTCTTTATACAACCGAGGCGGAATAGTGGCAAGGAAAGTTGGTTTCAGATAGGTACATTGACTGGTAACAGGCTGCAAAAACAAGGGTGAAAACAGGGCAAGAAACAGTAGGAAACCCCAGTAGCACAAGGCAAGACTGGTTCAGCACAGGTATTACACTGTCAGTTTGACATTCAGCGCAGGTAGCCCCTTCGGGAACTGCGCTGAAATGCAGACAGCCTTCACACAGCCTGCACTGAAGAATGAATCTTTCGTTTCTCTTGGTTTCCGGGTCACAGATTGCTAAAAAATTCACAGTTTTTGGCCAAATCAGAAGCTATCAGTCAAGTACACACTAAGGGATGAAAAGGAGGATGAAAAGCTATCACTAAGAGCTGTTCAGAGTCCTTGTGGATCAGCTCTTCAAATCATAAACTTGCCCAGAAACTGAGCTAGAGTAGCTGCCCTCTACTTTGCATTTGAAAGATCCAAATGCAATTCGATTCGGTACTCCCTGTGTTTATGAAATGAATAGCAAAAACACAAACAACCAACAAGATACGATCCCCAGCGGAGTCGCCAATTTGTTGTTGGGAAAAGTATCCAATACGGAATGACCCTATCCCACTCTAAGGGTGATAGTACCTCATCAACAATCAAAGCAAAGCTATTCGAGATTACTTCTTTATGAGATGTAAGAGAGGGGAGAAAGAGATCCACTAACCGATGCCTTCCGATAATGATTGATCCAATCTTCTCTCTTTGCTGCTTGCTCCCAGCTCCTTTCTCTTTCACTGGCCCAGCTACACCAAGATCCTGCAAAATAACAAGAAAGGGAAACTACAAGAAGGATACATTCATAATTGACTCAAGGATTAGAATAAATCAAATATACAAGTATCAATACACCATTGAGACACATGCATATAGAAGAACCTCAAGTGCTTTATTAATGGAAGAAGTAAAGTTCAGGAAGCAATACAACCATAAAAGGCCCAATCCAACATCACCTCCCAGCAGAAAGAAATCTCCTCTTCACCTCCTTCAAGCAAATCACCCAATAGTTCTATACTCAAACCAACAACACTTCCTTACATTCACCAGATTCCCGCCTGCCTAGACCTCATGAGAGAGCTCTATATATAGGAGATTTGGAGAAAGGATGAGTCAGCTTGAGCTTGGCATGGAGCTGACTAGTGTCCTCTCCCACTTCAGTTATTCTTCAGTTCTTGAGTCCACTTGGAGGTTCTTGCTTCCACTTGGAGATCTAGATCCTCTTACTCATCACAAGGCGAATTCCCTAATCCAATTGTCATTTTGGAAGCTTCCTGGGCATTGACACCTTGAGGAATGACTGTGCCACTTGGCCAAACTCACCTAGCGCAGGTAGCCTTCATTACTGTTGACATTCAGCGCAGGTATAGAGTGCAGCAGTTGACATTCAGCGCAGATGCTCAGTGGAGCAGTTGACATGATCCAGAATTAGCTTGTTTTTGAGTGTTTTCAGGTGGAGAACTGATATTTAGTGTTGTGGTTTGCTGACCTTATTCCTCTAGGGGAAGGAACAACATGTTTAGGGACTTTGGATCCCTTAGATTATTGACATTTCATGCTTCATGCTGTAAGGCACAAAAATGTCTATAACAGATACACTGAAGCACAACACATAATCTGAAAGGCCACTTTTCATCCAATTTTCATACTGGACCCAACAACAACATTGAAGCTCATAATCAAACAACCTTATCAATCACCCAATCACCAGATCCATACATATACAATGATATTATGAGAGTTATCAACTAGATCTAGTACATAAAGATAAGTCATTAATCATGCTGTTATCTGAACTCAATACCAGTAACCAAACATCAGTTATGCACCCAAAACCCCGCAGAATAGTCAAAGGCAGTTAAAACAAATTTTAAGCAGGGATCGCAACTTCACTGGTATAGATCTGCGGATATATGTACTACCTCTGCACCTGCGCCTTCTGTGGCGCCGCGACCACCGCACCTGCACCTTCTGTGGCGCCTCCGCACTGCGCCTTCTGTGGCACCTCCGCACTGCGCCTTCTATGGCGCCTCTGCACTGCGCCTTCTGTGGTGCCTCTGCACTGCGCCTTCTGTGGCGCCTCTGTGGCGTCTCCGCACTGCGTCTTCTGTGGCGCCTCCGCACTGCACCTTCTGTGGCGCCTCCACACTGCGTCTTCTGTGGCGCCTCTGTGGCGTCTCCGCACTGCGCCTTCTGTGGCGCCTCCGCACTGCGCCTTATGTGGCGCCTCCGCACTGTGCCTTATGTGGCGCCTCCGCACTGCACCTTCTATGGCGTCTCCGCACTGCGCCTTCTATGGCGCCTCCGCACTGCACCTTCTGTGGCGCCTCTGTGGCGTCTCCGCACTGCGCCTTTTGTGGCGCCTCTGTGGCGTCTCCGCACTATGCCTTCTGTAGCGCCTCTGTGGCGTCTTCGCACTGCGCCTCCGCACTGCGCCTTCTATGGCGCCTCCGTACTGCGCCTTCTGTGGCGCCTTCGCACTGCGCCTTCTGTGGCGCCTCTGTACTGCACCTTATGTGGCGCCTCTGCACTGCACCTTCTGTGGTGCCTCTGTGGCGTCTCCGCACTGCGCCTTCTGTGGCGCCTCCACACTGTGCCTTCTGTGGCGCCTCCGCACTGCTTCTTCTGTGGCGTCTCTGCACTGCGCCTTCTGTGGCGTCTCTGCACTGCGCCTTCTGTGGCGTCTCCGCACTGTGCCTTCTGTGGCGCCTCCGCACTGCGCCTTCTGTGGCGCCTCCGCACTTCCGTAGCTGCAGCGCTCGAGAGATCACCCTTCACAGATTCGCTTTCAACTTCACTTTCATAGATCAAACTTTCAAAAAAATAACCCAATATTTTAGATCTTAAGATATTCAATTGCAAGGATGAATTAGCCAAGTGATCTCATTTGCTTTATATAGGCAAGCTTCTTCCTAAAATCATGGATCAATACCATAGATAACCAATACAAGGGGCCCAAAAACATGGGGCTCAATAATACCAAGGACTAACCACCATGGACCAAAGGTAAGTTCTCCAACATATACGCGCTTTTCCTTGCATTAAAGTGCGTACCATGGTCCAAAACCATAGGTTCAAATACCAAGGACTAACTACCATGGACCAAAGGTAAGTTCTCCAACATATACGCGCTTCCTCATAGGTTCAAATACCAAGGACTAACTACCATGGACCAAAGGTAAGTTCTCCAACATATACGCGCTTCCTCATAGGTTCAAATACCAAGGACTAACTACCATGGACCAAAGGTAAGTTCTCCAACATATACGCGCTTTTCCTCATAGGTTCAAATACCAAGGACTAACTACCATGGACCAAAGGTAAGTTCTCCAACATATACGCGCTTTTCCTTGCATGAAAGTGCGTGAACTTTTTCTCTTCATGAAATAAACTTTTCTCTGCATAAAAGTGCGTGAACGTTTCTCTACATGAAATGAACTTTTCTCTGCATAAAAGTGCGTGAACTTTTCTCTACATGAAATAAACTTTTCTCTGCATATAAGTGCGTGAACTTTTCTCTACACTATAATTTATTATCTGAGATGAGTGGGTTGCCATCAAGTATAACATATGTATCATAAAGCCATACCAGAATCATAATTCCAACACTAAGGCTTTAAAGAATATCACTCCAGAAGAAGCATGGAGCTCAATCAAACCAGATGTAAGTCACTTTTGTGTTTTTGGAAGTGAACCGTGGGCCCATATTCCAGATGAAAAGCATAAAGCTTTAGAACCTAAGAGTGAAAAATATACTTTTGTTGGATATTTTGAAGATGTCAAAGGCTATAGACTTATTCCATTTAAGTCCAAAAATGTTATCAATAGAAGAGATGTAAAATTTGATGAAAATATATCGGCCTGCGAGCCTAGTCCGGCGGATGTGCCACCTCTCCCTATCTCTTCTACTTTTGAAAACATTTCTTCTTCAGATGATGAAAGTGAGGATGACAATCCTCCCCCACCATCTCAGGATCCTCCTTCAACTCCTCACCTTCCAAAATGGGTTCGTGCTACTTGAGATGTAGTAGGTGATCTTGCTGGTGATCCTACAAATCAGTGACGCACACATTCTTAGTTTGACAGAGCCTCTTCTTTACTGGCTCAAGCTCCAGTAAATTATGATCCTGACACCTTTGCAGAAGCTTCAAGACATCCCGATTGGGAAGCAGCTATGAATGAAGAATATCATTCATTGTTGGCAAACGATACATGGGATCTTGTTCCTCTACCAAAGGGACGAAAACTTGTTAGATGCAAATGGGTTTACAGAACCAAGTATGGACCAGATGGGAAAGTTGATAAACATAAAGCTCGTCTTGTTGCTAAAGATTTTTCACAGGTTGAAGGCATTGACTACACTGGAACCTTCTCCCCTGTTGCCAAAATGAACTCTATCCGCCTTGTTCTTTCCCTTGCTGCCTCGTTCAAATGGGAAGTTCATAAGATGGATGTTAAATCCACCTTCTTGCATGGGGACTTTCATGAAGAAATCTATATGGAACAACCTATTCGATTTATACAAGCAGACTCCAGCCTTGTATGTCGGCTTAAGAAATCCCTTTATGGTCTCAAGCAAGCTCCTCGAGCTTGGTATGCCAAAATGGATAACTTTCTTTTAGAATCTAGCTTTTCTAGGTGTCATTCTGACAATACTGTCTAAACCAAGAAAGTGGGCAAGTTTCTTATCATTCTTGTTCTTTATGTTGATGATCTTATCCTGACTGGTAGTGATCCCAACCTTATAAACCATGTGAATTCTAGCCTTAAAAGGAAGTTTGAAATGACAGACTTAGGACACTTACATTATTTTCTCGGTCTTCAAGTCTTGCAATCCAAGGAAGGTATTTCGCTTTATTTTCTCGGTCTTCAAGTCTTGCAATCCAAGGAAGGTATTTCGCTTTCTCAGTCCAAGTATGCCTGTGATATTCTACGCCACTTTCACATGGAAGACTGTAAGCCAGCCCCTTCTCCCTTTCAGTCTGGAGTCAAACTTTCAGTCACTTGTACTTCTCCTGACGTTGATGCTACCTTATACCGTCAACTTGTAGGAAAGCTTTTGTATCTAACCCATACTCGTCCTGACCTTTCCTTTGTTGTTGGCCTTGTTGCTCGGTTTATGCAAAACCCACGTGAAAGAATTGGAAAGCAGCTAAAAGAATACTTCTTTATGTTCGAGGTATAGTTCAGTTTTGGATTCATTACAGTACCGAAGCAGCTCCTCTATTGGTTGGTTTCACTGATTCTGATTGGGCTGGTGACCTTGATGATCGGAAGTCTACTGCCAGTTATGTGTTCACTCTTGGTTCAGGACCTATTACATGGGATTGCAAGAAACAAGGTGCCATTTCTCTTTCATCAGCATAAGTAGAGTATCGTGGTGGCGTAGAAGCTAGTAAGGAAGCCTTGTGGCTTTGTGAGATCCTGTCAGAGTTTGGCTTTCAGCAGCAGCATCTGACTACACTTTGGTGTGATAATCAAAGTGCCATTCAACTATGCAAAGATCCAGTCCAACATCAGCGCAGCAAACACATTGAACTGCACATGCACTTCATCAGAAAGCTCATTCACGACCATGTTCTTGAAGTGCAATATTGTTTAATAGATGATCAAGTTGCAGACATCTTCACAAAGGCTCTCACAGAGGCGAAGTTCACTAAACTTCGATTTATGGTTGGAGTTCAGGAAGTTGTCACTAAGGGGGGATAGGCTCTAGTGCCTCCTTCCTTCTCCTATTGTGTCATATTTGTAAATCCTTCAATCCTATCCCAAGTTGTTCTTAAGGGGGGATGTTAGGATATTTCGACACATAGGAAATAGTTAAGTACAACTTGGTCTAGTATAGAGTTAGGTATAAAGTTAGGTAAAGTGTGTTTCTTTACCTTGTACATTTTGTAACTTAGAATTCGACGTTCACGATATGTAGTGATCCGACAGTTCATTCTCTCCTCGGTATTACTGACACTTGATCCATGGATTGACACCCGATTGGTCCATGATTTCTATTTAAAGCGCATGGAGGGTCATTTGTAGGGTAATCCGTCTATTAGAGAAGCTTATGTAAATTTTCATTCTTTTATTAATAAATTTCCTGAAGCGGCCGCGTTGGCTCAGGCCGTGGATTGTTTCCCTCTTTGAGGGTTTTAACCACGTCAAAAATACTAGTGTATTGATTTGCGATCTGGTTGTGAGCGGTGTCCTTTGGTGTTCTGTCTGAGGAACTTACCCTGTAATTCCTACACTTCAAATGGCCCTAGTGGCTCTTGGAACTTCTCTGAAGCAATTCGAGCTGAAGAAGTCCTTCAATGGTTTTGAAACCTCTGCGAGTGGAATCAGAAGGTCGAATACAATAGAAATAGGCTTTTGTTTCACCTCAAACAGATGAACCTAGCCCAACACAGCTCAATCACTGAAATGTCCCTCGTGGCCCTAAAAGCTCCCCTGAAGCTAAATAGTGATAAGAAAGCCTAAACAGGTGAAATGAGCTATAGAAATGGACTCAGAGCATAGAAAACAGTCAGAATAGACCTTCATTTCACCTTCAATGGCTGCACACAACCCAATGCAGCTCCAACACTGAACAGGCCCTAGTGGCTCCTGGAACTTCCCTGAAGAAAAAACACCTAAAGATGACCTCTATTAGCTGTGAAACCTATGCCAATGGCTTTAGAATGATCTGAATAGCCAAAATCAAAAAAAAAAAAAAACATTCACCTCAAAAGGCCTCTCGTAGCCAAAGTTATGGCTCATTCAATTTTTCTCCAGTTTTCCCCTGAAAATCTCCACTAAAACTGGCTAACTTCCAGTTAACCCGACTAAAATTGGCCTTACCACCAATTTTGGCGCTGACTGCTAGTTAAACGGTCAGTTGACCGTAACTGTCGAGCGGGTCCACATCAGGGAAAATTTTAAGAACCACCCTAAATTTATATGTATAATAAATGGGTGAATCCCCATGATACATAGGAAAAATGGAAGGTGATTTTATTACTAATATAATATGTATGTATGTATGTGTGTGTATGTATATATATATATATATTTTGGCGAATCTCTCACCAGATTATATTGTCTTGTAAAGTCATGGCGAATCTTTCACTGAATTATAAAATCTTGTAAGATCTTGGAAAATCTTTCATTGAATAATAAAACATTGTGAAGTCTTCGCGAATGTTTTGTTAAAGTATGAAACCATATATGATAATAATAAAACATATTCATTAAATTGTAATATACTAACATACATGTTTGGAAAAAAGAAACATAATTTTCACTTCCTACAAACAATGTTGCAAGTTTTAGTGGCCATGTTTGTCATGGTAGGAGAGATTAATGTTTTCTCTACCACTTTTGTCAAGCTACCACTTTTGCCAAGCTATCAAATTTCTTTCTTATTCCATCGACTCCAATTGCGAGATAGGTAAAAAAAACAAAAACATCAAGTTTGTTTACCCCAACACGCTAACAAGTAGCAAGCCACAACTATATAATATAATGAAGTAGTAGGTATTCCAAAGGCCTGAAGGGGATCTAATGGAAAGAAGTGACCGTTGTCAAAAGCCTTCCAATCAATATATAAATATATAAATGTAGATTTATTATTATTTTAATTGAAAATATTCAATTAAATAATAAAATTTAATTACGTCTCTCCCAATCTAAATTTCTTATTAACATAATTCACTACCTTCATACCATTTTTAATAGCATTGTAACATGTGGATTAATTTCCTTTTTGGTGCACAATCTCCACCTTTTAGGACAATATGGTGCAGTGACCCAACCCCTACAGATCATTACTACAAACTAAGAATAGCAGAGAAGATGAAAGGTTGTACAAACCAACATATTTTTCAAACAACTAATCCAAGATCAGTCGCTTAACATTTTCATGAAAATATCATATTGAGAATGTTTGAAAAATGGTGGGAAATCTGGGCAGCAACTATCTCTCTTCTCCAAGGGTGATGCGGAAAGAGTTAAGATTTCATTGTTTTGAATTTTTTTTTGTTAAATCAGAAAACCCAATATTAATGGAGATATTGGTATTTTTTATTAAATTTTGTGAAGTGAATAAATGTAGCTTTAACCATTCACCTTAAGATTTTTTTTACAATATAATTTCCTAAGTCTATTTAATATCTTCATTATCATAAAAACCAACCTATATCCATCTTAACTGCAGATCTACCACTCTTAGAGTGATGAAATCTATTTATCCCTCCGAGCACTTGGTAGACACGGAATTAAGATGGATCTAAGCTAATAGAATTTCCCCTTTAAATAGTCTATGCTCACATGAATACCATGGTATTAGCATGGGTCAATACCATGGGTTATCATAAAACTAGAGCTTAAAAATTACTATTAGTAATTTATAAAAATTAATAAAATTAATATTTTATTTTTATTTTATCTTTTTAATTTTGACCAAGTTAAAATGTTTAAGTGATATTAAATTACAAGATCCATTTTTACTCTTGATCTACCAAGCCCCGAGAGGGATCAAATATTTTTTCACTCTATGTTAGTTTGCATATCACGATATTTGATCTAGAGTAAAGATGGATCTAAGCTAGTTTAATTCCCCCCTTTAAATAGGTTGCATTCCATGTGAATACCATGGGTCAATACCATGTACCATCTTTATTTTTATTAATACTAATATTAGGGTTAATAATTTTTTTTGGCATGGTATTAATAATAATTTGGATCATAGGCTTCACCTAAATATAACACATTTTTTGAGTGTTTATAAATATAAGGTGGCTTATGGAGTAAATATAAAAAATGTTTTATTCAGTTAAATAAAACCTCTTTTTTGAGCCTTCTTAAAGAGAAAGAGGGTTATGGACTAAATATAGAAAGAGGTTTTATTTATTTACCATACCTATAGATTATTTATATTTTTATTTATTTATCATACCTTTGAAGTATAAAAAGAGGTTTTATTTATTTACTATACCTCCACTTTATTTATATTTTCGTTTATTTGCAGGCTTGCGCGTTCATAAATATAAGGTGACATATGGAGTAAATATAAAAAAATGTCTTATTTATTTACCATACCTCTCGTTTATTTATATTTTTATTAATTTACCATACTTCTTTTATAAATATGGTATTTGGTCCATAGGATTCACTTAAATGAAACCTCGTTTTTTAGCCTTATTAAATAGAAAGAGTGTTATGGACTAAATATAAAAAGAGGTTTTATTTATTTACGATACCTCTAGTTTATTTGTATTTTTATTTATTTACCATACCTTTGGAGCAAGTATAAAAAGAGCTTTTATTTATTTACCATACCTCCACTCTATTTATATTTTTATTTATAACCATCATAAATACAGTTTCTTGAAAATGAGGGTTAATGGAAGATTGTAACTCCTAATTTCATGGGCTAAATTTACTTTTTTTACCCTCTCCCTTAAAATAAGGTGGGCTAACCTCCATACCTAATTATTTTATAAAATAAATTTGAGGTGATTTGTAAAAATGTACTATGATACAAAATATTCGCCCAATAAAAATATAAAACCCCTTAATTTAGCCCAAGGGCGAAAATTCACCTTTAAAATTTTCCATGGTCCGCATGCATGTGACAGGAATGTCGGAACCGTTTGGTGTCGTGGTTTTCCGCCGGTAAGCCTGTGGTTTGGAGCTCAAGGTTATATGACATGGGGGCTGCCATCTGCACCTTGATGAAACTTCAAATGTGATTTCAAACCATAAGAGGTTATGAATTGTGTTGTAGGTGGGTTGGTTAGGCCTGTGGGCTGGCAACCACTCGACTCGGGGTTGAATCCCGTGGACTCCATAAAATTTTGCACCAAAACTCATTACATTCTAGGGGCCATGTGGCAGTGCCCGATTGGGCCTCTCAAATAGAATATTCCCCAAATATTCCATGAAATATTCCAAGGAATATTCCAATGGGTCGAGTTTGCTTACACGGTGTGTCAATTTGATGGTTAACTTTTAATTTTTTGTTGCAATGTGTCAAGTTGTCTTAGGCTAAGATTTTAAAGTCATCATATTTTTATAATTTAGAGAAGAAAATACTCCTCGTATAATGACTCTTTCATTCAAGTGTTCATTTTAAAATTTTTTTTAGTCATAAAATTTTTCCATAATGTTATGGTTGAAAAATTATCAAAATTTTAAGGTTTTCTCGCATTCCAACATCAACAATTTTCATTTTTAGGATTTTCCTTATGTTTTTTTTGGGTTCTTTTGCTATAGTTCTCATTTTGAGTTTACATTTCTCGTTTCAAAGTTTACATTGTTTTTACCTATGTTAAAAGACTATCACACCTTTAATGAAGATGAGATGCATTAGCATCGCAACACGTTTACTATGCAACATGTGATTTCACAGGTTGAAACACTTGACATCTACGACATTCACTAAAAATAGGCCTTTTTGAGATATATAATCTAGGATTCTTATACTTAATGAGAGGTACCTTTCCATGTTTCTTGGGGATTAATGACAGTAGTTCTTCAGACGGAGCAGGATTTGTATTTGGCATAATTTTTCTGAATACGAAAAAATGATGTGTAACATAAGTTATCTTTTTGATGGCGCCAACATTGATTAGGTTTGACTTCATCAAGTATATATCTATCAAGTTTTCTTTCACATAAAAATATGATTTTATGGCTTATCAATCCAAACTTGGACTATAAGACTGCCCAAGATTTGGATCAATAAATGAAATGGATAAAACTTATGAAAATATAGAATATAAAGAAATACAAAAACACCATCCACATATACAAAATATTTTCTCTCGGAAACCCTTGTGAGAGAAAACCCAACTGAGGTGAGGTTTCTCTACTCTCTTTTCTCTGGTATGGAATATGAAAGTACAAGGGAAAAGGAACTTTCTATGGAGTTAACTAAAACCTATGGCATATAATGTTTCTATAAATATTTAAGCCATATTTACTTTTTTCTTTAACTACCGAATCCCAGTTTTCCTACTCAAGTATGGAAGAAAATACAATAACATAGAATGGAACCCCTACTCCTCCTAGGCCTAGCATTTAACATATCCTGGTATCCAACTAGGGGTGAAATTGGAATCCCTAAACCATTCATTAGAGTTATGATCTTAGATATTCTAGAGTATTATTCAAACCTCACATGAGGCTAGTGCCTTATGCATGAGTAATGGGGGTTGATGTGGCATCTTCTCATGCCATGGTGTTAATATAAGTCAACTTGTAGGAGGCATAATGTTTGCATACAAACTATGTTTTATTCAATTCTTACGTTGTCAAAAATGTCTTTGAGTGTAGAATAACACTAAAAATTCTTATGAAATTGTAATTTTCTTCACCCTATAAATCTTCATTTAATGCCTTAAAATGGCTTTGGAAGGTTTTAAACCCGAGTTCTCCAAATTGCGGCTTGTTGTTAAAATTACCCCAGTTTTTTCCAGTTTGAAAGAATTAATATAAATGAAAAATAAAATAATGATCCCATTTATATCATTCATTCATTAGTGAATGAGTGAGTGTCTCCTAAGTTGTTTCCCAGTTCAAACAACTACAATTATTTATATAAAAATAATGCTAAACATTTGGTTCTTAATTGAATTACAATGGTGTTATGAGACGTGTGCCTTAAAAATGATAAGGCGCTAATTACTTCGAGGGGGAAACATCCTTTTATAATGAATACAATGTACAAGACAATATTTGATGATTTTAAGACAAGGTATCCTTAGTATATATGTAAGAGAGAAGGTTATAATTATAATAAAATGGGGCCACGATTGGTTCTAACCTACATAACAATATAACAATAGAAATGACGTCACTCAATATATAGGACTTAATAAAGGGTTTTAAGGTTAACATGGGGCTTATATAGGGCTTAAGATGATCCTCCCCTTCAAAAAAGTGTTGTCCTTGTTGATTTTTCAAGTGAAATAGATACAAGCACTAATTTTTGAAACTAATAATTACTTATAATGATATAGATATTATCTTTAGGACTTCTAGTTAGTCATTATGAAATTATGCTTCAGAAATTTAATCATAAAAAGTAGTAGGATAGTATATATCACAATGAAACAATGATGCATAAAGATAATACAATATTTACCCTGGGAAAACCCACTTGGCGGAAAAACCTAGCTACCTTTTCCTTAGAGAAATTATACAATTAAACAAGAGATACTTCTAATCCTTCTAGTCAAAAATAAATTCAAATTGACCAACAACAAAGCCTTGGTCAAACCTTGTCAAATTTCCTTCTTATCAAGGAAAACTTTTGTCCAAAGAGTTTGGTCAAGTCTAATATGCTAGGTATGAATTTCATCTTTCTTCTACACCCAAAAAATCTCGGCTTGTTGCCTATTGATATGTGTAGAAACTCAATCTGTCTTCCACACATGTGAGATCAACACTGGGGGAGAGAGAGAGAATCCACAGATGCGATGTCAAATAGAGAGAGATAAGTTTCTTGGATTACCCAATCAACTTTGCCCTTCTATTCTTGTGTCTCCTTTGCATTGTTTAGCAAAATATATTATGCCTTGAGTAAGATTCAAATTGTGTCAAGAGGAGGAGAACAATTTCCTTACTTATAGTCTTTTGGGAGTCTGAATGGGTGCCTCTACAAGTTGAGTCAACTTGAACACTTGGGGGGTTGACTTGATCTTCTTGGAGCCAAAAATTCGAAATTGTAAATTATAAAATCCCTCTTTTGAATGTAGGTTTTAACCCCATACAGAAATTACCTGCATACTAATTCTAAAAATAGAAAATAAACAATGGTGAGAGGATAAAACATAAAACATATATACACAAAGATTTTCCCCTAGATCCCAAAACAGGGATGTTACACAAAAATATAGTCACCATGATTATTTGCAGTCAGTATGGGTCTATCATCACTTGTACTGACCTCCTAAGCAAGTCTCAGACCTTAGCTCTTCAAGTCAAGCTTTGAAAATGAGAGAAAGACATTGAAAATCAATAAAACTCTGGTTCCACACTTTTTCTCACTGTTACCTGTGGTCCCGCACCTTCTGTTTACAAAAACTGCGGACCTGCCCTCTCTGTCCCTAAAGGTGTGGGTGCGGACCCCTGTGAAAGTAAAAAAGGTGCAAGTTTATTCTAAAAAACTCACTTTTGGTTAATTCTAGATGATTCTAGAAGGAATTTTGACGTGGATTGGCCACTCTTAGGTGGTTCGTGCATCCCAAAAGAGAAGGAGCTAATCCCTTGATGAGAGGAGCTATCGCTTTGAAGGAGGGCTTTATCCCTTTGAAGGAGGACCTAGTAACTTCCCTCCATTGCACTATAAACTCAGGCATTGCGCTAGTTGCTGAGGAGGTTAGAAGCTGAACATTTTTTAGAGTAAATGCTGGTGAAATTAAGACTTCCTAGTTGAGCTTAAGAGGAGAGATCACATACCTTTTTGGCTTCATTGGGAAGAGAGTGAAACTTGTCAAAGTAGAGGAGACTTCTTGCTGAACCCTGGGAGGAGCTTGTACAGCGTCAAGGCACAGGTTGTAAAGTTCTTCTTGATTTGAATTAATACAATCAAACTAATTTTTCTCAACAAATTGTCTCATGTCATTTGTTTCATGAATTCTTTGACTTTCATGTTAAATATGTTTTATGATATTGGCTTTTCAGGTGCTATTTAATTTGTTTGCTTGTTTGTGTTTGCAGATTCGCGACAAAGGAGCTCATTTGGATCGAAGGAGCGAAGGCTTCCACAAACTTGCGTTGGACCTAAGGTAGGCCTAAAAAAACTTGTTTGCCTTTGTTTATAAAAGCATATTTAGAGAAAGATAGTGTGTGATTGGTTTGCTTGTCATTAGGTCTCCTTTAGATTCTAGGAAGGTCTATCTTGTCCGCAAGATCAACTTATTCCGTGTGACAAGGGACTACCAAATCGATTTTTCATTATATTCCTTTCAATGTTACGATACATATATATACATGTTGAAGCATCCATAAACCCCAATCCATTAACCCTAGATTAGAACATAATCGTAGTTCCCTTGACCAAATCTACAAAATACCATGGAAAGAAAACCATCATGCCCAAAACCATGTGCAAAATTCATGCACAAAACCATAGGTAGGTCCGCCCACCCAATATAAGGTCCAAAAAAAATTATGCCATGGACCTCGTGTAGGGGCCTACCGCCCCCCTGTTGTGCCTGACGCAATGTACAAGGGGCCTTCTGCCCCCCCGGGATTGCGATAGTTATACAAAGAATATAACACACACCCAACATTCTCCCACTTGTTGTTTTCTTTCCACAGGGACCACAGGAGAGCATAGTCATTGGTCCAACCCTGCAATTCCCATTGTTTCTCTACACCAAGAGAACTTCTCAGTGCTCACAAACTTTGTTAATGCATCTGCAGTATTCTTCAAAGTGTCCTTTACCAGAAATGCCTTTCTTTCCTCAACCATATCCCTCACAAAGTGATACTGAGCATCAATGTGATTTTTCTTTGAATGATAAGCAGGTTATTTTACCAAGAAAATTGCACTTTGGTTGTCACAATCTATCCTTATAGCTCATTGTACTAACCCCATACTTTAAAAAAATCTCTGCAACCAAATTGCTTCATTGCTTGCATGAGTGACTTCCATGTATTCTACCTCTGTAGTTGAAAGTGCCACTGCAGCTTGTCTCTTACTCATCCAACTAACTGTACCTCCAAATAGGTTAAACACATACCCACTTGTAGATATTCTCTGATCCAGATCTCCAACCCAATTTGTATTAACAAAGCTATGGATGTTAAAAACTCTTTCCAATGCTGGTCTTCCTTGGTATCACAAACCATAATCACTAGTGTCATGCAAACACCTGAAAACCCACTTCATTTTTGTCCAATGCTCCTTCCCTAGTTTTTAAATAAACCTACACAATACTCCCACTGCATGTGATACAGGTATTGTCCTTGATGGCAACTCACTCAGATGAAAGATCACGGTACAGTATGTTAATAGCAAATAATTACAGATCAATCTACAAAGCATAAAGAAAGAGAGATATATGTAGGTTCACCTTGACCAAGTTGCGTATACACGCAGGTTCACTGACGACTATTAGCATATACGTACACACACACTTTCACAGAAGTAAAAGCGCGTATACTTTGGAAAACTAAGTTTTTGGTCTGAAGTAATTGGTCCATGGTATTTTGATTCATGGTATTGGTCCAAGGTATTGACCCTATGTATTTGGTCCAAGGTAATGGTCCTAAGTGGTTTTGGTCCATGGTATTAAGAAAGGCCTAAAACTATAAAACGAGGAGAAGATCATTAGGCCAAATTGTGCAAGTATAAAATATCTTATGAAGTGTGAGATCTAGTATGCAGGTTATCGGCTTATGGTGTTGTGCTTGATCTGAACCAGGGATGAACCTTAGTGATTGATGGTGGATAAGATCTAATGATGGATTGAGATCTTAAGGCATGAAATGAATTATATTTATATCGTTTTATCATGTTTATCCTAGATCTATATACTGATGCATGCGTTGTTCTATAAATATTATGATCTGGGTGTAACTAAAGTCTGGAATAGCTGCAGAATTAATATTTGCAGATGTATACGTTAGTTGGCTTTGAGAAAAGTGTGTATACATGCATTTTCGACACATGGAAGTAGCGTATACCTTATAAAATATGTTTTAGTTGTTTCTGTTTACTGTTGCAGAGTTCTGGGTTCTGGTTATTGTATTCTGGTGACATTATTTTGAATGATCAGATTGATGGGTTGCCAAAGTGATTGATTGATTCAGTTATGGTTGGTTCAGAAAGTGATTGGTTGATGCAGATGTATTTGATGATTGAATTATAGTTATGATTTTGTTTATGGATCCAGCCTGAACATTTATGAAACGTGGTCCTTGGAGGAATAAGGAAGGTCGTAGCCTTCTGTACGTCGCAGCCTACGTACTAGTAAACATATCAACTAGGACAAGAGTTATGGGGTTGTAGCTCCATTCCAGGAGAAGCTAGAGAACAAGAGAAGGTTGTAACCTTCTGCAGGTAGAAGACTGCGTACTGGTATAAGTCTGCACCAGTACAAAATTGTAAACATATTTTATTATTAAAAGAAGACATAGACGACAGCAGCAGGTGGTTTTCACCCACATTGGGTTTCCACCTTATATCTTGGTGTTCATGTGTGTTGCTTATGTGTGATGCTTTATTTTGCTTTTACTGCACTGTCTAATAAACCTATGATATACTGGCTAAAGTTCAATGCATGATAATTTGGGTAAATCAAAAGTTCTCTGCATATACATTGGTTGCCTTAAGTACAGTCGCATATACACTCTAGTTCACTTAGCTAAAGTATCATATACAAATCTGTTTGGAAAATTAAATTATTGATCTTATAATACTGATTCACCCCCCCTCTCAGTATTATTTCCAACAATTGGTATCAGAGCAGGTCCTTCAGAAGAAGCTTGATTGCTTGAAGGGAGATCCATCACCATGGGTAATCAAGAAAGCATGTGATCCATCAAACCGCGAATCTTTGATGGGAGCAGCTTTGTTTATTAGAAGATAAGAACCACAACCTATCTACAATCACTTGGAACAGGTGTTTGGGAAATCGTGGAAGGAGGATATACATTTCCATCAGCAATACCTACAGATACGGTAGGTAAAAGGCAATATGAAACCAATGCCATGGCTATCAATACAATATTGGGAAGTTTGTCACAATCAGAGTTTGTCAAAGTTATGCAGCTCAAAGCAGCCAAATAAATATGGGACAAAATCATTCTAAGCTACGAAGGAGACTCTTAGGTAAAATGTGCTAAACTGTAAACTCTTAGAATTCAATATGAAACTCTTAAGATGCACAATGATGAAAGTATAGCTAGTTACTTCTTACGTATAGATGACATTGTTAATTGCATGAAGAATCTAGGTGAAGAGATAAAGGAAGCTACCTTAGTTGAGAAAGGTTTAAGATCCTTGTCTGCTAAATTTGAATCAATAGTATCTGCCATAAAAGAAAAACAGGATCTACAGACTATCATTATGACACAGCTTCACGAAATCTTAACTGCCTTTGAGATGAGAAAAGGAGGCCCATTAGATATGAGAGAAGCTGCATTTAAAGCTTCAACAAAAGGAAAGGAAGAACTCAATGAATCGGGACATATTTCAGAAGAAGAAGATGAAGTAAACTTTGTCAAGAAGCTTCAACGGGGTTCCGGAAGATTTAGAGGTAAACTACCTTTCAAATGTTTTGCTTATGGTAGAGTAACTCATTATGCTGCCAAATGTCCTCATAAAGATAAAGATGATAAAGGGAAGGAATCTCCAAAATGGAATAGAAAACAAAGTATAAGTAAAAATAGTTACTATACTCATGAAGATAACAATGGTTTACCAAATGGTGATGAAGATGAAAATAGTAATGACTATAGACTTCTAATGGCTTATGAAGATGATAATTTTTGGGATGCTTTAGAAGAAGATGAACTTCATGAAAAAATCTCTAAAATAAAAAGATGTCTAGAAGAAAAGAATATGATTATAGATACCTTGACATACCAACTTGCTAAAAGAGAAAAACACAATGAAAAACTAGAATGTGAAATTGTGGGTCTAAGAAAGGATCTTGAGAAAACAAAATCTCTCAATCTTAGATTTGCTAAAGGATCAGAAACCTTAAATGAAATTATCAAAGTGCAGCATTCTCCTCTGATAAAGACGGGTCTTGGATATCCTGAAGAAGCATCTCAATCACAGAAGCTGTCAAACTCCACTAAAAGTTATCTTGATGCAGCAAAGAACAGTGAATAGTATGAAAATCGTCAGCAAAGGCATAAAGCAGATCACCAGGTAAATCAGGCTCAATTTGCTTCAAGGATGAACATAAGCCACAACCAACCTCAAGTAAATCATACTCAATTTTCTTCAAAGATGAATATCAATAGAAACTACAATCACCAGGTCAATAGATTCGATAATCGCAGGAACTTCTTTAATGGTCAATGTTTCTCATGTCATAATTTTGGACACAAAGCTACTCAATGTGTTTCTTACAAAACCATCATGAGTAGAGAAGCACAAAATCAAAGGAATGTGATAGGGATCAAGAAAAGTTCCTATAATAACTTTTCTCTTCTTGAAAATGAAATAGAATGCTCAATCTATAACAACTTTGGCCATGAAGAATCTGAATGCAGGAGTAAATTTTGGCAAATATCTCAAAAGGAGAAAACTCCATTAAATCCCAAACTATGGAGAAAGAAAGAACCACTAACAGAAATATGTGGTATAGCCTTATATGCAGAAGGACAAGAAAATCAGTGGTACATCGACAGTGGATGCTCAAAACACATCATAGGTGACAAAGAAAAAATTCACTCATATAATGCCTTAGAAAAGGAAAAGAATGTCTCATTTGGAATCGACACTCCTGCTGTCATAAAAGGTAAAGGATCTTTTTTCTTGAAAGAAAATGTTAAAGCTGGGAATGTTATGTATGTAGACAGTCTAAATCATAACTTATTGAGTACCATTCAAATGTGTGATCAAGAAAATGAAGTGGTGTTTCGATCAAATGGATGTGTTGCTCGTGAGCTTGATATAGGAGAAACCATGATCAAAGGTACAAGAACTCCAAAAAACTTATACATACTCAAGGGAGGACAACAACAGTGTTATCTAAGAAAAAATGATGAAAACTGGCTATGGCACAGAAGATTGGGACATCTAAAATTTTCTCAAATAAGAAAAGCATGCAAATTCCAGGTTGTTCGTGATCTTCCAGATATCAGCATTCCTGAAAATACAATATGCAATCCATGTCAATTCGGTAAGAAAACCAGATCTCACTTCATTGAAAAATAAGGGTCAGCTAGTAAGCCTCTTGAACTTGTTCATACTGATTTATGTGGACCATCAAGGAAAAAATCACCTTGTGGAGAAGAATACTTTATATTGTTCATTGATTATTTTTCCAGAATGTGTTGGATAGGTCTTCTAAAGCATAAAGATGAATCATTTGAAAAGTTCAAAGCCTTCAAAGCTTTGGTTGAAAATGAATCAAATCGCAAAATCAAATGCCTCAAATATGATCGAGGAGGGGAATTTACCTTGGATGAATTCTTTGACTTTCGTGAACAACATGGAATAAAAAGGCAGTTCTCCACCGGAAGGACTCCTCAGCAAAATGGAGTGGTGGAAAGAATGAACATAACTGTTCAACAAATGGCTCGAGCTATGCTAAATGAATTTGGAACTCCTACAACTTTCTGGGGTGAAGCTGCATTTGCCACCGTCACTATTCTCAACCAAACAAATGTTCGAGTAAACAACACTCAAACTCCACATGAACTTTGGTATGGTAGGACTCCCACTGTAAAATACTTTAAAGTTTTTGGAAGCAAATGTTACATCGAAAGGACCAATGAAAAACTTGGCAAGTTTGATCCTAGAGCAGATGAAGGTATTCTTCTTGGTTACTCTTCCTAAAGTAAAGGATATAAATTCTATAACAAAATACTTGGGAAAATTATTGAAAGTATTGATTTTGTGGTTGATGAAGCATGCAAAAATCCAAAACAAATAAAAACCAAATATTATGACAATGAAGAAGATGGGGATTATTTTCCCACATTAAATCACACTGACTCTGAAGAAGAAACCAATGAAGCACTAGAAGAAGCGATAATGGTAGAAGAAAAGACTATATCCAGGTATGTTCAGAAAAATCATCCAGAAACTCAAATTTTAGGGGAAAATGAGGTAGGTGTACAGACTAGAAGAACTATTAAAAAACCTCAAGCTATCTAGCATTACTATCCTCCACCCGACCTCAAAATCTAAATGAAGCATGCGAAGATGAATTTTGGGTCAAGGCCATGAATGAAGAACTTGAGAAGATTGGAAAGAATAATACTTGGGAATTAGTTCCTAGACCTCATGATAAGAATATCATAGGAACTAAATGGATATTCAAAAACAAGCTGAATGAAAATGGAGATGTTATTAGAAACAAGGCTAGACTTGTTTGTAAAGGATATGCTCAACAAGAAGGTATAGATTTTGAAGAAACTTTTGCACTTATTGCTATACTTGAAGCCATAAGGATGTTTCTTGCTCTTTCTAGTTTTCAAAAATTCAAAGTATACCAAATGGATGTAAAATCTGCCTTCCTTAATGGAGACTTAGAAGAAGAAGTCTGTATTGAACAACCAGAAGGATTCATTCTTGGAAATGATGCAAAACTTGTATGCAGACTCAGAAAGGCTCTCTATGGTCTAAAACAAGCTCTAAGGGCCTGGTATTACAGTCTTGACAAATATCTCCACCAACAGGGTTTTTCAAAGGGGTCAGCAAATAGAAATCTATATACAAAGTTTGACACTGATAAATTGCTAATAATTGTTGTTTATGTTGATGATATAATTTTTGGTAGCAATGAAGAATATATGAGTCAAAATTCTGCTTTAGTAATGTAGCAAGAATTTGAAATGTCCTTACTTGGTGAGCTTACCTATTTTCTTGGTCTACAAGTTCAACAAAATAAATATGGTGTTTCTCTTTCACAAACCAAATATCTCAAACAGATATTGAAAAAGTACGCCATGGAAGATTTTAAACTAGTATGTACTCCAATGGTAACAGAATGTAATCTCAGCTCAAATTATGAATCAGCAGCAGTACATCAACCAACTTACAGATCCATGACTGGCAGTCTACTTGATCTAAAAGGTACCCGACCTGATATCATGCATGCAGTAGGAATAGTTGGAAGATTCCAAGCAAATCCAAAGGAATCACGCCTTCAGGTAGTCAAAATGACTTTCAAATATCTTAAAGGAACACAGAACTTTGGTTTATGGTATCTTAGAGATACGGATCTTACTCTTCATGCGTATGTAGATGCAGATTGGGCAAGAAGTGTTGATGATAGAAAAATCACTAGTGGTGGTGCATTCTATATGGGTTCCAGGTTAGTGTCTTGGTTCAGCAAGAAACAAAGTTCAATTGCATTATCTATAGCTGAAGCAGAATATGTGGCTGCTGCATCTTGTTGCACACAACTACTTTGGATGATGCAAACCTTGCAAGACATTCAGATCACATGTACTCCACCCATCTCCATTATATGTTATAATACAAGTGCCATCAGTATTTCAAAGAATCGAGTCATGCACTCAATACCAAGCACATACCCATCAAATATCATTTTCTACGTGAACAAGTGCTTGAAAAAAAGGTCAAACTGGAGTATGTTCCCTCCAAAGAACATGTTGTTGATATATTCACTAAACCATTGCCCAGAGATACATTTGAATATCTCAGAAAAAAGCTGGGAGTAGTTGTTGTATCATCCTACTGTTAAATCCTATTTTTCAGAGAAATGTGGTTATACGCAAGTTTCATGAATCATAGTCACGTACATATGCAGGTTTCTGTGGGCACAGTCGCGTATATGTTGGTTTGAGGAAAAGAAGTGGGCGAGACTCAAGAAAAATGGGTCTGATATGGTTCTGTCAATTATCTGTTTTGTTTGATGATGGTTACAATCTACTGATAACATGTGGAAATATATTGGTCCTCATAAAGTTGTTGATAACTTGATGTATATCTGATTGATGATGATGCTTTGATATTTCTTATTGATATATGCAATAATCAGATCTAACAGTAAACACCTGGCACAGGTTCAGGGGAGTATATGCTTCTAATAATGCATTGTTGGCATTATCTTAGAAGATCTTGGTATAGATCCACATAATTGTTTTGATTCAGGTGACTCTTTTGATGATGAGGTTTTTGATCCTGATGTTGTAGATTATATATGGTGTATGATAGTTGTTGAGGACTATCATGGTCTTGTTGATGTCCTATTATAAATGTCATGCATATCATTAATGTAAAGGTCATGAAAATACCTAATTTGTAACCCCACTATTCATGGGATGGATGATGTAGCATTTCTTGTTTTTTTCATGTATAAGCAATTGGTATATCCCAACTTGGTTGGGTGGATGAGTCAAATTTGGTATATCCCCACTTGGTTGGGAGATGGATTTATGTATGAGTCATTGGTGATAGGAAGGTCATTGGTGATGTATATATTGAGTCATGTTATTCTTTTAGAAAATCTTTTTGTAGACTTTGCTTGTGCTCGGGGGAGCATGGACTCAATCATGGGAGCTCAATCAGTACACTTCAGCATATCAGAGAAATCAACATGTACTCAAGGGGAGCATGACCAGCATAATGTATGTCAAAAGGGGAGCATGACCCTTTGCCCTTGATGTCAATGGGGGAGAGTGACTTGGAGTTTTTGTTGCCATCAAGTCCAAAGGGGGAGATTGTTGGCATTATGATACAGGTATTTTCCTTGATGGCAACTCACTCAGATGAAATATCGCAATACAACATGTTAACACAGGGGTTCACCTTGACCAAGTTGCGTATACATGTAGGTTCACCGACCACAAGTAGCGTATACGTACACACACACTTTCACATAAGGAATAGTGCAGATACCTTGGAAAACTAATTTTTTGGTCCGAAGTAATTGTCCATGGTATTTTGATCCATGGTATTGGTCCAAGGCATTTGGTATGAGGTATTGACCCTAGGTATTTGGTCCAAGGTATTGGTCCTAAATGGTTTTGGTCCATGGTATTGAGAAATGCCTAAAACTATAAAAGGAGGAGAAGATCATTAGGCCAAAGTGTGCAAGTATCGAATATCCGATGAAGTGTGAGATCTAGTATGCAGGTTATCGGCTTATGGTGTTGTGCTTGATTTGAACTAAGGATGAACCTTAGCAGTTGATGATGGATAAGATCTAATGATAGATGAGGATCTTAAGGCTTGAAATGAATTATCTTTATATGTTTTGATCATGTTTATTCTAGATCTGTATACTGACGCATGTGTTATTCTATAAATATTATGATCTGGGTGTAACTGAAGTCTGGAATAGCTGCAGAATTAATATTTGAAGATGTATAAGGTGGTAGGCTTTGAGAAAAGCACGTATAAACGCAGTTTCGAGACATGGAAGTAGTGCATACCTTATAAAATATGTTTCAGTCATTTCTGTTTACTGTTGTAGAGTTCTGGGTTCTGGTTACTGTATTCTGGTGACAGTATTTTGAATGATCAGATTGATGGGTTGTCAAAGTGATTGATTGATTCGGTTGTGGTTGGTTCAGTAAGTGATTGGTTGATGGAGATGTATTTGATGATTGAATTACAGTTATGATGTTGTTGATGGATCCAGTCTGAAAATTTATGAAACATGGTCCTTGGAGGAAGAAAGAAGGTTGTAGCCTTCTGTGGTTGTAGCCTACGTACTAGTAAACATATCAGCTAGTACAAGAGTTAGGAGGTTGTAGCTCCCTTCTAGTAGAAGCTGGAGAATGAGAGAAGGTTGTAACCTTATGTAGGTAGAAGCTTGCGTACTAGTATAATTCTAAACCAGTACAAAAATGTAAACAAATTTTCTTATTATTAAAAATAGACAGAGACGATAGCAACAGGTGGTTTTCACCCACATTGGGTTTCCACCTTATATCTTGGTGTTCATGTGTGTTTCTTATGTGTGATGCTTTATTCTGCTTTTACTGCATTGTCTAATAAATCTCTGATATACTGGTTAAAGTTCAGTGCATGATAATTTGGGTAAATCAAAAGTTCTCTGCATATACGCTGGTTGCCTTAAGTACAGTCGCTTATACATGCTAGTTCACTTAGCTAAAGTAGCGTATACAAATATGTTTGGAAAATTAAATTATTGATTTGATAATACTAATTCACCTCCCCTTAGTATTATTTCCAACAGCAATGTCTGGTCTAGTACAAACCATTGCATACATCAGGCTATCGACTACACTTTCATATGCAACATGGGACATGTCCTCTTCTTCTTCTTGTGTCTTGGGACATTGTTCAACAGATAACTTTACACCTACATGAATATGAACCTCGACTAGTTTACTATCCTGCATATTAAACCTCTGCAGTATTGTATAAACATACTTCCATTGGTTTAACCAGAGCTTCCTCTTTGCCTGATCTCATTTAATTTCCATGCCAAAAATAAAGTTTGCAAGATCAAGATGTTTCATGTTGAATTTGAAGGAAAATTGGGTCTTCAATTTCTATATAATTTATTTGTTATTTCAAATCAGAAACTTATCATCCACATACAAGACCAAATAAATAACATGGTCCCCAATTAATTTGAAATACATACAGTGATATTACACACTTCTGGTGAAGCCAAGTCCTCATATATATGTATCAATTTTTTGATAACACATCCTTGGTGAGTGGTTTAACCCATAGATACACTTTTGTAACCTACATACCAGTTCTTTCTCACCCTTCATCGCAAATCCTTCACATTTCTTCATGTATATCTCTTCTTCCAGATCCGCATGAAGAAGTTTTGTCTTCACATCCATCTATTCTACATCAAAATCAAAAGAAGCGGCAACATATAAAAGTAATTTAATAGAAGCTACCTTGGCAACATGAGAAAAAATATCATCAAAATCAATTCCGGGCACCTAGGAATAACCTTTTGCTACTAACCAATCTTTTTATTTCTCCACCTTTCCTTCCGCATTCATCTTAAACACCCATTTGCTGCCAATGGGTTTCCTTCCAGTATGCAACTCAACCAGATCCCAAGTCTCATTTTTGTCCAAATATGCCATTTTATCAACCATGGCGTCTTTCCAGAGTTTTGCATCCTCTAAATCTATTGCTTCCCTGAAAGTTCTGGGATCATCATCAGTAATAAATAAAGAAAAATTTGAACAAAAAATAAATGGACTATACCTTTCTAGTTTCCTTCTTTCTCAAACTGATCTTCTCACAGCTGTAGTTTGTGGCTCTTCATCTTCTAGTTCCTCTTCTGCTGTAGAGTCAGATTCCTCCTCCTTTAGCTCAAACTCTATCTTCTTAAGTTCCTTTGGTAGGACTTCATGTTTAATAAAAAATTTCACCTCTCTAAACACCACATCGCGACTATAAACAACACTCCTTGTTTCCAGGTTTTAAAGTTTATAAACTTTTAAACCATCCTTATATCCAATAAAGATACACCATTCATATTTACTATCCAACTTGGTTGTTTTCTCCTTTGGAACATGTACATATGCATCACAACCAAATAACCTCAGATGTGAAAGAGAGGGTTTCTTACCAGTCCATACCTCTTGTGGAGTCTTATCCTCCAACATTGATGAAGGTGATATGTTGACCAAGTAACATGTAGTCTCCACTGCCTCTGCCCAGAATTCTTGTCCTAACCCGACATCACTGAGCATGCTTCCTTCCTTTTCCATCAACACCATGTTCATTTTGTCTACAACTCCATTTTGTTGAGGCATGTATGGAGTAGTTTTATGTCATGCTATACCACACTTCTTACAAAATTCTTCAAATTCCTTCTTGCAAAACTCTCCACCATTATCTGTCCTCAACACCTTTATCTTATTCTTTGTCTCGTTTTCCACCATAGCCTTAAATTCTTAAAACCTGTCAAAGATTTTAGATTTCTTCCTAAAGAAATATATCCATGTAATCCTTGAGAAATCATCTATAAATGATACATACTACACATAATTACCAAGTGATGGAACCAACACAAGTTCAAACACATCACTATGCGCAAGCTCTAATATATGTTTCACCCTCTTAGCACCAGAGGGGAAGCTCACCCAATTCTTCTTCCCATATACACATTTTTCATAGAAATCAAAATCCATTGAGAAATTAGACATACCTTTTACCATACCATTACCATGAAGTATTCGAAGGGCATTATCTCCAATATGTCCAAGCCTTTTGATGCCATGGCATGGTATTTTCTCTAGAGACCACTATATCTTATGCTCTACTTTCAGGAACCACAAAATTGTTGCACTCATCCATAACATTGCTACCCTCAAGCTTGTACAAAGTTCCAATCCTAACTCCCTACATCAATACCAGTGCTCCCTAAATCATCTTGCAGGTCTCTTTCTTGAACATTGTTTTTATACATGCATCATCTAGCTTGCTAATAGAAATTAGATTTTTGGCCAATGCAAGAATATGAAGAACACCTGGAAGTGTTATAATCCTTCCACCTTGCAACTTCAACTTGAAATTTTCACAACTGACGATTCTAGCCTTCCTGTCATCCGCTAAGAAGACATCACCACCATCATATTTATCATACTCGCAGAACCACTCCCTATGAGGAGTGAAGTGGAAGGATGCACCTGATTCAATTAACCATGCCTAATGATATACATGTGTACTTGAAGAAGAAGCCAAGTACACATCTCCACCATCATCTGAGGTGGTTTTTGCCTCTACAAAAGGAGCATCATCAAATCTCTTCCTTTGTCAGGAGCTTTAGATCTATAATCCTATTTGAAGTGCCCTTCCTTTCCACATTTGCATCACACCTTTATAAGTTTTATAGGAGATTTATATCCCCCACTTAAGGACTTATTTTTGTTTCTGGCCCTCCATATTTTTCCATCTCATCTCCTCCGAAAACAGTGATGAGACTATTTCATCAAATTGCAAGGAAGTTTCATTACTACCTATTGCAACAACCAGTCTATCCCACGAATTTGGTAGAGAACACAACAAACCGATGCACTTATCTCCATTTGAAATTTTAATATCAATAGATAACAATTGGCTTACCACAATATTAAAGGCATTTATATGCTCCGTCACCAAGTCTCCATCCTTCATCCTCAGGTTATACAAATTTTCCCATAGGAAAATTTTATTTAGAAGAGACTTAGATTGGTACAAAGACCCTAAATTTTTACGACAAATCCTTCAATGAAGCTTCCCTTGATACATTCAACAATATTGAATCTAAGACACACAATTGCATTGTGATTTTTACCTTCCGATCCAAATTCTTCCAGTCTTCATCGGACATTGTCATTGGTTTAGTACCCAGATCTACCATGATCCACTGATCTTTATCCACTAGTAGATCCTCCATCTTGAGTTTCCACACCTCAAAACTTTGACCATTAAATTTATCAATCTCTATCTTTCCACTACTTGCCATCTTCTTTCACGACAAGAATTGATCCTGCACATCTCCCACTGAATAGGGTCTACCACAGGCCCGAGAAAAAACCCTCAACATCAAAGGCATCCCCTTGAAGCTGAAACAACTCTGATACCAAATGTAGGTTCTAACCCCATACAAAAATTACCTACATAAGAATTCTAAACATAGAAAATAAACAATAGCGAGAGCATAAAACATAAAACAAATATACACAAAGATTTCCTCGGGATCCAAAAACCAGGACTGCCATATTGATTTTTCATTATATTCCTTTCAATGTTACAATACATATATATACATGCCGAATCATCCATAAATTCCAATCCATTAACCCTGGATTAGAACATAAAAGTAGTTCCCTTGAAAGGATCTACAAAATACAATTGACTGAAAGCCATCATGCCCAAAACGATGTGCAAAGTCCATGCATAAAACCATAAGCAAGTTCGCCCACCTAATATAGTGTCCAAAAAAAATTCCCAGGGCACTGTTGTCCTCCCTGCTGCACCTAACGCAATGTACAGGGGGGCTTCCTCCCCCCCTATGACCTCCCCGCATGTGGGGTATTCATGGAAAGAATATAACACACACCCAACTTTGAAACCGACATGAAAAAATACTTTTTATTTATTATTACATATAATTTGGAGGGTTATATCATTAATTATGAATACTTACCATAACTACAAAATTCAACACTCCCTCTCACCGTGAGAGGAATTCTCAACAACTCCAAGCTTGTCCCTAAAATATTAAAACTTTGCTATGGATAGAGGCTCTATGAGAATGTTGCATATCTACTCATCTATCCTGAAAGTTCCTAAAAATCATTGCTTTCTTTCATGAAGGTTCTAGATTTATCCACTTTTCCTTAGGTACATGAATGTAAATTAGATATCTAAAAATCCTCAAGTTCCCTATCTCTAGTTTCTTGTATGTGAATGCTTCTTTAGGAGTCCTATTTTCCAAGGTTTGTTGAGGACATTTGGTTTGAACATATATTGCTATTATGGATGCTTCTCCCCATAAGAACATGGGAAAATATTGAACATGAATCATTTCCTTAACAACTTATTCAATAAACATGTTCTTTCTTTCAACAACTCCATTTTTCTAGGGGTTGTAAGGGACTATCAATTCCCTCTCAATTCCAACTTATTTACAAAAGGCAATGATTTCCTTGGAAGTGTATTCTCTTCCATTATTTGATCTTAGAGTCTTTATTTTTTCTTTGGTATTGAGTGCTCTACATAGGATTTGAACTCTTGAAATTTGTTGAAGAATTCATCCTTGGCCTTGAAGAAGTAGATCCATGTCTTTCATGAGAAATCATCATGAAAATTTCATAGTACAAAAATACACCTAGAGATGATATAGACATTGGACAACTCAAATTAGAATGGATTGGATCTAAGATTTCCTTGGACATACTATCACTACTTGGAAAATATCCCTTATTGTTCTTACCTAGAGAACAACCTTTGCATGCTTCCTCGTGTTCTACCTAGAGCTCTATATACTGGTCAAAATGTTCCTCAATTCTAGGAAAGCCTTGTATTGTATGTGAGCATGTCTTCTATTCCATAATTCACACAAATCAGTTCTATTATGGACTAATTCTAGAGTTTGCCATCCTATAATTCTATACAAACACTCGTTCATAGACCCCAATTACTTTAGCATAATCTATACTTGAGCCTTTGGTCCATACAAGGACTTGACCATCAACAAATGCTATTCTATATCCGTTATCTTCCAAATATGAAGTCTAAACCAATTTTTTTTTCAAACCCGGTATAGTATCTCATTTAGATGAATATTTCCACATGGCTCTAGTTTGAAATATGTTAACCCAGCACCTTTAGCCACATATTCGTTGTTGTCTCCAAGTTCCATTTTCTGTTTTTATTTCGTCTCCACCAATTTTGTGAGACTATCATGATCTCCTGTCATATTTCTAGATGCACCACTATATATCAACCACATGTCATTGATGTCAATAATAATACTTGTAAGTGAAGAAAAGAAGAAATAATATTTATCACCTATACTCTCATTCTTGGGTTTCTTTTGATGTGGAAATTCATTATCCATTTTTGTTGTTGAAGCATGTTTCTTTCATTTCCTCTTTCTATTATCCATTCCTTCGGGACATTGGTTTTTGTAGTAACCAAATTTGTTACAATGATAACATTGAATTTTAGACATATATTTCTTTTCTTGAGGAGTATATCTTCTACCTACATTTCTTCTTTGGAAGTGAAACTTCTTCCTTCCTCCAACATTCTTGTGTTGAAAATTCTTGGGAGTCATTATCTTGAGGTATTTGAATATTTCCTTTTTGGTATAACTCTCGATTCTTTTTTACTGAATGAGGTCCATAGTTCCTCAAGACTTGTAATTTCTTTGCTACCAAAAATACTAGATGAAAATGAGTCCCATGATTCAAGAAACCCATTAATAGGAGTCACTTATTTTGATCCAAAAATAATTTCTCTAATGGATTGAAGTTAATCTCTTAAATGATTTGTCCTTGTAAATTAAGAGGCTATAATGTTTGTCCTAGATATTTGAATGTGATGAAGTTTATTCCTTAAGGACATTTTCTCCTAGACATTTAAATGTGATGAAGTTGATTCCTCAAGGACATTTTCTTTCCAATGTTGTCGATATAATATAATCCTACTAGGACATCATAAACTTGCTTTGAATATTGCAATTATGAGAGAAATGAAAATAAGTGATCTTTGATGGATTCAATAAGAATCCTTTGTGCCTTTAATTCAACCTTTCTGTACTTAAATTTTCCTTTATCATCCTCTAGTTCAGACACCTTATCTTTTACATATTATAATACATCATTTTATTCAAGAACAAAATTGATTCCTTGAAGTTTGATGTACCTTATATCTTGTTTCCTTTGTTACAAGAGGGATCCATGTGCTCAGAACTATTGGACATAGATAGAACTTTAGAAAAGGAGAGTCTTCTACTTCAAAGAGAGAGAGAGAGAGAGAGAGAGAGAGAGAGAGAGAGAGAGAGAGAGAGAGAGTATTTAAGGATTGATCTCAGTTTCCTTTCTTCACCAAAGATTTAATACCATGTTGATTTTTCAAGTGTAATAGATACAAACACTAATTTTCATAACTAATAATTACTTCCAATGATATATATATTATCTTTAGCACTTCCATTTAATCATTAAGAAATTATACTTCGTAAATTCAACCATAAAAAGAAATAGGGTAGTAGATGTCACAATGAAACAATGATGCATAAAGATAATACAAGATTTACCCTAGGAAAACCCACTTGGGGGGAAACCCGTAAACCTTTTCCTTAGAGAAATTATTCAATTTAGCAAGAGATATATATATAATCCTTCTAATAAAAAATAATTCAAACTAACCAACAACAGATCCCTAATAAAACTTGGATGATTTTTCTTCTTATCAAGTCAAAGTTCTACCCAAAGAGTTCAGCCAAGTGTGATATGCTAGGGATGAATTTCGACCTTCTTCTGCACCTAAAAATTCTCGACCTACTGCCCATTGATATGTCCAGAAAATCATCCTATATTCCACACATGCGAGGTCAACACGAAGAGAAAATTTCCACACATGCAAGGTCAAACAAAGATAAAAATTATGCTTGGATTATTTGATCAATTTCTTCCTTCTTATCTTGTGTCTCCTTCATGTAGAGGAGAAAAATATATTATCTAATGTGTGATACCTAAATTGTGTCTAGAGGAGGAGAATGAGTGCCCTATTTATAGTCTCCTGGGAGGTTGAATGGGTGAATCTACAAGTTGGGATGACTTGAACGCTTGGACAACCGACTTAATATACTTGGAGTTGAAAATTCGAATTTCAAAATTCCCTCTTTTGAAATCAACATGAAAAACATAATTTATATTTATTATTACATATATTTTGGAGTGATAAATCATTAATTATGAAGACTGACCATAGTAAAAAAAATCAATATTCCTCAACACTTAACCATCTATGGGTGCTTCTACATGAACAAATCATCTTCCAGTGCTATTTCTTCCACTGGTAGGTTCTTCCATTTGATGAGGTACTCAGTAATTTCTCAAATTCTTGGCTACTTAGTCCTTATTTCTAAGTGTGTTTCTTGTTTTAGTATTCTTTTCCCTTCTTCATTAATCTTAGTCCTTGTTTCCATGAGTGTTTCTAGTTTTTGTATTATTTTGCATTCTTCTTTAATCTTTGGTAGAATAGTTTGTACTAGGATCTTGTCACTAATTACATTCCTTCAGCAAGAAACATGGAAAACAAGATGTACATGTGAAGATGGAGGTGACTCCAATTTGTAAGTCATACTTCCAATCCTCTGCAACACCTTACAGGGGCCATAATACCTCAATGCTAATTTATTATACTTATTTTTTTTCTTAAGGGACATCTGTTTATATGGTTGTATAATCACAAATACCCAATCCCCAACATCAAATTCTCATTCATTATGATGTTGATCTACTGCTTGTTTCATCCCACTTTGTGCCATAGCCAAGTTGTCCTTTGATAGTTTAAGAACCTCTTGTTAGTTTTGTATGTAGCCTTTCTATTAGGGTCCCACCCTAACCCCCTTATTTATGTAATGGGATCACGTCATAGTCAAGAGTCAATAAATCCCATATTAATAATTGTAAGTGGTTAATCCGCAATTAATGACGGAACCACAATTAGTTGCAAATGGGTCGTAGTATTAGATAGATGGTATTAATAAAACCCACGGTATTGGCCCGTGGTATTGCATGTATGAGTCATATATAAAGGATAGAGACTCCATGGGAGGAGCATCGTGTCTTATTTTCTAATCGAGCTCTGCTCTATTGGAGGTTGCCCCCTCGAAGGGGCAAGTGAACATTACTCTCTGAATAATAAAATCATTGCTATTCTGTGTTCTGGGTATCTTTTCTTCGCATATTCTGTATTTGGGTATCATTTTGCAGGTTAAGAGCATAACAAGTGTTATCAGAGCACTTTCAAGGGCCGGTGGGATCTCCATTTCTTAGCAATTGTTTTTTTGGCTAGAGACGTGTTCCGGCATCTTTAAACCACGAGATCTGTCATTGAGCGCATAAACCTACGGATTTGGGGAGGCATGCACGCAGGAAATACAAGAGGTGGTCATGTGTGATGGACTCCCTTGTAACCCCTGTGGGTACCCCTTCGAGTAGTAGCGCATTAGACAGAACCTCACATGGACTGTCTTCCACGTACCCTTTGGGTATATCGGAAACCCCCTAGGCTCCCTTGAAACCTCACCATAGATAAACTGTCGGCCATCTCGCGGCTACAGTACACCGAGAACAGCACTCGGAGAGATTACTCGCCTGTACGATAGGGTAGTCGAGTTGTACGGCTAAGGGTACGGTCAATCCTCCTTAGTTAGAGCCCTGTAACATTGGGCCGAGCACTACTGCCAGACCCTTATGTATATTATGATCTGTAGCACCTGACACTTCTCAAGACCATAGTTCCCTTTTCTATCGGGGGATCACACATCATCTCTTCCAGATCCGCTTGTGCAAACGGGTGCAGCAGTAGCAGACATCAGTCCCGCAGTCTCGAGTTTGCAGATCAGCCATTCCGATCTATTAGATCCATCAGATCCGCAGAACCAGTCTGTTCCGCCGCCCAGAGCTATCAGATCCGCCATTCAGATCTCTCAGATCCACCAGATCGAAGTCGTTGTGAAGGGTTCCTATACCGGGGTATAATTTTCACAGGACTTTTGGCCGCATTGACATTTTGAGGATTTGGCCACTGCAGTATTGATAAGGAAGGAGATCTAGCCCATCAGAATCAGGACGACGAGCTGAGCACGGTGGTACCATTCACTTCTTAGTGAATTTTTTTTTTTTTTTTTTTAAGGCAGTCCCAATTTTCAAAAAATCCGGTTGGTGTATGGTAGAAACTAGAGCTCAAGCGATGGCCAATGAAAGGATGGACAAACTTGAAGAATCATTGCAAAACCTCCACATTCAGCTTACCGCACTATGTAGCATGGTCGAGAAAATAGGCCTGAAGGGCAAGGAGCAAGCCCACGAGGAGGCGTATAATGGCAATGAACACAATGAGGGTGAGTCTAGCCACTCTCCTCATGTCTGGCACACCCACCCACAACCCAGTCAGCGACCTCCCAAGTTGGATATGCATAAATTTGACGGTTCTCACCCGTCGGCATGGATAGCACAAATGGAGCAGTATTTCAAACTGAATCACATCTTCGATGATGAGACTCAGCTTATGTTGGGGAGCATGTACTTGGACAATGAAAGGTGGCAATGGTGGGAATGGCATCAACTTTTCACTGGACCTTTTAAGACTTGGACCAAATTCACCAAAGCTCTTCAAGACCGCTTTGACCAGGAATCATCTTTTTTGGGTCATCTTACTAAGCTCCGACAGACTGGTACAGTGGATGAATATATTACAGCTTTTGAAGCCTTAGCCTTCCGCACTTGGGGTCTCTCAGATGTGTTCTACACAGAATGTTTTATCAGCGGCCTTAAAGAAGCTATCAAAGCCCAAGTCCTACCGCACCACCCTCCCACATGGACAGAGGCTTGCAAGGTAGCTCGTAACGTGGAACGTGCATTAGCAACCCAATACAGTCGCCCAAATTTCTCCGCTAAAGGTCGCCCCCCACAGGCTCACAACACGACTCAAACACTTAAGGTCCAAAAGGTGTCACCTGCGGAAATGGACGAAAGAAGAAAGCAAGGCCTATGTTACTACTGTGATGAAAAATACTCCCCAGGTCATAAATGCAAGGAGCCCAAATTTTTTCAAATTGATGCCACTGACTACAGCTCAACAGAGGAAGATCCACCATTGCAGGAACATGAGCCGCTAGAAGAAGACAACCAAAAGGACAATGTCTCTGACGAACCAATTATTTCGTTGCATGCTTTGGCAGGGATTTCTTCCCCTCAAACTCTCAAAATCAGAGGTTTTATTAAACATCTCCCAGTAGTAGTCTTCATTGATAGTGGAAGTACACATAATTTCATCCATCAAAAAGTCACGGAAGCAGTGCATTGTTTTGTACGAGCAGTTTCTAACTTCCAAGTTCAAATTGCGGATGGAGGCACAATGAAATGTGAAGGCCGCTATGAAAATGTCAAACTTCAAATAGGGGATTATCAGTTGAAAACCCACATGTTTGCCACACACATGGGGGGTTGCGACATTGTCCTCGGCGTTGAATGGCTCTACACTCTTGGGCCAATCATAATGGATTTCCAGGAGTTATATATGAGTTTTAAGCAGAACAACTACACACATAACCTCCGTGGACTCCAGGCGGGAGCCCCCTCTATCATCAGCTCGCATAGGATGGAAAAATTGTTAAAAAAGGGCAATCATGGAGTTGTAGCTCAATTTAATGCCATCCAGGCAGTCGAAACCAAGCCTCTGCCAATTCATCCTGAGATGCAACAGATTTTAAATCACCATCTGCCGGTCTTTGACAAGCCTCATGAGGTTCCACCCTCGCGAGGGGAACATGATTATAGCATCATCTTGGTTCCAGGGCCCCAACCCCCAAATGTTCGCCCATACAGATATCCATTCACCCAAAAGAATGAAATAGAAAAAATCATCAAGGAACTTTTGGAAGCAGGTGTCATTCGTCCCAACATTAGTCCTTATTCATCCCCAGTGGTTATGGTGCTCAAGAAAGATGGGGAGTGGCGGATGTGTCCCGACTTCAGGGCCCTCAAAAAGTTGATAGTCAAAGATAAATTTCCCATCCCGGTGGTTGATGATTTGCTGGATGAACTCGATGGGGCTCAATTCTTCACTAAGCTGGATCTTCGCTCAGGCTACCACCAAATTCGCATGAAGGAAGTCGACATCCCCAAGACTGCTTTCAGAACTCATGAAGGCCATTACGAATTCCTGGTCATGCCATTTGGTCTTTGTAATGCCCCCTCTACTTTTCAGAGCCTTATGAACCACATTCTCAAACCATATCTCAGGAAATTTTTCCTTGTCTTCTTCGATGACATCCTCATCTATAGTTGCACTTGGGCTGCACATCTTCAGCATGTAGATCTACTCTTTCAACTGCTCCGCAAGCATAAATTATTTGTCAAGATGTCTAAGTGTTCGTTTGGCATGGCAGAAGTAGAGTATTTGGGCCACATTGTGGAGTGTGAAGGTGTCAAGGTGGACCCCAAAAAGATCCAGGCAATGCAGGAATGGCCTCAACCTAAGACCTTGAAGAGCTTGAGAGGATTTTTGGGTCTCACAGGCTATTATCATAAATTTGTCCGCAACTATGGTCACATAGCGAAGCCCCTCACCCAAATCTTAAAGAAAAATTCATTCTTCTGGAATGAGGAAGCACAACAGGCGTTTACAACTCTAAAAAATTCCATGTGTTCCACTCTAGTCTTAGCACTACCTGACTTCACCAAATCTTTTGTCATTGAATGTGATGCTTCGGGTACAGGTATTGGGGCGGTCTTAATACAGGAGGGGCGACCGTTGGCCTTCACAAGCCAACAACTCAGTGGGAGGAATCTGGGCCAATCTACCTACAAGAAGGAAATGATGGCCATCTTACATGCAGTCGAGACTTGGCGACCTTACTTATTGGGGCGACGTTTCCAAATCTGCACAAATCATCACAGTCTTAAATATTTTTTGGAGTAACGCCTATCCTACCCACAACAAAATAAATGGCTAGCAAAAATGCTGGGATATGATTATGAGATCATTTACAAGAAAGGGAGAGACAATAGTGTAGCAGATGCATTATCTCGCCAATTTGAGGAGGAAAGCACTCTGCTAGCAATTTCCCTCCCCATTCCAGAATGGATTGAAGAGGCTCGCAGGGAATGGTTTTCACACCCCAGGCTCTCCCAACTCATTTCTCAATTGTAGGTAGATCCAAATTCCACCAAGGGCTACTCGTGGCAGGATGATATTCTTCGCTACAAGGACAGAGTCGTAATATCACCAACATCCACCCTCAAAAGTTGCATTTTGGCAGAACTGCGCTCATCTCCCATTTCAGGACATTCAGGCTTTCAGAAGATGTATGCTCGCACCAGAAGATCATTTTTTTGGACAGGCATGAAAAAGGAAATCCTTACTTTCGTAGCAGAATGTGATTTCTGTCAACGCCACAAAGGGGAAACCGTCAACACACCAGGCACATTACAACCATTACCCATTCCGACATCAATTTGGACAGAGGTTTCTATGGATTTCATTACAGGTCTTCCAAAGTCAGGGAACAAGTCAGCCATCATGGTGGTTGTGGACCGACTGTCGAAGTATGCTCATTTCTGCGTCCTACCCCACCCGTTTACACGAACTTTGGTTGCTCAATCTTTCATGGCTCAGATCTTCAAATTGCATGGCATGCCCACTTCTATTGTGTCCGACCGCGACCCGATCTTCACCAGTAATTTTTGGTAGGAAATCTTCAGAATACAAGGCACTCAACTAAAACTCAGTACTTCCTATCATCCGCAAACAGATGGTCAAACCGAAGCCGTCAACAAATGTCTAGAAACCTACCTTAGGTGTTTCACTTCAGAAAAGCAACACCTTTGGGTACAGTGGCTACCTCTGGCTGAAAGGTGGTATAACACCAACTATCATGCCACCACCAAAATGACTCCCTATGAAGCAGTATATGGTCAACTCCTGCCTTCACCTACTTCGTATCTCAAGGGATGCTCAAAAGTACAAGCAGTGGATCAACTCCTACAACACCGCGCAACCATGTTCGCCCATCTTCGAGAGAATCTTCATCAAGCTCAGAACCGCATGAAGCAACAGGTAGACCAGCATCGCTCAGAGCGCCAATTTCAAGAAGGGGATCAAGTCTTTTTATGGCTCCAACCATATAAGCAAACATCACTCAAAGACAAGGGGTGTCAGAAACTCTCTCCCAAATTCTACGGACCATATCAAGTACTTCAGCGCATTGGAGAAGTGGCCTACAAGTTGGCCTTGCCACCTACTGCAAAAATCCATCCAATTTTCCATGTCTCATGCCTCAAGAAAGTGATTGGGAACAATTGCAGAATTCAGACCAGTCTACCTGAATTGGACGAAGAAGGGTCCATCTGGCTTCAACCCGAACAGGTCTTAGACACACGAGACAAGCAACTGCGCGGCCGCATGATTAAGGAAGTCCTCGTCAAATGGAAAGACACCTCTCCGGAAGATGCAACTTGGGAACCAGCCACTATTCTGCAGCAGTTTCCACAGCTTCAGCCTTGAGGACAAGGCTAGCCTTAAGGGGGAGGGCATGTCAGGGTCCCACCCTAACCCCCTTATTTATGTAATGGGATCACGTCATAGTCAAGAGTCAATAAAGCCCATATTAATAATTGTAAGTGGTTAATCCGCAATTAATGACGGAACCACAGTTAGTTGCAAATGGCCGTAGTATTAGATAGATGGTATTAATAAAACCCACGGTATTGGCCCGTGGTATTGCATGTATGAGTCATATATAAAGGATAGAGACTCCCTGCGAGGAGCATCGTGTCTTATTTTGTAATCGAGCTCTGCTCTATTGGAGGTTGCCCCCTCGAAGAGGCAAGTGAACATTACTCTCTGAATAATAAAATCATTGCTATTCTGTGTTCTGGGTATCTTTTCTTCGCATATTCTATATTTGGGTATCATTTTGCAGGTTAAGATCATAACACTTTCCTCATTGATTCTTCATAGTCCTTTTCAAGGGTGATGTGATGTATGGAGGATGGTATCATAAAGTTCCATAAATGGTGAATTTTTTATGAGGTATGGAAGG